>CM063112.1:74102-1274102 GCA_031841125.1 Acanthococcus lagerstroemiae | reverse complement strand
CTTTCTCTACTCGCCGTTATTTCCCCACTAATTGAACCGGTCTACAAGTTTCGATAACGACTCTACATCTTCAATATGTACAGTATCGTAATTAGCTTTCCACAACCTGCGGGAAAAACTATTTCTGTCGTCCTTTCCGGGCCTACACCCAGTAAGGCAGTGTTGGGGCGGAGGAGTTCAGAAGGCGATAAGAAAACTAATAACGCACAAAGTTTTCCAATTTTTATAATACCGTATTTTTCTCCCACTAACCTCGTTACTTGTTTTTTGGTTTCTTCAAATTCTACCATTCTAGACAACTGCCTACCCTGATCATCAAGAAATATGGCACTGAGCACGTACATGTAGCCTAAGTACGAGTATATGACGGATGTTAGTCATAATGTACACCGCGCATAACACATACAGATGCGGGTAACCTCACGTATCATCCGATGTTTCAGCTAAGGTTGGCAAATGCTCGAGTATTTTATCCATAGCAAACATTTTCGGAAAATGCTCGAAAATATTCTCTTCGAAGAATATTCGCGAACATGTTCTTTCTTAGGTGTTAGCATCATCAATTAGCTTAAAAAACTGATTTGAAAATATACCTCGACTTAGACCGGTTCGGTTCAACTTTCCAGGATATTCGTTTTCATAGTATTCTCATAATTTTACGTAATTTTATTAGATTACAAATTTTACTACTAATATAATCTCGATTGAAAAATGAGTTGGCAAATACCAAGTATTAATGACTGAAAACTTATCGAGAGAAAGCTCACAAAAATGACGATATCCTTTCAAACGCTAATCCCAAAATATGTTCGAAAATATCACTAGAGAATCGATACACCAAATAGTAAAAGGAAATTATCAAATGTAAAAAAGAACGAATGAACAGAAGAAAAAACAATGGAAACCGCAACTGATACGATATCATAAGTACGTAACATGAAGTAGTAATGTCTCAACTCGGAAAGGATGAAGTACGAGTACTAGAAATTTGAAACAAGAAATGGGAGGAGGGGGAGAAGAGGGAAGAGGCCAGTAGAATTTTAATAAAAAAAAGGGAAATGTTCTTTGCCAACTCTGGTGTCTGGTTCTAAACAGAACCCAGAACTGATTGTAAGGTTGTATCTTTGACCACAGTTTTCGATATTTTACGCGGGTAAACAAACGAGTATGCCATGCAGTACGCGCGCTAAGAAATATATACGCAACAAGAACGAATGCGGAAATAGGGCAACGGAAAAAATGGTAGGTGGGATTCCCAAGCACCTAGTAAGCTATTACGGCCCACGCCGAATTCTATAAGTAATATTTAAATAATAGAAAAAGGAGAGAAAAATAATACAGAACTGCGATCGTTGAAATAAGAAGCCGTCAAATTGGGAAACGTCGGAGTAATACATATACTACAGTCGGGGTTACCTAGTCTACTCGTCTATTTCTACTAAAGAATTTTTGAAAATTATCGACACTAGATCGTGAAAATTTTCACGACAATATCTCAAAAGAAATAAAAAAGGCCTACATACGTTCAAGAAACCTGGCGAAAGGAGAAAGAAAGAAAGAATAAAAAACACGAGAAGTTCGACGTTATACGAAACGATTTTTCGACGAGGAGATTATTTCCCGAGGTTATCTTTCAAGCCATTAACGTATGTATTAAGCGTTAGCCGATTATCGCAGATCCTCACCTGTGCCCTGTAAACCGTAAACTGCCCCATCCACCATCCATAATACACATAAAGCTCGCTGGGACTTCGGATTACACTGAGACCATGAGCGTGCGAACAGTGACGTCGAGAATATACAAAGAGAACAATAACGGAATAACGCGAGAGCTCTACAGTCTACAGCAAAATTAAAATGCGCTAGTCTTTGCCCAGTCAACGGAGAACGTGTACGTACATACATACATTACATACACAATACAGGTACTCGTATAAAGACAGACTGACAAAAAAGCCCGTGTCTAGCTTTTTTGGGCTGTACCTAGTTTCAAAATGTTTTTGCCCCTTACGATAAATACGTAGTCGAGGAGTGACTTTTGAAAAGAACGAGAAACGCGGGTGAAAACTTACGATTTTTCAAAACATCAAAACAGTTTTACACGATTCGTATATAATACATAGGGAACGCATTCGTTATAATAATGTAGATTAATATTATGTACATAGTACATACATATGTGAGAATCCCAAACCGAATAGCTTTTGCACGTGTACAGGTCAGTCAGTAATTGCATCTGTTCTTCAGACTACGCGTACGCGGGATTTATATACGTAGATGTTTGACCAATTCGCTCGAGTGAGCAAGCCATGTGTCCTGCTTACAACTGTCAAATGTCAATCGGTTGAAAATTTGAATCACCGTTTCCCGACCGGCCCTCTTTCGCTCGCTCGCTCTCTCAAACTCTCAAATACATGGGCTAGGCGAAACAGGCCGCTAGTGGCGTGACCACTTTCTAGGGGAGAGGGGGGAGGACAACTCAGCGTAAATTAACAAATTTCACGTAATACGAGTATAGCAACAAAGAAAGTCTTGGACTCTGTTTCTGCTCTCTGGTAAACAGAGAGTGGTAAAACGTTGGCACAGATGGAGAGGGGGACAATACCCGTATGTCAAATCGAGTGCCGCACGAAGAGACGAAGATTATTGGGGTATAAACCTGCACTAGAGTGCGCTGTAAAATCACCTGTGCGGGTGTTAGCGGGAAAGAAATAAATGACTGATCATGAGTACTTTTAAATAGAAAAATCTCCATGATCACCCATTCAGACCATTGATAAGACGCAATCGTGCCAACATTTGCAACTCTAATTTATATCCCAATTGTTTGGGGAACTACTCGCCAACATCGGGCTTATCGAACTAGGTGCGGCTACTGTTTCGGGAAGTCCATCTCCATTTTCAACCCTCCGGACCACTACAAATGAGGTAAGAAAAATGTTTGTAGGTAGAGTACAGCGGTACTCGTTAGGGTGGGGTGAAAATGGTTGAAGAATTCCCCCCCCCCCGTTATTTTTTCGACGAGTACGGCGATTCTGTTGTTTTTCTTTATTTTTTCGACGATTACGGCGATTTTGTTGCCTTTTGACCTAAAAACAGTGTGAGCAAAATTTGATCGAAAACTATTGAAATTTTTTCTAAGGAACCTTAATTTGATATTTAAAGGTAAAAAATGCAGTGTTCCCTATTTGCTTTAGATGGATCCATTTTGTTGCGAATCCCCATCAACAGATCGGTTCTAATCGGTTCTAGCAAGGTACATAAAATAAAATTATTACCTAATTTCAGATCGACGGGATCATGGACGCATGACCCAGAACCCCTCACCTTCGAAATTCGTCGTTTTAATCATCCAATTTTTTTCTCGGCATCCCTAATGCGTTTATAAATTCAATTGCTTCAATTCTGGAAGGTTCTGTATACGCTAATGACGCGGATAACTACGGTGCAGTGATGTTCCCTCTGCGTGGCGTAATAGTAAGGAAGGATAGGGGGTGGAAAAAATTGGTAGTTAAGAGGTTTCAGGGTCACTGACTTTAATTCTGCATGCAAAACATAACTATAAGCAACCCTCCTCTCCTTCCACACTGCAGCTAGGAGTCGATACTAAGAACATACGAGTCGCTAATAGAAATTTTTTGTGTCATACGTAAGCAGTCGGCAGTCGAACGGTTTGGGAAACTAATAACGGAAGAATTGGCACAAGTGTATGGCCCAGAAAAGCGCGACAGGTACATCACCAATAGACGATTTGCAATAGAATTGAGGTGTTTTTTGGTCCGTATAATAAAAGTAAACATGTTGGGGGGAGGGGGGGGGGGTTTATAGAGTAAAAAACCCACCTCGATTCCGCAGCAAATTATCGCTCCGTCAGCAGGTACATCTCGAACTAAATTATTTCTCAAAAATTGTCAACAAAGTCTGATACAAAGAAAGATTTATCTGTAATGTTGTGAAAATTATTTTTTGTGGTTCGTTCAATTTTTCTCTATAGTTACTCGGTTATTTGATCTTATTTCACGATCTAAAAGGTTATGTTATTACGTATGTAATTCTTATTATTGCACTAAATTTGAACGATTTTTATTTGCGAACTATATTTTAGTTTTCACTTTATCGGCCATCATCCTATCGGGTGATTACAAAAATCACTCGTGAACTTGGATTCAGTGACCCCCGATAACGTATAATTTGGGTGTCATCTCGAATGAATGAAGAAAATTTGGTCCCAATCTCCCTCTGGTGGCACCCAGAGAAGTCAAATCCGAAAAATACTTTCATAAATGAATTCGGCGATCCCGAAAAATCCACGAATCGACTCCTATCTTTAATTTTTTCGATCTCCTCGCTCTCATTATCAAGTTACCAAGAGGGGCATCGGTCCAGATCACTGCACTAATGACCCGCGACATTAGAAGACACCTAGGATCTTCCGAAATTGAAAAGTTTGAATTTCTGAAGCTTATAAAGGCTGATAAAAGAACTACGAATGATTGAAACATATGCACATTTCTAGAAGAAAGGAGGCTCTCACTCGTTGTTCCTTATCCTGTCGACCTGAAATTTGGTAGGGTAGTATACATGTGATTTTGTTCTATCTTACTGAATTCGTCGAGGGAAGGAGGGGGGGGGGAATTCCAATAAAGTGGATTAACCTAAAAGAAATAGGAAGTGTTTGATTTTTGATCGATTACATTTTCGACTTGAAATTTCAAATTAGGCTGACTAAAGAAAATTTCCAATGCTTGTTGCTCAAATTTTGCACATGTTAGTTTTAAGTGAATAGGAAACAAAATCGCCATATTTGTCGAAAAAATAACGAAACTTTTTCCCAGCTCCATCCTAGTACTCGTACCAAGCTAACCAGCGAGGTCGTGATCAAAATAACGCGAAAGCAAAGATGTCATGTTAAAGGACTGGCCGGTGAATTAGGAATACAAGAATCGTCGAATTAAAGGAAGATTAAGAATAATCATGAAAAATACCAGCGCATAATCGTGTTCGTGCATTCTTAAGGGTTGTCCACACCCGCCAGTGGTCAGTGGCTGAAAGGCAAGAAGCTGAGGGCGGGTCAAGGAGCGAGCTGATGATCAGAACCACGAACTAACCGTAAGAAAAGACGAACATGGGTTCGGACGATGCTAATGATAGTGATAGTGGTAACAGATACAAATTTTAGTAGTTGTTACGTGTTGTAGTAGTAGTTGTAGTAGTAGCAGTAGTAGTAATAGTAGTATAATAATGAATGTAGTATAAGTACATTAGTGCCGCGTGTTCCACATACAGCACACGCGAACACAAGCCCACACGAGCACGACCATTCGTGTCTGGCAGACTGGTAGATTTGGGACGAGGTGCGGGAACGAGTACGGGTATAGTTACGGTTACGGTATGCGATGTGCATTACGTAACCACGAAATAATATATAAGTTCACCTTGCCTCGATGTTTTCAATGTCAGCCGGCGCGGATTCTTTACCTCCGCCGCCACCTCCTCCTTAGTTTCTTCTTTTATACTGGGTGAAGTACCGCCGCCACCACAACCGTCATCCTAGTATGTACATAATGTATATCTGTTCGAATACGAGAAAACGAATCGGTACAACTACCCGGGCAAACCACTATGACCATACGATAGGATAGGACAGGATACGTACGATATGCGATACGCTAGTACAAGCACAAAGCCACGAACACCGTCTGATAGCCCACAGTAGGTAGCTAAATAAGTAGCTCCAACATCAACATGGCTGGCAGCATCGGTAACATCTTTCCTTCACCGGCGCACGTGAATTATATTAGTCTTCTCGTTCTTCATATCGTTCACGGAATGTATACATGCACGTAATATGTATAGGTAATGAAAATACAAATAATCAAAACGTATCATATCTCGTAACAAGCGAAGCACGCGGACAAGTTGGCGCCCCTCCCACCATTTACCTATACGTGGTATAGTGTCACGTGGATTTAAAAAGTCAACTTTACAATTACAAATAAAACCAAAAATTTGCTTTCCATCAATTGCCCTTTCCAGATTTTGCCACGACGAACGGCGTATACAGAGGCTCTACTACGACGAGTGACAACGAACCAACGATCCAAGGCGACGCCCGGCGCGCAATTGAAATAAAGTGGTTAACATTCGTCGGTTATCGGGACTACACTGAAGCCGACCATGGGCGCCGGAATGAGACATCCCCCTCCCCGCTCTCGACCTTAACCAACCTACTATTTAGGAAGTGAACCCAATCCGGAATGAGCCTCAAAATATCCTGACACAGCCCGAATGAAAGTTCACAACTCCAGACTTCAAAATTTTAGTAGTCTCAAAGTCTGAATGAAAAATACTAAAGTGCTCCGTGAATCTGAACAAGTTTGCACGAGTTCTTCTAACAGCAAACAACTTATTCGCTTTAAATTTTAAATTTTCGCGATCTATGATGTCTTCTTCGTATTTTTTTGGGGGGGGGGGGGGCGAGAGGAGGAGGAAGGAAAGAATGGAGAGAGGACAGGATCTTATATTTTACACACTTTATCCGGACAAAGAAACATTATCCAAAGTATATCCTTAGATGGAAAAAACAGAAAAAAATTATTTTTTCAGCGTAGTGAATGAGACAAGAAGAAAGGCAGGTCACGGTGTTACCGGTTATTCTACACGTGTAATTATTATGAGCAGGGGTATACTGCTTTATGTGTACCCGACGTGGTATTTTGAAAGACATTATTTTAAACGTGAGTCCTGAGATTAGTTCGAACTTACAGATCTGCGTTTCTCAATTCAAAGGCATTCGTCAGTGCGAGGTGGATGGAGACAAGATGAAACCAGCCGATGTTTCGAAGCGTTTATCTGTAGTACAAGAAACCTGTTAGGTGAAAACGCAAAGGTCTGTTTCTTGCGCACAAACCAGGGAACCGAGTATACTGGAGGATACATTTCTACTTTATTGGAGACCGAGGGAATTGAAAGACAACTAGCTGCTCCAGATACTCCACAACACGCTGGCGTCGCCAAAAGATACAACCGGACACTTCAGAACAAGGTGAGAACACTGATATTCGATTCACGCCTACCAAAGAATTCATGGGACATGGCGGTTGCGGCGGCCATGCATGCCCACAACCGAACACCACATTCCAGTATTGGATACAACAAGTTCCGTTGAAACGATTTGCGCCGCATATACATTGTCACACCGAGCAATTAAAACGATTTGGTTGTCTGAGTTATGTCAAGATACAACGAGTACCCGAGTCGAAGTTCTCCTACCAAAGTTTATGAGGCGTATTAGTTGGATACACGGATACAGCGTACCAAATCTTGCATCCAGAATCAGGAAAGATCTACGAATCAAGAAATGTCCGCTTCAATGAGAAACTGGTTTATGGAGACAAGTTTGGACCTGATGCTATCAAGGACTGGCCTGAACAAGAAATTCCGAATCCAACCGAAACGGATAAAACATGGTTTGACGAGTTAATTGCCGAAGAAGAAATTGACCAACTGAATGAAGCACCCACTGAACCTAAGAAAAAGGGTAGACCACCAAAGAGAAAGATTACGAGTGAACATGAAGAACTGAATACTTCTCAGAAGAAACAAATTCTACCAGAGAAACGAGAAGGCTTGCGAAGCCAATCAACGATGTTACCGATTTGCAATTGTGCCGAGTATATGAATCAAGCATTGCAAAAGGATCCGAGTTCGATGAAACCGATTTTAATACCATCTCCGGATGATGTGTACGATGAACATTTGGATTCCGAGTTTTACAGCTTACTTGCGGAAATAAAAGGCGACCCGACCAGCTACGCAGAAGCGATGAAAATGCCAGAACATGTGGCATGGAAACAAGCTATTGACGACGAGCTGAATTCAATGGAAGAAAACGATGTTTGGATTTTAGTGGATAAACCACCAACAAATGACTGATGGCAAACGGCTGAATCTGATTGACTCCCGTTGGGTGTTTAAGCGCAAGGTTAGCGAGACTAACAAAACGAAGTTCAAAGCGAGACTAGTTATCCGAGGCTTCAAAGATCGCAACATCTACGGTCTAAGCAAGACGTACGCCCCCGTTTCTAGACTCCCAATAGTGCGGGCGGTGTTGACTATCATCAATAAGCTAGATCTGCATGCAGCTCAGCTTGACGTCGCGACAGCGTTTCTGAATTCCAAGCTAGGGGACGAAGAAATTTATATGAAGATACCCGATGGGTACAACTGTAGCGAGAAGGTGCGCCGAGATAAGGTTTGCCGATTAAAGCGAGCTCTCTACGGGGTGAAAATTAGTCCAAAGAAATGGAACGAGAAATTTACCGAGTTGCTCTTACGCTGGGATTAGAAAACAATGACCGAGAACCCTGTTTATTCACAAGCACAAATAAGAACGAGTTCGTCATTTTGCTGCTGTACATGGACGACATGCTGGTTGCATCAGACAACAAATTGCGGTTAGCCGAGATCAAAGCGGGCCTAAGTAAAGCATTCAAGTTGACAGACATGGGAGAGCCGAGTTCGTTCCTGGGAATGAAAATTGTCCAAGACTGAAAAAAGCGAGTTATGACGATCACACAAGGAGATTACACGAGAAAGATTTTGAACCGATTTGGATTTGCCGAGTCTAAATGCCATCGAACGCCGATTGTTGCACATCAGGTTGCAAACCGAGAAAAACGCAAGAAGGTGTCCGAGTCTGCTGATATTGCTACCGATTTGGATCCGAGTTGCCGAATTAATGTGCCATATCGCGAGGCAGTTGGTAGTTTACTCTACCTTGCCGGAGCGACGAGACCTGACCTAGCCTACGCAGTAATGTCCTGAGCCGAAGTCTAATAAACCCTACTGCCGAGGATTCGGGACGAGTTAAGCGAGTCTTTTGCTACCTTAATGGGACAAAGGACATACGCGGGACCTTCGCCGACACTCACGCAAACGACGACCCCGATCAGGCACACGTTAAACTGTCGCCGGGAGTTACCCGTAACCGAATTGGCTGAAAAGCTCGAGTCCTTTACTTTTGAAAAACGGTTCTAGTCCGTGAAAAGTTGTAGATGTAGTTATATGGCCTCTCGTGTTTGTCTTGATCACACTTCTTGCATTTTTTATCGGTCTTACACTTATGCTTGTCTTTATGGTTGTATGCTTTGTTACATTTTTCACACAAATAACTTGAACCATAAAACCGTTTCATAGAAGTAACACAGTCATAGTACTCTCCTTGTTTACATAGATAGACCTTATTTTCTTTGTCACTCCCTGAATAAATTACTGTATTCAGATGTTCAGCCGATATTATTTTACCTGAGTATTCAATAATTGTTCTACATTTTTAATATCATCTAAAGCGAATCCTTCTGTATTATGATTTCCTAACTGCTTACATCATTCAAGAGTTAACTCTGTTTGAATAGGTCTACCTTTACGTATGTAAGTAATTTCATTTTTATTCAACTCACGGCCTAAAATACAATTTGTATAATAAGTAAGACCTACTATTAGAGCTCTAGGTGCACACAAGTTGTCTGTATTATTTATACGTACAATACATCACTTAAGTAGCCTAGTTTTGGTCAAATTAACCACATGTAACCCTTTACTTCCCTATCCTTGTGGAGGATTAACAATATTGATAGAGAATATACAACCTTCAAGTTTTATTGTCTAATCAGATGTCATAATAGATGCCACTCGATCCAGAATAATTTTAACGATGAGTTTAAATCCATATATTTTTTCATTCCTGTTGATATAGAGTGCCATAAATATGGATTTTTAATCACAACTTCAAACCTACTATTATTATCCTTTAAGTGTTCCTTACAGTGATTTGGCATATTTTTCATTTCTAAATCAATCAGATTACCAGAGGCTGGATTTTCCTCAAGAATTTTCTTATTTATACTCATTTCATACATTAGTTTCCATGCATTATAGGTCTTCATATATTTTGATTTCCACTTCCGAATATTGATCCATGATTTGTCCTTCACAGATTCAAAGAAATCATCATCAAAATTCAATTCTTTACAAACTGTTTCTTTAAATCTCTGATCTGTAGTTTTAATAAAATTTTCAATAAGTATATGATACAACCATTCGATTTCAAACACAAACCTGGGAAATCTGGATCAAGGTGGAAAGTGAGAGACACACTGAACTGTAGTTTCCCCGGAGTCTGGGTTGTGGACCCCTTCCTAGCATACCCATTTATCTGGACAGTAGCAACGTCATGCGGTGTCGGTAAGTGTACGAGATAACCAATGGATTTCAATCACAAACTTGGGAATCTGGATTGTGGGGAAAGATGAAAGTCACTCTGGAATGTGCCTTCCCCAGAGTCTGGGATACGTACCACTTTCTCACATACTCATTTACCTATACTGACAACACCACCCGGCAAACATACGACGTATACAATCACCAACGTATTGAGAGAGACGGAAATAATTTACTTTGGTTAATGTGAGCGGGTTGCCTAGCGAGAGCTTGCAGGGGAATCGATGCTTTTAGCATCGACTGTGACTTTACACACAATATCTGCGCCAAATACCCCATTTTTCTACACATCATCCTACTACTAACCTACAATAAATTTATTTCGCATCGGCCCTGGTAATACAGTCAGAAATGTTCAACAAGGGTGTTCCAGTGTAACCATTCAAAAACGATGGTAGGGTAAAGGTAATAAAGAGTACGAAGAATACAGCCCCCTCCTCCTCGATAAAAAAAGTTCTACCACTGTCTGCCAACGCGAATTCGATGTCTACCTCCCTTACTCCCATTCGCCAATCCTAGTACTATAAGTGATACACCGGCAGAAGAATATCCGATAATAATACTCGTATTTACGATCGATACTAGCATGCAAATCGAATTCAAACAAAAGAAAATACTGAAAATTTCGATTGTCGGTGTTAAAAATTGGTCGTTCGAAGCGAAAAGCCCTTCTTCGACGTAGTATCAAGTCCACAGGGAGGGCGGGGAGACCTCGCCTGCCGACGATCATCTATCTACAACAAAACCAAACTAGGAAATTATTTCACTTCAACGGCGACGAAAGAACAAATTTGCAACTTTTAATACGACTGATAATAAATGAAATTTTCGAATTGCGAGACGCACGGAGTACGAGTATGTGTATACTGTATACTGTATAGGTACGAATACGAATCTACCTATTAATATCTACGTGGCCTTCAACTTCACGACGGCAGTCGGCGAGACGAGAAGGGTCGGGACGGGACGGGACGGAGTGTGAAGGAACAAGGACAGAGCTACAGAGCATGATAGGACGGACACGCTTCGCGACGAGCCTGTCCGCATCTAAAAAGTATTCGGCAATCAGTTTGCGCCTTTGCCAGTCGCACAGCCCAGTGCCAGTGCCTATAGTAGTACCCTTGCGTAGTAGCTAATGCCCAGTGCCTACTGCCTAGTACCTAGTGACCAGTGCTCGGTAGCCATATCGGCACGCGTTCACACGTTTCAGACAAATATTGTAGGCACATTAGAGATTAGACGCAGTACCAACATACTCTCGTAAATATGTACTCGACCTAGCTAACGTAAACTGCGGGGGTGGGTGTTCGAATGCTGCGTGCCCAATGAAAGGGGGTGATGGATATCGAAACTAAATGAAAATATTTTACATTAAAAGTTTACGCAAAAATTCGGGTTTTCAAAAAATCAAAATTAATTCGCGGAATGAGTCAGAGGTTCCAAATTTTGTCTGCTAGTGCTATACGCTTTCTCTTTCAAATAAATTTGTTTCACTGATGAAATTGATAACGTTATGTTATCTGAGGCTGACAAGAGGAGCCTTGAGTGAACCTACTGATAGTCTTCCTCAAATTTTCACAATTTCTCCGCGTTTTTCTCGAATAAATTATTGTACGAATAATTATTGCCAAATTAAATGATTACTACTACTACTATTATTATTTTTATTATTATTATTATTATTTTAAGACTCGTTAGCTAATGTTCCTGTCCATTGTATTTTGTTACCGTTTCTATTTGTTTCCATTACTAATAATCTACTTCTGCAATATTTATTGATTTTATGTTGATTATTTTCAACCCTGTCGAGAGGGAGGGGGAAAGGAGG
This sequence comes from Acanthococcus lagerstroemiae, assembly GCA_031841125.1. Lineage (NCBI taxonomy): Eukaryota > Metazoa > Arthropoda > Insecta > Hemiptera > Eriococcidae > Acanthococcus > Acanthococcus lagerstroemiae. The sequence goes on along the minus strand of CM063112.1, from coordinate 1,261,993 downwards.
GAAATACCACGGGCCCGGACTTTCAGGAGGACCCGTTATTCTTAAAGGATCTGAATTTCAACGCTTACGACTACATCAAACTGTACATCAAATCAGCAATCACTCCTTACACCATGAAAGAAACCTCTTATCCCGTAACCTAATTCTTTCCCATCTGACAAAAAAAAAATGAACTGGAAGGAGGGGGGGGGGGACGTGGAAATTCCACCCGGGCCCTATTTTTCTCTCTACGGGGCTGATTATTTTTATACATTATATTCGGATTTCAGCTTTTGTTTTTCATCTCCATTGTCACATAGAGACATTCACACATCAAACACTATACAAGACTTCTTTATTTCTTGATAAATACTCTGAAATCTTTCATCTTTTCACCAATTATAGCCACGTTTTCTTCGGATAACTCTCTCTTTTTTTTACCAAGTTGATGAAAACAAAATTTTGATTTCTAAGTTCAAAATTGGGGTCGGATCTCGGATCAAACGACTGAAACGAGATTCGAAATCCACGACCTAGAAAACTCCTATCCTGATAATTTTATTGCATAAATTTCTTTTTGAAATTTCCGAGCTGGAATTTTTCAATGTCCATTTTAAGCCCGACGATATCTTTTCACCCAAGAAATTACTATAAGTACATACACTCAGAAAGTGCTTATACCTAGTTTCAGATTTTTATCAATAAGTCCATTAATACATATAACGCAAATTTCAGTTTTCCAAAAATTACCACAGCGAGGCTGATAAGTATACCACGAGTATCTGAAATTTTAAATCCATAACTTGTTTCATTAATTTTCTACGATATCTTTTGTTGAAGAAATCGAGTTTTTCCCACAAGCGTAGTGTAAAATATTTTCGTCAGGACTAAGGGCGCAGTCTCGCTACCCGTCTTCCCCCCTCTCTACCCTAATTTGGTACGCCCGTAGATGTCTTATCGCTAGGTTGCTGGGTGACTTGGTGCAATATTCAGTATTCAATTCAATTTTAGTATACGTCCGCGAATGAAGCAGGCCAGAAATTTGGTGCAAAAACACTCGCAGCTAGTATAACGGTAATTTTTATGAACAAGCAGCAATGCTGCACGACTAGGGTCGGCAAATGCTCCAATTCCTATCATCTGAATTCTGCTAAACATTAACGCTCTCTATATTCATCAATAATAAACATCCTACGAAACTACGAACTACGACAAAATCGCCATCCATATTACCACTTAATAACGTCAAAAAAAAAAAAAGCGATATTGACGAATTTCGAGACAAAGGTAACGCCAAACGAACAGTCAAGCCTCAACTCTGGTCCTCGGGAATGATCGAGGTTTATAATCATCGCGAAACTGAGCGCACCTTCCCGTATTCGTACACTCAAACTTTCATTTTTGTATAGCTGATTTAGATATCGGAAACGAAGACGCCCAAAACGAATAAAAGTAAAGTCGCGTACACATCTGAACGCGAATGCGTTCGCGTTCAGATGTGTACGCGGCTTAAGGGAAACATCGGCAATTCTTCTAAAACGAGGGAGATTTTCAAAAATTTGATACTTCGGTTGTATCGCCAACTTCAGGAAAGCGTGTAAACCGAAGACAAACTGTAAGTCTCCGGTCTTCGAATTTTTCCAGATGACACCAAAGACGGTGGCAATGTGGAAAGATGACCAGCGAAACCAGGGGCGGCAACCTATAGATTTTTCCTTTTTCCCATGTGTAGCATAACAAAAAAAAATTATTTATTGGAAAACTTGCTTACTTTAGCACCATGTATGATAATATACTTTTTTTTTTTTTTTTTGAAAATCTCATGTGTAGCAAAATCTTTCCCATGCGTAGCATCTGCTACATACGCTACACAGAAGTTGCCGCCCCTGAGCAAAACAAATGAAGACGTGTGCCCAGGTTAGACAGACAAAGCGCCGTATAATAAATACTATTTTGGCCCTTGTTTCTACGCGGGGGTGTCTGACTCAGACACGAGGACACGGGGCTGAAAAGAATAATCAACGATCTCGAGCGTCATCGAAGAAACTTGCTCTCGAATCTGGATTTTTTCTCGATAGAGTCTGCCTGCCTGTCCGTGTTGTCAGCTCAACTGTCCGACTATGTGTATAGCTGGCTAGCGAGATATGTACTCGTAGTTGACAGACCGATTAACGTCTCCGTCCGTCCGCTTGTCTGTCTCTCATTTTGTCTATCTGGATCTAAGGATAACATCGATTTTTCAGGTTCCAGGCGAGCAATCCACCCGTGTTTTTCTCGTAAGGTGAGAAAGAAAAGGTAGAAACCAGATTTCTAATATCCGAGGAAACGGAATAAAGGCCGAAGAAAGTGTAAACGAAGAGAAATGACGAGTAGACGAGAGAGAAAATATCCGGCGACACCTCGCAGTAGCGATCGAAAAACAAGCATCGCGGGTATTCGTGTTGGATTGTTCGCAAATCCATGTACGTGTATGTAATCCGTCGAATGGAGAGTACCAAGTTGAGGGCGGATAAATGGAAAATGAAACTGACGGATGATTTTGGATCTGTAGCGAAGAAGCGAGAAAAGACCGCTATGATATTCGCCAAGTCTGATAACTAGATTACGCCGAGTGTGGTGAGTCAAAAAAAGAAAGGACGAACCAACGGCGAGCGAGAAAGAAAACCAAAAAATTACACGGAGGAGCGAGCGGAATAAGAATTACGGTAAAGGATGGTAACAGTCGAGGGGAGAGACGGAAACCTGGTTTTTAGTCAACGTAAAAAAATTGAAATTTTGATGAAAACCCTTCCCCGATTTCATTTGGAACGAACAAGTTTGGTATCGAGGTTATAGTACCACTTCGTCTCCCTTTCACCGTTATTATTATTATTATTATTTATTTATTTTTTTTTTTTCATAAAGGTATAGAGGTACACAAACACTCACATATGTTTCCCCCACCTTAGTCGAATCGGGTAGATTGTTTTTCGAGCTTCGTTCATGTTTGAGTTAGGAAGCCATCAGATTAATTAACGAATCAAAAAGTTATCTTCGTTCTACGCTGTAAGTATCCCAAAAATTAATCGCAAACTTTATCCTCGCAACCAATATGATACCCCACTCTGAACCGCTAACATCACATCGGATAACCTACTTCTGTACTCTGTAGTCTGACCAGTCCTCATCGCAAACACCGTGTCGATAATGATAGTGGCTGATAACGTAATCTTATCGACCAGCGTTTAAGCTAGTACCGCAACTTTTTATGCATGCTCTTTCCCCTCCTCTATCACCATTTCAACAAATGAAAAATTCTTTATCGGCAGTTCGAATAATTTACCAACGACCCAGATACGAAATGGTCCTTGTAGTGGGCATCCATCAAAAAACGCCTAACGTTGACAGTTTCCTTCCGAAACAGGGAGAAATTGAAGGCGCTTTACCTACCGTCAACTTCTTCGAAAAGAACTGGTATAACGATAAAAGTGTAATTTCAAAATGTCGAGTTCGTACGATCTCGCTTATTTGTTAACGTCTACCAGACATACTAACTGATTGAAATTTTTGACCTGAAAAGAATAAGAAATCGTCGAATAGTATATCCAAATTTCAGTCGTTAGGACTCGGATACGCAGTCACGTATCGAGTCATGACTGGCCCAACTTAGTGGACGCATTGCGAGATGTTTCCAAGTCGAAGACTGCGGACGTAACCGATAAAGGTCGCTGGAGAGACGCGAGAACTACAAGCATTCGTACGACGCGGGGTAAGCCCCCATAAGAAAGGAAAATTATGATAACGATAACTGATAAGAAACTGACTAGAATCACGACTCGAGGTCGGGAATAAGGATTTGATTTGCATCGGAAACTGCGGTTCAAGTTTTACGATTTGAAGATCGTATTTTTACAAAGGAGTACGAATCGTGTAAAATTAGTTAAAATTTTGATCTCGTAATCGTATTTTCCCCGCTGACTTTCACCGACAGCTGAGAATGGATCGAAAATACCTTCGGATCGATCGTCGATAATATGATTCGAATCGCACGCGATCGTCCATCCTAAAAAGGATATTTTTGATCTCTTCATTGGCAATTTGTCGTCGATCATTTAATTCGAATAACACTCCCTCTTGGTGTCTACACTTAAGTTATAGATCTACAACTATGCATAGTCAGCAGTCGACTACTCGTTTATCGCCGAGTTTGGTACCTACACTTAAGTTACAGCAGGTGTAAGTCGATACATGCGAGTCTGTAAATACACGCGAGTACGAAAACGAGGAACTTATCCGTTTTACGGTTATCAAAAACCAATAACCTAATGATTCTGGTAACGCGTAATGAATGTCGATAACAAATGTATAGAAGAAGGGGAAGAAAAAAAGAGATAACAACGAGATTACCACATCGGTGTAACATTAGTCAACGTCGTACTAGACTAAACGATAGTTACCTATATATATTATAAATTTTGTACTTAGAAATGGAAGTCTCGCTCCGAGTTTGATAAACGAATAAAGCGGGCAGAAGGACAAATTTTGGGCGCCATTTTGTAACAATAATGAACAGTAGACTGAACTATCAGCGCCGCGCTACACCGTATTATACCAAAATCAGAAACCGCGCGCATTTGTCTGAACCAGTGGTACTTGCGAAACCAACTGCGAATCACAATCATCGAGTCATCGAGCGAGCGACTTTACTGAAAACATGTCGTTCGCACGACTACTGAAAAAGGAGGGCAGTTATTTTAATCGCATCGGGTAACTGAATTTCTGGCAACTATAGCTTTTTGACTCCGACTGGCTGAAAACTTTGAACTACTCTTCTCGATTACTCCTTAGAGCAGAGATAAGAAAATAATGCCGATACTTCGGAGGAGGATCCCCGTAATACGTATGGCGTGGCTGATGGCGGACAGGCCCCTTGGCGACAAATTATCGATTCTTCTATTTCTTTTATTTTGCTATTTTTTAAATTTTGTTTAGGTATTCGTTTGTTCGTTTCTTTCGTGTTTCTTAAAATTTTTTTTTTCAACTATTTAAACATTAATAACTCGGGAACACGAGCGTGTGGAAGAAATTAGAGTTCATACAGATTTTTTTGGAAGGGGTGTGCGCGAAGGGACTCGAGAAAATATTCTCGCAGCGAGTACAGCATGTACAGCAAGGTCACGGTACGTACTCTGGTGCCGATTCTCATAGTAATTACCGAACATACTCGTAGGTACTCGACGATAATCGTAGGAAAGGTTGTACGGTGCGATAACAAATAAAGACAAACGTTCTCAAACCGATTTAGAATGCAAGAACCGAGCGTAGGCAGAATCTGTTCAAAAGTGTAATGTTTTCCAAATACTGTATTACCGAACAACAGGCAGGCAATGCCTATACGTAATACAGGTAGGCAGCAGGTATTGAACAGTACAGGTAGGTAAGGTATCATGTACGAGACACGAGTGTACTTGTATCTGACACGTGGATAAGAAATAATTATCATCGTTAACTGCGCGGCGTGCTCGGTCGACGAGTAACGAGTACGTACCTATGTACTTACTTATTTACTTACTTACGACAGCGAGTACGAGTGCGAATGCGAACACAAGTACAAGTACGAGTACGAGTACGAAGCAAAACGCGCGATTTCGACTCTCGGAACGATAAAAAGTACGGCAATTACCTACGGTAATGGTAATCGAAACGGCGAGGTGATGGCGCAGTAAGACGAGAAAATATGGCGTACCCGGTGGTGTATGTGTATACGTGGTATTGAAAAATGAAATAAATAAATAAATAAGTAAGTAAATGAAAATACGGCGCAGTCGGAGCGATAGGTATACCTATATACCTACACACAGTAAGTAAATAATACAAGCTAATTTGATAATTGTACACGCTACACGTAGCGTATTCGTATTTCATACTCCCAGGTCTGCCTGTAGTAGCTACTAGCTAGGTACTAGGTAATAGGTACTTGTATCGAAAAAGTCACTGAGTGTCTCCACTCACGTGCGAGACGAGTATATATACAACAGACCGTCGTATGTATACACTATACACAAGTTAGATACGCGCGTCGTCCGCGTCGCGTAGTACGCGTACGTACATAAATACCGCCGCACGATGTTCTTACGAATAAGCGTGACCACCGAACCACACGCCCGATGCGCACACGTTCAGTAGTTCCATAGGTACAAGTACGTACTACATAGTACATACTACATGCCTATTACCTACCTAGTAAGTACTTAAACGTATAGAATATGACTGAAAACGGGCACCGCCTACACAAGTACCACCGCCGTCCAGTTGCAGATTACAAGAAGACGCTAGCTGATGGCTGTCGATGCGACTACAATACCCCGACATGTACAAGTATACAACCAACTTAACCCCAACCGAAACGTATAGTATACAGATATCTATATACTACTACCTACTATACCCCGTGGCGTAGCTATAGGAGTTTCCCAAAGGGGGGCACAATAAGGTTTTCAAGGGAGAAAAAGTCGAAAATTGAAATATTTTTCAAAAATCGCCGATATTAGAGGACTATGTAAAAATATTGGGGGAGGGGGAGGGGGACGGGCCCCTTGCGCCCTCCAACGCTACGCCACTGACTATACCTATGTACAGATCCAGACATACGAGTATGCGGACGTAAGTAGACGGCAGAGGATTACAGAGCGAGATAGCCAGAGCTACATCTTCCGATATTACTACATAATATGTACGTGCGATTAATTTGAAAAAGCGTGAACACGGAGACGAACTCTTGGCGTCAACACCCGTGTTAAATGTACGTTTCTCGTAAATTTCCCGCTACAATACACGCGGCTATACGTTATTTTGTATATTACCACTTTCTACATACTCGTAGGTACATACTCATACTCGTACTTTCCCATGCAATATCAAACGCGACTAGGGATGGAATAACGGAAAATGCCTCACGCGTAGCAGCCCCCGTCTTCAGGTCGCACGGCAAACTCGTAATCATTGTATTTCGCTAGTTTTTCCCTATTTCCGCACTAGTAATCATTCCACGATGGACGAAAGGGCGGCTCGAGGAGAGAAAACTGATAAAATTATAGCTGTCAAATTTTGAATAAAAAGATTTTTTTTTTTTTTTAATAATCGCACTCTAATTAGCGATCGACGAATCTAAAGATGAGAGAGAAGCAGGAACAGCATCGACTCGAGAAGTAATCCTCCCCCCCCCACCCCGAGGTAACCAGCCAGCGTCTGCATTGATATTGCGTCTACACCACTGACATAAACATAGAGAGTCGACGGACTAGGTCGGCTGGTCGGTAACTATGCCAGTCAGGCTTCCAGTCACAGCCGTAGGACCTGAGAATAATCCCTCTGTCGAGCATTCTCCTCACTTCCTCATTCTTTGTCGCAAAAATATTTGTTTTCGAATTCTTTTTAATGATCCTACTTGGATGTACGTGACGAAAACCAACGGTGACCGAAAATTGGCGGCCGGCGTCACCTTCGCCTCGCAAGTACAAACCGGTGTGACCGAATCATTTTTTCGACTTTTCATTTTCGCCCTTTTGTTTCACCCCAAGCTCTCCCGAGTTTTCTGTCGCACAATTTTTTCACATCTAAAAACACGCGGGGAAAATTTGAAAGCGTCCGATGTCGACTGCCGAACCGCCCGCGTTGTGCCTGAGCATCACACAGAACGGTAGCACGCCGCGACTAATCGCGGTGATCCGAATGCGGCACCGTCGTTCAGCTATTTACGTACGTACGTAGATCGGGGGTTCGACTTTAGAATGCTAACAAAAAGCGGAAGACGTTCGAGTCTCTTTGTACGGGACAGCCCCAAAAGCGAAAAATGTTACGAATTGGTCGGATAAATACGACGAAAATTTAGCGAATATCGCCGCCCCTTGACTTTTTCGCGAGTATAATTTGAAACTGGTTGTCGAATATCGGCCACGCGAAATAACTTATCGATAGGTTGGCGGTATAGGTACACGGTTCATACGTCATACTCGTATTATCCACGTTCTGGGAGTACGGAAGCGGTGTAATGGTCGCGATATTACTAATAGCGCTACACGCCATGCCCGTATACGAGTAATATGTACAAAGGGCACAAAGTCGACTGCACTGGTTTCAATTTTCGAATTTTCAACTGGAATTTGGCACGTCACATAGGACTAGTTCAACGGTAATAAATGGAGGGGGATGGGTGGGAGGAGACATGGGAAAACGAAGGAGTAGGGAAAAGAAAGAGAAATAAATAAATAACAACTAAAACGACAACCGAGTAACATTAGGTATTTACGAGTACTTACTTTCCAGCCAGCGGAACTGTTGTTATCGCCTTTATCTTTGAAATAAGGAACGTTGTGCACCATCCATTCGTAAATCTGAGACAAGGTGAGCCGGTGTTCGGGCGAAGAGGTGATGGCCTGGGTTATTAGATCGGCGTACGATAAATTTCCCCACGCGTTACGTCGACTAGAACCTTTTTTCAGCTGATTACAATGGAAAGCTGCGGCAGCGGCGCTGATTGGCGACCCGCTGATTAATTCCGGTACGACGCCGCACTTGCCACCCTCCAAGGCCAAATTGTCGACCAAATTTGAGCCACTGTTGGCGCCGCCGCCACTTACACCGCCGCTTCCACCATCGCCGTTGTGGTTCACCGCCGGCGACATCGAAGATTCGTCGAAATTATCTGGCCGCGGCAACGGCCACGTGTTCGATCGAGCACGCTGCAGCGGCTCGAACGACGAATCCAATTCCGAAGGCGAGATATCCATTTTGCCTTCAACCCGTCTTCTGGCCCTTCGTTCTTCGCCAACTATTACCTCGTTTGTCCTCAGCTCCACTCCACTAATTTGCCAGTCACGTGCCTATTTCTAACCGCTCACTGGTTCCGTTTGTTCGTTCGCTTTCCTTCGGCGTTATAAATTCGTTCGTTTGCGCCCAGCTGAAACGAAAATACAATACGGCGTCAAATTACTTTCTTTGCGCAGGGAGGGGGGGGACAAAATGGCAGGGAAATAACGAAAGGCTGACCAAGACGGAAAACAATGAAATACCAAGCACCATCCGTTGATATACAGACTAAACGTAAGCAGGTACGTAGGACGTCGCATCCGAATATCTGCTTTTTATTTACGCTCGCGCTCGATATATCACCCCCACCCCTCCCCACCTCCCACAGTTTCACCACTTCGCCACCGGTCGTGTTTGCAATAATAATACTTAATTCGGGAGTTCTAACCAAATTGGAAACAAAATTGGGGGCATTGCAGATTTAACAAAATATGTACAATTGTACATACTGGCCCAATGAGTTACAGAACAGATAGAGGAGATACCGCGGACCAAAAGGTGAATATACATACGTATAAGTTCGACCATTAGCGTCATCGGGTGATATAACCAACTTTCCTCTCCCTCCCCTCTCAACTTCGCCTCTTTGATGAGTTCGGTCCGCGAATTACGAGAGCCTAGATAACAGCGAACCTGATTAAGATAAGAAATACGATACTGAATTCCAAAATTTGGACAGTTCTTGTTCACAGCGTCGTCTCTTTCTCTTTATAACTCCACAGATTCAAACGATACACGTATATACGAGCGTCATCGTTATTTTCCCGATTTCTGAAAAATTGACGGCTAACTCCCTATCTCATTCCGTACATCGCAGGCGAGGAATTCCTCAATTTTTTTTTCAGATTTTTCCGACAATATTTGCCCGTGTCGCAATTGGCGCGAAGTTTTACACGCGATTTACGTTATATAGTTCTGTCTGTAACTAGAGCAAAATGGCTAAATATACGTTTCAAAGTACAGAGAAGCAATTTTCTACGTCGTTGTGCGTTAGAAAATAACACGCTGTATACTTATATCGAAGAGAGATACAAAATATATCAGGGTGAAAACTGAGACTTTGGGGAAATTTAAAAAAGGAAACGAAAGAAATCTTATTGGCGAAAAAAAATTTTCACCTAAAAGATGTTACTTTTGAGAACAACTTGACGATCCTGGATCAGTTTTATCGTATTCGAGTCAAAAAATGAATACGTACCTCCAGTTTCTCACGCATGTAAATAATTTACGAAGTCGCCGGAAGTAGAGAAAAGCCGTTCATAGACAAAAAGAAACTCGGATTACAATTTCAAAAGCGAATTCGAAATCAGCACGAAAAAAGATCTAAGAAACGGACGATTTGTTTCGGATCGGCGATGGTCGAGCTACGAAGGTTTTTTTTTTTTCGTTTTTTGTTGTTTCTTTTTGCGTTTTTCATACCATATCGGGGTAAAAAATACGCGTCAAAACATTAACACGAGTGCGCGACGCCTAAAGAAATGTAAATAAAATGAATAAATTAGGAAATCAGATTCAGTCTGAGGCTCAATGTCTCTCTAGAGGCTAGTCTCAACTTCTTCGAAGAACATCGACGACCATATTATAGAAGCCAGAACCGTGGCGAAGCTAAATTACTCAAATACTTCGGATGCGAGTCACCCCCATGCCTTCCTCCCTCCTCCCATGACTACGACCTCGCTAGGCTTACAAGGCGGGTCATATACAGAGATCGGCATCCCTGATCATCGCTAATTTTTCAACTCGATAAACTAAGCTGAAGATCTCGTTAACTCCAAGGAGCCGTCTCGTACGTGGACAGTGAACGCACACGCCTCGTTTTTCGTTCGGGTACATTTCAAGTTTTTACTTTTGATCGAATCGCCATTATTCGTTACAAGAAATAAGAAACAAATGTTCGTTGTCGTCGAGTAAGAACGACAACATCAAAAAGAAGCAGCCTTACCATTAACACGTTATAGAGCACAATTTTGATTTTACTTTCATCGATTTTCGACAAAAGTTAACCTCGAACCTAACTAGATAGAACCTAGAAATTTCGTTTTTCAAATTAAAATATTTGCGGGGGTAAAATATATCTACCGTTTAGAAAACTGGATTTACCGCGTTTTGAATTTGAAATACAAAGCGAATGAACTTATTACGTTTTGGGAAACAGCTTTTTCATCGGCAAATATGACGATAATACGAAGGAAAACAAGTTTTTTTTTTTAATTCGACGAAAAGACGACTTAAAAGGGAGAGAGGTGTTCACCACCAAATTCCGAAGGGAACAAAAAACAACTAATATAGACTCGGTGCGTTTTGAAAAGACGTTCCTCGCACGTAAATCACGATTCTATGAGAAATACGATAAATAGGGAAGAGAAGAGAAGAGAAGAAAATTAAAGACGCGCGAAATTACGAATGACGAAATATTCACGCTCGCTCCTAAATGTTACGAGACGAATTTAATTGAAAACGGCGGGAATTACCATCGGGTCTGCTAGGTTACTCTACTCGTACTCGTACTCGTACTCGTATTTACGCGGTAGAGTTATACACGTATACGTATTACGTATTACGTAGTACGTAGTACGTACTGCTCGTACACAAACGAGTACGAGCAGTACGTGCGAATACCTAGATACAGTTCTATCGGCTTTCGGTCTGTAAAATTCGTTAAGTCGTTCGTAGGTACTAGAGGTACTACCTACTTGCCACTCTGGGACTTCACCCACACTAGTTCGGTCATGAACGAAGATTGGGCCGTCGAAATTTGGCAACGGGTACGATATGCCGCTGATGCTAAGTGAAGAAACAGAATACCTAAAAAATCCGTCCAGTTGAGCGCAGAGTAATCTCTTACGTACAAATAACACACAAACAGACAGTACATTTCTATATTTGTACAGTTGATGGTAGGTACGAGTATACAAGTACGAGTATGTACCAGTACGCGTATTCGCTGCCGATGACGTCGAAGGAAATACGATATGAGAAGTACATAATATGTGTATGTGAATCTAAAAAGGTCCCACTCTATCGGTACGGAGTTATACATGCTACGTTATACCAGACAAAATTTTTGATTGAATGAGACCCCGCGGAACCTCCTAAGTTCAAAATTGGCTGAGATATTCGCTTCCAAAGTCAAAATTTCAAAAAACATAGTTTTGAGAAAAACACGTTTAAAGTTTTGTTACAATCTTCAAGTGAAAAATGTAAAAAAATATCAGCGAATTTTGAACTTTGGAGGTTCCGTGGGGTCTCATTCGATCATATGCGGTTTGCGTCATTCGAAATAGCAGGGTTCACTCTACCGAAAACCTACAAATCCCAAAATTCATATTTTTGACCTAACATCCGAAAAATCGCTGTATCTCCGTAAATAAAATCGACAAAGTGGGACCTTTTTAGATGCACGTACAAATATGTAGAATTTAGTGTCCATTTTGGAGTGTGAGTGAACTTGGTAATATTCCTTTTGTAGGGTGTGCCAATTCACTTTTCCTTCTTCTGTATTCCAGAGCGCTTTCGGCTGTTATGCCATCATCAGTGGAGTACCCCTCCTCCACTGATGATGGCATAACAGCCGAAAGAGCTCTGGAATACAGAAGATGGAAAAGTGAATTGGCACACCCTACAAAAGGGAAATGTGTAGAAGCGCATCAACGTCGCATCAGGCACAAATCCTGTGGCAGTACCCGTCTGCCAGCATTAAATTTAGGTAATACCGGGTTGCAGTTTGACTTTGGTCTACCATTACACTAGAACAAGTGATTACCGCTCACCACCACCGTCATCGTCATTGTCGTCGTCATCATCATCATCACCATCCTCGCGACATACGGCATGGGACCGGTAGAGATCAACTACAGAAATTTTTAAAAATTCATAAAATTGAAAAAGAAATCCGAGATTACTTTGTCAGGGAGGCATAAGTCAAGCTATTTAGAGTATCGTGCTCGGATTGTTGAGTCATCTTTCAATAATTACGTTAATTTCAATAGTATTTAGTAGTAAGGCATCGAAGACCCCCATTTGGGCCGTAATAAATAAGTACACCATTATTATCATTATTATTATTATTGATCCCCCCTATACTGATACAGGCCCATTCGAGGCGTTTCTGGGATAGGGGGTGCGGCGTCCCGGGGCCAATTTGGCATGTGTGCATCGCTATACGCCCCTCTATCGTCGATTAATATTGTCATCATCACTACAAGAAGCGGGGAAGACAGGCGATCAGGATGCTCGATGCGGATCGATTGAAGGCGTGCTTCCTGGATCTCACCTGGGGAACGAGAGAGTGTCGGACAGAAGAAGAAGAGGATAGCGCGATCCATCCGGACAGTGGTCGCGGCCTGCGAGTCGGTCCACCGCGCAAGAGACAGCCGGTCTATTGGTGGACCGAGGACATCGCCGAGCTGCAGAAGGAGTGCAACCGACTTCGCGGTCGGTACCAACGCACGAGAAGAGACGAGACGAAGCGGCGATAGCAGTTTCACAGGAGTACCAGTAGGCTTGTCGTACTCTCAAGCTCGTCATACGACAGAGCGAGGAGACAGCTTGGGAGGAGTTATGTCAGGCAGCCGGGGGTGCTGCAACAGGTAGTTCAAGAACTGTTCTCCCAGCCACCCCCCCCCCCCCCACTAACAGCGGTATCCGTCGAGGTGTGAAAGGATTTCCCTATGCTTAGTGTAGGAGAGGTGGACAGCGGATCGGCCGGATCAGGATGAAGAAGAGGAAGACGTCTGGCTCGGACATGATTCCCGACGTTGTCCGAGAAGTAGTCCACCGAGCAGACCCGTCCCTCCTGACCAACGTATTCAATCGCATGTTGCAGGAGGGGACATTTCCGATCAGATGGAAGACGGCGCGACTGACAGTGATCAAGAAGCCACAAAAGTCAGATGGTCAGCCATCCTCGTACCGGCCTATTTGCCTGCTCGACACCGTCGGTAAGGTGCTTCAGCGTACCATCGTGGATAGGCTGGAGGAGCACTTTTCTTTGGAGGCGGAAGACGATTTTGAGCAGTCAGTACGAATTCAAAACTGGCCGCTCGACTGCGGATGCCACGCTGAAGTTGAATAGTCTGGCGCAGAAGGCGATCCGCGAGCAGGAGTTCTGCACGGTGGTCAGCCTCAACATCAAGAACGCGTTCGACTCCATTCCGTATGCGCGTATCATGGAAGCATTGGAGTTGGCGCGGGTTCCTGGTTACCTCGTGCGCATCATCAAGAGTTACTTCGACGGCCGCCGGATAAAGATGGAGTCGGCGGCCGGACCAATCACCACGGAGATGACCTGCAGCGTTCCTCAGGGATCAGTACTCGGACCTACCTTGTGGAACGTCGCCTTCAACAGGGTACTGAGGCTGGCACTACCATCAGGGTTAAGCTCATCTGCTACGCCGACGACACGCTGGTGTTGTGCCAAGCCGAGTCGACAGCAGAGGTTACGCGACGAGTTATCCAGGCGGCTGGAGATGCTGACCCACTGCATCGAGTCGGCAGGGCTGAGCTTGGCGTTACAGAAGACCGAAGCAGTACTGTTCACGATACGACGCAAGTACAATGCACCCACCTTCGTCCTAAAAGGTATGGAGATTGGGCTCTGTTCAGCCCCGAAGTACCTGAGGCCGTAGTTCGACGGAAGGTTGCAGTTCCCTGAGCATTTCCGACGGACAGCTGAGAAGGCGGATCAAGTGGCTGGACGGCTGTCCCCGTCTGATGTCGAACCTAGAGGGACCGAGGGAGAAGCGAAGAAACATGTACGTCAACGTCATCATGTCGGTCCTCCTATACAGGGCGCCGGTATTTGCCGAAGCCATCGAGATTCCATACAGAAGGGCGGAGATGGAGACGATCCAGCGAAAAGCCGCGATGAGGTGTGTCAGTGCGCAGCGTACTGTTTCTTCGGAGGCAGTAGGCGTGTTAGCGCGCATACCGCCGGTCGAACTCAAGATCGATGAAATAGCGGAGGTATACGGTGCGAAGAAAAAAGCGAAGACGAAACGAGAAGCACTTCGGGTCAAGCGAGTCATCCAACAGGACACGCTTCGGAAGTGGAAGGACGAGTTCGCCAATTCGTTCAAGGGCGAATGGACCCGAGCGCTGATACGCAACCTCGATGGATGGCCAGGAAGAACTCACGGAGAGCTTTACTTCCACCTGACCCAAGTCCTGAGCGGCCACGGGTGCTTCGGCACGTACCTACATCGGATGTCGATAGCGCCGAGCTCCGTGTGTGCGCACTCTGATCGAGGGGCGGAAAACACACCTTGTTCGAGTAAGAGACCTGGAAGCAGGAGAGGCGCGGGACAGCCACAACAGAGATCGATCCCGACGGAAGAAGAGGAAGCATCAACGACGACACCTTAGTTCCGGAGGTCTCGGCCATCATGAAGAAGAAAATGCAGACGGAGTGGTTGAGGCAGAGAACCGGCGACGACGAACCAAGCTCGGCCCACACCATCGAACAGGACAACTCTGTACTATCCTAGGAGAGCTGCGGCAGCTGCGCTGCGGACCCCCCGGCAGGGCTCCCCCGTCGTTACCACCTGCCTGCGTTGCCGCGCGTACCAAGACGAGGAGGTAGAAGGGTGAGTGAAGAGGCAGGGTGTTGTCAGAAATTTCTTAAATTTTCGACTTCAACTCCGTTCACGTGTCCTTCACTTCGTTGAAGAATACGTCAGGTTGACATTTGGCTGATATCTGAGGGTGGCAAGAATAACTGGCTGTGTTCAGCAAGAGAAAGTTAGTAAAGTCTACGTTTAAGCTACATCGAACTCTCTGGTCAGTTGCTTTCTCGAGTTACGTGGAATATAGTAAGCAAAATCCGCGCCGAACTTTTGAAGTTATGACCGACGAGGAAGTCGAAATTATGGATATACAGGTACTCAGTAGTCAGTAATCAGTAAATGTATCGACATCTAAGAAATCTAGAACGTATAGTTCTCGTACTTACGTAATTTTCGTAATTCGGTTCAGACAAGTTTTGCCGAAATCATCATCACCAGTCGACAGAATTTGAGTTGAAATTATCGATGCAAATACGTGTCGATCGAAATAATTTGGATTCCGCGTGGAATTCCGTTCGATTTTATCGAACATTCGCCTTTTGGGGCCTTTAGATTTCAAGATAGAATTCCGCCCGAATTTCTCAAACGTTCGCCCAATGGGGCCGAATCTTTCTCCTTTTCGTTATTTCTTAGACTGACGACAAATATTTGTTTGTTTGTCGTTGGGTCCGAACGCCCGAACTCCCAAAGCCGATTCCGAGATGCAAGTGATCGATAATTAGTAAATCTATGATCCTTTTAATTTAAAGTTATCGAATTTTATACTTAATAAATTTAAGTTGTATTCAAATTTTCGGTTTCTTCTAGTTAACGTTTTCTATAGAGGAAATAAATTTAGACGGGGCCTTTTCCCGTAAGTTTTTACTGACATAACTCCCACTAGGTTTAAACGATCCAGCTTCCTCTTCAGGTACACAAATTTACGCCACGCGTCCCGCTGCCCACGATCAGTAGGGAACCCCATGACGGCCGTTGCAGGACGCGCGCACCGGTTGTGGCACGGCGGAATGGGGGCTCGGGCCCGGCCCCAAAGCGTCCCTTCGGCCACTGATGCGATACTCGAAAGGGTAGTTTCGGGTGTCAGGAGTGCGGTGTCATAGGGGCCACTCTCGCATGAGTGCATCGCCATACGTCCCACCACACCATCATCACTACCACTACTACTCAACATTAACAATTTTACTCGAGGCTACAAGTACTACTACTATATAATACTGTATGTATGTATCATACACATCAGTACCAGAAGCACTGCACTGTACTGCCATCGCTAGTAGCCGAAAATGATTAACAGTATATCTACACGAAAAAAATTACGATAATACTGCGAATGAAGGTCGCAGGCCGCCGCGAACAACTGAACACTCTTACGCTTTTAAATAAATTCCGATATTCGAAAATAATAACTATCGTAATAATGTAACGACGCCCCAGAAAGTTTTTGATTATTCTTTGTCGCCGTGATGTGGTCGAGTCGCCTTCGCCCCAATTTCGATGTATGTACACGCGCGCGATTCGATTAGTCAACAGAATTCATTAGCGTTCCGAATTGGAAAGATGCGGGCTGACCAGCTGAGGTCGTTTTTCACGCTTCCGTGTCGCAATGTCGCGAATTAGTCGCTTCATAAGTAGTGATGATTAGTAGTAGTAGTAGTAGTAGTAGTAGTAGTAGTAGTGTGTGGTGGGACGTATGGCGATGCACGCATGCCAAAAAGGCCCCTAAGACACCGCACCCCCGGCACCGGAAACTACCCTTTCGGGCATCGCATCAGTACGGGGGGATCGCTTTGAGGCCGGACTCGAGCCCCCATTTTTCCTGGCCGGAACGGTGCGTGCGTCCTGCTAGGGTCACCACGGGGTTCCCTACTTACCGAGGTCCGCGCTCCCAGAGCACTCGCCTGGAAATTTCAGGTCCCCCGCAGCCGGACGCGCTGCCTCTTCCTCTTCATTCACTCATCGTGTGAGACTCTTCCGATTGAAGCTCCAGCCCTTGCACTGCGGGCGAGTTCTGCTCCAGCCCTGGTGCTACGGGCGAGCTTCGCTGGATGGTATCCGCCGCCGCAGTAGCAGCAGCAACATCCGCGTCCTCTGTCTCGACCACTCAGCCTCCAGCTTCCGTCGCATGATGGCCGAAACGAAAACCCGACACCCGGTTCCAACCGCTTCGGCTCCTCAACAGCTCCGGAACCAAGGTGTCCGGCGCAAGACGGTCGATCACGCCGTCTCCGGGATCGACCGTGACCGCCCCGCGCTTCACCTTCTCCCAGGCGTCGGTAGTAGTAGTAGTAGTAGTAGTAGTAGTAGTAGTAATAATGGTAATAATAATAATAACAAATAACAATATGACAAACAATAATGTGACCCCCGATGGTCATAATGGTCTTACTGGGAGTCTCCGACGACTATAGGTACTGAATACTACACATATTTAACCCACCACTCAACCCCGCGCCAACTGGTGCATAAGGGAGTGGTAACTTATTATGTCATATGTAATTCTTTAAGTAAATTAGATTGAAATTAACGTGGTTACTGATAGATAACACATAAAAAATACACAATTTGAGCATGATACTCCAAATGATTTGCTCCATGTCTCCTTAACACAATAATTCCTAATTCCTTTTTCGATTTTATAAATTTTTGTAGCTGATTCCTTCTTTTTTTCTCCCGTGTGTTTTGTGGCTGCTCCAAGTTCGGTAGGCAAGTTACTGAAAATGGCGGGCAAGCAGTAGCACTAGCTGCAGCAGCAGTAGTAATTGTTGCCATTCTCATTGTCCTTTGACCCTCTCGCTGGCGGCTGCCGCCACTGCAATCCTCATCCACTCCTTTTTCACCTCCCTCCTTCTTCACTCAACGATGTCAACTTTAACTAGGCACCATCAACGTTATCGATTAATTTGTCATGTTATTCTCCTATTGACTAATCAACTTGTTGCTGAACATACGAGTATTAAGCGCGAGTATCTTTTTTTCCTTATTTTCACTGCGTCCAACAAAATGAAATAAACGTCCACTCGTACGGCATAATCGCGATTCGCAAATGATTTTCCCTGACTTTTCCAGGTTTCCAGGTCAATTTTTCCGGTTTTCCAGACCCTTCAAATACAAATTACACATGCAAGGGGGGGGGGAATCAAATTTTTTCGAACGTCGTGAGCAGCGAATATCGTCAATCACTTCACAAATTTTTTTTTGCTACCGTGTGCTTATGAAGCTGTGGCAGAGGCGGTGTAAAAATTTAATAATGGAAATGAAAACGCGCTTTATGGGGAGCCGACCGTGAAGGGGGGGGGGTGAAAGAATAAAATTCGAAAATAGGTTTATAGGTTTTCGAATTCACTGCATTCGATTTTAGGGGTAATCTTTGGATCCTGTCCCTCCTGGTGCGACCATGAGGTAGCAAGAGCGTAGGACAAGCAACGGTTGACTCAGAATTCACCCTTTCTTATTGAAGCCACCGAATAGGGTGAAAATGCAGTTTTATTTATCAAAGTGTTGCCAACAGAAAATAACGCCGTAAAAACTTCTCAACTGAAAACGCACAGGAGCTTAAATTTGGTCAAGCGATATTCGAAATCAGCGACACCAGACCACCCCTATTTCGATACTTCGTGCAATTTTTCGCCGGAGAAGCTGAATTCGTATTACGACAGGGCTCTGGAAGGGGCCAGATAAAAATCTAAGGCGATATTCGAAATCAGCGACTCGGAGCTTGGTTGGCTATCCTCTTCAAAAAATTGATTTTAGAATCTCATAAAGAATTTGGAACCTGAGGAAAACTAGAGTAACCGGAATTAAGCCCCTCCGTCGTGGAGCCTGAATGGTTTAGGGGGAGAGAAACTAACTATTAAAATTAATTCTGGAACCCAGGGTGAAAAAGCTGCAGCATCTAACGACAAATGCTATGAAAGTAAGAAGGTGGTTAGGATTTGGAAAATTATGGCACCAAGGGAGGCGGAGGAGACTTCAATTTAAGAATATCGATAGATATATAAGGTCATGTATTTGAAAACAATAGACTCTTTCGTAACGCGATAGTAATTATTACGCGGTCGTTAGATTTTTTTTCAAATTTTGTGGATTAGTTACTCTTCCCCCAGAATCCCGGAAGTCCCTTTCATTCACCCTTATCTACATTTGCGAAGGAGAAAGGCGCCGAAGAAAAACCCGATGGCAGGATGTTCCAGAAGGTGAATTCGTTGGTTTTCACATTTTCGTTTCATTACGACTTTCTCAAAAAAATCTTCACACTGAGGAGAGGAACTGGACCGAATATTTTTTTCATTTTCGCATCTTTTCGCGCCGATTTTCAGATTCTCGCGAACAGGATGAGATGAAAACACGAAACACGAAACAGCTGATATTGAGAGAAGTGTATATTATATGAATTGGTTCGCGTTTAGTCATATTTTTCGTGAAATGGTTCGTGAAGTCACGAAATACGTTAAAACGATTTCATCACACCAACACACTCTGTACTATTGCGATAGGAGAGGGGGGGTTGTATTACCCACATGTTTCTCCTGCGAAAGAAAAAAGAGGGGGGGAGGTAAATTTTATACGAAAAAAATGAGCTCTTCAAATTAGTTCGCATAGTTACTAAGATTCTTTTAAAACTGCTGTTTTTTAGGAGGAGGGGGCAATAGCCCCATAGCCTCACCCTAGTTGCGCCTATGCCTATATAAATAATTATCACTGGTAAATGAATAAGACGCGTAGGAAGACCTTTTGCTCCGCGGATGCCACTGTACTTATCTACAGAGGGTCTACACATAATGACAAGAATGAGGTAAATAATTCGAAAAATAAACGAAACGAACTGAACGAGGTGAGAACGGGTTGCATCCGAACGTCAGCAAAATGAAACACATAAATTCTAGCTACAGAGACTCCACAATCTGAAATGAAGTACTTGCGAGTGATTATTGACGATAAGCTGAAGTGATGGAGCCAATGTCAAAAATTACAAAAAGGCAAAAACACCAACTATTATAGGTAGTTGTACGTATCAACTCCGAAGCTTCTTTCATAGATCCGATCTAGTCAAAATTTATGACGTCGTATACGCACCCTCATTTTGTTTCACTTTGGAAAACGGGTAGAAGGGGGGGGGGGGGCAACGAGCATTCATACCGAAACACTCTCTCGGTTCTACAAAGAGTTGTAATCGAGAGAATAAATAGTTTGGCAAAGTACAACCCACGAAGAAACCTCTCGGGTATATAAAAAAAAACTCGGATTTCACTCGTTGAATAGATTCCATTCGATAACAACGCGTGAATGTACGCTGCCACGGACCCGGAAAAATGTTAAGTTCGAAAAGAAAAAAAGAAGACCCACACGATTCGCTGGGAATTACACAAAAATAAATATACCTGACCTGAGGAATGAAAAAAGGGAAAAACAACACGATTATCTAGCGGCCAAGAACTGCAACCGGGTTCAGTAGGAAGGAGGAGAGGATCTGAAGACTGAAGGATGGGAAAAGGATAAAATGGGACGTGTAAAGACGGTGAAACAATTTAAAGAGTACATTATCCGCCACCATATTGGAAGAATTGCCCTAAACCTTAGAACTGTACATAGCGAACCGTTTACTAGAAATAAGTATCATACGAATTTTACACTATACTTTTAGAATTTTGAATAATTCGCGTTTACTGCCACCCCCTCCCCCCACCTGCCTCGGGCATCTAAAAAGTCCATTTATACGCACTGTTCTTGTAAGAAAAATAATAATAATAATAAATAAATAAATAAACTACTTATAATAGAATATTATTATTTTTATTATATTGCATTGTATCTATCGATCTTTAAATTATACACGTATAATAATAATAATTATTATTATCATTATTAAGTAATTATACTGCATTATATCTATCAATTCATTTATTCATAACCGAACAGGTGGTTCCGAGAATGCGCGACACTGCATTTTGCATACAGCGCTGAATATAATAATCGAGATATTAGATAAAAATAGGACGCCAGATCGCAGTTCAGTAGTGCCTAATTCTGGGACAGAAGCTGAGGGATTCGAGCTTCTATCTCCGTCAATTCAATCTTCACTCATTCCTCCTTCACCCGTGGGAATAAGGATCATTTTGTGGATTAAGCTTTACGCTGCTCTAAAGACCGGTGTACAAAATTTCGCACTTTTCATCGACTATGCGAGTCATTCCATAGGATATCGAGGAAAAATGAAAACGGTTTCGACTTACTACTATGTATATTTTGTTTATCTTCAACTTTTTTTCTTACCCTGGTTATATGTACTAGAACAAATCTCTATGGATATACCCCTCCCCCACCCCCAAAAAAGAAAAGAAAAATAGTAATTCTAGTAATTTTTATCAAAATGCTCACCACCACCAGATTGAACTCGAATTAGTTCAAATTACTGAAAAAAACTGGATTAAACTATTTAAAAGTGATTTTTTTTAAAGATTTTTTTTCAACAAAATGAGGCTGTTTGTAGGAAGTGTCGATTTTAATTTTTCTCGTATAGTTCAAGAGGGTCGTCGGTAATTTTCACTATTAGCGATCCCTTCAAAAGCCTATAGGAAAACATGCACAAAGTATCTCCCATAAAATACGACCTATCGGTAAGAGGGTGGATGAGAGGGCGGGGCGGGCATGGGGAATAGAAAAACAGTGGGTACAAGCGGCAAAACGAGAAGGAAGAATAAGCATCAATTTTTTTGGATAACATCATTTCGTACAACACTATACTTTACACACGAATAACTCACCCCCTCCCCCATTCTGTGAAATTGAGAGGAGCGAGGAGGCATAAATTTCTTCTAAAATGGTTTTCCGTTGAATTTTTGGCGATCGTCGTAAAGTACAAAGAAATATTTCGAGCAGAGATGTTCCGCGTCAAAATAACTCCATAAATTGTGTTTTCTCTCACACATACACATAAATAGTAATACGAGTACAAACGAAGAAACAATCATTTAGCTGGGATAGACGTTTGTCAACTTCCACAAACGCTGTGACCGAACTCACACAGCGATAAGGCTAACCAAACCAAAAGCGCAGCGCTCGCTCCACTACCACGACCAAATTGTTTCCAGCCGAGTGAAATTATGGGGAAACAAACTGCAATTCAATCTATTCCAGCAGCCATTATCAGTAACCCTGAGATAAGATACAAAATCAAAACATGTCCAGGAAAGTTGAGAGTTCGAGTCTATCAAATGATTTTTTATACATATTATATATATATATTTTTTTTTTCCGAATTAGCTCCCTACTGAACATACAAATATCAGAAGCCCTCTGTCAGAGCGATAGAGCTTTCTTCATCTAAAATTCGGCTTTTCCCACGAATCTCGAGGAAAATCGATTCTAAGAACAAACTTTTTAAGCAAAAGTGGTTTCTCGTCAAATTCTATTAAAACAGATTGCAACGACTTTTATTCTTAACTGCCCCTAAACTGCCCCAGATTGGAGGTTTAATGGAACCTTTCACGTCCCAACAGATTAACATAGGCTTTATAGAAAAGTTTTTTCGACTTTTAGTTTCACAGACTCTAGGGAACAGAACTAATGAAAATCACTATCGGCCCGTTTTTATAGATCCCCATGTACCCAGCCCTGGAACTTTTCCCTCCTCTATCCCGTGTCTTTAGATACCACAGTTTAAAACTCGTGTTTTTTGGGGGTTTCCAGCGTCCTAAATGACTTTTTACTACAGTATTTAAAACTTCCATCACGAATCGTGGAATCAAAATGCCCGCTAGAAAGGGGGTGGGGGAGGAGTTCGTTTTTTGATACTTGTTTGACTACAAAATCAAAATTGTGGCACCAGGAGGGGGCGAGGGCTCAAAAATATAAGACGCGATAGGAATGTCGATTCGTAGATTCCTCGTTTAGAATAATAACTTGCCTCCAAATTGCAAATTACAGCATCTAGGGAGAAAGAAAGGGTTTTAAAACAAAGATTCTGAAAAATTCAATAAGCGGGGTACTGTTCCATAATTTTAATGGACGGCTGAATTCGAACAGTTTCTCAAGTTTCAGTAGCGACTCGACTGTTAATTTATAACCCAGAACTGCAGCTGGAAACCGCCCTCAAAGCTTTCAGCGGAACTCTCGATTGTTGAAAAGTGGATCTCCATTATCTTCACTTTTCTACCTTCTACCCCTCCCTAGATGGTACAATTTTCAAACTAGAGACAAATCGTCACCGGCAATGAGTTCAGTGACCCCTTAAACCCACAAAATTTTTAGCCTCCTTCATTCCATGTCACAATTTGCAAGCTAGGAAAAAATGGATGCCAAAATTGAATCCAACGACCCATTTATTAAATGTAGCGATATCCGTATCGAATTTTCCGGTATCTTGTTTTTGAAACCTTTTTCCCACTCTAGATGCCCTGATTTGCGATTTGGAGACAAGTTTTTCGAACTTTAGTTTAGTGACCTTTTAAACCTACAAAACGACTTTTACATCGCATTTGATGAAATTTCTGAACCTCGCTACCTCCCTGCTAACACAATTTTAACTTCAAAGCCGAAGTAATTTCAAATTCGAATTCTTCGACCTTGAACTTTCCTCCTTCCCCGATGTACTTCGATTCCACGATTCGTGCTCAGGGTAGCCAATTTCTTGTGGAATAATTTTCCCCGACTTTCCCGGTTTTTCAGACTAATTTTCCAAATTTACCCCGACATTTTTTCAGGATTACATTTGATATTCACCAAAGACGATTTTCGTAAAAGAAATACGTCTTTACGCTGACATATGTATCGCTTAGTTCTCATTATTCTCAAAACATTTCCCGACTTTGATTAAAATTGCAGCAATTTTTCCCGCGACCTTTTCCTAACTTTTCCAGTCTGACAACATTCCCTGACTTTTCCCGGTTTTCCATAAAGTAGCTGTTCTGCGTGCTAATGGAGGTTTTAAAAACACTAACAAAATGCCATTACTGGTGTCGAAAAAACGCAAAAATTATAAAAGTCGAAGTTTGATGTCTAGCGACAGGGAGTGGGAGGAGGCAAACACATTCCAAGGATGGGTAGACGAAGACCTATACGAACAGGTTCGGTGGTGATTCGCATCCCTTCTTGTTGGGGCATATTCAACTTTCTGAGAGGAAAACTTCCATCGCTACGATGGAGGCCTTTTGATACGTTCATTCGGGAGTTTTCCCCTTCTCTTTTTTCGTTATAATACGGTAGTACGTAAAAAATTACGTTGTGTTTTCAAGATATTTTAAGAAGTCTATGGCCAAAATTAACGACAAACACTTCAATCGTACACAAAAAATGGGGGGGGGGGATAGATATTTCTTTCGATCCTCTTCCCCACATAAAAACGGCAGACTTGTCACTTTCGAATCTATTTTTCTACCGCGATTTGAACCCGAGTAATTTGAGCTTGAAAAGGGGGAAGCGAGCATATTGATGAAAAAGCCACGACGCCCATCTGGGATTTTTTTTCGGGGAAGCAGGGGAGAGAGCATATTCGGGAAAATTTGTCCTCGTGGACGTCCTGAGAAATAAAGACGAGAACAGATTTTCATTTTGGTCGAACTTCCCACTGAATGACTACGCTGAAAAAAATTTTACGGTAAAAATTATTCTACCAAATCACTGCCATTCGGCAATTTCACACACTTTTTATCTAAAATTTCTGGTAACAGTATCCGCGATTCTATCAAATTTTAGTAGAATTACTGTAATTGCAATCAAATCTAGTAGAAGTAACCAGTTTTCAGTTGGAAAGTGCGTGAAATCGCTAACGTTTTAATTATAAAATTTTTCTCAGTGCAAAGTGCACGCACCTAATCGATAACGACAAAAACGAATAAGATGTACGTACATGTTATACGTATTACGTATAAACATTCATACATGTAAATTTGTATATATTATGTATACAGTGGGTACGATATATCGATTGTTTAGATGTATAACCAAGTAACTCAAATTTTTTCGAAAATGAAGTTTTACATTTTCTGATGCCTTAGGTACTTCTCCACAGCTGTGTACAAAAACAAACAGTTAATATCAATTTTTTAAAATAAGATTACCAATTTAAGCAGTACTGCGTATCCCACATCACAATATGCACAATGTAAAATGTTTCTTATCTCTCCCGTACAGTTTTATTTTTGTGGGTTACGTGGTTATAGATCTAAAAGGTCGATATGTACATATTTATATATAATATAGCCCGAAATCACCGACGATACTTAGACCTATGTACAACATCGCAATATCAAACACGACTCGCGATTTCTGATTAGATTGTTGATAATGAGGTTGCCAACTTAGTCAGTCAATCAGCTAGCTAGCGTGCCAGCCAGCCAGCCGGCCTGCCTGCCTACCTTGATACATATAAAAAGTGTTTGCTCGCAGTAAACAGTTCGAAACATCTCTTTTTTCGGCACTGGGCCGTGCATACTTGTGATCTATACACATTATACAGTGCACGCGCACACCTCGCCGAATCTCAAAAATCGTACACTTATCTTTCGGCGATTTCCAATTAAAAAATTCCACGAACAGACGCATAGAGCACGCATAGAGGCCATAGTATGCGGCGGGTTGTCACAAATGCCTGTTCGTGTAATTTCAAAAATACATAATCCACTCGTAAATATGTTCCATTTTGGCCCCCCCCCCCGCCATGTTTCTTTCAAGATAATGTGACTCTCCTTTTGGAAGAGCAATACGCAAACAATTTAGTTGGAAAGGAGTTCACCGGCACCTGGTTCTCGGGCAGAGCCGCATTAAGCCTTTTGGCGCTCCTAGGCTGAAATTCCTACTACCCCCCCCCCTTTCCGGTGATAAGAACAGAGAGTACATTTTCCGGTGGAGAAAATTGGATTGAAGGCTAGGAGATTCTAAAATTTTACCAAAGAGTGATGCGACTTCGATCGATAGTACTATCGAAACTATTGATACTATCGGGCATTGAGGAAGCTATCGATATATCGATAGTATAATTCAAAACGATCGAACTATCGATAAGAGCTTAACGGCTCAAAATCAAACGGAAAGAGTGCAGGAATTGAGGAATTGATCATCCTTTTGCAAGTGGGTACATTATTTGAGGAGTTATCTGTCAAAAGGGCCCCTGACAAATGAGATTCCTATTCGTCAGGGGCCCTTTTGACAGATAACTCCTCATTTGTGTATTACGTTTCTGTAGACGGAGAAATATGCAAATAATTTTGATTAATTGTTGATCATTGTGCTATACCGGGAAGAAATTACTTGTTACGGTGTTGAATTTTGACCAAAAAAAAAAATGGAAGATTGGAAAGTTCAAAAACTATCGATAGTCAACGATAGTTATCGATAGTTCTGCCAAATGACTACTGATATATCGATAGTGGGAAAATCTGACTATCGCCCATCACTATGTATATCGTTAACGTCAGTTTCGAAATTCAGAATGTAGGTGGCGCTGCGACCTGATTAAGAGATAGTCAATAGTTTATATGGTCATTCTGAAAGAGGATGGTGGGGCGGGTATGGTGATGGAAATGAGAATATGCTAATTTTTAAAATGCTGAGCATTTTGAGAATATTCTTAGCATATGCTCGTTGTGTAAATGCTCCAAAATTTGGGCATATGCTCAATGAGCAAATGATCAGCCAAGCATTGAAATAATGAGCATTTTTCCAAGCATTTTCTCATTTATATATGCTCAATAAGCAAATGCTCGGAAAAGCATAGAAAGAATGAGCATTTTCTCATTTTTCCGATCATTTTTTCATTTACACAGATAAAACTAGTATAAATTTTGAAGATGCTGAGCATATGCTCCTCCAATAGAAAATGCTCTGCCATCTTAAGCATATTCTCATGCTGAGCATATGCTCGAGCATTTAGAGACTATGCTCACAAAAAGAAAATGCTCGCGCATTTTCCATCACTAGGCGGGTATATCAACAATTTTGTAAACAAGGCGGATAAAGGTCGGTATTTTTTTAAATTTCATTTCTATTTCGGTAATTTTATGAAAACGGAATTAAAAGAAAAAGTGAAAATGTTTCTCAAAATTTGGCGCCCCCAAGGATCATGCACCCTAGGCTTCAGCCTAGTGTGCCTAATGGGTAATACGGCACTGTTCTCGGGTGTATGATACGAGGAAGGGCGACTGATAGGTAACACAACCATACACACAGTACGTATCGAGAAAAGTACACCCACTAGAGAATGCAGGATTTGGTTCCGAATTGAGAGCAGCAAGTTGAGCTCGCATCGTCAATTTATGGTAAAAAAAACGTAATAACTTTTCTTTACAGATACGATAGCGAGGAGTGATTGGCTCAGGTGGTGAGGATAGTTCTTATATAGTCACCGGATGTACGGTACCAGCTACCAGAGGCGGTTCGCATTATTCGCAACAGATGTCAACTCGTATAGGAACGTATCATCGAAGTAAAGGCTTTCTCGGTGAAGGTGTGAAAATCGGCGTATTTCACTCAAGTCGTTACAAGATGGACCATACGAAGCGACACTACTCGCGCCGTTGGTTCGACGCACAATTCATCATCGGACCGGCTGTCACGTGTGTTGTGTCTACTTACTGTCACAGCTTTCGTAATAGGTACACGTACATATATGAGTAGGGGGCCGCTGCGACAAATGAACGAGGAGACAGCGTCTCAAATGTATGTACTTCGAATCTTCGATGATGAAGGTGAGGGCCTGCTAAATTGTAGCCCTTAATCGCCCCCCCTCCCCCAGTACAGAGTAGTCGAATCCGAAAACGGAAACACGGAGGTAGGTACCCGTACTAGTGGCTGGTACTGCGGCCGAGCAAGGGTAAGGGTAGAGGCCGGCAAAAGACAACTTCCGGTGATTGCTGAGCGACGGCACAGACAGTAAGAAATAATGCCAATTTGGGGCAGAATTGAGACGCTCGTACGAATCAAAGGGAGCCTATACAGCCGAGAAGAAACGAGGGACAGATACTTTTTGTCACGGCGAAGGTCGGGGATGTGTATCTAAGGTAAGTACGTCGCGTAGAGAATGGTAAAAAATGTTATGTACCTCGAATTAGGAGACGACGGGTGTATGTCACCATAATCTCGGTAAAAGGTAGTCCGGTTGAAGTCTAACGTAGCCGCGGTAATGTTGATAATCCAGTCGAATAGAACAGGATATACGATACGGTGTGTAATCTGTTGTAGCCGACAAGACTGACTTGGAACGACGGGTCGCGTTGCGATAAGCAGAGGACTCGAGAGATAAGTGTACTAGAGCTGCTAGAAGCGTCAAGTCACAGCGTGAAGACGATGAGACCGATGCGATGATGCGAGGATATAACACGACGGCGGTAGCGTACGATATTATTAAACGTGGTCGGGTAGAATGCGCGCGAAATACGAACGACGCAAATTCAAGAAAGAACTGCGGCGCCAAGCACCGACCGAAACAGAAACAGCACAGGCACACCGCACATAAGAACAAGTCGTAATAGTAACACGAATTACGAATAAGACGACACGGCAAACTACGATGCTTTTCGTATTTCGTATACTCGTATTTTAATCCACGAACTCCATTGACACTGTGAACACTGAACACTGTGAACGACGAACACCGGACAAAACGATGGACACGGCGCAGATAGCACAATAAGATAACGGGGCGGTGATCACAATTCACCCACTATTATTTTTCATTACGATCAAAAGTACGGTATGTACAATACTGATAATGACGATTATTAAAATAATATACGAATATATATCATGTGTACCCGTGTACAATATCGGAATTCGAATAATTTCGTAGATGTACGCGCGCGTAAATCTATACACAGCAGCAGAAACGTGTGTGTATGGAAACTACGCAACAGTTAACAACAGCAGTGGCAGCACCACCACCAACAGCAGCAGTAGCAGCGACAGCAGCAGCAGCAGCAACAACAACAACAACAACAACAACACAAGTTCGCACTAGCGCACGCGTCACTCGGCCACGGCTACGGCAACGACTACGGACTACGTAGTAACTTGTACGTGATATCATCTATCGTGTTCATGTTCGTGTACGCTCCACGCTCGACGTACCGGTATCACCCGCCGTCGCGCGTTCGTTCGTCGTTCGCGTTCCCGTTCACGTTCGCAGTCGCGTTCACAAACCAAGCACTTCGAGTACAGTACTAAATACAACTGAGAACTGACTCGATAGTCGACACAGACTACTGAGTAGTGAGTAGTGAGTACTGACTAGTGACTACTGATGGCGGAGTGCGGAGTGCGGACTGCTGCTGATACGAACATCGTGAGCGCGAACGACGCGCACCGCACTAGCACAACCATGGCTAAACGTAATCAGAACGACTTCAATTCCGCCGCGTAACTAGCGAGAGCATCGCGTCACTCAAAATTCACGATTCGCGAATCGCGCGTTCACCGATTCTCTCATCAAACGTTTAGGCATAAATGGAAAGTAATACTGCCCGTGGATGAACGTACGCCCTATACACGCCATTTTCGCCGCGCAGAAACGGGGGTACAATCAGACTCGTAATGGAGGGTCCGGGCAGTGGCGTAATTTGGAGCGGATCCGGGTGGGCCAGGTCCGTCCAAAAATTTCTCGGTTCACCTATTTTTCTCAAAAAAAAGAAGAAGAGAGTAGGTATTATATTCTATTTTCATAACGTAAGTCACGTCACGAACGCCCGCATAATTACATTTTATTGAATAGCAGTATTCGTTTAAGTGCGCATTTATTTAAAATTTTACACGTCGACGTCATGTTTCAACACCTCTCCCCTCCGAGCCACATTCAAGAAATTGATTTGGTCTTTAGCAACTTGACCCAACTCTGTGTCGACTCTTCCGTACACAGGCCAAAAAAAAAAAAAACTAGATACGCTACTGAGGGGAGCCTCTCTTCCAACGATTTTTTCAACTTTTTTTTTCACATCAAAAGAAAATTGTGAAAAATCCGAAGAAAACATTGAGGGATACATGGAAAATTGGGAAAAAAATAGTAGGTAAGTACCTCATTTTGTATTGTAATATTGTTTGTTTCGTGATCTCGAATCAGAGTTCCAACAAAGTAAAATATAGTTAAAAATTAGTTTTTACACACACGCGAATATATATGAAGGGTAAAGAATCGGAACTCGCATTTGCCATTTTACTTCAAGGGCGCAAATAGGCATAATACTGTACACAGGTGCAGGAATATCTCTGCTGCGCCTGCGAATATGCGATAGGTATGTATAACATACTCCACGTTCACAGGCGCAGCAAAGATATTCCTGCACCCGTGTACAGTATTTTGCCTATTTGCGCCCTTGAAGTAAAATGACAAATGTGAGTTTTGATTCTTTACCCTTCATATACTCGAGTCCATGACATACTTTCATAAAAAGATAGCTTCGATAAAAATAATTTTAGATATCTAAAAACTCCGAAAATAGGTTCCTTTCAAACAAATTTCACTACCCCTCTCTCTTTCTCTTCTTGTTGAAAAAAGTCCTAAGTTGGGTGTCCCTGGCGAGTCCCCAGAAAGCCCCCTCTTTTAAAGAACGGACCTGGGTACAATCCTACAATCCTGTAGTATAAGTATACATATACGCCATGTGTACGTATACGTCTGTTGTTCACTGGGGTATCGGCGTGAGTGAAAACTAGGTAGGTAGCTAGTAGCTACGTGTAATATATCGCATGTACATCTAAATCTCGAGTACAATACGCTACGAGAGATTTATTTCACACACGACTAAGTATTCCAGTGAGTCTCTGGCGTTCGGAAATTCATAGGCTTTTCAACAACTACGAGTAATTACCCAGCTGTAGTACTATTTAGTATACTGATAACAAAATTATTTAATTCTAGGTATTAGTATTTACTGTAGGCGATTCTGTTCGAAGTTAATGGAATTACAATATCTAAGAAAATTCGCTACTACGTATAGAATTTTATAGTTATAGAAAGTAGGCGAATTGCCAAATTAATATCGGAGACGTAATAAAATTTCTAGTAATCTTCATCGCAATCCGTTCTTCGGGTACTAGTATTCGAGTGAAACTCAGTCTTTCAGCGCTAGTTAATAGGCCTGGTGAGAGAGAGGGAGGAGGAAAGCAGAGATTCCCCCGAACCGGACTTTTTTGAGGCCCGAATTTTTTATCGTCGTATATTTTTTTCTATGTTGTTCGAATTTTTTTTCGGATTTCCTAGCGCCAAATCGTAATTTTCGAGGAGGGCCCGAGAAAAATAGAAAAATCGTACGTTAGTTTTTATTTCATGTTCTCTCCCGGACCCGGATAATTTCTGAACAGCATTGCTAGTTCAGTAGAACAGCATTGCTAGTTCAGTATCCAAAAGTAAGAACGTGAACGAGCATCATATATAATGCCGCGCGCATAATCTATTAATGGAAACGAGCGGCGGGGGCTGTTGAGATTTCACGGAATTCAAAAGAATACACAAAATGGGTATCACTACCGACCGGATTTCAGTACGCCGATTGCTTGAACTTCGGCGCCGATCATTGCGACACAACTTAAAACAGTGAAACAACAGAGCACAAAACTACAATAACCTGAATTACGGAAAGGGACCTATAGTTAGAAAACCACTTTTCGAGAAAAACGCGTCATTTATATTTAAAAAAAAAACAAAAAAAAAAAACAAAAAAAAAAAACAAAAAAAAACTATGCATCGCCGCCGTGTTTGCGTTTGGGACCGAATTTGTGCAGTAACAAATATAAAGATAGAAATTTGAGGTGTGTACCATTAAAAAGAGAGTCCAGTTCTCTATAAAAATCGTCAAAAAAGAGAAAATTGATTTTTCTGACGATAGGTGCCTTTTTATAGCGTAGTCCAGGTCACCTATGTATAACAACGTTACAGAAGCCGCAACAGCGGAGAGCGAGAGCTACGAGGACGAGTACAGTCGACAAATTAGTCTAACCCATGGGCCCGATACTGGACGAGACGCAGAGTGATCGCGATAAAGCGGTCAGAAGAGACGACGACATAGGAATACGACTAGGGTATTGGCAAATCGCAATACGGACGAGTCGCGCGATTCGCACAATCGGAGCTGCCATCGCGACAACTATACAGTCGCTACACGGCAGATGAGACGCGATGCGATGCGATGCCTTGGCAATACTCACGTTCGTATTCGTACTAATTTACAAATCCGAATGAAAACTGCGAACGAATTACATAATAATATGTAGTGTACCTATACATACCTATGTGAAGAATGAAAGTATATAAAAACTTGTAAGTTCTTCGTAGGAAGTTCTCCTTCGCGTTCACCTTTTTAGCTTTTAGCGCCCGCACCGTACGCCAACAATACACGTTTCGTGTAAGTCCCTTCAACCCCTTTTCCAATCTACGCCATCGTTCTCGCTGAACGCCGCCGCTCTTATACGATACCTGATGTAGTAGGTAAATTACAAACTTTATGGTTATAGGTAGCGCCGCAGTACGTATACTAACTGCGTGCATAGGTATTAGGTACCTATAATATTATGTATATAACCACCAGTATAGCAGTGAAAACGAATGAAAGTACTTACTCGTTAAGCCGGGAGTATACTTGAGGCAGAGGCAACTCGAGGTCGAACAAGGCTACCTCGGTTTGCTTCCTTCGGTCTCGCGGTTCTGTTGGGCACGAGACGCACGAGGCAGTACGAGACAATAATCCAAGCAAATTCGGGCTCGCCTAACTTTGATGTACCGACAACGATCGGATCAGGTTGGAACACCGCACGAGGCAAGCTGAGGCATTTGCTGCGCTGTCTTCATGCATTAGCCGAGCCAAAGCCGAACGTGGCTGCCTCGCTCGGCATCGGGTCGCTTTTGCCTCAAGTGTATTCTTGGCTTTAACAAAAACTCAACTCGACGGTCGCCCTCCTGCCTATTTGAGGCGTCAATTTGAATTTGGAATACGCCGACGCCAAATCGCGCCCCACGGCAGTAGAATGTTTTCATTCGAGCGCATAATTCGAGGAAGCTCGGCTACGCAACAGAGACTAGTCATGGTGAGATCTCAAATCGCTATCTAGAAGGAGAGTATCGCCATCTAGGATGTTTTTTTTTTTCTAATCGAATATTAATAAGAAGAACGTATTTCAACACGATGGGAAAAAATGTACGTAAGTACCTATTAATTTAATCGAGTCGAGGGAAGGCAATCTTTTCGCGTTCGCGAGTCATTTCGGCGAAAATGCTGCAGCTCTCAGACCATTCGCCGGTCCGGTCACCGCGAGTAAAAGTGCCAGTAAAAGCCTGTACGCGTACGTGCGCGGATACAA
This sequence comes from Acanthococcus lagerstroemiae, assembly GCA_031841125.1. Classification (NCBI taxonomy): domain Eukaryota; kingdom Metazoa; phylum Arthropoda; class Insecta; order Hemiptera; family Eriococcidae; genus Acanthococcus; species Acanthococcus lagerstroemiae. The sequence goes on along the minus strand of CM063112.1, from coordinate 1,228,328 downwards.
ATAGTGGACATTTAACACTCGTTCGCGGACGCGTTATCCGTAGGTGAAAAACCAGTGACACTGACAATGTCGTATGTCACTTTTGCTCTATGCAGTTGACTTACAGGCGCCCATGCAGCACACAAGTGCAGAAGCTTCCGCGAGTCAACCACATTGGCGTTCACAAGTAGTGACATATTCGACAGTCTCAAAAGTTATTACGATTTATGTCTACACACGCAAGGTCATAGCTAGCAAGCGCAAGTTATTCTGAAGGGGCGAGGATGAATGTGAATGTAAACACCAAAAGTGCCGACTAAAATATTAAATGACTGAAACGTCAAAAATAATCCCCACTTTTCGATTTTAACGACTGGCTACTAGACTTCGCCGAAAGTCAACCCTTCAAACAAGGATGGAGTGAGCAGGAGGAAGGATGATCTCCTCTCCACTGAAGTCTTGCACACGTGTGTGTAGTTCCCGCAAACATTTTCAGCCTTATTCCAGATCGTCTCGAAGAGTTATATAAGCCGCCAATTTATGTTTGCTACTTGTTCTTTTGCCGGCGCTGAGTTATACGGAGTTGATAAAGAGAAATTATCTACCTCTTTACACAAATTTTCACTTCTTATGATACGACACAGATTGTATTCTTGTAATAATTGTTTAGCGATCATTAACAATAGACAGTCGCTGCAGCCGTAACTAGATCATTGGAGAAATTAGCTCAACAGAATGATTATAAAATCGATTCTAAAAATTTTTAACGACATAAAATTTGAAGTAAAAATGCATTTACGATGCAACGCAGGAAAACCCGTTATAAGTCGGGAAAATTGTTTTTCTTTTTTCTGTGCTCTATGGAGGGAAAGTAACAACACCCACATATTTACATCGTCCAATTCGAGATGAGCTATTTTTCTGTCACACAAAACAGACTCGAGATTCACTTTTCTATGACTACTTATGGCTGATTTTTTTCTACTTCAGGCTTCGTAAAAAAAAATTTGAATCATTTTCCGATCTATGGTGGAGGATTTAGCGATAATTTTGTTTTGAAAAATATGTTTATTTGTATTCCACGATGCGAAGAATTGCTTTCAGTGAAATTTTATCATCAATCGAATTTTAATTTCGCAGTATTATTCGAGGTCTCGGAAAATTATCTGCGCATCTTTTTTGAAACCGATTAATTTGTTCATTGCGACGTTCGTTTGCAAGTTTTTTCAACTGGGAAGTTTCCTGTTTTGCGAGCAGAGTAAGCAAATTTTTTATTTATTTATTTATGTATTACTGATTCCTAGTCGCAGCGAAAATCGGCAAAAACGATTAAATTGTTCAACCTAAAACTACAATCAATTATCACCACCTCCATCTCTCTGTTGCCCCCCCCCCAGGTAGAGACTGATTTTTATAAAAATCCCATTGAAACGATTCCTATGTTTTTTTTTCAGCGGTTGTCGGCTGGCGCTACAATTCTCTACGAACATTCCCATCATTCTAGGTATTTCTATTCGCAATCGTGAAGACGCGGCTCTCTCGAGGCGAATAAATCGTAGCGCATTTGAACTTTCGTCCAAAATTTATAAACTGGGCATACTTGCTACATGAAATATCGTATTAGGAACTATTGCCTCAAGCGAGGGGTTCCGAAACATAACTTTTTTATTCTTCTTATTGTGCAAAATTGGGCACTAGGCCATCATACATTGTCACATTATCAAGAGTAAGACTAAATTAAATTTCAACATGGCTTGAAAAATGATAACTGGAAACTTAAAAATAATTGGACACACAACTATACACTTGGGCCGATAAAAATTCGTTTACTGAATAGAAAGCATGGTTCAAGAGCCAGAGTTTTAATTGGTTTTTGAAAGTTTTTATCGAGGGACTAGATAGTGTTGTGGCCATGATTTCTAGGGACAGTGTTAATAATTTTTTTTTTATGTGGGAACCGAAATATTTAATATATATGCGAGGAAGGGTTAGAATTCCTTCCGAAACAAAATACATTTTCACAGGAGTCCATGGGCCCCAAAATATACACAATACGAATCGCTCTCTTTAGAATTTCAAGCAGTCTATTCATCAGCCCGCTTGTATTACCACCTCAAAAGGAGATGCCAATATTATTCTACTTCGCGACATCGGGAAGTCTACCGAGGTCGCAAATTAAGATTAGGGATCGTTGGGGCGTTTCATTTTCGGATCTTGGAGGGCTTTTCTCAAGTTTGCGAATTTAATGCCTAATGAGACTGTCGTGTGAATATTCGCGAGGTTTAATTTTATTTAAGAAATATACTTCCATTTCGATTTTTTCTTTTTTAGAGAACTTTTTGTCAAATGGAGACCTTCTGGGGGACTTGGGGGCGCGAAGGACCGGTAGACTGCCTAGACACACGATGAGACCTATTTTGTACAAACATTTTTCGAAGAACTACAAAATGCGCGACAGCAAACATATTCCGGCTTAGGAGACGTAAATCCATCTCTAATCATGTGGGTCGAGCCTGGTCGCCTCTTCTCTAAATTTTGGCTTTCTTTTGGCTGATTGTGAGTAATAAAAATTCGTTTCATCAGTTCGGTCGTTCGAGCGCTCGACTTGAGAAACACCGATCGTCATCGCGCATAATTCCGATTTCGTATCGTGTCAGTATTCATCGAGGCCGGCGTAAAAATGGAGGTGAAACAACCCTCTGGCTTTCGAAAAATCCTACCGACGAGTCGGCTAGTTTCAATAATGATCTCAGAATTGAGAATACGAAACGTTTTTCTCATTTTCTCCACGTTCGTACTCGTACGTTGAATGACGCGTTGAAAATTTGTTCGCGCCAAAACTCGCGTGTCTAGCGCATACATGTGTATGCAGCGTTAAGGTGTAAGATGGATCTCAAGTTATTATGATATTTTACACCTACGCGGGGCTGTATGTAGATGTACATACTACATAGTTAACTCGACGAAATGGCCAAGCCAAGCAGCAAGCACGCTGTAGCTCTCGGCGACTGCGATAGTAATAGCCGGGAAGTGCGATACAAAATGAATTGCGTCTTATCGTCACTTTCCCGCCACTGCCAGCTGCGCCCTTCGCCTTCGCCTTCGACGACTACAAGTACGAGTACGAGTACGGCCTTATTCGACCACGCACTACTACTACTACTACTAACACCTCGGTAACGACGACCACAGTGGAAAGAGCCGTATCAACGGAATATTACCGCAAATTACGTACAACGTACTGCTCGGCTATGATGACGACGCGACGTTCGTTCGCGTTCGCTTGTGTGTTTGCGCGCGTTGTATGTAGTTGTGATTCAAGGGGGATGCGAATACGCGGGGCAAGGTGACAACCAGTCAAACACGTTTGCGACTACGCCTCCTAAAATAATACACGCTGCTACCCGGTGCCCGTACCAATACCACTACTTCTACCTCTACACAGTTCACCAATACTAAAGCCGACAAAACTACGTTTCAATTTGGAAAATGCGAATGAGTCGAGTTAATTCATTGAAACTTACTACGAGTACCAACGATTCGAAACTGACGCGCAACGCCCCGACGCCCGATGTCATTCCAGACTATCCATCGATACTTCACACTTCAGTACTCGTCTCCTCCCTCGTACGTTCGCACTTGCACTCGCTTATCATCCTCATCCGCGCTACTGCGAAACATGCCACAACACACTATGAAGTATGTACGAGTACTCGGTTCGCCGGAGACGCGCCGCCGTGAATCTTGTTCTAAAATTACGTACGCGATTAACCTGTTCGTCTTCATATTACGACATAAGACTACGCGTACGCTGACTACGCATATTTTAGTCTCGTTATTACACCCGAACCACGCGAATTTAAACTTGAACCCCCCCCTCCCCCTCGTGCGCTTCTTCATGCCTCCTCTCCACCGGTAAAGAAACTTCGTGGCCAATCACGGGTAATTCCGCGCGAAGAGATGACGGTACGTCTTACCTCTAGGTATAGGATAAGCTGATTTCAAAAAATGTGAAAAAACTTTATTTAAGACCGGAAATAACGACGATACGTGTCTTTTTTGTAGTCGCCAGTTGGACGACCAAAATTGAAACTAGACAAACGTGGCAACTAGGCGCTTACGACTCCTCGATTAATAATCATGCACGGACCGTAGTGAAAGATGAATAGGTACTCGATTTTTAGCTCGAGTCCAATGAACACTGTTGGTAGACGATTAGCGTAACATCGCACTTTTATCTGGCCCGATTAAGGCGTGTATCGTCACTGCGACATTTCAGGGTCATTACAAACTCGACCTATCGCAAAAAAACGTTTACACGTTTCGGACGTCACAGTAGGTACCTACTCGTTAAATCCCTAAATCGAGAATTCCCGGTGCTTCGTAACGATATATTATACACATACTTACGTATTTCGTTTCACCACTGTCCCCTCTCCATAAGAAAGAGGCGCACACGTAGACAACATATCTATACTTGTAAGTCGATCGGACGAGTTGGCATGTCGTAATAAAAGACAACACTAAAATCAAGATAATGATAATTCTCCCCTTCAACACGATGATCAGGTAATTCAACTTAAAACTACGTACGAATATTTGCCTACTCGCACTACTGTAGGAATCAATACATTCGCGTATTATAGTTGGAAGACAAGTCGCATCGCGGAGCGTCGACAAAACTGAAAGAGGGCAGGCCCTTTGCCTGTGATTGAGCTGCCATGCAGTTCCACCTGGAGCCCGCAGACACAGACATCTCCATGCATGGCAGCACCTCCTCTCGCGACCAATCCGAAGAGGCGGGTCATTATGTGCACTAACGCTAGGGCAGTAAAAGAGAAGGAATCGAAGAAGGAAAACTCAAACAAACCACGAGGTCTGGTGACGATCCTGAAGACATAACTGGGTTTGATTCCAGAGTCATCTTCTCATGAAGTAAGGAACAAGGGTGCGGTCTCGGTTAATACTCCTGAACAAAGCCAAGGGGCGGGAAAGTAGTCGAGAGGAGACAGGGATGATAATGATGGGCGATAGACGGGTTACATGTTGTGAGCTATTGAAAGTATTCACATACCACTGTAAACCAAGTTGTAGTAGCTCCTGCGGCACAGGAGAAATTCTCGAGTCGTAAGCATCTGAAACCCGGTGGAATCTAGATTGCCCTCCACCCCGCTAACGTATATGGTCACTCTCCACTCCCAGTCCTAAGCCTGGAGCTGAGACCTATGAGACCTACGGTCATGGGACGCATGTCTAGTGGGAGACTAGTTGCAAGTAGGGGCCCATCGATACTTGCCGTCCTCAACGTGTAAGTAGGCCTACCTGAGTCACACGCGCAGGTCGACGAATACTAAAGCAAGTACTCGTGGGTACAGTATGGATATTTTTAATGTCCCCCTCCCCCCCGACAATGGAGAGAGAACGGAAGGTCGGCAGATCTAGCGGAAGGCGCCAACTCAGGCTCCATAGAACCGATAGAAACAAGACCAGAGAAGAGGCGACGAGCCAACTCGTCGGCCGAAATTACATCAGAGCCGAACTTGCCAGGTGGCAACCTCAAACAGGAAAATAAGAGACTGGCGGACGAGCACAATTACCTCCCAGTAAAGATCGCCGAAATTGAGCTGCAAATGGCGATACTGATCTGAGGCAGCAGCAGCAACAACAGCAGCAGCCGCAATAGAAGAAGCTGAGGTAGCAGCAACACAAGCAGAGGACAGCGACGTCGGCACCCCCACCACCTCAGCTCTCACCGGTCAGCCGAGAAATCGAACGGCGGCGGCGTGACCTTCACAGAGTGAAAGCGAGAACAGCGTCCTTCTGCAAGAAAACAGTGAGGGTGAAGAAGAAGAGCCAGCTACGTAAGCAGAAGTGACCGAGCGGAAGAAGCGGCGGAGTCAAAGGGCCAACCAGAACCCGGCACAAGCACCTCCGAAAGCCGTTGCACCTACAATGACAGGGGCGGCAGCTAATGAAAAGTTTCTGTGAAAGAAAAGGCCGAGGCAGGTAGCGATAGTCACCGCCAACGCCCGAGCAGAGGATAGCTATGCCGCTGTCATTTGAAAGGCGAAGCAGCAAGTGGCCCCCTAACAGCGTGGCCTCGAGATGGCGAGAATGCGCTACACTCGAAATGGGGAAACGCTGTTGGAGCTCCGTCACTTACCCGAGAAACAAGAGCAACGCTCGAGGGTTTACGGCGCAGCTCCGGGAGGCCTTAAGGCCATAGGTGCAATGGCGACTGTGAAGCAGCCGGAGCGTAATACCACCCTCCTCCTCCTTCTCCTCCTTGACATAGAGGAATCTGTAGAAGAAGAGGAGATTGCGGCAGTAGTAGGGGTGACACAAGAGCCGATCCCACAAAGGTTGCGAGGAGGAGGAAAGATGGCGGAGGTGCAGGTACCGATCAGCAGTGACCTGAAAATACTGAAGGTTGGCCCTCTGAAGATTGTCTAGAGCAGCTGTAAGGTTTGCTCATTAGAGAAAAGCAACAGCACTCCCAGGTTCTACATGTGACTGCCACCGGGCACATGGCGGAAGAGTGCCCAAACCAGGACCTGGAGCATCCGTGTTATCGCTTCCGAGAGAAAGGTCATCTCGCAGCAATATGCCGTGCCGAAGAGTTGGAAGGGAGCACTTCCAGGGGAGGCAAGGTAATAGTGACCGGCGACTTCAGTGCCAAGTTGGAAGAGAGGTAAACCGGCCGCACTGACATCAGAGGAGCGCCGCTGGGCGAGTATGCGACATGTAATGGCCTGACGCCGATGAACAGTAGCGCCGTCCATATCCGCTTCCATCAAGGGTATGGTCAAACATCGATGCAACTTTTACCTCAGAAAGCTTAGCCAGACAGATACGGGGCTCGGCGGTACTAGAAGAGGAGTCGGGAAGCGACTATAATTACATCACCTTTGCTGTGGCAAGTGAAATAATGCTCATTACGCCAAGAAAGTTGGGAAGATGGGCGACTAGGAAGCTGAACAAAGACAAGCTAGAGACATTTATGCTAGTCAGCGGACGGCGTGCACGTGGAAGAGGCGACGGAAAAGCTACACCGAAGAGTAACCGCCGCCTGCGATGCCGCAATGCCCCGCCGCGGTCCACAAGGAAGAAAGGAAAGAGTATTGGTTGACCATGGGCATTCCCCATCTAAAGGCCGGGGCCAACCGATTGCGCAGAAGATATCAGCGCACGTGAGGCCGAGAGGTGGCACAACTGGTGGTCGAGGAATACCAGCGCGCTCGGAGAAACCTGAAAGCTGCGATCAGACACAGCAAGCGAGATGCTGGGGAGAGCTGTGCAGCCAGGTGGAGGAGGGTCCCTTTGGAAAACCTTATCGCATAGTGATGACCAAGGTTGGAGGTTCTCCATAACCTAGTGTATCGAGTCGGGCACTTTCGAATGGATTGTGGACCATCTATTTTGATAGGGCTCAGCACTAGTGGACACACCCTCGGAAGTGAACGATGTACCACCACTGTTAGCAGCCGAAATCAACGCGGCGGTGGACCATATACGAGCGAAAACGAAGAAGGCGCCGAGAACAGACCAAACAGTATGTGGTACGTAACCCATCAGGCGGACCCGAGAATACTGGCTGCAGTCTTCAATGCAACGTTACGCGGAGCAGTGTACTCGCAATCGAAGACGACGTAGCCACGCTTGAAAGGAAGATGAACGCGGGACTGGAGGCAATGAACCATTGGATCGGGTCAGCAGGGTTGTGCCTAGCAGCTCAGACGACGGAAGCGGTTCTATTTACACGCCGTCGACGCTACAATACCCCTTCCTTTCGCCTAGAGGAAGCGGTGATTGCGCCCTGTACAGCCCTGAAGTACGTTGGGCTGTGGTTCGGCGGGAAGCTGTCCTTCCGAAAACACGCAAAGAAGACAGCGCAGAAAGCTGAGAGAGTCGTGGCCGGATCAAGCCGGTCGAACCTAAGGAGGCCGACAGAGAAGAAACGTAAGCTGTTGTCGACTGTCGCCTTGTCAGTCCTCCTATATGGGGCTTCAATCTGGTCCGACGCCATCAGAGCCCAGGAGTACAGAGGAACCGATTTGGTAAGGGTCCAATGGAAGGCTGCGCCGTTTACGTGGTAGTAGGTACACCGCTGGTGGAGTTAGCCGGCCGCAAGCGGAAGAGGGTATACGGCGCGACGCGGAAGGTGGAGGATGCTGCCGAAGAGCAGAGCGGTGCTTCGGGCCACGCGGGATATTAGGTAATTCACGCGCCGCATGTGGAAAGACGAGAGCGGAAGAAGCGGCGGCCTTCTTTCGAAATGCGGGCATTCAGCCGTTTACTCCCGAAAGCCTGGTCCCGATTATGCTGAAGAGTAAAGGGGGATGGGATTAGGTAGCTGCCTTTGTCAAGAAGATATTGAGCCGCAAGGTGTACATGGAGTGGCAAAGACAAAGACAGCGGTCACAGCACCCAATGCTGGTACTTGTCATCTCACCAAAATCGGCGACAACGAGGTCGCTGCTGCTGATAGATGAAGAGGAAAATCCGGCGCAACTCGACAGTCAAGAAAACGAAGAAGACACCGTAGATTCGCCGCTGTGAAGAGGCGAGAGAAGAAATGTGAGTAGTAGGGCTCTCTACCTCAAAGTGTTTCCCCCCTATCCTGACGCAGGCCCAATCGGGGTAATTCCAGGTTAGAAGGTGCTGGCATGCGCGCACCGTCATACGCCCCGCTATCATCGACTATTATTTAGAAAATATAACACTCTTTCTAATATATTTTACAAAAATTAGCCCGTATAATATCAAAATTACCTGAAAATACACAGCTTTGGTTTGGAAACTAGACGAACATCAAGAATAAAATATATAATCAAACAAGGAAAATAAATATCCCAACTCAGGAATCCTTAGTTTAGAATTATTATGACTGGAATTAGGTAAATAGCAGACTAAATCTTCAGCAATCAGCATAAAACCATCAACAACTGACCAATGAAAAGTATAGTTACTGAGCACGGTGCAACTTTTTATAAAACCAATGTTTCCTCGATTTTCAAATTTTAAATGAGATAATTTTTCTAAATTCTATTTGAAATTCTGCTTTTCTACTAATTTTGCTCTAATTTTCCTAACTTTTGTTAAAAATTCTGCTTTCTGCCCAATCTATAGAAATTTTGCCGCGGACCTGAAAATTTGCAAGAAGGTAGAAGTTCGGCCTATCTGGGAACTGTTAACAGATAAACAATTTGAATTCATTGAGAATAACATGGTGTAGGTACATAAGGTAAGTAATCTCCTGACGCATTCATATCTTCGTTAAACTTCCTTTCTGTGGTTCGCATGTGTGAGTAGAGACACGCCAACACTCACATTAAAAGTTTAACTGACAAACAAGAATTGAGTTTGCGGCTAAACTGAAACATACTCAACAATCTTAGAACACAGATTTTTAGTACACAATATTTTATTATAATATTTTTATTGTATCGCGAAGTTCAGATCCAAAACAAAAGTCTTTATCATGTTTCCAACAAGCGGCTAAATTCTCAATTAGTATATAAGTTTCCATTAATAATTTAATTTATTTACCTAATTCTTCGAAGAAACTCCTCAACAGTAATGCCTAAGTTTCCGAGTCGTTTGTATTCGAACCATAACTCACCAACACTCATCAGACGTTGAGCATAGCGTTCAGAAATCTTATTTTAAACAGATAAGTAAAAAGGTTCCTGAACCTGTTTATTTCGAAATTTTTCGTTGTGTAGGTAAAAAACTCTACTCAGAAAATAACCATACCAACAGTATAGTCGGAGAATAATTTTTTATGACCAAATTTTATAATTTTCTGACCCTCCTCGGGTAAAAATGTAATCAAGTTTTTTTCAGAATAAGCAGGGAAACTATTATTTAGTGTTTCATACCGAATGATTAATTTGAGCAAATAATTATGGAGTTCTTCTCCATACAATTTGATCTTAGATGAACGTGACCTTGTTGATAGAATTCAATATTTTACCTATTATACTTGAGTTTCGGAAGTTCTAACTCACCAGATTCTAACCTGTTACGTTTTTCTTCATTTTGAAACGCATCAGGGAAAGCTTTCATAAGAAAATTTAGATTTTTAATAGTCAATAATTACAAAGGAAATCGTATTTACCGTAGCCATGTTTAATAGGATTTTGAATATGTAGGGGGGAGGGGGGAGATTTTTATATTCGGTAATTATCTTCAGACAATTTCTTATAGACGACATGATTATCACTAAAAATCAGAACATGGATGAGGTTATAAGGAAATAAAAAAGAAAATAGCCGATACATGAAGCAGTACATGGATATGGTTTTATGTAACGCTTTTATTGATTTATATGGTAATTTTGTGAAATCGATGAGAATTTACGCCTACATCGCAATCAAAATTGTTATATTGTAAAAACATTAGATGAAGTGAACCAGTTGAACTATAATAAATTTCCAAAAATTTAAAATACTATTACCAGAAGATTGTCAGGCTTTTGTCGATGTTCAAGAAACTGTTATGTAAATGAGTAGACGACAATGCTGTCATTGGAGATAACAGCTAAAATGTTCACAAACAATCATTTTTGTACAATTCGTGAAGGCAATTCACATTTTTTTTCTATCTTGGCTAGGTAGAAGCATTTGATGTAATAAATTTAAAAAGGCCTATTATAGATTTTAGTATTAAGTGGACGTTTTGTCTTCAATATGTAGCTTCAACATTAATTTTTAACTGCATTTCAACACATCGCGTTGCTTCTTAATGTTTACAGGTTCAGATTGAAAAAAGGGCTCTACATTACCTACAATCTTAAATCTTACCGTTAGAACTTGACGTGATGCGCAAAAAAATAGACATAAAATTTTTTTGTGTGTGTGAAATAAACTTGTAGCTTATAATGGAGTGTTGGAAAAAGAAAAGGCTCTCCACATCATTAATTTAGGTAGATACCTAAGATTATTTACTATCAAGTGTATCAATGTATATTTTGTAGTTCGAAAGTAAAGTGACATCTTTGTCGATGAAGTTACCTGTAGAAGAAATTATAAGTGAATATTTTGTCGGTAGTATTCCAATTTACGTTCTCTTCGAAATTGATTATTTTGATGCAAGTATAAAATGAGTATTTTTTCGGCAGTTATCGAGAAAGTTTCCACATTCCAATCCACTGAAATATTCACCGCAATATGGACGCTATTCAGCGTAAGGGAACCAACCAGCAAAATCTGTTTTTTGAGAACACTTGATTCTAAGTTCAAGAGCCTTTTGTAGAAACTATAGGACATAGCGTTTACTGATAAGCTTTTTTCAACATGAGTACATAGTTTTGAATCGGAGGTCTAATTTTGAAAAAATTAATACTAGGTACTTTTTACGCTCTTTCCAACGATACTAATAATTTATTTTGTTGGTTGGTTCCCTTACGCTGAATAGCGTCCATATGTCAAATTAATTCGGGTGAGTTGAAATTACCTATTGATTTGAAATATTTTGTATTCAAATACCTTAGCATGGTGTTTGAGTCTAACCGTTCTCGTCTATTTTTTCCCCCCGTCCAATAGAGGCTGAAAAAAAGTGAAGACTGTGTTAGTGATAATGAAATAACGTCATAATACGCAGGGGTGAGTATCGTGAGAAATAAAATCGATTACTTATTACCTCAATTTTTCAAATATGACTTTCAGAAAATGCAGGGCCTGATTTAGGCACTTACGGGCCCGGGGCCCAAATTTTGGGTGGGCTCCCAACATTTTTTTTTAGCAACATTGATCATTATTATTATTATTATTATTAATATCGTCATTATTATTAGGTATTTTATATTGTACGTGAGCGTACGTAGCGTGCGCGTCTGTACAAGCATGTAATGAAAGATGTGCGGGCCCGGGGTCCCCTGCCCCCCCCCCCCTAAATCTGGCCCTGAGAAAATGTTTTCTTTAAAAAACGCAAGCGTTGGATTGGATATGAAATATACTATTCCTCTGCAGAATACGAGGATTATCATTTACGTCTCATTCACATGTCGAAAATCATTCGAACACAACTAACAACGGAAACGTCTACATTATCACTATTTTAAAAAACATTTATACGTGTACTAGCTTCAAACGATAGTTTAAAACGTCAGAAGAACTGTTCAGCAAGACGATAGTAGTCAATAGTCGATACATGAAGAAAAAATTTTGAAAATGATCTACTTACATGTACATATCTTTAGACGATCCTGCGAATGTTTCTTCTTTTTTCTTGCTGTTGATCTACAACAGAATGAAAATTAATGGAATCATAAAAAAAGCAATAAAAGAGAGAATGGTGTATGAAGTGTAGATTTCACTTACCTACGATACAGTAGGTAGTGTAAGACATGTTGCTCGACGGTGGGTAAAATTTACCGTCTGCTAATCGAACAGCGCAAAGTTGATCGGATAGTCGGATTCCCTTCGGAAATGTAAACCATTCGCATTTATGGAAATGCTCAAGTCAACGTCTCTTGTAATAAAGCATCGTCTTCTTTCGAAGGTAATGCGATAGATTCTCCGCCTTCATATTCCGCTACTTTTACACAACGATTCATTTTCATATACGTATTAAAGAAGTTAAAACTGTAGTAGGTATGCAAAATAATCAAAAGGCGAAAAAGCACGAACGAGGAACGAGTAATACAAAATACATGGACGGATACATCGTACATTTTGGATTTTATAGGGAGAAATTCGACAGAGTAGTGGTGAAGCACGGAAAGAACACGTTGCCGGCATGCAGACTACAGCGTCGATGACAGTGTTGCCACTTGCTAGATTTGAAATCAAGAATGGCAAGCGATTGCCGAGTTGCCGAACTGGACCACTATTCTCGAAAAGTTGTTATGCGATGTTATGATAACACCTGTTGTCATAGAAAAGTTGTTAAGTTGTTACCGGTTGTTACCCATTTGCGGCAATGTTGAATAACATCTCATAAGTCATAACCACTCATAACACCACCTTGGGACTAGTTGTTATGAGTGGTTACCGTAACAACTTTTCGAGAATACCGCTCCTGAGCTTTTGACGAGTGCAAGTTTGTGAAACGAGCCGAAGGCGACTTGAGCAATGGCACGAGTATGTCAATGGGAACGTATCTTCTGTTTTTAAGTTATTTTTCTAGATACCTCGCACTGTATAAAGACAGAAATAAAACTGCTAAATTGATTTTCCATACATACATCAAAAATGTGCTTTATGATTGTGTTAGTAAATTCTGATAAGAGATTGATGCGGTTGCAAATATTTCAAAATTATCGATAATTTTATCCTACAATTCAGAAATATGTATTAGCTAGTTATAAGAAGATTGAACCTACCGCAATTAAATTCAAGATTTTTTTTTTTGTTAAGACAGGCCATCTGCGTTCCCAGGCGTTCCCGTACCTCTGTACATGTGTTGTTCGTGTGTTACTTGTTAGTGTAAGTATGTGTGTTGTAGTATCACGAGCGCTTTCTACATTAATTTCATTCTACATTTCAGTTACGTTCAATCTATCAGTTCTTATGTTAAAGGGAAAAAGGACCTTAAACATGACTACGGATAGGTCTTTCTTCCCGACATTATTTCCAACGACCACGAATAGAAAAAGCCATATCTAACGCTGCGCGTGGCTGCGCCCTGCGCCATCTCACGTCAGCCGGAAGAATATGGCTTTCGCTTACAGCTTTTGGCTATTACACAATCGGCTGAAGCTATCGGCTTTCGGCTTTGTTTACAGGCTATTGATCGACTTTCGACTTACAGGGTTACAGCTATCGGCTATCGGCTGACTTTCAAACCCTGCCCGTGGATGCCAAATCCGACTATGCAGAGCGTACCACGTATTGAATTCGGCATCAAATCAACGGGCGCGGTTGAATACAAAATGGCAGAAAGCGCTTCAACTGGACCAGACTTTACGGCGGCGGCCGCCCGGCCGGCGGCGTGAAGCACCCAGCATCGAGTATTCAACCCGACTGCCGTACAACAGGGCAGTTGCGCCCAAACCCGCGAACTGGTAGTACACGAATTTATCTGTTTTTATTTAGGATCTAAGGCTGATACTTCGGCATTGGCTGATAATATTATGATGATGATAAATACTTGAAATACCCTACTGATGTTCGTCGAGTTTCAACTTCGGCCCTCTGTGTGCCAAATCAGCGTGAATTTATTCGAAGTGCTCTTCATTTCGTTCGATATAGGTGCTTCCTCGACTTATGGGGCCCAGCCATTAATGGTTTCTTGAGTCGCGCTGTGTATTTTGGTTTTGGGAGTTTCTTAATGTTACTGGAATGTAACCGAATTGTCGAACTTTCTCGCTGGCGACTGGAATATTAGATACGTATTTCGTAATACTTTGCACACACCAACTGTCAACAGGCTTCAACGTGGGAGGATGGCTATGTTACTTAAAACGTGTTGGTACATTTTGTTACCTGCCAATACCAGCGTGAACACTGGTTGAAACTGCACCGCGGGTATACCGAACCGCTGGTGGAATGGTATAAAAATGGTTAGATGTTAGAAGAGGGTATACTCGAGTTCGGAATTATTCAACGTGCTAACAGGTTTAGTGATCTTCGTCCACTGTCGTCGGCGTTTACAAATTGTTGATCAAAATGTGCGGTAAGTAGGTTCAATTAGATAACAGTATTCGTACTTAATCGAGCATTAGCGAAACATAATGATTCTTACGTTTACGCTAAATTTTGTCAAATACATTCGATTTTTTTTCGGAATTTTTTGGCCTTACGTAAGCAGTTATCAGTGGACTAATCTTTCATCTACAGTGTAGAATCGAATATCTGATTTAACGACAACGTGGCTGCGTAGTACCTATTGTTACGAGATACGACAGTCGTTATAAGTAACACGTTTTGAATGAAGCGAGTACTTAATACTCGTATAAAAATTGGAACATAACACAAATTGAAATAATTAAGGCGAACTTTTTTTATTTTTTATTTTTAATCCTTCGATTACAACGACGCTTCAACATGTTATGCGTACCTAATTAAAGGCTGCCAATAGTGAAAATTACATGTCTGCTCCGTGAAAGGAACACTCGTGTTTCGAAAATTTTCTCAACGACGTCCTTTAGGATTTTCGTCACGTTCGCCAACATCCGCTGTATCAAAAATCAGCATTTTCTGAAGTTGCCGAGTGTATTAATTTTTGAGATTGTTCCAGCTGTAGTCACAACTCACCATGCTCCCAATAGGAGACAAAAACCTGGAATATCGGCAATTGCATACGAATTGGGATCATAGCTCGAACAATTTTGAAAATAATTTCGACAACTTCGGAAACATTATTTTTGGTTTTTATAAAGACGATCCGCTTCTAATATAAACATTCCAGGTTCTAGAGCCTTCCCCCGTGAGTCTTGCTTGTTGCGTAAAATGTCCTCAGAAATAAACTCAGTAGGTAATTAAGAAAACTCGATTAGTCGGTATATCCGAAGCTACAGACCAAAATTTATAGGTTTTGATCCCCTGTAGAACCCTTGGGTATAGGGATGAATAAACAAAAATTGAAATAATCTCATTCCTGATTTTACTGACGTCAATTTATTGGGATTTAAACCTGCACTAGAGTGCGCTGCAGAATTACCTGCGCGGGTGGTAGCGGGTGAAAATGAGTGAGTGATGATGCGTACTTTCAAATAGAAACGCCGCTATCTTCAGTAGGGTAAAAAACCAAGTAAAAGTTATTCTGCCAGTAGAACTGATTATAATTTAATTTTTTGGTGATGATGCAGTTAAATTCAGGACAAATTTTCTTTGAAAGTGAATTTCTAATCGACTTAATGATAGTTGAAATTTGCTACACGCTTTTGGTAAATCATACGTGATCAGGTGATCACTCTCACATATGCAGGGCTACCAACACTTGAAACTCTTAAGTTTAAATCCCAATGTAACTGTCAATATTCCAAGGCTTAAAAGCCCCAACTAGACTTCCTCGATGGGCAATGGTTTTGGCAGAATTAACCTCAACAATAGATTCGGTGGCACGTAGAACCCAATATTGTCGGGAATTAGACGCTACCTACGCTGATTTTCAGGTTTCAACTGCCTTATGGTACCGTTCGGGTTGAGGATGTGTGCAGAATGACATGAAAAATTAGTTTAGCGGGTGTGAAAAATGTACCGACAAATCTGTTAAAGGTTTCATTTGGTTGCTCGAGATTGACATATTCCGAGGAGTTTTATTTTGGAACTTCCCGACCGCTCTACGTGCAATTTCTTGAAAAAATTTTAGCAGACCCGTTGTCACGTTCAAAAAAACAAATTTTTTTGTTGATCTATTTTTTTTTTTTTTTAATGCTCACTTACGAGTCTATAGACACCTAAACTGTACATTTCTTCGAGGGGAATATGATACGATAAACTTGAATCCGATTGCGTATCAGGTCAAATTTTTTTCCTTACAAAAAATTTTGGACAACCCGTGTATTAACCCTAAAAGAAATTTCTTCTTTCCGAACGAGCGGAAATCAGAGAACAGAAGTGTTTTAAGTTGACGCGATCTACCCTAATGATGAAAACATACGAGGAGAGCTGCTTACATAGAGTGCCGTTTTAAGGGAACCCTAGCTGTTTTTTGAACTTGAAGTCAGATTGTCGGGGAACCAACACAATTTTCGAATAACTTGGTTTAGTTTCTTTAGAGTTTGGGAAAATGTTTCTCTCCTTCGAGAGGAGCTAGAAGACTCTTCTACCTTGGAATTTTCACATGGGAAAGTACAAAGCCAACCATCAAAGTGAGGATCTTTTATTTCAAGTATATCCCAGCGACTCCGATGTTACGTTTCAAAATTCAAATTTCACCCTCGAAATAGGCTAAATTGATTCACATTTGAAAATCAATCGAGGTAGGTATCTACCTATCGAAAAGAAAGTTTTACTGGGTCGCCGATTTCGAATATTTCGTCAGAGTTCTGTGGCGGTCCTGTCCGAAAGTTATTAGTCACTCTGTACGAAGTTCGTACCTGGTGAGGGATAGCGTACGAGGATGGACATTATTTGCTTACGCACTACGCAGTCATTAGTCGCTCCTTGTCAATATAAACTCGGTAGCAGGAATTTCTCACGGCGATGGATTTTATCATTAAGAAAAAAGAAATCGATACCAGCGAGTGAAATGGACGAGCATCAAACGTATTTTGGATATTTAAAGGGGAGTCCCGGGAGAAAATTAATTATATTTGGACTAATCAAGAGGCGAATGTTTAATGCGTCTTATTGCTTATGTACAAGTTGAGACGTGGGATACCATAAGATACGTGTATGAAATAGCGTAGGTACTGAGATTAATCTACTCCGATTGGTGGCGTAATTAATGTAATATCCTATAATACTCGTATTATGTACGCACTACCCTCCGAATCATTTAGTGTAGCTGTAATATTTTGGTTTATCTACGCGTGTGCATTATTGGTATAATTGGCATCTACATCTCGTTTAGCGTTCGTTCACTCTGAAACTACTTTCTTTATTACGTGATAGTACGGCGAGCGAAAGAATGTCGATAGGTCTGCGGTAGCGATCCTATACGATGGATGCGAATGTAAGAATTATGTGTACCTTGTCCGCTTCGATGTTCGAAGTCACACGCTACCGCGATTATATAGACTTTTTTATTACCCCTTTATACCTACTGCCTAATATCTACCAAGCGCCTTTTTGTCATCCGTAGGCGCCGTCAGGGAAATGTACTCGTACCTCGCATCCGTTGCGTGAAGTACGATATTCGGACTTATATCTAAGGCAAATATTAAAGGCTTCGCCAATACTTTTGAATTATCTGGAAAAAAAAATATTCGGACGTAATGACTGAAATTTAACCATCAGACTTCGAATTGAAAAGCGGCTGACTTCTCCTCGAGCGACTATAGAAAATAGAGTAAGGCTTAGATTAAGCGCATTCGGTTGGGCATTCGACTAGAATTCACGCAATTTCGGTCTGGATTCGTCGCATCGAGTTAAATTTGTCGAGTACCTACATAACTTTTCGACCATCTTTCGTAGATTATCCAAATTGTGTAGGTACAAGGTCTTTAGAATATAGTACGTTGAAAAAGGGAGTCTTTCGCTTTTATTTTTCGTAAAGTCGAGCCAAGCCGTAACAGTATAATATTACTCTTCTATTAGTTCTGAAATTCAATTTTATTGTAGTAGATGAGTTGGTACATCTACCGTATCTTTTACCTTCATCGACTCGGTAGGTACAGAATTCTCACGAGCAGTTTTTCAAGTAGGCCGCTAGGCCTACAGCAACCAGCATTTGCGTAACTAAGAAGAGAAGGTAGAAATGTAGCGAGCCATTACGGAAGCATTTCGATAACGCGCGCGTGAATCGTCGGTTAACGCAAATAAGCGAGCGAGCAGTAGTTTTTTTATTTTTATTTATTCCCAATGAGGGAAAGGTTTTTTTTGGCATATATTGTCGGTCGTATTCCTCGATGGAGTAGAAAATTGGCCAGTCTTTCGGCAGCATGTATGTAGTTTGTGTGGAGATTGTTGGTACCAGATGGTGTTATGTGACGGATAAAACAGGAATGCTAAAAGGCCCTCGTCACTGCGAAATTACGTAACAAACGGACGCGCAGCACATTTTGTATGATATTTATCACATTATGTGGAATGTAGGTGTACCGCCTTGCTGTTACACTCGATAGAATGCCTGTACTATTCTACACAATAGGTATACTCTGTAATAAAATTACCGTGTCGCGAAATTATTTACACGCTGTATTATTATAAGCCCAGCAGCCCAGGTATACCTGCGCGTAATACCGGCACGATGTAGCGAATCGCGAAATTAATTTTTTCATCTACGTTATACACGGTACACAGATCTCGGATGCAGTGTCCAGGGCCTGCTGACTACTCACTCGTATTCGCTCGGAGTTTTCCTGTTCTACTGCCGGCGTTTTCTCGAACATGGATGCTGTGATGTAAATTGGGGGGGGGGGGAACTCGGAATATAAAATTTCTGAACATACGGCACACGGGGAACACGAATTGGGGTTACATCGTGGAGGGGTGATTGAATTTATCTCCGATTTCATTCTATCGAATTCGTTTCAGTTTCGTCAACGGGAAGTACCTTCGAGGTATAGTGCTCGCATTCGAACTTACAACTTCAAAAATCGTTTTACGTATTCTTGTTCTCGCTTGAAATCATTTGGGTACTTCACGCATCCACTCGTATAAATGCTCCGAATTAAAGAAACGTTTCTCCGCGCACGCTTACCAATCGTAGTTTTGCCTCTCTACAGTACAAATGACCGACGCAGTTTTTTCCCCCAAATTTCCGGGTCGTACCTATATATCGTGATTGTAAGAGCAACAGTAACTCGAGTATTAGAATGGATTCTCGCTTCGGCCGTTTAGTAGTTTACGTTATTATAGCGCTTTACGATCGATCGTCTATCCATTAAGAACAAAACGTACGGCTACCCGAGTACTTGCCGCAGGTATACCTGTACCTAATTGAGGTAGGTCTACAGATAATACCTACGAGTATACTAGATAGTAATATCAGATCAGATAGGGTCTTAATTATATCAGGAATTCCGACGTCGCGTGTATTACGTACGTACGTACGTCAGTTATCGCTTATTGCCATCTAATTTTAATGGTTACCGTACGTATTAGTTAGTGGTATAGGTACTAATTGCGTACATGTACTTAATTACCTACTTCAACGCATTTATTGCACCCTCTCGGCCATTGTGTACCTGCCCGCGTAATTGAACTCGATCGATCGATTTTTAATAACCGTCTCGATTTGTACGAGACGTAGATAGTATTTGTCGTCAGTCACCCTAGGCCAGTCCACGCCGCCATATCACGCGTCACTGTCGACCAGCGTATGTGCTGTCTATACTCGGTCTTTTTCGTAGATAGAGAGGTACATACTTTGTCTGTATAAATTACACGTAGGTAAGCTGCACAGAGTAATCGAGTAAAACTTTGAGAATAAAACGATATCGCCGTAAATCTGTTTCAGGTATTTTCGCCTATCTCAACTATCAAATACCGAAGAATCGGAAAGAAATAATCGAATTGTTAATTACTGGCTTAAAACGTCTGGAATATCGAGGATACGATTCCGCCGGTACTGTGTCTCGCCTTAGTAACTTTATCTCGCGTTATTCGACTTTCAGCTCGTTACGTTACCTACGCTATATAAATGTACCTATAGTTATACTCGTACTTGCTTCGTTTAGAAACCGCATTAGGTATCGAAATGAGTGCATTTTCAACGAAATGAACTCGTTTAAATCCGATTGCCGATGAACCGTGAGAATAATAATGCACATATGTCTCTCTCTCTCTCTCTCACACACACACACACACACATACATACACACACACACACACACACACACACCCACCCACCCAACCGAACCTACTCGATCGTGTAATATTGATTAGGCATGTACCGTTTCAACGTAAATACACACGTTTGGCTTTATCGGATTCTTCGATTAATACCGTCGTCGTAATTGTCATCACTTTTTCACGAAACCACGGCGGATAGCTCTCAATTCGGCTCGAATAGGATCCCTCGAATTTTCAGTACCTATTTAGATACCTTAACGGTTAATTCAGGTGGGCGACTGTTTTCCTAAATAAATAAATAAAATTAAAAATAATCGTCAGCGGCGAATTAACGCGCGAGAACATCGATACTTGAATACGCTGATGTAGGTATACCTGACCCGTACTTAATATACGTATGTAGTGTAGGTAGGGGTACCTACTACCTACTAGCGAAAAGCCTAGACGGCGGTATTTCTACGTTACGCAGGTACTACAAATAGATACACGTACACTGTCGCATTCACTTTTTCTCATAATTGTTAACCAAACAGCGAGTGTTGTATTACACAGGAATCGCGGTCGATGCTGCCGATGGCAAAAATATCAACATAATTAAGAAGAGCGGTAAAGTGGACGCTTTGGAACAGCGAATACTAGCCGGTAAGTAAATCCTACAAGTACCTACGCCGGTTCTGCCGTAAATGTGTGAAGCCTTCTTTTACTATGTAGGTACTTACTCGTACTCGTCGTATAACGGAACGGGGGCCGTGTGCCATTTTTACGCGCCAGCCGGCGTCTCCGTGTCGTCGAATTCGCAAGCAAGCGAGTTACGTACTGGTTCGGTGGCACGTGGACATGGTGGCGTGGTACACGATTACCTTCGTCTAGCCTACGAGTAAGTACGGTAGGTGGCTCTCGGCTGGGCTGGCGCCCGACAGGCACTACGGGCCACGTGCACCATTAGGTGACAGACGACCAGGGCGCCGGCCGACTCTTTCTAATCCGAGTACGATGACATTGGACTACTCGACAGCCGCCGTGTATCAGTACCTAGTACCTACACAGTACACATTTTACACCTGTCGCCGAAAATACGGGTATTCGTCGTCGAACGGGTTTTCTTTCTTTTCTTTTTGTTCGCAGAGGCGGAAGATCTGAATTTTGAAGCGGTCGTTATTCTGCACGTGGGAATCGCTCATACACGATGGGCAACGCACGGTATTCCCAGCGAAGTGAATTCG
This sequence comes from Acanthococcus lagerstroemiae, assembly GCA_031841125.1. Lineage (NCBI taxonomy): Eukaryota > Metazoa > Arthropoda > Insecta > Hemiptera > Eriococcidae > Acanthococcus > Acanthococcus lagerstroemiae. Next base: position 1,206,778 of record CM063112.1, on the reverse strand, counting down.
CACCCTCAACGCTCCGACGTTCACAATTTGTTCTGCGTTGTACATAATGGCATCGTGACTAACTACAAAGAGGTTAAAGCTCTGCTCATTCGCAAAAATTACATCTTCGAGTCGGAAACGGACACCGAAGTAATAGTGAAACTGGTTCATCATATCCACCAACAACAACCGAACATTTCTTTTCGCGAGATCATCGAACAAGTTGTGCAGCAATTGGTAGGATTTTGTTCGCGCTTCATCAATCGTCGTACTCGACTAAAAAGGAAGCTCGATAGATGGTGTCGCCAGCGCCATAGCGTGAAATTCTAACGTCAAACTCGAGTCCAGTTACGCGTTACGACGTTTTAGAACTCTTTTCCCGAACGTTATTCCGTACAAACGATCGTACGTCAGAATTTCACGCTACAAGTATACGAAAATACGAGTAGTAGTAGTAAGTTAACTCGGCAATCGTAATCGCGCCAAGTACCTATTTACCTAATATTAATCCTCTTCTTCTTCGCGCCCATTCTTCTATCGATTTACTAACCGAATTTCGTTTGTATTTTTCCAGGAGGGAGCTTTCGCTTTATGTTTCAAAAGTCGACTCTACCCGGGCGAATGCGTCGCTACTAGAAGAGGTAGTCCACTTTTGGTTGGCATAAAAACCAATACGAGACTTGCCACCGATCACGTCCCCGTATTCTATAGCAAAGGTGAGCCGGTTCTCTCGCGTTTTATTTACTACTCGGTGCCCGTTTTCGTCATTAAAAAGTGCAGTCTACATATATACGTCCACATCGAGTGGTGGCTAGCAACTGTCATCCGCTTCGTTTCCCTGTAGACGATACGATTTGATCTCGAACAGTCGTACTTGCTCGAAATATCTCGTGTCTACGGAGTAAGATACCTGCTGTGAACGATAGAATTACGAATACGATAATCAGCGGCGAATAATGGTCCGAGGGGAAAACGAAAGCGAACCCTCTTTTGCAAAACTCTCTTTCCTACATACAGTTCACCCGTCAAATTCTTCAACATCTCCCTCGAACTTCTCTCGAGCGGCGTGCGAAATTGCGGTTTTTGTTCCACACTCTCGTTTAAAAAGGAGAAAATCTCGTTTTCTAACGCAAACTAACCTGTAGGTAATTAGAGAACAGGTTGATCGAAAGATGTGCTTTACCCTTCGCTCTCATCGTCACCTGCCCCTCGCTTCTGAGGCATACATTTTCGTCGTACTGCTCTTTCCGATGTATTTTAGAGTAGACTTCACCAGTTGACAAATTGCAAACTGAAAATTCGATTCGTGTTCTGCATTGATATAAGCTTCAAGTTAAAGCAATAAGACCGAGAGGAGGCCGTATCTTTTCGCTTTTTCTGTCACATTATGGGCCAGTATTACCAACGAGTAATCGAGTCTTAACGGTTCGTTAAGACTCGATTACTCTTACTCGTTGGTAATAATGGCCCTAAAGGGATCACTAGTTTAACGAAAACAGTCCGTGGCTTTACCTGTATTATCGTCAAAATTTGTTAATTTCTTTTTCTTACTCGCTTTTCTATTTATTTATTTATTTATTTATTTATTTATTCATTCATTCGTTTATTTTATTTATTTATTCGAATTATTTTCGTTAGTACCTACGTATTTGTTCCTCTATTTTGATTCTTATTTGTCCACATTATTAACTCGCATTTTTACATTTTTGTTTTGCCAAATGAAACATAGATGCCGAACCTCACTCTCTTACAGGTATCTAAAACCTCCATTTTTTTTTCTTTCTTTCTATTTTCTGTTTCTTCCATTTATTCGTTTGCTGCGGTGACGGTGGTAACCACCTTTTTCCCGCGTTGGTGTATCGGTTCTCGCTAAAACATCGAGTATTCGTTCGAAGATAATATTCGCTTCCAAAAATATTTTCAAGTCGTATCTCATTAATATCCAGCGTACGGTATTGCATATGGCGTTATGGCGTATGGGATTTTATAGATCGTACCTACTTCGATATGTATACATACATAATTTGTACAGCGTTTTTAAGTGAAGATTACTAACTAAGTGCCAGTATTAGGCGATTTGAGATTCCTCGTGCACAGTTATTGTTTGAAAATTCCACGAGCCGTTCCTAGCTTGTAAAATTAGTTGGGCAACTAGGGGTTCGATAAACACCTACCACCGTAATTCATAGGACACATTTCGCATTCTACGTTGGTCGGCGATGATTAAGAAGGGTGCTTTATGTAACACATTGACTGCCAACCGATTCCGTCTGTAGTGTATGTACAGATATACGGCGAAGCGGTGCTGGTACCCATATTCTGCATGGGTACGGTATCCGTCTCATGTCCGTCTGTTTTATATTCAACCTGTCTGCATCTTGTATGCCTTGCGTTACGTACCTAACTTGACTAAAAATTAAATTTATGTACATAATCATAATAATAAACTCGATATCGCTGCTAAATTTACTACTTCGACGGTATTTCGAATAATCAAAAAATCTCGATTGTAAATATTTTGCGGCAAATCGTGTTGCCGGGTAAAGATGGAAATCAGTTTTCATCAGTTATTGATCTAACGCATGCTGGCTGTGTTCTGAACGCGCGTATAGCTCCGGTCGTCCAATTTTGGAGATTGACGTTACTGGTTCGATTGATTCTTCTGATCGTCGAACCATGTAACCAGCGATGGAAGTCTGAAGACATAATATTAACTACTGTAGGCATCTGTGCCGTTGCAATTGTAAGTACTACGATAGTCGAAGCGCTCTAGTAATAATACGAACACTGTATCGTCCTTTCTCCTATACCACGTAAATAAATTTCAAATGTGATTGAAATTTTCAAAACACGATGTAATAGGCAATATAGCGCAAATGGAAAGTTGTTCCGTGGAAGGAAGTACGGAAAATGTCGCCCAGATTTTGACTTCGCGAGCGAAACACCGAGTTGAAATTTCACCCTAATTTTTAGTTAACAAAAAGTAAGAAAGAAAAAAGAAAAAAAAAGGTCTCGCTTCTAAAATGTTCGCGAACAACTTAAAATTTTACTATTCTTACTCGCTATCAAGGGAGGGGCGAGCGTTTATAATTCTTCCTGGTTATCGGGGGAGGGGCGGCGTATATCCTCCCGTAGCATATCCTCTCTTATTTAGGCCACTAGTATTAGACCAGTCATCAGTCTTACGCCCTAATTTAATCATGTAAAGACAATCTCGCTTTCTTCAGTCGTTATAATAATTATAGCTGAAGAAGGAGTGCCCTATCAATCGAGTAAGCGAACAGCTTATCTAAATGATTCGTGTAAGTAAATTATACATTTGCTTACCATTTTGATAGGTTTAAGGTACAACCGATTAAAATAATTTTTGCTTTTCCAAATTCGTAGGTAGTAGAGCTTTCGAGAAATAATGTGAAGCAATTACGCGTCCATTAAGGAGATTTTTAAAGGATTTTGGGCAGATTAATTCTATTACCCTTTGTGGACCCGTAAATGATTACTTCGAATAATCATTTCTCCAGCCCCTTCAGAAGTTAGTGTTAGGGAGCATATGAGGAGTTGTTTGTCAAAAGGGCCCCTGTTGAGCGGGGGCCCTTTTTGCGGATATGCTGATTTTCGAATTCTCCCATGTCTTACTTTATCAGAAAACCCTCGCTCTATGTACCAACATATGATATTCAGCGAAATTGGCGCCAATAAATGATTACAAATGCATTGTATAAGGATCGAATTTATGCTGGAATGTGTACTAACTTATCAAGTCAATGAAACCAAGCATATATTACAATAGAGTGAACAGCGAGTAACTTTATCCACGATAATACACCTCAGAAATTACACATTTTGGTTGCGTTATGAGCAGGGAGAGACATCTTCGCTACTACATTAGCTTTAATCACAAGAATGGACAATAACACTCATCATACAGCAAGTTAGGAATTGTATTATTTCATAAGTTTGTATTAATGTATGGTACCTAGCAAAGTAGAAAAGCAAATGCATACAATTCACCAATATCATCATGGGAAAACAGCTACTGATGAACGTCACGACACGTCCTACCACACTTATTTTCCCATCGCTCTAAAAAGGGCCCCTGTCATCTTCCTTCTTTCTTAATTCGTCCGCGTTTGTTTCTAAACGAACTAAACAATTAATCAGTCATTTCTGTTAATGGAGTCACCGTGAACACTTTTTATAATAACTAGAGCTCAGATTTTCATGCGCTTAAAAAATTGTTTTATGCGCATAAAACATGCATTTATTTTCGTCAAAATATGACAAAATATGCACTTATCTAGCAAAAATGCACTTTTATGCAACATTGATATGGATATCTTTTGAAAGGATTCTTTTATTTTGAAGGCCATTTTTTAAAACAGAAGTGTGCAGAAAATTAAACAAATGAAAAGAAAGAGGTTAAGTGAATGTTTTCGATTTTATTTCAGTTAATTCCGCTGGAACAATTTCATCATCAGATGATTATTTTTTCTTCTTCAGAATTTCTTGGTTTTTTCAAATTTGCTATTTTCCGTGAAAAAAAAAGAAGAAAAAAAGTAGCGATAAAAATATGGCCAAAATTTCCAAAATATGACTGAAAAATGAAAAAAAAAGTCAAAATATGATGAATATGCGCTTAAAACGTCTAAAATATGCAAAAACATGCATTTATATCCAAAATATGCAAAATATGCGCTATCAAATTGGGCTCATTCTACTCAGAATGTTATATGATTCGCAAAGATCTACACGATATGCGCGATCTTTTCCAATGTAAGAAAACATGACAAATCATAAAAATCCGAGCTCTAATAACAACATATTTTTCGGTTAAATTAGTCTGAAAGGAGTATTTCAGTTTGAAAACTTTGACGTTGTTTTTCTCAAAATCATAACTGCTCACAGGGGCCCTTTTGACAGATAACTTCTCATATGTAAGTTGTCTGCTTATCCAGTTCAATGGAAATTCCTCCCCCCCCCCCCCGAGGCACCTAATACCCGATGAACGACTAACGAATTATAAGCTCGATATTTAGAGCTTACGTCGAGTTGATTCGTATAACTGACAGTTATTAATCGCGTCAATAAATTTGTCCGCAGATCATAGACGAGGAAATGAATTTTCGATATTATCGCGTTACGAAACTTCCGAAATCGAACCGCTGGAAAATAAAGAAATCGAATACTTTTTCGCGTCGGATGCGAGCGCCGTTATCGAGCATACGAATCAAGTCATTTTTTTGGAAGTATGTACCTAATCTTGGAGACAGAGAAATAGGCCGCCAGTCAGCCATCCCGTTATTCAGACTGTCCGATTGGTACTTGGTAGACTGCCAGTTAGGGGCTAAGCAGTGAAGCAGGAAGAGAGAAAGAAATCTTCCGCGTCCCAAATTGAAGTATCGAACGTAATAGAATAGGTCTTCACGAGTCCGGATGTCTCTGTTACGATGTCTTCGTTGGCCGTCTGCTCTCTGATCTGTCTGTCTGTTCGTACCATTCTGTCCTTCTACAGTTAGTCGATGAGTCGGTTAGACCGATAGACAGATGAATACGTAGAAAAGAAGGAAGCGATACGTGTACCGCCGACAAAATGTTAGACGGCTGAATCTCTTAATTTAAGACCATTTCGTTAGTTATTCCTACCTGATTGAGAGATGATTCTGTATAATTTAGGATGACGACGTGGCCGCCGTAAAGGATGGTTTATTAAGCATCCATCGACTAAAACGAAGTCTAGATGATTCGCACGCCAGAGAGATCACCACCCTCAAAATGGAGATCCAGCAAATCATGAAAGGTGAATTTTCTGCGTTTGGAAGAAAATGCGTCGTCTATCCGGTCCGAGCTGCAAATAATTCTCGTATCGTCCAGCATGATTCGTGTTCTGTTTGTCTCACTTTTTGTCTCCGATTAAAGTGACGCAACAGTTCAACCTTCGAGGGCCACGGTGGTCAGCGCGCCGTCCGAATTCTTGGATTTTTAAAAAGTCGGTCGCTGCCATCCGTTTCGTTATCGCATAACTAAACAGATGCGAGCTCGAAGGCTTAATAGCTCTAAGTCGAATAGCGGCATCCGCTTACTTAGTGTTTACGTATTTCAGGAAATTTCGACTCGTTCATGCAAAAAGAAATATTCGAGCAACCCGAGTCGGTTGTAAATACCATGAGAGGACGCGTTAATTTCGACACAGGCAGCGTTGTGCTTGGCGGCATTAAAGTGAGTCTTATCTGCCTAAGCTAGCTGATTACGTAAATGTCGCGTAGAGCGCGCTTAGCCTTTGAATTTTGCGTGAAATGTCAGTCGCATCGGCGAGTAATTTTGTCATCGTGCTATCGAAATTTGAAGAAAAATTCGCGTTCGCCGATTACTTTTCGCGACGGTGGATGAACGTACATGCTCAATCGAGTTTCGCGTCATCGATAGACTGTAGCGACACCGTTTCTCTGAAATCTGCAAACTCTGACTCATTTTTATTGTCGTGGTTTAGGATTACATTCCAGAAATCAGACGTTGCCGGCGTCTGATGCTAATAGGGTGTGGAACGAGTTACCATAGTGCAATCGCCACCCGTCAGCTACTAGAAGAACTGACCGAACTGCCAGTCATGGTAGAATTGGCTTCCGATTTTCTCGATCGAAATACTCCTGTATTCCGAGATGACGTGTGTTTCTTCATTTCGCAGTCCGGTAATATCAGTCGACGACTACAAGAATGTATCTGTACCTCGAGCCAAAAGGTGTTGCACAGTCGATCGAGTTTTCCCCCAATTCTTTTTCCGCCTCTATTTATTACGAAGGAGTCCGCTAACGCGATATGAACACTATCGCTTCACTCCACATATACTCGTATGTAGTTTGTCATTTTACCAGGAAGAAAGAACAGGAAATTCATCGAGTTCTTTTTGGCCCAAGGTACAGCCGATAGGGACGTCATTTTCCCGTCGGGAAAAGAACTGCGCGCTAGGTATTTCAAACTCCAAACGATAACTGGACGCTGTTAAGCAAAACGGACTTGAGCGACATTTGTTGACAAAATGAGTTATTAGTATCGTTGAATTTTTCAAAATTGGGTCCCCGATACAAAAAATGTGTACCGACGTTAGAAAGAACTTATCAGTAAACGCTACGTCATATTAAAGTTTCTATATGGCTCTTGAGCTTCGAATCGCGTGTTCTTCCAAAACAGTTGTGGTGGTCGCTCGAGTTCGTTTTGCTTAACAGCGTCCAGTTATTCGAGCGTCTTAATCGCCTTTAATCGGTGTGTAGGTGAAACGGCGGACACGTTGATGGCGTTGCGCTATTGCAAGCAACGTGGAGCGTTAATCGTCGGCATTACGAATACAGTAGGAAGTTCTATTTGCCGAGAGTCGCATTGTGGCGTTCATATAAATGCCGGGCCGGAGATTGGCGTTGCTTCGACTAAAGCGTACACTTCGCAGTTCATATCGCTGGTCATGTTCGCTCTGGTAATGAGCGAAGACAGGATTTCTTTGCAACAGAGAAGATCCGAGGTAGGCGAAACGAACTCGAATGCTTCGAACAAGCGTCCGAAATGAGCCGCTTGGTTATCGTCGCGTCGTCTTTGCTAAATATACGTAGATATTATACACGTACAATATGTAATGCTGTACGTATACGTACGTACCTAATACCTATACGGTCGCACCACCACGCGTACGGTGTATCGCATCCGCTGACTAAGCAAACGTTTACAGATCATTTCCGGATTAAAGCATTTGCCCGAACAAATTCGTACGGTTCTCAAAACGGATGACACTATTCGCTCGATAGCCCAAGACTTGTATCAGAAGAAATCGCTGCTTATAATGGGTCGTGGTTATAATTACTCTACTTGTATGGAAGGCGCTTTGGTAAACTATTTTTTCGTTCGTTTCTATTCATGTTACAGTTACAGTCTTATACTACGCTGAATATCTGAGGGTACACGCTCGAATACGACTCATCTTTCCGCAGACATCCTATCATCTAGCTTTTTTCTATTTACTCGAGTCGGTCTCACTCACGTCTAATCGCTTGGTGCGACTGTTTTTCAGAAAGTGAAAGAACTGACGTATCTGCACAGCGAGGGCATCATGTCCGGCGAATTGAAGCACGGGCCGCTAGCGCTTATCGACAAGGCGATGCCGATAATCATGATCGTTACTCGCGATCCGGTCTATACGAAATGCATGAACGCGCTGCAGCAAGTCACCGCCCGAGAGGGACGGCCAATCGTCATCTGCGAGCAAAACGACGCTGACGTGAAGAATGTCGCGTGGAAGGCGATCGAGGTTCCGCGAGAAGTCGACTGTTTGCAGGTGCGAACTCGAGTAAAATTATTATTATTCATTTTTAAAGAAGCGAAACGTCATCGGGTTTTGTCGACGAATCGATCGAATTTTTATAATGAACGGGGTAATTTGGACGCTAAAGTTACGTACAGAAAAGAAACTATTCATGTACTAGTATCTATTTCGTATTATTTATGTTCATTTTGATCATATTTGTCTCAAAACTCTGAAAACTGTAACTGGTCTGTCCGAGCCGAAGATAGGGAAAAGCGGCGATTTTTTCCAAAAAATCCTTAGTCCATCGCGAATTTTGAATTAGGTATGGTGTCTCTAATTCAAAAAGATAAGTTCTTTGCGGCCATTGTACGTTTTAACAATATTGAACATTTGGACGTACACGAATGTCAAGCGAGAATAGAGAACACTTTTACCGTATTTATGCTACACGCTAAAAAAAAAAAAAACTAGAAAAAATTTAGAACCTCGGATGAACTTTGGTCTCTCCGGAGAAAAGTTCTTCGACTGAAAAACGCGAATAAGTATAGTACCTATATTAATCATTTCAGATTCGGTCGATTCCGTTGATTTTATTACAATTAGATTACTCGCAATAATTACAAAACTACCAACTAACGTAATTTTTGTGTTTTTTTTCTTCTTTTTTTTTGTTCTCTTCTTCCTCCTCGACACAGGGTATCTTGACCGTCATACCGATGCAATTGCTGTCTTATCATATCGCCGTGTTAAGAGGATGTAACGTCGACTGTCCAAGAAATTTGGCCAAATCGGTCACCGTCGAGTAAAAGTACCTTCGACGTTCTTCTTTCGCAGACTGATTTCTACTTATCGCTGCAGTCGTTTACACGCGAATTCCTATTTTCCTCTTTCGCCGGATGATCTGCGTCCCACCACGTCGCCAGATCAAGAATCAATCTACCAACGAACAAATCGCCATTCCCTCTGATACATATACGCGTGATTATATTTAGTTGTTTTTTTTCGTTTTTAAGCGTATGTACTTCTTTCTCTTTAATGAGAGCAACCTGCCTATCTCGAAGGTCGTTAATGATGAAAACTGTTCCGTAAAATCTGAAGGTTTTTTTTAATAGCCGACTAAGAATTTATTGACGAATGAAATGGTAGTCCATTGCGCGGTTTTCAGCAAGTACGTTACATTCCTTTCCTCCTCCTCTCCAGGAAATTACATTTTCGATAGAAGTACAACGAGCTTTCGGGCAAATACTGAAACGGTGGTCGCGTAAAATACGTACAAATGCGGATGTCCTCACGATGCTATAATTTTATTCTCTTCGTCGCAAAATCTCAACTCCGTTTCCATCGTAAATTTGGTAGTCGTTTTGCGGAGTACGGGTGCGATTTCGAAACAGTTCGACTACGATATTTACATCGGAATCCGGTCGCTGTTTCAAATTATCTCGCTCGCTGTGCAACAAATTTTGATATTTTTTTGTGCCGATAAGGCGAATCTAGACGTATTTCCCACAATGATTCCGAATCTCTTGTCAGATTTCCTTCTTAGCTTTCAGTTTTTCCGCAAATGATCGGAAGTGGCAAAAAATAAATTATTTTTGATGTTTTTCGGATCCATTTTCACCCTCTTCGAAATTATTTTGAAAGAAAAAATTCGTTTCTGAACCAGTTTCTCCTTCGAATTTCGAATCTGACTTTCAATTTCCGATACCGGCCTTTTTTAGTGGCAAAATGGTCTTCTTACGTCAAAAGAAGTTCAATTTACTCTTGATGCTACCGAAAGAATTAAGTACGTATTTCTGGGCCAACCTTTTATGCCGAATTCAAATCTAAACTTCGAACTGGGATACAAGCCTTTTTTACTCGCAGAAAGACCTTTTTTGTTCGCAAAATGGCCTTTGAAAGGCCGAAACTGCCGTAATGCTGACCCTAAGATTTGTACGCAGATTACCCACTCTGATTCAAGTTACCTCGCTGAAATGCTCCTTGAAAAGTGGAAAAGTCCAAAATTCAGACGTTACAAAACCAATTACACATATCAGGCTATCGCGTAAGCTATTTCGATCCAAAAATGGCATCTGATTCGAAATGTACGCGAAACAATGGTTCAAAAATAAGTTTTATTTTGCGTATTCATTTATTTATTTATTTTATATTTATCTATTTATTTTTCAAGAAAGGTCTCCAGAAGGCACGAATGGATCCGAAAAAACCAAAACCTGTCATTTTTGGCCACTTTAGAGGCCATTTCGGAAACAGTCAAAGGTTTCAGGGAAAATCGGGTAACCCATTCGGAATTAAAGTGGAAAATAGGTACGCCTAGGAATGATGGTTCCGATGTGCCGAAATTTTTAATGTCACGCAGCGTTATACCTATACTTATAAGTACGGTAAACGCCCGATTATTCGACTTTATTCGAACGCTAATCAGATCAGGTACCGAACGAGTCGATCAATCCGAATTCTGTCATATTGATTTTGCGCACACGAATGAAGATATATGTCGCATAAATAGGTCCATTTCGTGGAGTAACTACCGAAGTCTACTTACATTATTACGCTGGTAAAATAATTTACTAAAAAAGTTGTTCATCTCGATCGTTAATCGCGAGCCTAGTAGATCTCATTTCCGTTTCACATAGTCTACACATCTTTGTTTTCTATCATTTAGTTCTTGTTTCTTTTTTCTACGTTCGTATTTTAATATTTTATATTAGGTATTTCGTATTGATTTTCTTCTGTTTATCATATTTTTAATACGCCTACTGGTGTATCTAATACCTACACCAAAGCGGGTATCGTTAATTTTTTTTTTTTTCCCAGCAGAACGCAACTTTAATTGCGAAATTACTTTGTATTTCTTCGCTCGTGACGAGTAAAGTGTTCTTGAGAAACTAGTTGTAGTATTTGTATGTTACGAGTGGCGGAAAATTCATTCACGATTCACGATTTGAATCTAGTATGGTAACATGTTTTTACTGGCATCCAATATTGGAGCTGGAACACGTGACTCCTTTCTTTACACTATCGCGAACGTACGATTAATATACATGTCAGAAGTCAGATATTCGTCCTGTCGAATATCTTTTATGTGTTGGTGTTGCGGTGATATTCGCAGATAGTCGAGCGCAACACAACTGATATAAGCGGAATGTATAAAACCACGCTTATCAGTTATCATTCTAAGAGCAGTCAGCTGTACTGTACCTATACCTACGGGACTCTCGACTTTTTGAATCGATTCCGGTATTTTTTAATATAGGTACTCGAAAAGCACACTGTATATAAACAAACCGTTTTCAAGCTAGAAAGACTTCATTTACTAATCTGTAAGCCGCAGTTTTAAAACTGAACAGTAATGAAAAAATTGAATTTAGTTTTTTACAATAGCCAATCAATTTACGTTATTTATTCGCTTTAGGCCTTCCCGCTAGGAGCGCTAATGTACAGGACGAGCCGGTGATGATTTACAACATTCAGGTACTAAACACAAATGGATGTAACTACTACATTCATTATCGCAACTTTCCGAGTACTACCTATATAAAAAAAAATAGCTTACTATTTGTATTTATTAGGATGGTCTGCGATTTACGTTTTTCGTGCGTTTACTCCAGTCGCCTTCGGCTCGCTTCATAAACATTCGCAGAAACGTAAACATTCGCTTTACCATCCTGATAAGTAATATACTATTCTATCGGATTTTTCAATCATTTATTATAGGTACCTAAATTTACGTATTGATGTACTCTTTGACATTAAACGTAGATCCGTACAGATGTCAACTGTTGGACAGTGAAGCGATAGCTGTAAGTAGCATGATTCCCCACTGTGCTAAAAACGAATATTACATATAATCTCAGTTTCGCTATATCAGTGGCTATATTAAGACACGCTGAAATCAGTGACGTACAGGAAAGTTTAACGCGGAGAATTGGTCCTCTCTTGATCGCTTTTAAATTCAACTCTTCCGGCAACCAGTGCATCATTCGTGTCATCTTCTCGTTTCCGGTTTCTTCTACGGCGTATAACGCAAACAAACTTGTGTCCGTTTAGCCGGCTGGATACTCGGCGGATCGTCTGGTGTCAGCAGTCTTTCTGTCTGGCTGGATCATGGAATAGCGTGTATCAAAAACTGCTCGTACATATAGACCACTGATCTACATGATCAGTTACTGTAATTCTACTCTTCTGCCTACCTTCTAGTGACTTCAAAAATTTCGAATGCGAGACCAATTTTCGTTTTTGCGATTTTCTTTTTGATATTAGCACGATCTATTCACGTAACGGCAGATTTTCTTCCATACTGAAATTAGAATACTTATAGGTGGTGAGAGAAGGGGAAGAGGTTGACGCCGAGTAACACACAGCGTGACTTTTAGTTTTTGGTCTCGAAAAACTCGATTAGGAATATCTCTATGTTATAGCAACGTAAGAATTTGCCGGAAAAAATAAGGACAGCGCGAAAACTGACGTCAGATTTATACGCGTAGAGGTGCGCGCGTACTTACTCTATCGTGATTGCTGCACTAACTATGTAGTACCTACCTAAGTAAGTTACAACATGGATTGAAATTTACAAAACGGTAATCTTTGTATGAATCATCAGCCAACCCCGTACTCGTAGTTAGTTAGTTTTCGATAACGGAAAGGTGTCAGTGGTTACTGGCGAAGGATGCGTGAGTGGTGAGAATATGGCGGTAGCCATTGCGGGTGGCGAGACACGGCGCCGAGGCGGCAGTCCCGTAAATAATCGTAGCAGCGGCCAAGTTTTTACGGAAGGAGCTAAACTGCCGCCGAAACTTTAAAGTCGCGTCCAATATGTCGTGTCGGGTCACTCGATTTACGTTCGAACGTGCGTCGTGCCCCGTATGTCGTGCTGCTGTGTGCGTATGACGTTGACGCGCGAGAGTGAGACGCCGGCGGAGACCGATGCGATGAGCTGGGCCAGAGGGCCGCAGTGCGACAGTGACAGTGGTGCGCGCATATTCGTGTCGGTGGTATCGTCGGCGTTTCGCTCGTCGCTCGCTCGCGCGGGCTCGAATCAGTTCCTATTAGTTCGAACGCGCGCCACTACCGTGATCCGAGTGTATATGCCATATGCTTCCTTCGATAACGAATACAAAAAAGTTCATAAAATTACGCTACATATTTAATCATATAGTAGTACCTGTACATATTACTACAATTATAATACCTAATTCGTTCGCGGGCTATTCCAATTCGTTGGCCAATACTCGTCCACAAAAGTCGAACCAAATGACAGTAGTTAATCGGAATTTTAGAAATACCGCGGCCGTCGTGATTACTAGGGCTGCTGGCTACTTGTCGCCGTTTCACTCGTTCACCGTGTAAACCTAATTTCGAGGTTTTTTCGGTTTCAATTTTTTGGTTTTTGTTTTATTCTTGTTTGTTCGTTTCTCCTTCTCCTTTCTTTCATTAATTTGGTTACCGACGAAGCTCGTCCTCATTGTGGTCCGAGTATTCGAAACTAGAGTCTAGTCGTATCTACCATATTTTAGGGTCGTACGAAATAATAGCCTAAGTTTTGTTTGTCGTTTATATCATTCGTTCTTGTATTCGCGCGTGTTCTTAAATTTGATACGAAAATACATTTCGTTTTTCGTATCGTGTGTCGTGTCATATCTTATCGCATCATACCGTGTGTCCTATAGTTTATCGTGTTGTATCCTCTCGACCAGACCAGATCTGCCGACCAGCAACCGCCTCCGATTTTCAAACTGTCCGAAACAACGACGAATTTCACGACCGTAAGTCGCTATAAATATTGTACGTGCCTACCTATTTACTGATACACGCGTCGCACGGCTCGGAATCGCGCCATGTCTCGCTAATTAATCTGCAGAAAGCCCGAATCGTTCCCGCTTGAGTATAAATACACGTAAAAAGCGATTCACCACCCATCAACCCGGGTATACACTCGCTGCTTCGACTACGAACGTATTATCCCAACAAGAGTCCGCCTTAGCTTCGTAAAAACTGGAAAAACTACCTCTCAAGTCTCTCACCTAACGCGGAAGACTCTAAATCTTCGAGTAGAGATGATCCGAGAAATGGCTCGAAAAACGATGATCGTATTGATGTGTAAAAGTAGAGGTACCTATTCGAAAGAATTGAACGAACTTCCTCGGAGACTCGTTTTCCTTCGTCGCATATGTATAATAAGACATTGGTACTAGTATATAGGTCACCTGCTCTTTCCTATTATTAGTGTTCGATTATAACTGTAATAATTTTTAGTTTAAATCGTTTTTCTTCTTAAAGCTCGCCGATTGATTGGAACCTACGGAAACAATAAGAATTCTGGCGCTAATAAGCGGTATACCTCTCACGAGCATTATTCGATGTAGCAGAAATCCAATTAACCAAATACAGGTGCCATATAGTGAATGGTACCGCACTAGCTTGCCAGTATGATCTGACCGCGACGAGTAACTTATTCGACTTTGATAGACACGTATCGAATTATGTTTCGTCACACGAATTAATTATAAGATGGCTACAAAAAATAATAATTCGAACCCGCACCTATGCAGCGATTATCCCACGTTACGCGCATTTCACGAATACCTATATCTACGACACTTAAATCTGCATGTATCGAAGTAAATTAAACTCACGGAAATCGGTGAAAACATCGACGGGAAGTGAAATATCGGCCGTTCGACTAGCCTACACCGTTTCAACACGTCAAAACCAATATTTTACAAGACAGCGTGTACAGTGAATACAGCTACCAATATAGGTATATGGTCGATTTTTCTTTACCTTTCCAACGCGTAAGTAAACAGCGGAATTAAAACATTGACAGTTATGTCATCCTGCGGTGTAACTCTGGATTGCCTTTTGGAAGAAGAAAAAAAGAAGAAGAAGAAAATTTTAATACAAAGAGAGAAAGCACAATGA
Source organism: Acanthococcus lagerstroemiae (assembly GCA_031841125.1). Taxonomy (NCBI): domain Eukaryota; kingdom Metazoa; phylum Arthropoda; class Insecta; order Hemiptera; family Eriococcidae; genus Acanthococcus; species Acanthococcus lagerstroemiae. The sequence goes on along the minus strand of CM063112.1, from coordinate 1,191,591 downwards.
GATTCGGATGAGGAACTATTTGAGCGGTAGATGTACTTTAAAGATTCAGTTGACGTCTTGGAAATGACGTTTGAGTTAGTACCTACATAATAAAACTAATAATAAAAAAGGGATGAAACGATTCGGTTTTCTTCTAATTTACTCTTTATAATATAGTAGCATATCTGTTTGAAGCTAATCGAAACGTACGTGGGAAAATTAGAGTTCATCTTCGAGCGAAGTCCTCGCTAATACGCGGTATCGAATATACATACTATAGGTACCTACAACCAATTGTACATCCGGGTACTGCACACGTATTGCTCACTACTCGAAGATACCGTGTTCCATGATGATAGAGGGACTGCGCACGAATACTCGTAGGATACTAAAGCAAATTCGATCCATCGTCATTACTTCGTTTCGTCGCAATATGTACTTGGAATCGGAAGGAAAGAGCTAGTATAATATCAGAATGCCGTTCTAATACTAATAAATTGTCGGCAGCACTAGTGCCAGTAAGGTGCCAGTGTCAGCATCAGCACCAATGCCGGTAGTAGCTGCTCCTTTGTGTTCTTATCTTGCAGAAGTGTCGGGGGTGTCTAGCAAATCAAGTCGCTTCATCTCGCATTTTGTTATAAAATACTGGTACACACTACACGGGCCCGTAGCTAACCGCTTGTGTGTGCCATAACATTTGATATTCAACCAGGGCATGAGCCATAAGGGACTTCTTCATCCTTCTTTACTTCAATCTAGTTTTCTTTTAATTTTTTTTTTGACAATGTGCTAGCCAGTGAGACGCGCTCTTGCTCTGGCGTTAGCTACGAGTCTACTCACCGTACGTACATTACAACACAGTTCAATACAGTAACGTACAGTGCAGCACGGCCCAGAACAGTAGATATACAGTACAATAGTCTGCCGGATCGATGACGAGCGCCACGCCGCGCCGGATACCAAACACTACGGCGGAGAGTTAAAATCCACCAGCGTTGCGTCGCGTCGCGTTTGTGGGTAGGTAGGTACTCGACATCTCGGGAATTGCGCTTCAGCGTTCGTGCTCGAACTGGACTGCCGGTGTGCTCCGTGCTCCTTGTTCTGTGCTGGTGCTGGCGCTGGTACTGGTGCTCGTATACTACGAGTACAATATAAGAACTCGCGCTAGCACTGCGCCGCGGCCAACGAACGCGAAATTATGTCAGGCGGAATCCGCACGACCGCCGCCGCCGATTTTAGACTACCGGCGTCGGCGTCAACGTCAGCGCCGCTCTCTTTCTCGCTCCTTCCTATTCCCTTCGCTTCTTATTTTTATACTCGCTGCTTCTGCGGCGAATACAACGCAATCAACTGTACTTATACAACTGGAGCTCATTTTTCGCGAAAAAAAAAGTCCTATTACGGCGTTTACTCACCCTCGTGCATAAACCACAAACAATATACGGCTCACATAGTAGGCAACCCACCTGCTATTTTACTAGCGTAGGTTCCATATATTTCTTCCGCGTGCCCGAGACGTACGAGTATCTTACGAAAGAAAAGTATTACGAGTAAATAAAAATTAAGGGAGGCGATTTAACCCCGCGTACTGCCGTATGCGGTTCGATAGAAATAATACTCACGATGCCAGTATGCGAAGATAATACGTAAGAAATAATAATACCTATTCTCTCTTCGTAAACCTGCAAGCGAGGCTTCAAGATACTCGTAGGTATTATTACATCGAATGCTCGACACACGCTTTGATTTTTGACACGTCAAATAATCTTAAGTGGCAAGCGACACGATCTGCAGCTGCCGAGTTACTGTAACTACTTAGCTTTCATTTTAGAGCGAATCAAAAATTACATTTTTTTCTTATTCGCTACCGGCGAATCTCTCTCAATTCTCCTAGTGTTTGTAGGATTTTTCATGTTTGAAATTTATGTTTTACTCGTCTCGCTTAGCGTGTGCCTTGCGTTTCGGAAGAGCGAAAAAAAAAATTCAGAAAGTCGAGCTCTCTTTAGGACCTTGCCCGCTTGCACTCCTGTCGCCGACGCCAGCTGACAGGTTATCACAAGAATCAAATTTCCGATAGTTAGAAGACAATTATTTTGACGACGTCGCAACGATGTTAACATTCTTATTCGTAATACTAACGAGGTCTTGTTTCTAAATCGATGTTAGCGCATTCTTGTGGCCCGATATTCCGTAATCTTTTGAAAATCCTACGACAATGCAGGAAGGCAAAAAATGCGCGTGTACGCGCATCTATGCGGGACTGCAGTCATGGGACGGCTACGCTAGTCCGCTGGAAGATTTTTTACTAATAACATTATAGCGTATATAATATAATATCGAAAATATGGAAAATTCTATCGACAGGCGTGCATAAAACGAACCAAGTTGGATTCGAAGTAAATTACGTATAAGTAGAAGGCATCGCTTTGTAGCCCCTCTTTTTGATGCCCTCCCGAATTCGTCGAGCCTCACTCCGCACATGTTGGCCTCCTGTTCGGGGTTCACGCCTCCCGTGGTGGCTCCGCGAATTAACTACCGAGCCAATACTCACTGCGCTAGCGTCGCGGCTGTAACCTTGACGCTACCGCCGGCTGCTTCGCGATCCAGCAGCCCTTTCTCGACACTTTCTGTGCTTGCGACGCTTCCCTACTCGATGCCTTTTCTGAACGAATGGAGTAGTAGATTCCCTTCGAGGAGGTACAAACATTTCTGGCTACAAAGTTCTGCGCGCCTAATTTCCGAATTTGCTGCGACAGAGTATTCGGTGTACAAGTCGGGTAGCTACTAGCTACATGTCGCATGTACGTTACGTAGTACGAATCACGAGTACGTAAGCCCTAAGCTAATGACAACACGATGCCACGCGAACTTGGAGTAAAGAATTGCCCTCTCAAATGTCATATCGGAAAACTAACGATTAATTTTTCACGTACGTAAGACGGGGTACTATACTGCTGGCGTAACGTTCGACCTCGGCTGCAGTTACTCGGGTTCGTCTTTCAGTGTATTCGCCTACCCTTCGTATAATAAACTACTCGATGGAATATCTAATAAGCTACTCTTTTTTCCTCCTTGATTTATAGAGAGAAACAGTTTTCCACAAGGGCTCGTAGCCATAATTTCAGCCATTGTATACCTTTCGTTACGGTATAAACTACGTTTTCCTACCGTACAGGGACCTACTAATGCGCTTCATTTCTGCCCGTGCGGCTAATTTACTCGTAAAACGACGTATTCGCGCGACCGACCGTCTTTTTTTATCGCGTCGTCACGGTCCCTATCGAGCATTATTGGTTGTAAGGGAGGAAGAGGAGAAGGAGCAGGAGGAACAAATAGCTGAATGTCATCGTTTCGGAGAATAAGGACGACGTCTCGAGCTATACCGATTGCCGGGTCGTTATTTTTATATTTACATCCGTCCAGTTTGGTTAATCAGACGACATTATTCGTCGTAATTCCCGTATAACATCCGCGTCACCGAATGTGTAGTGTGTACAGGACCGTAGCAGTGGACGCAGGGAGAATGAGGAGAGGGCTAACCATTCAGTGGCGAAAATTCGTTTACAATAGATTTTTGGGACTATTGCCGAGCCTTTAACAATTCGAGTATTTGCATCATCGTCGCGAACTACTTTTCCGTAGTTGGAATCGAGTTGACGAAGCAGGGACAAGGCAACCAAGAAACGACTCGTCAGCGACGGTGATGTCGCCAGCGAGTGATGTTTATTAGGTAGAACGTGACATCGATTCGCTACATTCAGATAGAAGAAAAGTAGATATTGCAACGGGGTGCTAACTCGCATTCGAATCGAGGGTGGAAACAGAAAATAATTTCAGGTGGGTCCGAATGAATAATTTTATAGACGAAACATACTCGTAATAAATAAGTCACGTTGGTAGATACTTAAGATATTTTGGTGTAGGGGACTGCCCCCTGTATCCGTCTCTGATTCGAATGGACGTAGATGGTTACATTTGCTCACAGTAAGCGCGTATACCGTGTATACGAGTATACGCGTGCACCGTAATACATTCGTCGTAACGACTAGACCTAGGACCGGCACTGCGTTACACGTACACAAGGGGCAGCCGCTAACCTGCTCTTGTGGTCATCGGTATACACACGCTACTCGTCGTATCGTACTGCTGAATGATGGTCGGCCGGCAACAGGCAGCCTGGCAGTCAACAACTCGGGCAACGGATTTCACGAACGCTTATCCAAAAATCGCGATCAAAACAACCTATGAGAGACGCGGGCACATAAGACACGATACAACGCGATCTAATAACTAGAGGACACCTAAAATTTAATTTCGATACCTAATTCGAAGGTGTTTTTTTTTTCCATCAGCGTTCTTCCAGTAATACCGTTACGAGTATATCGCTATCGTATCGAATCGACGGTATAAATATGTTCGTACCTATTTTTGGTAGCATTAACCGACTGAAGATACGGTTTCCGTCATTTTTCTCCCCCCCCCCTCCCTCCATTATAGAGAACACACAAATTTATATACTCGTACCAGTAGTCTGGTAGAGTACGTGTAACTGTATGTAATCTAATGACGCGAGAGTACCCGATGCCTACATTACATATTTATGCATATATTTCATCGTTGTCACCCCAACTGACATTGAAAAGTGGAATAGATGAGTCGTACAGAACTTGCCGCGTTTTTCCGATAGTAATTAATCGCCAGCATGTGGAACGCGTCGTGTCGTAATTTATCACTTTTGGAATTTCAGCTCGACCGAGAAAAATAATTACGCCGCCGCGCTGCTATCTACCAAAACCTACAATAAGTATTCGTTCTCTGTGCTGGCGGTAACCGTAGTTAACTGCAGTGTATATATAGGCTACGAGTAAACGTCTGCGACCTACAACTAAAAGCCGTAGCTATTACGAGTAGGTACCTACTACCTACAATGCAACAGGAAATTAATGGCGGCGACCAGCAAGCACTTTCTTTCTCAGCCTTACATGGTACATAATATGTAATATTGTCATCGTATCGCCTTATTTTAAAAAAATTATATATTTCGTCGATAACAGGTGTACTTGCCTAGGTATTATATCCTTACTAGTAGACCTAATACGTGTACCTGATAAGCGCCTAATCGAGTTTCCATACACTACATTTTTTAAGTCTACCTGTACAACCTATTGGTTCTCCATACCTCTATCGAGTGCGCAGGACCGTAAGGAACCTTTTCTTCGAAGGGGGGGGGGGAGGGTAGGAATACTTTAAAAAGTCCGATGAAAGCTCAGAAAAATCCTTACTTTTTCGATTTTACCGACTGTTCTAGAATTTCTTGAGGGCCATCTTTTCAAACGTCATTAGGGTGAGAGGAGTACCCCTTCCTCTCCATCGCTACATTCGTCGAAAATGGGACGGTACGTACGTACTTCAATTGAGATGTTAGGCGGGATTGCGCGGGTATACTTTACGGAATATCCCGATTAGAAGAACAGGTAGCTACGAACATGCAGTGACGATGTTTTTAAAATAGTATGTTATCCAGAAAGGAACGAGAACCTCAAACGTGGGACATTCGTGGGTCGAATTTGTCTCGCGAGTATTGAGAAATTTACGAAAATCGGAAAGATTACGAACAGATTCCAGCGGAACGTCGGAAGATTTTCGAAAAAATTTTACAAAAATTAAAAGAATTTCTTAAAAATTAGTAGATCTGTATATACTTTTAAAAGTTTTTTTTAGCGGTATACGTTTCTAAAAATCTGAAAGAAATCCGCTTTTTCTCGAGGAAGAAGGCAGCGTTATGGCACGCCTATATGTGTACCTACATCTACGATGGTATACATATTATAATACGTAATAACCACCAGGTGCCGAAGCTGGAACCCGAACAATATTAATGCCGAAAGCCGAAAAAATTTATATCCCGAGAAGCCAGCGCTAGGGCTTGGAGAAAATTATTCGCTGTAGCTGGCTGGGCCAGAAGCTAGAACCAATTTACAAGTCTTGTTGAAACCGGAGCTGAAGTCAATTTTTGTTTTGGCCTTTTAACCAATCCCCCCCCCTCACACCTCCTCTTTCCTTTTTCTCTATTCCCTGGACACTACCTCTCGTACTCTTCCTTTCTCCAAAAATAATCAGAGCCGGAGATGGATGAAAATAATTTGCCGACGGCGGGGCCAATTTCGAGAATTGTAGCCCGAAGCCGAAGCTAAGTTCAAACTTACTTAAGAGCCAGAGCCAGTATAGCGCAGTTCTAGGTCCCTGGCGTAACCCCAGATCACACAGTTTGAGATTATCGCTGTCTGCTGTATCCCCAGTCGCACACTGTGGATTACAAACGCATCAGGCGCCAAAGGCCAAAGGTAACAGGTTTCATATTTCTAGTCTCTGCCTGGTGACGGGACGTGACCTAACGACGACGCATATGCGAAACAGCCGGTACCGGCAGCGCAGCAGCAGCGAAGAGCCGAGAATGATAACGAAGCTGAAGCACGTGTTGCTGTTAGAAGTGACGCGACTCGACGCAGGTTCGTCGATCCTGACCTGACCGATGCGACAACCGCGACACCGAATTCATTACCAATGTTTCATGGCAGATAACTCGGCATTGACAGTTCGCATACCTGTCAATCCAGGAGCGCTACAGCCAAAATTATTAAGACTTTCATCAGTTCGCACGTCTATACGCTTAGAATGGTTATTTTGGTTGCGTCTATCTCGATTGACGATTTGGAGAGCACTCACACAACATATCACAAATCACTATCGTTTTGAGACTTTTGGCCAATCACATTTTTTTGTGAGTGTTCAACATCTCATCATTTTAAGATAGTGTGTGTGACGTGATCGCTCAGCATTAGTGTGATTACTGAGTGATGTTCACAAATAATGCACTCACAATTGGCCTCATTGTCAATCGGGATGTCTGTAGCCTATCAACGGGAAATGAATCTATAGAGTATAGATCATAGGCAGAACCAAAGAAAAGTCGGGGTACATTTTATACGAAAAAGTAAAATACTTGACTTAGGTATAATTTTTAGCTTAAAGATCTAAATAAATAGTCCCGGCCCCAGTTGCGCCTATTCTTCAGACGTAGACGTAGACATCGCCGAAATGAGCGGTCTATCGCAAACGCTAAATTCAAATAAAGTCTTCGCGTCAGATTCCGGTGATAGCGCGTCAGTTCTTCTTTCTTACGCGCTATAAGCGGTGTGCGGTGCGGCACGGTCGAACCTGGAACCGGCTCGAACCTGTTTCAGACGTAATCTCATTATTAAGGCGGTTTGACTGAAACTGTAGGCTGAAGCTGAAGTCTACGAGGGATGCTATAAGCTATAATACTCGTCGTCAATTCGTCGAACAGTTAAGATTATTGCAAATACGAGTACTCGCCGTCCGCAGAATCGAATATTGAACCAGAGTGTGTGCTATGCGCAATCTGCCGTGTAACAACTACGCTCGCAAATAAAATTGAACGTATACCTTTGGTGGATATACGTAAGCGTAACGCGTACTTATTAGATTATCGAGACATAATGGAGTCGTTGGTATATTGTACATCTGTACAGGTACCTATATACACACTACACGTACCTACATATAACCAGTTTCTTAAGATATACTCAACTTGCAGGTAATGCGCCAATGTGTGGATCTGGTCTTGGTAACGCGCTTATAGTACGGTGCCGGCATATAAGTACCTATTCCGGTTGTCTGTAGGTGTACACACGTACCGCTAAATAGGTTAGGTAAATTCTCGGTAGGTTTGTACATTATCATCGTGAATAGGCTGGAGGAGTACTTTCGGAAGAGCAAGACGTACAGTTTCAGAACTGGCCGCTCGACTGCGGACGCAGCGCTGAAGTTGAAAAGCATAGCGGAGAAGGCGATCCGCGAGCTGCAGTTCTGCGCGGCGGTCGGCCTCGACATAAAGAACGCGTTCAATTCGATGCCGTATACGCGTATCATGGAGGCGTTGGAGCTGGCGCGGGTACCCAGTTACCTCGTGCGCATCATTCGGAGGTACTTCGACGGCCGCCAAATAGAAACGGAATCAGCAGCCGGTCCCGTTACCAGAACGATGACCTGCGGCGTTCCACAAGAATCACTACTCGGACCTACTCCGTGGAAGGTCGCCTTCATCGGACTGTTGAGGCTGGCACTACCACCAGACGTCAAGCTCATCTGCTACGCCGACGACACGCTGGTGGGGTTCCAAGCCGACATCGCCTGGGGAACTGAATTTTTACCTGACCGGAGTCCTGAACGGCCACTGATGCTTCGGCACATACTTACATCGTCGGACGGCGATAGCGCCGAGCACGTGTGCGCGTGCTATGATCGAGGGGCAGAAGACTACCCCTGGCACACCCAGTTAGAGTGTGAGGCCTGGGAGCAGGAGAGGCGCGGGACGGCCACAGCGATTGATCCCCGCGGCAATACGAGCGATCAGCTATCTCGCACTGGACACCTTGGTTCCGGAAATACTAAAGAGTGGAAGCGGATGGAACCGGGTGTCGGCCTTCGTCTCGGCCATCAAGAAGAAGAAGAAGAAGAAGAAGACGATGCAGACAGAGTGGCCGAGGCAGAGGGCCGACGACAAAGTTCGGCCCACACCGAACACAATGACTCTGTACTATCCTAAAGCTGATGCAGCTGCTTCGGACCACCCCGGCAGGGCTTACCCTACCGTCACCACCTTCCTGCGTCGCCACACGTGCAAAGACCAGGAGGTTAGGGTGAAGGAAGGACGGCCGTTTGTCTGTGGTACACCCGAATTCCAGGTTAAAGCGGGGTGAGCGTTGCCTCGGTCAGTAGGGTGTAAGGGCAGTGTCTGGGGCCAGGGATGCAGTGTCTGGGGAGGTAGGTATGTATATCGTGTACCCAGTTAAAGCGACTCGACTCGAGTCCCAAAAGTATATTACATCGAGTTCTTTCTTCGTCGTCTCGTTTTCATTGACATTATTCGTCTAATTTTATTTTATTTTTCAAACCTCACTTTTGTTGTACTCTACTCGCAAGTCTGTATATCTGCCTGTCTGTCTGCACCACGTTAGCGTAGCACCGAATGCAGTTTATCGACTACACACGTCGCGTGTACTTTTGTTGTCTCAAACTAGCAGAGTGTTATCTGCCTTCTCTCCTACTTCACTCGGTGAAAATGGAAATTTCTTCTTCGTGTTTACCTATCCGACGCACATTTACTCTTACAAACATGGTCCAGAACTAATTGGTGTCGAATCCGTTCTGGTCAATTTTTAATCGAAGCAATTTCTAAAGATCATTGCGCTGCCGAGCTGCAAGGCGATATTAATAAACTATGTACGTACGTAGGTACATTTTCACGAGGCCAAAATTTAATTGATAAAAACAAGCCTCGCCACGAAAATTCAAATCAGTTCTTTCAGGATATCAGTTATAGTGACAAGAGACTTAATAGTTATCGAACAATTTATACCGCGGTAGGTACCCTGTCTTTCTTAAGGACCATAATTACACGGCCAGTTGCACGCCTTCTGACTTGGCAAGCTTGGTTGATAGATGATGCGCTGGTCGTGCTTTTGAAAAGGTTAGCTATAGCAACGCGCTTTCCGACAAACCGCGATATCCCTGGCAAAATTTTTCTGCAATGGCAAATGGCCGTATAAAAGCTGTGTTACACAGCTTGTTGGGCGGCTCGTGAATCGTCAAGTTTTGCAACGAAACATCGTCGAGAAGAGCTTAAACACGTTTCTCGACGAGCCCGCAAATTTCATTCGCGGCATTTTAAAATATTTGGCACGTACGTAGTTCGCGGCTCAGCACGTTGCTAATCCGAAGCCACTTTGACGTTAACAACCATATCGGTACACGCACGTAGCGAGGAAGGCCAATCGGCTGGCCATGCGTCCTATCGTGTCCATTTTCTCACCAGTCAGACAGCGTGCAAGTAGCTCGTCGAGTTAGCTCGCCGGGGGTTGGGTTACGACGTTTACGCGCGTCATACTTGTCCGCTGGAAAGAAACTTGCCGCCCGCGCAGACTGGCCGAGAAGCGCACCGAGCTTTTCGGTAACGTGTTACGAGAAGCAAAACTCGACGATGCTCGCGAGCAAGAGTCGTGCAACAGATCGTATAACATCGCCTTTGTAAGAAAATACCAGTAGCTACGTGTGCGTACAAACGGTCGTCGTACTCGATAAATACGGCGCGGCGTGCAATTCTCGACGATATTAATCGACAGATTTCACCCGGCCAGTCATCGAGTCAGTTATTTCACGGCGGGTATAACATTTACGCTTACACGCGATAAAAACTTCAAAAATGATTAATTTTCTACGCTGCTGTGTACAAGCGCATATGTACACAGAGGTACAAATACGAGTATGTACGTACTCGTATATCGTACATCGTCTTTCAGAAACCATTTGTTTATCGAATTTTTTCTTTCTATGTTCGTACACTGTATTAGGTATTTCAAAACGAAACATTAAGAAGTAACTTTCGTCGGCACGGCGCGACAAAATCGGAGATGCGAGCCGAGCGAATATCCCCTGCTGCACCAGTTCAGCATTACATAACATACACATACACGTATATACGTAAGGGTTAAAAAATGCTCGGTTAATCGCCGTCGATCGCGACCACAAGTATCTTATCGCTGCTAGCCGCTACACCTCTCGTCGCTTCTCGTAGACCGAGTACGAAAATCTCGGCCGGTAATCGGCGATTAACTGCTCAACTTCATTCCGTGTTCGTATTTATCGTACTTACGTATACTTACTACTCGTACACATTTAAGTACCGTATGTACACATACGCACTCGTACACAGGTATATACACTTCGTTTCGAGACTCCGATTTTTTTTTAACCTTCGTTCAATAATGCTGTTTTGAAAAGGTACTTCGTATTTCATCGATTTGGTTTTTATACTTTGTATTTTTTCTACTTATCTACTCGTCAATGCGTAGCCTACGTCGATAACTGTGTATGCAACGTGCGTTACTCGTATCTTTTCTCGTAATATACTACTCGTTTACTTAATTTTTCGTACAAAGCGCATTTTTATAATTTTTTTCTTTTTAGCGCATTACTGGTAATCAAAATTGCGCCACATTTTCGAACTAGTAAAACTTTTTTGGTCTGATAGACCATCACCTTCGTTCACTACTCGGCGTCGTTCTTACGAAGATTTCTGTTGCTAATTTGTACTGGATGCTAGTAAAGATGATCCCTGCGGGTACTCGAGTCGTCTTCTTCGTAGCCCGAGTTACGTACGATTTGAGTCTATTATTGTAATCCCTGGAGGGATGCGTTAATTGCTTACGTAAGGTAGGCAATGGGGTGTAATTCTTCAGGTACGGGTTAATTTATATCGTTTGGAGCCATGGAGGCGTAACGATTCAACTTTTGACATCAGATGCAGCCCCCTTAGAAACCTTCGGTTTTCACGACCCACTCTGTTCATTTTGGGCTAATCGGCATGATCTGTGTCTTGTTGTGCTCGTAGCCTATTTTGCCCCGGGTTGGTTGTTCTTTCGTTGGTTGAGCAGCGCCGTTTTCCACACATGGCCGAATGTTCCACGTTTTCACACGCAATCATTTATATCAATACCGACATCTGAATAAGTCTTCCTATTGAGGCGTTGCTACAGCAACTCTATTGCGTTGTAAAATCGTAAAATGGTGCATCTAAATTTGTACATCTGTAATGACGCGATGTTTTGGAATCAACTGTGACAGGATTCTCGAGCGCTAGCGTGTTACACGGAAATGATCTCGACTCTATAATGAAAAGATGAGGCCGCGGGTAGTTTTTGCCCTCCTCCCCCTCTCGATATAGTGATGAATTTTCTTCTTACCATCGCGTCAACGAGATTCTTGATATCACTTTTAATCGAGATTTATATTTAGCGATACGCTTAATAATATATTTTTCTACTTACGTACTTTAGTAGGTACACCGACGAAGAAGGGCATATCAACAAGCGCGTTAGGTAGCAACGGCGAGGACGCAAATACTGGGAAACCAAAATTTATTTTCCCACCTTTTCAACCTACAGTACACTTATTACTCGTACCTACTTTAGAACAAATTGAACTGATTTTTCCACCCGGATGTTCGGGCATGAAGGTATATCTACTCAATTACTACGAATATGCTACATACGTGACGAGTGATAAACATCGAGGATTTCAAAAGTATACATGTATTTATAGACAGGTATACTCTACTGTGTCCGACTTCCAAAACTGCTGAAAAGTAGTCGATAAGGGTACTGTAAATGATCGCCATTCGCGTATTCGAACGGTAAAATTTCACGCTCCCGTTTCCTCTCCCCTGGTATATACTATACTGCTGATACATGTGCCCTCAATTACTTCGCCAGTTGTAAAAATAATACGCTATTAGCTCCGCCAATGACTCGGAGTTTATACGAAAAATTAACGTCCGTAGTAACCACAAAGTCGTGGAGTATAGGAACGTAGAGTGAAAAATTCCGAATGAATGTGTGAACAAGTGCACATACCGATAACAACACTCGAAATATCGGACAAATTTACCGTATTTACGCGTATCTATAATGCACCCGTGTAAGTAATAGAATGCTTAACTACATTTATTTGAAAATACTCGCGACAGCAGCTTTCAACGAGGTTTGAATAAGCATTTAAAAATACCTACATTTTTTTAAGCTCGACCATTATTACCGCGCGCGGGTAATCGAGCACCTGATTAGAGAGGCGTAGTTTTGCTACATATAAATTGAAAAAATAAAGTTTTCGGAGCGAAGTTGTCGCTCAAGAAGTTCTTCAACCAGTCTACAGTCAATAACCCCATGCCGCAACAATGAACAGAAAAGCGGCACCCAAAACGGCTCAAAGTCTAAACGCGACTTGACGATTACAGTTCCGAGTTTTGCTCCGGAACTCTGAAAACTAAAAATCCTCGAAAATTTTCGGCATAGGTAGATAAGCGAACTCGCAGATATCTACTAGAGCACTCGCGAGTCAGAAAAGCCTCGACTACGAATCATAGTAACAATATGTTCGCCGAAAGTTCTCGATAAAACGAACTTTGAAAAACGTAGTCAATCACTTTGCTGGTGTACTTTTAAGGACGGCCGCCGTGAAAGCCAACGAATAATTAATTATTCCACGATAAAACGATGAAATGAAAAGTGGACACGATAGGGCATTTGTCTGGCACGGTCGCTAAAAAACAACACGTTTTTATTTTGTCAGTGAAATCTGTTGTAGTTGCGGCAATTTCAATTAGCGAAAGAAAGGGGTATTCCGGGTAGGTCGAGCCCCGCGTTAATATGACAACGTGAAAGTACGCGATGTACCAACACGACGCTCGTGCATTTCTACCACCAGCACATATTTGTGAATTTTACGACTGTAGCTCATATTTGTATATACACCACTACATCATACCTATTATGTGTCGAACGACATTCAGTAACCGGAACACCTACCGAGCAACTTTGTTTTCTTTTTTCCGCCGTTCAAATTACCGCAACTTACAGCAATGATACTGTAAAAGCGTCATCTAACAGATTCCTCGAGGAAAAGGATTTACACGTACCTACACATATATGTTGATGTATTTGCGTGGTTACAAAATTTACGGACATATAGAAGGGACTTTTCTGAGAGGTGAATCTTAATTTTTCCGACAACAGAACGTAAATTTTGCCAACTGAAGACACGCGAAGATTAAGGAGAAAAAGGGTTCGGACTTTTCGAATTGTGTATTTTGTCAACCAAAATGATAGGAATTTTGCGGCCATTTTCATCGACCGGAGTAATTTCTATGGACTATGAATCCCACAGACAGGTTGCAAACTACATTCTCGAGTCAACTTGTCTTTTGTTTTCTTTTTTTCTTTCTTCTTCTTCTTTTTCCAGCGACGAGAGAGAGAGAGAGAGAGAGAGTATTGCCTTCTCGACCATAGATCATATTACGAGTACAGGGTCTGAGGCTTTAAGTTAAAATTTTCGACTCCATCGCCTCGATTTACAATGTGATACTCCGCGCGTGCCGCGTGACTCTGATATGCTCGGTGTTGGTGATCTATAGTTTGGCGCTGATCTTGTTCTGAAGTACGTACTATATGTTCGCTGTTCAGGAATCAAATTACTTCCGGTTTCTTATCGCAAATTTAATGTAAATTTGGCATTTACAGTTGAATCGGCATCGCTAGCGAGAGTGTTTCTGATAGACGGTAGTTATCCTGTATAACTTATTACAACTGATATTCGGACACATGTAGTAGCCCAAGGATGTACCTAATTTTGTGATTTCTCCCCCCCCCACACCATCTTCGTACGAATAACGTCGATATTTGCCGCCTGTTGCCACCTACTGTCTTGGAGCTTACAAAAATCTTCATGTAGGTAATATACGTACGTAAGTAGATACGTAATGGCACGGGTAACTAATACCTGATCAGTGTAATCTGCACTCTGCAGCTGACTAATGTATCTAGTACGTACGTCGCTCCTAACACGCAACATTTACACATTCGTACCTATATGCTCGACGTAACGAATACTTCAACTACATAAAAGTTTTACGATAATTAGAGACTCGCAGACGTTAATACAGATTATATGGATGCTGCTAAAATATAACCAATGTACCAGACCTACCTACGTAAGTATAGTTATAGGTACTCATCGTATTAGTTCGAATACGTATTGTAGGCTATTTCGGATGCCGCAAATCAGTCTTTATACATTTTTGTATAGGGCCTAACTAGCTGGAAGAAGTGTGTGTACGAGTATGTATACGCTGAGGTTACTGTTACTGATGAGCTGATGACGCGAATGTACAGCGATGCTGTCGTACACGTGCGCGCTGTTCTATTAATGTAGGCGCAGTTCGCAGTCGCGCAGCACTTTTTGTACTAGTATATTATAATCTTACTTCAACCGATATAATAAGTTATTATGAAAAATAAATACCTATAGGTACAGCCGGCTACTACCTGGTACTTGGTACCTGCAAACTCGTTCGCGTATCAGCGATAGCCTACTTACTAGATGCGGGCAGCTACGGGTAAACGGCCAAGTGTCCCGCCGCGTTCGCTTTTTTGGCGGGAAACGCGATGTGTAACGATTTCGTGTTCGCGTTTGCGCTGTTCGATGTAGGTCATCGAACAGCGACAGCAAAATTTGATTCTCTTCGGCGAAACTTTCTTCTAGCCGTTTATCGACTAACTACGCCAGTGTCGTCGTTCTTCGATCGTCGCGTTGCCGCTCTCCGTTTCTCCCCGTTGTGTATACAGTTTCCTCCTCTTTAATTTATTTACTTATTTATTAATTTATTTATTACCGAAATCCGCGTTTTCATCTCGTTTCGAATAAATTTATTTACTAAGTACATTTCGTCTCCGTCTTATAATCAGGACATTCGTCTGGAAGGAGAAAATTATTTTCGTCGTCGATATCGAATTACCGTCGCTTTTATCGCGAACATCGATGCCCGTTGCGGTTATTATAAAACATCATTATCGTAAATCTGTCGCTTCATTACGGATGGTGTCATCGTCAATACTTATCGCTGGGTTTCTTCGATTGTAGGTGGTGTTTGTACCCACTCGGTTTTGATAAATGGTAAATATTGTCGCATAATTATCGCCGAGTACCTAACTTATAACTCTCTTATAACCATACACATTACTTAGGTACACTTTTCCGGCTCTAAGTATTACTTTACTTTCTGTCACCAGCTTTTAGCCTATGTATATTTGAAACGAGAAATTTTTACTGCCTACAAACTAACTCGAACTTATGGGGGTCCCAAACTAGAGGAGGTCAGAAAGTCGAGCTCCCAACGGTTATGATGGACTTTTTATACCTCCTCGTCACCGTTATAAGGCCACAACCGCTGATCAGACACGTCCAAACTCATTAATGAGGCGCGATACTGCGCAATCTCTACAGATACAACGTGATTCTAGTTGCTCGGAAAAACCAAAAGGTACGAGTTGTGCGAAATTTAATTCGAGAGCGAAAAAATGATTCTTCGGGATCGTCCGATTTTTAATACATAAACTGACGAAAATTCGATCATTTTCCTTCAGATTTCCGTCATCGGCTTCTTTCGCGTTTTCCGGATGTGTGTGGACGAGTCGTACTATATAGCTATACGCATCTAGTATTTGTACTTCGTACCGACATATTCATTTTGCGATAACAGCGAAAGCTTGAATCCAAGTCGACACATTTCCCCGCCATAAGTTTACAAAAGGGCGATAGATTCGCACCTCCGAAACATAACTTGAAGCCAAAACTGAACGCAATACTTACTAGAAAGGTATTCGCGACACGAGCGTTGACTGAATCACTCGCAGAGTCCGGCATTAGCGGCGCATCTTCGAAAATTGATCCAGTCCGCAGGGAAGTCAAAGGATTCTGTCCCTTACGTGATAGATACGTGATACGTCAAAGATCGATTTCGAGCACGTGTAACTCGATACCTTTGACGACGTTAAAACTGCGAGCATCAGTTCGAGAGTCGAAGATTGACTTGTCCATATCTAGATAGATAGTAGGTACTTATAGAAATAGATGAGAGGGAACGTTACTTCCGCTTCTACGGACACGCTAAAACGTAAATATACGTGTAGCGCGACACGACTAATTTATATTTCAATGACGCGCGTTATCATAAAATGTACGCACTATCGAATTCGAGGATAGACTTTGATAAACTTGATTCCAAGGATAGTCCCTTTACCGGGTACTTTGACAACAGACAAAGAAGGTCTAGAGAACTACATATAGGTACAAACGTATACGCGTACTATAGGCACTGGTACATGTATAATACTCGCACTACAGCGCAAATATGTACATACGTCTAGGCTGGCTACAGTCACGTAGTAACATGAACAGAGCGGAGAGCGTTACGCCGTCTGAGCACGCGGCACGATCACTGCGTTCTCGGAGGTGCGTCTTCCGAGTGGCACTTCTTTACCTGCCTAAAATACACGTTCCCGATAAATTAAATCATTCTCGAGATGAATGCGACAAATCATACACATCCGACTCTGCATACAAAAATTGATGACGCGCTTTTCAGGAAGAAGAGAAAAAATGCAATCGTTTCACTTATCGACGCCATAAAATCGAGCAAAGGGATGAGACAGAGACTGAGAAGGGCTGCGTACGTATACTGTATCTATTGAAAAATAACATTAAAATACCTCTCGTATTTATACAGTGTGACTTCGAAGGACAAAGTTCGCCGTTTTTTCATACTGTATGCGTAGGTTTAGTACGCGTAGAAAATCCAAAAAAAAAAGTGACTTTAATCCGATTTAGCACGAAGATTCCTGATTAGTAAGGGAGCGTCGAGGCAAACCACAATACCTACAGCGCTGCGCAGAAGAAGGAATACGATCATTTTACAAATCATCGCGAAAAACGGAGAATCTTTTTCAGAATTATGCGCGCATAGGTATCATTACCAGGGTTAATACCATGATCTCGAAATATAATATCGTAATCTCGTAATATAATATGGTAAAGAAATGTACGATGCACTTCCGACGGTTTTTCAAGTCGGGTTTTGATTCGGTTTTCATCAGTTCGCTTGGATATAAGAGCCTGTACGTATGAAATACACCTACTCGCTTACCTAGAAGATAACGAAGTTGTACTTAAATATACGGACGAATATCGGAAACGAAAAACGCCAATAGATGTTTAATATCGGCACACTTGATCTACGCATTTACAAACTCGCTATGGTTTACTCTCAGCCTACAGGTGTGTCATATGTACCTGTATACTACCTACCTATATAATATACGCATGCATCTATACACTCTCTGCTGCAACTAACTTATAATGCACATAGCTAATTCGTAATATAGTCCGAGGTCTATTTTATAGTAGATACCCAACAAACTGTCATGGACGAAGCCAGGTGAGGGGAGGGGGCAAACTGAGACGCTTGCCTCAGTAAACAGAGACTGAAGTATTCCGTATATACTCTGTTATTGGCATTCCTAATAGTCTATTAAAGAATACGAACCATGGGTTATAGGTAAGTAAACTGAACGACGCCGACGATGCTGTCACATGTCGATTACACTCCCATCACTAGACCAGCCGATGAAGCCATTTTAGAGTACTCAGCTTTTATATGTACTTTAACGATCGCTGTTCAACATCGCACAATAATGGCGACCCGAAGGTTGTATTCCAGTTTATAATAAGTTGATATGCAAAACCAGAGTCCTAGCTCCCTCCCCTTCCTCGTCTGTTAGGTGAAAAAATACTTTTTTTTTTTTTTAAGTTACGTTTGTGAAGAACGCGAAAGAGCGTTTCTCGCGGACAATGTTCTCAATTTTATTCAGCTTCGAGCATTTATTCTGTTGGCTGTACTCTGGCCTCCCTAATTTCTACGACTTTCGTTATTGTCGAGATAAGAAACTCGCGACGACCGTTCCAGGAATGAACACACCTACCATACTCAATTTGCCTTCGTACATGTCCCTATCGGGGAGTTTTCCTGTTTTATACCATCGAGCTGATGATTAAGTATGTTATCGTGCACTAGAGGCTTACAATAACTCGGAATAAGTAGAAAATTTTCGAGTACGCGACGCTTTTATAAACGGGTACTAGCTAATTTGTCTAACATGACAGACCAAACAAATAACGAAACTGTATGAAAATCACCATCTGTGGAAAATCAGGACGCTGATTCTGGTTCCAAATTTTTGTCAGTTATAGTCCAGTAACCGAAACAAGAAGGGAAATTTCATCGATAAACGAGTGATTATTATAGTTACTAATGACTTAGACGTAGAGGTAACGTACAGGTCTAGCTTAAGAATGAATTAAGCGATGACATTACGTCGCGTCGCGTACATTCGAATAAGCAGCCGGATGCTCGTCTACGGCTATCTCTGTACCTTATTCCCGTCCTGTACGCGAGTATATTTTCTCGAAAATTTCCTACGTTCGATTTTTCGAACTAAAGTCGTCACTATGTCGCATTATTCCATCAAAATAGGTTAAAATAATATTGACTATCGCCGCGGTTTCATTTTGAGTACTTCAGTTGCCGGGGAAACTCTCGCCGGGACGAAGATTCACCAGAAAAGAAAGGAGGCAAATGTGTTCGGAATGCGACGACTGCGTCAATATTTGAGTCATCCTAAATCGCCTAAAAACGTGACTAACGTAGTAGACCTATAGGATTCGGTACGAGTAAAATTCTCGATTATCGAGGAAAGGTCGACCGCATACTCAAATCGTACACGTATACCGTTGACCTAAGTATCCAAGTGTCGCTAAGAGGGCTCATTTTCACCAATGCTCGGTATTTTTGGGGACTCCACGGTCGATCGCAGCATAATCTTCTTCCTTATGCAGGAATTAACGCGATTTGCGGAACATTTGCGGAAAAATCGAGTTGTTACTTCGACCAACGAAAAGGGCATTTATTCTGTAGATAATTGTGCGGAGAGCAACTCACAAGCGATGGCCTATCAATAGGTAAATACGAAAAAAAGAAGACAGGAGGGAAAACCGATTTTAAAAAATCAATAATTAAAATGAAACCGACGAAATCGGGTTCGAATAATTTCGAGCTTGCTGTGTATGGGTATAACGAACTCGAAGGTAAAATATTGTTGTTTTAGCTAACTTTTTTTTACTTTTTTTCTTCTCCCTCCCATACAACGGCTAAACACACACATAATGCGTCTGCTTACAGTGCGGTGTTTTGATGTATAACACTAGTTATTGTGATGGCTTCGTCGTTTCAGTTGGTATCTCTTTTCTTCCCCCTTTTTTTTTCGAGCGTTAAAATCGTTTCATTTTGGGTGAGGCGAAATACAAAAAAATATAAGATGTCCGCTAAGAAGTAAGCGGCGTTAATAGCGATGTTCACCTCCATTCTACCAACTCCTCCCCCTCCCCCCCCCCCACCACAAAAAAAGAAGAAGAAGAAAATAAAAATCAATGATAAAGAAGGAATTGGAAGGTTGTAAATAGCCTATAGAAAATTTCGAATAGCACAAAGCGATTCTGAGACAATAACAAGTTGGTACATACTGTACAGTAGGAAGACATTCTTCGATGATGTACGTATACGTTTGGAAGGCACAGAGGTGATTAAAATTCGCGCACTTTGAAATTGCCTAGTCAAATGCAAATACATTAATTTAGTACGAGTAGGTATAATGGTCTAATAATTCCGCGTTAAGCACGATCGATTAGCAAAAAAGTGAAATTCTTTGTCAAAGAGTCCGCGTTTCCTCAACATAAAATTAAAAAAAAAAATTAATTAATTAATTAATTTAAAAAACGTGTACATTGCATCGTCGCGTTTGGAATGGGAAAGATGTTCACAAAACTACAAATACGTTTCGTCAAATAGTCGTATAACCGATTTAAACAGTTCTTAGATCCATATACGAAACACGCGACGAGAGTGTAATTAGTTAGCTATTTTGTTCGCACGTGGCATAATGAATTAGGTACCCACGTAATGTGGATACGATATTTTTAGAACGCGTCTCCTCCATTCTCACCAGCGTAGTAATGAGGCGATAATCAGGATCAGACGTTTGACTTATCGATAGATGTACGTAGTTATTATGCACGTATAACTTACGTATACTATAATATGTGTATGGTACGAGCAACCAAAATCAGTGTCATAATTTTAGAGAACTTCACGGTTCACATCTTGTAATCAGTTACGAGTCACTAAGTAGCAGTAAAGGAAGTATGAAAAGAAGGCTTCGATCGCTTTGAGAAACGATTTCGATCATTCGTTGCCCGTGTACAATGAAGTGGGTTACTCGTAGTGTCGTCTGTACAATGTTCTCCAGATATTCAGCTTGGAATTCCAACACGTTATTAGCTACGTCTACGCTGTACTTAATGCCGTAATGTCGTGTATAAAGTACCATATGTGCCTATAATACGCAAGTTTTTCTTTATTTTTATTTTTAATACTTCTACCGCGTGCCGAGTGTATTGAGAGGACGCATTAACCTAATAATATGCACAAATGTATCGTAGTACCTACCACAGCACGTTAGTCTGTTACAGTCAGCGGAAGACGCGTAATATTCGAGAAGTAAAATGTAGGTACTCTTTGAATGAAAGTAGTCGATAAAGAGGAAGAAAAGTCGTCGTCGAAGGAAAATAGGTAATACGACGATACGAGTTTGGGTTTTCGTGGATGCGATGCACAACAGAGTCCCGTGTGGTGTTTCTATCTTATATCGTTGGTTATCCGACGTTTAAAAGAACTCTCGAAAAAGGACATACTAAAAGCTCGATGTTCTTTTTCTTTTTCTCATTTTTCGAAATCCATCGTGCCGAAGTGTGAATATGTACGAATGAAACACAGTAGAGAGTTGGAAAATGAGGGGAAAAAGATGTGAAAGGGTAGCACGAGTTATAACCCGAGTACTGCCGCACAAGAGCGATTAAGAGGCGAAAGTGGTGGAGAAGAGAAAAGCTTATACGTATTGATCGCGAGAAACCAAAAGCCGGGCGCGCGAGTTTCTTTTTTCTTCCCCTTTCAGTTTTTTCCTCTTTCACTTTTCATTACCGCGTTCGTAAGCCACAGTAAACCGAAAAATATTGTGGATACTTAATGTACGGTAAGAATGATTATAGTTCTTAGTACGGTGGTCGATACAATTTTCCGATTCGGGTACATCTCCGTACGTAGAAGGTGTTGTAGTCGTATTTCAAAAAGGTTATTCAAAGTTGGAGCGGGAGGGGAGAGGAAGACCTTCCATACGCTTCTGTTTGTCAGCGAAGTCGTCCTCATATCGCTGAAAAGTTTGGAAATGTTAAGCGTTAACCGAAGTTGAAACTACGACTCGCTCTGCCTCCTAGATTTCAATGTTTTTCAGCAGACAGTTTCTGCTGTCGGAAAAATTAGAATTTTTTTCCCCGTCAAAAATTAGAATATCTTATCCGTCACTGACGAATCTGACTGTAGTAGCCCCGGTACGATAACTATTCTAGTGGGGAGGGGTAGATTTCGCGACGATGTTGACCTCGAAACAGTGATAGAAATACCCGCTGGCGAGGGAAGCGAACAAATAAGTTTTGAATTTTTAGGAAAATTTTGGTGAAAACATATCCAAGTTGGACTGTTATAGCCTTTGAAGCCGACTTCGCTTGTCGGTATCAATTGTCAATTTTAACGTTGCAACCATTCGCAGATTCTTGTAATCCCTCCTTTGAAATAAAACATAGGTAAGCCGAACACCAGACATATAGGTAACATATTGTATAAACTGATAGAAATGATTCGCGTTTATGTTCGATATTTTCAAGCTCGGAATGACCAATTTAGGTTCATTACGCTCGAATATATTTCTATTACTTTCTTTACGACCCCCTTTCCACGCTATTTGGACGTTATTCATCTCCCAAACGTCATAAGTACCATACCCTTCTGTCGAGGTACATTAATAATTCGAAGAATGAAAAACGCGTGAAAACTTATTTTTCTAATTCGCGTGCAAAACGCGAATTTTCGCAAACGAAACGAACACGAGAATTAATTTTTTTGCAAACGCATCCAAAAATTGTGCCAGAGCAACTCGAAAAGGGCGCAAAATTTTGGAAATTTTTTCTCGTTTCTAAGCTTTGCGTATTAATCGCACCGAGTTGGACCGCACTTGGATCGGACCGGACCAGACCGAACCGAACCGAACCGATCCTAATTGAGTTCGGATCGAGCGCAAACTGACCTCGTACCGGCAAAATCGCGTATTTCGAGAATTTCATTGACCAAAAATAGTTACAACCCGAGTATACAATGCGATGCGACGAATCGTGACACGCGGTATCGCACGCGCATTATTCGAGCGGAAAAAAAGAGATCCGTTCTCGTTTAATAGCTAAATACGGATTACTAAGGAGAATACCTCTATGTCTTACTCAATGATACGGAAATCGGAGAATAATATACCTGCGTGGGTACCTACTTATTTTACACGTCCTACCTACAGCAGAAGCCCGAAAGGGAGGAATTGGGATTTATTTTTTTGTAGGTAAACGTAAAACCGCCGAACCGTTCGTGCGGCATCAGGAAGCTTAGGTATCCCATTTTGTTAAGTCTTCTTTGACGGGTATTTTTGAAAAATGAAATATACCGACACGTGCGCCCGTAAATTCGTCGATTAATATATCCTATTTATACGACTAATCGACGAAACTCGAATCTTTTGCACTTTCATCGGTCTTCAGTTCTCCTTTACATTTGTTCCCAAAGATGCGTAGGTACTCGTAGATCGTAGATAAGCACGTAGAAAAGCTGCGTACAATTCCAGATACTCGCGATGATTTTTCATTCCCTTTCGTACGGTAAGTCGATGAGTGATTAACTACGTAAGAAAATCGATAGGTCGATTGTCGATTATCGACGGTTGTTTGTAATCAGCCCAATTTCCTAGTTTCGGCCTGCATACGCGTGAACGTGTTATCGCGTGGTCGGAACACCTCTATAAATAAAATGCATCGGTCGCCGGCCTGCCATCGCAGCCACTGCATTGCACTGCATACCCGTTCCAATACACATACACGTAGGTAGTAGGTACTCATCGTACTCACTCGCATATTCATACTCGACTATTCTTATCGGCGGTTTCGCTACACGGCATTGGCATCCCGAAACTACTGTAGAGTGTGGTACTTTGAAAAAATGTTTTCGTCACGCGATAGACTTGATCGGAATTTGAAAGTGGGCCACGAGGATATCGGAAACAAGCTATCGCTATAATATCGAGTTGAAGAGCTGAAGAGAGAAAAGCTACACACGTATACATACATGTACTCGTACAAGGGCATATCTACGAGTACATACAATAGTCAACGGTCGACATTATCGTGTTGTTTTATTTTTATTTTTAATATACGACCAAGCTAGAAATAACTTCATAAGGGGAAGGCTCCTGCGAAGAAAAACTGAAGAACATAGGATATAGCTGCCAGCGAGGCTAGCGAAAAAAAAATTGAAATCCAAATACAATACAGACAAAAGGTCACCTTTGCGTATCCGCAAAAAGGAAGGGGGGGGGATTTATCCTGAAGTCATCTCATTTCTATTGTTGTACGTAGCATATGCTTGTAAACAGCCCCATAGAGAGAAAAAGTGGGCCTGGGGGAATCTCCACAGGCCCTCCTCACCTTCCAGTTTATTTTGTTCTTTTGTGAGATGGGAAAAATTATAAGCTATACAGGATAAGAGGTTTCTTTCATAGTGTAAGGAGTGACTGCTGATCTGATGTAGGTACCTACAGTATGATTGAAATTCAGGCCTTTTAAAAATATCGGGCCCCCTTGGAAATCCGGGGCCGGGACATTTCCCCTTTTCTGGCCTCTCCCGACAGGGTTGTTTGTAAAACGATCATCTATTAATTATCACATGGCCGGAGTTAAAACTTCTCTTATCGAACAGTCATTTTTCCGAGTCATTCAAAAATTCTACAGTTTGAAACTCGATTTAATCGACGGATCCTCAGAAGGAAGGAAAGGAAGGGAAGATAATCCGCGAATTTTAATCCACCGAGCATCGAAAATGGGAATCAGTATGAGATATTTTGGATACGATTCTAGTCTTATTTCCCGCTCAGCCTGAAACAATTTCTATGCACAACAGCATTAGAACCGATTTCGCTGAAAAACAAAAATATATATAAATCCAAATGTATGTATTATACATCGTCTGTATTCTAGAAAACATGTACATATTATATTAGGTAATTCGTAAGAAGTACCAACAAGTACGAAACGAACACAGACGCGACGACATGCAACCGCCGCCAGAAAAAGATTAGGTACTTTGTTTCGATTCCTAACGATCGTCGAAATTTTGTTTCAGTTTGTTTCACTCGAGAAGAAGGAAACGGAAACGAGCAGTAAATCGCCCTCGAACAAGTGAAATCATTCGCAGTTTGCCGTTGTCGCTGAGAAGTCGGTATGACTTCTAATGTACCATGTACTCGATTTAGCGACAATTACGAATTAAAAGAAGAATTAGGAAAGTAAGTTTCCGAAATCGAATTAGTAAGTTTAGGTAATTACATAATAAGAGTAGGATGTGTTATACACTACACCTATTACAAGCTATAACCAAGTGTAACTAAGGTTACCTATAGGTACTTCGATATATACAGTCGATGTCACCGCGTAGATCGTAAAGAGGTGTACCTGCATGCGTAAAAATCCGTAAACCAAATGCGGTAGTAGAGAGACCTAAAGGTGTATCTCTAGTAAGGCTAGGCATAAAAGTTATACGACGCGTCTTTTGCGGAACAAAAGTCACGTTCATTCGTTCGCCAATTATCATTACATTATGTATTAGGTATTTGGGGTATGCTCTTTCACGAGTGTGCCCCGTGAATGATACCTGTCGTATTCCACCATTAGTCGTCGAACTCGAGTCGAGTTTGGACACTGGACAAGACGATAAAAGACTCACGTCTTCGTAGGTACGAGACTCGCAACGACATTTTAAAACTACTTTATAAATTCACGCGATACAAACGTCGTGTCTGCACTCTGTACTCGTCAGAATTTAGGCCCTTGCTTCTGGGAATGCTGGGAATGTTTGATGGGAGTGTAGTGTGGCTCGCAAGCCGAAAATGGTTGGCTATGTCCGCAATGTGACATTAAATGTTGTTAATTGGCCCGATAAACTTACGCGGTTGTTCTCCCCACGAATTTTATTTCGGTACACATCTACCCGTATCTATCTGTATTCGCATACCTTCAATCTGTAGATAAATTTAGGAAACCTGGATAATTCGACATCGTTATCTTTTATTTTATTATTTTACTTTTTCTTTAAATAAAACGAGTAAAGCTAATATTTTGTGCTCGTTAGAAACAAACTACTTTCTTTAAAAACTATCCACTGCTACGTTTTTTAGGTTGGACCTATTCCAAGATCACAAAATAATATAAAACACGTATTTTCGCATCTTTTGAAAATACGTCGTAGCCGCCCTAATCTGCCTTCCCTCACATCCGCACGAATACACTGAGAAAAATTTACGATAAAAGTGACTACACTGAGAGAAATTACATTATTCAAATTACTAAGATTTTAGTAAGTCTCTGCACTCTAAAATTCTGATAATTTTTACTGGAAATCCGATAATAGTAGCGGTAGCCAGCCTAGTGTTCGAGAAACGGGGGAGAAGTCTGATTTTGACCACAGGGGTAAGAGGTGTTCTCTTTTCTAATTTTACTCTCAACCAGAGCCCTGGAATCCGTTCTGAGCATTACCTCAGAAACGCCGGAGAGGCTGTTAGGGCTGTCTTAGCCCTCATCTTCTCTTCTTGCCGAAAAACCGGCCTAGGTCGAAATGTAGCGAATTGCTACGTGGGTTCCAAGACCAGCGGCGCGCTATCCACTCGGCCAACCAGACCCCAGTTAGTGTAAGAGGTGTTAGAAGGGGTGCTAAAACTAGAAAAACACTGTTTGACGAAGTCCTAAAGAGGGATCTCGACACTCTAGAATCCACCTTGGCTACACGACTGTCTGATAATATTACCATAATTCTATCGAAATTTAGCGGAGTTCTGGGAACTGTTTTATCAGAATATGGTAAAAATTACCAGAATTTTCGATCAAAGATCAGATGTGTACCAGAATTCTGGTAACTTTTTCCCGTTTCTCTCGGTGTAAAAATGCTGATAATTCTTCGTTAGTTTTAACAGATTGTGCGGTAAAAATTACTCTACATTCTATCCAAGTTTAATAAAATTACAGTATTTTTTACCGGAATCGAATAAAGATTGCTACAATTTGTTGTTACGAAAAGTGTGATTTGCCGAATGCCAAAAACTTACCAGAACCTCTAGTAATTTTTGACGTATTCCCCTCCCCTACAGAATGAACCTCTATTTTAAAGCTCGAACCTATTCGAGGGAGTTTTGCCAAGCAGTTAGGCTGATCAACTATGATCGCGGAGCAGATATTTCGTATCCCCGTTATCGTTGCCATTAAAAGGACCGTGATAGTTTCGTATAGTCTATACATTATAATTACAAGTGTATTCGAGACGTACAACACGACGCCATCTTTTTTTAAGGGGTCGCTGGATCGAACAGCATAGTACGACAGAAGAAAGATCTTCGAGCGACAAAAGGTTTAGTTTTTTCACGAATCCGAAACATTTTTTCCTCTTAAAAAATGAAACCCGAACGTAGTACCTGGGTATATTTCGAACGATTCTTACAAAAATAAAAAGGCTATTTTTGAAATTGGAAATTGTTGACACGCGCGAGCTTCACTAAGAAAAGAAAATCATTTTTCTAAACCCCGAAAAGACTAGAATTTGCCACTCTACGATCTTCTTCATTTCAAGTCGATCGGACTACGTATTCAAACATCGAAAAAGGCGCTTCATATTTAACAATTTAGACCCTAAATGTACGATAATGGTCGAAATTAAAGTGAAAATTTAACGTTCGACTAAGGCAGATGGAACACATATTATGTTCGTAAGGGGGATACGGATGTCAATGAATCCCGACGATTCTAAATATTTCAGTTAGCAGACAAAAATTAAGCTCCTCATCCGTCCAATTTTTCCGACTGCGTACCTAATTTTCCTACGTTTATAGTAAATATCAACCGAAATGTGACTTACGTTCATTTCGTGTAAGATGAAGACAAGTACCCAATTTTTCCGCCTGAGTGTCGGGATTTTTCGACTTTTAAAAGTATAATACTATACACGAATGTAGGGGTAGATTGTGATGGATATCGACGGACATATGTAGGTATGTCGTATCATGTCGTGGCTAATATCCGCTCTTGAACGCACGCTATACGATAGTTAAAATGATGTACCTACTCGTATCTAAATTCGCGCGGCAACTAAGCAATCACACCGCGTATGAATCGATGAGACTGCGGTAAAAGGTCGCCGTCATCCGAGTTGATGCCACCCGCCACCCGGCACCGCCCGCCTGCCCGCCATCGCAGCGATCGCATCGCTCCTTCTCATACGTAATTTCCCTTTCTTCGAAGACACGACACTCGTAGATCGCAGAAATTTCGGGGAAAAATAAGAAAATTAAGGAAAACTGTATTCTAGGTGCCTATGCATACCTAGTACATCGTACGTATACCTACCTAAAATAAGTATGTACTTAGGTAGGTAATACGTACGTATGTATGTATGTACTGTATGTACGTATAGTTACTAGTTATACAGCAACGGGTAATATACATACTACTCGTCTGAGAGAAACATCATCCGATACTCGTATTCGTAATTTCGCAATATGAAAACGAAAATACGAATCGAGAGGGCGCAAACTTAACGCGGCTAATTAACTTTATTCTTGTGTTTCAGGGGAGCCTTTTCGGTTGTTCGAAGATGCGTTCAAAAAACTACCACTTTAGAATTCGCGGCCAAAATCATAAATACGAAGAAACTTTCCGCCAGAGGTGAGATTATCGACGTTTTCGTTTGTATTTTCCCGATATTCCCTTACTTTTTTTTATCGGAATATCGAACTCTTTTGTTTCCGCAGATTTTCAAAAGCTCGAACGAGAAGCGCGAATTTGCCGAAAACTACAACACCCTAATATAGGTAAGTATACTCGTGTTTGAAGAAAGAAAAAAAAACAACAGAAAGATAGGTATGTAGAAAGAAAGAAAGAAAGAGAAAAAAAAAATAATGAAAGAAAAAATAAAAGAATAGGGAAGAATTTATCGCAATTCAATAGGTATAGCTCTATCAGATCCAAAAGCTAATGTATTAGGTATGTACATAGGTAGTGGGTACCGTAAGATTTGATAAGAATTCACACCAACGGTACTTACACGTAAGGGCTTAATGCTGGATTTACACCAAAATTATCAACACGCTATTAACAAAAATGCTACATACCTACCTACATTTTAAATGGAGCATACTCGTTAATAGCGTATGCTTATATGTAGTAACTTCGGTGTAAATCCATCTTAATAGTATCACGTTAGACATTGCACGCAATTATCGATAAATCCCAACCCGCCTTTCCGTGTCAAGTCGTCGTCATTGTCGTCATTCTCGTCACCTCTCAGCATTTACTCTCGTTACTCGTATTTGATTTTGAACGTAACTCGGAGAGAAGATGCAAACTATAAATGAAAGGGATCGAGTTAGTTTAAATTAAATTAACGTCGGCGCGACGTGCTTAATTAATACTCGTAGTTGTATCTACTCGTAAGTAGTTAGCAACCGCCATATACTCTGCGTTTCGTTCTCTCGCTACTGCTAATCTCCAGCTGAAGCTGCTGCGATCCAAAAATTAGTCTCGCTAATAACAGACTCGTGCTTGGAGGAGGAATAAAAAAAAAAAAATCAGAGTGTGAGAAAGAAATAAGGGGCAAGACGGGATCCAACATACAAAGTCCTAGAAGAGTACGAGTGAACAATCTGGTGAAGTTACAGCGCAAGTACGAGTATATAGTTTCACCGTACGAGCGAGTATTACCTACATACACTCTGCGGTGACTACGTAGCACGTACTCGTATAGCTCGCGCGGAAATTGGCTAACGTGAGGAGACTCTAACACCAGAAACTGCAAATATTATCGTCAGATTGTACATGTTAGTGTAACTGTTAACTAGGCAGTTGAACAGACGTTCACTCTGCACGATTAAAATAGCCAAGATGTACATACGTAAATGTATATGTTGTACACTCCTCGTGTACATACGTGAACGGGTACATAGCAGTGTGCGACTCTTGCGTGTGTGACGTACACACTCGTACATAGCCTACCGATCACACTGCTAATTCTTCGCGTTCTTTGCGGCTGCTCCGCTGGTATTTCGCTGTCGTAAAATATTAAATAAAAATAAGCTTTAAATTGCCGTATTTCCTCGCATTTCGCACTCGACTTGCCATAAATTTTTATTCATAGGTATACACGTAATTTCTTTGATCGAGTAACCAGTTTGATGGAAGGTATCGTCTCCTGTCTACTATTTATTACATAGAGCACGATATTCATTTGAACTTCTTTGATATTCGTTAATACACGCGTATACTCGTACCTATTCGCTCGAAATCTTTTCAAACCAGAGACGGAGATAGAGCGATATTTTTGTAGGAGAAGAGGGTTTTAAGCCTCAAGAATGTTCGCTGTTTTAGAAAGGGACGGGCAAATTAGGGGGAATAAAATATTTTGGAATGCCTCCAGAGATTTCGGTGGCTCGAGACAACTCCCCCCCCCCGATCTTCTCCCTAAATCGCCTCCGATAAGAAAACTCATTTGAACTCTGCCTGAGACGCTTTTTCAGTCACTCTTCGAACTTCTTTAAACTCGTCAGATGTTTGTGAAACTCATTCCTTGACTTATAGAGAGCTTTGCCAATTCGTAATGAACCTATATACCTTATGTAGACAAAATCGAAGTTCAGATTCGTGAGATGCACGAGAACTGAAATAAGAACGTTTAAGTTTCTGTAAGATGGCTCATTGAGTCCAACAAAAATCATTCGAAGCCTTATTACGATTATTTCAAAAAGAGCTCCGTTTCACCGTGGAGAGGATAGTAAAGGTGATGCTGGCTAGCCCTCTGTAGAACTGATCTGCGAGCGAGGATCGAGTTTGTTTACCGTGTCATGTAGGTTAAGGATACGGAGGTCGAACCCGCGAGACATCAAATGGACGCTATTCAGCGTAAGGGAACCAATCAACATTTGTAAACAAAACGAGTTATTAGTATGGTTGGAAAGAGCGTAAAAAGTAGAATTTTTCAAAATTGATCACCCGACTCAAAAATGTGTATACTCGCGTTGAAAAAAGCTTATCAGTAAACGCTATGTCATGTTGTTTCTACATGGCTCTTGAAATTCGAATCACGTGTTCTCAAAAAACATATTTTGCTGGTTGGTTCCCTTACGCTGAATAGCGTCCAAATGCAGTCCGCGCAGTTGTCGTAAACCACGCAGTAGATCGTAGAGAAGTGGTGAGTGAGAGAAAGTAGTAGATATTGTACCCTAGAATTTATATTATAGCGAGTATTTCAATTGTTTTAAATTTTATTATTACGACTCCTATTATTATTTATTTATTTATCTTTTTTACAGTCAGACTGCACGATAGTATACAAGAAGAAAATTTTCACTACTTAGTATTTGATTTGTGAGTTGAATTTTTATTATATACCGTAAAATTATCATATCTAACTTCTATTTATTTACTTATAACACACATAAAAGTACGTAGACACTGGCGAACCCAGCAGTGTGCTAGTGTGCCATTGGCACACCTGTTGAATCCAAAAAAAAGAAGAAAAAAAAAGAAGTTTATTATTTAAGAATAACACTTTAACTATCCCAAATATGTTCAGCTTGATTTCATTTTGGCCATCAGTGATTGTAAAACTGATCAGCCTGATTCCACTTCGTTCTCATCTTTATCTCATTCGCGAATAAAGGCAACTTTAAAAATATCTTCTTTCTTTAATGAATTAGTCATGTTAGTTGTTATAGCACCATAATTCATAAGTTCAACTTTAAAACTTTCTCCTTTCTTTAATGAATTAATCATGTTATAGTTGTTATAGTACCATAATTCGTAAGCTCAACTTTAAAACTTTCTTCTTTCTTTAATGAATTAGTCATGTTAGTTGTTAGTATAGGTACCATATTACTATTTCTTTCCTTTTCTTTTATTTGTAGGCTATGTTACCTTTAATTGAAAGATGATATTTGTTACAAGAGTCTACGAAAAATTAAAATATAAATTTTTATATTGTAATTCTCAGAAGTTTCCATTCGTTAAACTTACGAGTAGCTTGAAAATCCCTGGTAATATTACACCCATCTATGTATGATGTTTTTGAGCTTAGAGCTTGAAAACTTAGAAAATTACTCATTCCCTGAAATTGGCACACCAGTTAAAATGGTCTGGGTTCGCCAGTGTACGTAGATATAAACTAAAAGAAAACAAAACAATAAAAAATGGATCAGTCACTTGGAATTATAATTTTCTTAGCAATAAAAACCACATAGGTACCTATAACTATCGAATAATGAATTAATTAATTATTCGAAAGAAAAAGTAACGTATAGAGAGATAGTTTCTCGTCAAAAAACGATTTACGAGGCTTGTACAGTCGCAGAAAATATCATATCGCATCGGCCCTTAGATCTGCTCTGTGAAACAGAAATATATAGGTACATGTAGTTCTACAACCACAGTCGCATCGCGTTTTCTATTACTGCTATTTTTTATTTATTTATTTATTTTTTGCAAGTTCGTTATTTTTAATCGTATTTCGAAAAGTTGATACGCGTTCGTTTGCGATGCCTATCGTCGCGTTATTACGACCTACGTATTTCTAATAGCTTATTATTTTGTCGCGCAGAGTCACCGGAGGAGAACTCTTCGAGGATATCGTCGCTCGAGAATTTTACAGCGAAGCGGACGCGTCTCATTGTATTCAGCAAATATTAGAAAGTGTAAATCATTGCCACCAGAATGGCGTCGTACACAGAGATTTAAAGGTAACTACGTATCGTACGGGAAAAACGTTTCTTTTTACGAAACTAATTTCGGTTGCTCTCAATCGAGACGATATGGTGATCACGAAGCACTATAGTATCTATCTATTTGTGAGTGGGACGAGACTCATATGTTCGTACTCGTCCTCTGTCAGTCAACTTTGTTTAGTCAACTAGCTGGAAGTGAAAGTGCAGGCAACAAAACCCGTCGATTTTCAAAGAATCATCTCTCTCTCTCTCTCTCTCTTTTTTTATTTATTTTAAATTCAACGTTCGATTTCTATTATTTCAGCCGGAAAATTTATTATTAGCGAGCAAAGCGAAAGGAGCAGCCGTCAAACTGGCCGATTTTGGACTGGCTATCGAAGTACAGGGTGATCAACAAGCGTGGTTTGGTAAGTAATTATTATCAGCTAGAATAACACTCGAAGTACCCGCATCAGGTACATAGTTATATTACTAAAAATCATTTCCGAACTCGCTGTGCGGCCTTACACATTCGTACTACGGCGATTCCACATCCAGCGCTTGTACCTATACATATACATATACATATACGATGACAGTAACAACTGAGTCAGCGTTACCAACTCACAACTGCAGATTTGCCTGGGATTGTATTATAAAAATGCCTAAGATTGTTGCCGGAGACTGCAGGAAATTTTGGGAACATAAGTTCGAGTAAATCATTTATTTTTGGAATTTAGCACTAGAACTGACACACCAACCAACAACGAAAAACATTACTTCATTAGGCTTCCTAAGCTGTGGTTTTTCGTTTTATCAACAAAAACAGACAGCAGACTTGCAGCCAACTGATGAATGAAAGGATGGTAGTTCGTAGCTCTCAACACGCAGCAAAATTGCCAACATTCAAAAATGTGACAATGTAAAAAATAAGTGTAGATAGAACTGTGAGACATAGAAAATGCCTGACATTGATAAAAAATATCTGAGTGCCGAGAAAATGCCGGAAAAATCTAGAAAATACCTGATTGCCGGGAAAATGCCGGAAGATTCTAGAATTGCCAAAGATCTCAGGCAATTGCCGGAGGGTTGGTAACACTGAACTGAGTGCTGCTTCGAATATAGAATACTGGAAGGGCGTGTATGCAAAACAAAATTTCATAGAGATGAACGAGTAACGTTTAAGATGTCAC
Organism: Acanthococcus lagerstroemiae; assembly: GCA_031841125.1. Taxonomy (NCBI): domain Eukaryota; kingdom Metazoa; phylum Arthropoda; class Insecta; order Hemiptera; family Eriococcidae; genus Acanthococcus; species Acanthococcus lagerstroemiae. The sequence goes on along the minus strand of CM063112.1, from coordinate 1,157,957 downwards.
GACGCGACGTAGGTATTACGCGGAAGCTGGCTAATTCATAATTTTAACTTCCACGAACAAAATGAGCTATCGATACTCTCGGTTTATTTTATCATTATTTTATTCATTTATTTTTTTTAAAGAAATTATCATTACTCCCACGACATTATCACCGCCTCTCGAATGAAGCAGACAGTGATAATAGCCATTTGCTGCGGAGTTTTCATACTATACATATACTTTCCATCAGTTCAATCACGAAAAAAAATTGTTGGTTGATCAATAAACAAAAGAATAATACCTATTTCTTTAGCTTGTTTTACTTTTTGTAGGAAACAAACGGCAGCTGTCTAAAAAAAGAAATATGTTTTAAAATTTTACCTTTCAAAATTGGATTTTATTACTTTAAAAACGCTGTTCCGCGGTTAAACATATTCTTAAGTCTTTAAGGGGGCCGAAAGAGCAGCGACGTAGGATGTACGTGAACGTCATCATGTCGGTCCTCCTATACGGGGCGCCAGTATTCGCCGACGCCATCGATATACCATACAGGAGAGCGGAGATGGAGAAGATCCTGCGAAAAGCCGCGATGAGGTATGTCAGTGCGTACCGCACTGTTTCTTAGGATGCAGTAGGCGTGTTAGCGCGTATACCGCCGACCGAACTCAAGGTCGGCGAAATTGCGGCGGTATAGGGTGCGAAGAAGAAAGCTAAGAAGAAAGCGAAGACGAAACGGGACGCACTTCGGGTCAAGCGAGTCATCCAGCAGGACACGCTTCGGAAGTGGAAGGACGCGCTCGCCCATTCGACCAAGGGCGAGTGGACCCGAGCGCTGATACGCGATCTCGACGGATGGGTAGGAAGAACGCACGGAACGATTAACTTCCACCTTACCCAAGTACTGAGCGGCCACGGGTGCTTCGGCACGTACCTACATCGGATGTCGATAGCGCCGAGGCCCGTGTGCGCGCACTGTGATCGAGGGGCGGAGGACACACCTTGGCACACCCTGTTCGAGTGTGAGGCCTGGGAGCAGGAACAGCGATCGATCCCGGTGGCGGAAGAAGAGGAAGCATCATCAACGACGACGACGGCGTGATTAGCCGTCTCGCGTCGGACACCCTGGTTCCGGAGATGATGAAGAACGGAAGCAGTTGGGACCGGGTGTCGGCCTTTGTCTCGGCTATCATGAAGAAGAAGATGCAGACGAAGTGGTCGAGACAGAGGGCCGGCAATTCACCAAGCTCGGCCCACACCATCGAACAGGAGGAGAACTCTGTGCCATCCTAGAGAAGAGCTGCTGCAGCTGCACTGCGGACCCACCAGCAGGGCTCACCCGTCTTCACCACCTGCCTACGTCGACACATGGACCAAGACGAGGAGGTGAGGGGTGAATGAAGAGAGGCAGCACGTCCGGCCGTGGGGGACCTGAAATTTCCAGGCGAACGCTCAGGGAGTGCGGACCTCGGTCAGTAGGGAACCCCATGGTGGCCCTGGTAGGACGCGCGCACCGTTCCGGCACGTAGAAATGGGGGCTCGGGTCCGGCCCCAAGGTGTCCCTCTGGTCACTGACGCGATACTCGAAAGGGTAGTTCCTGTGGCCGGGGATGCGGTGTCTCAGGGGCCGGGCCACTTTGGCATGCGTGCATCGCCATACGTCCAACCACACCAAGTCTATAAAAATTAATTATACCTAACTTTCTTAAGCGTTATTTAACGAGGCAATTAAAGCGAGTACGCAGATCTTTTCTCTTAGGAACATCACCAATTATCTATCCTTTTGATACTCCGTATTTATTCCGTATTACATACATTTTCGGATTTTGCGTGCTGGTTCGTTTAAAGCTTCTTCATTTCACTTCAGTTCAGCAAACAAACGAATAGTAGCAGTAATTCAAAATATTATTCGACCTTCCACCGGCAAATAGGCTTTATCGTGAGAAATCAGAATACTCTCGTTATCAGGGTTATCGCAGTAAGAGGGAATCATTCGCTCGTTATCGCTACAATACGAGTTAGGATATCGTCGGGAAATTTGTATGCAGATACGGATACGCGGTTTGGACGAGAAGATATGTATCTGTAGTATGTACATACAAATAAAAAGGAAGTTCGGAGGTTTCGCAGTTTTATTTTTACCAAAATTATCAAAATAGGGCGTAGGTGTATTCGCCGAAACGTCCATTTTGTATTCTAGTACTCGATTAAGACATACATAAGTAGGTATACTGCATCGTCGATTCTTCAAATACGTGGGTCTTATTACCCGCATATGTACGAGTACGAGTATATTCACTCGGTGAATTTGAGCGAACATTGCAGACAAGCGCGCGCGCGCACACACACACACACACATACAGGAGCGATATGAAAAGATTCTGCTGTGATTATTGTCGGTCGACAAAATAATCATCCATGTGTACATAGGTGCCTACATATTTATAGTCAAAGAACATAAAAATAGTCGAGAGGCAGACTTCACCGTTGACCGGTTTCGAACTACAGGCACACAGCAAAGACATCATGCACGAAAAGACGGCGGTTGTATGTTTTGTAAATAGGTACACGCGCTGGAACGTACTAATGTCTCCAGCCGTATTTACGCATTAGCTTAATAGTGGTCGGCGGTCGGACACCGCAGATTTAAGTTGGCATTGCGTTTATCTTTAAAAAGTCGTGGCGCTACGTACCACGAATGGTTTTTGCCGCGAGTCTTGAAATCAGCGATCATCAGCGACGCTACCGCGCCTAGAACCGCCGCCGGAGACGCATTTTATTCAACTCCGGCACTGCGGTCTACGTAAGTACATACTCGGTGCGTGTCCCGGTACTGGCGGTATGTACGGCGTGTGCGGCGGACGTAAACGGAGCGATATTTACGACGCATTATCAGCGCGTAGTTGGTAATGGCGCGTTGTTTTTTTGATTTTTTATTACAGGATTCGCGGGCACTCCGGGCTACCTGTCGCCGGAAGTTTTAAAAAAGGAACCATACGGCAAACCGGTCGATATATGGGCCTGCGGTAAGCGATAAAATGTGGCTAGTGGTGAAAGAAAATCAACGAGTGAAACTCGCACTTGTGGCTGCTCGTATTAGCGACTGCAGACCGGAATCGCATAGTTTCTAACCGTCAAATTCGATTCTACTTTCAGGTGTAATACTCTACATATTGCTAGTCGGTTACCCGCCATTTTGGGACGAAGATCAGCACAGATTGTACGCTCAAATTAAAGCGGGAGCTTACGACGTAAGTTAGCAAATTCTCATCTCGTAGTTCGAACTGGTCGCAAGCTGTTAACCCTAGGCATGTCCGACCTGCGGTTCAGTGAACGACAAATTTTACAATCGGATCGCGTATTGCCTAAAACTTACGTACGTATCCGCAGGCGAGCAGTGGAATAATCAGTTTTGAATTACTTTTTCGCAGTATCCTTCGCCGGAATGGGATACCGTCACTCCCGAAGCGAAAAATCTAATTAATCAAATGTTGACGGTGAACCCGTCCAAACGAATAACCGCCTTCGAAGCTTTAAAGCACCCGTGGATCTGCGTAAATATCTTACTTCGATTTTCATTCGCGTTACTCTTTTTTTTTTTCTCGAATAGACGCCGATGTTGCCGAAATGGATGATTAAATTCTTTTTTTCTCGATTGTGCGTTTCAGCAACGAGAACGGGTCGCTTCTGTGGTTCACAGGCAAGAGACTGTCGACTGCTTGAAGAAATTCAACGCGAGGCGTAAATTAAAGGTAAGTGCGACGGGATATCTTATTAAATTTATTAGCGGTTGCTGGCTGAACGATGTAAATAAATAGGTACGTACTTATACTAGGTATATACGTACGTATACGTATATACTGTAGACACCTATTTACCTATAGTAGCAACGCGTAGGGACGTCGTATGCCGAGGCCAGGCAGCCAACAAACGCGCAGCTACCCAAGCAGTTCTCCCAACCGATTAACCACCTTCTATCCGGCACAACCAAAGGGCGCAAAATCATTCCGTTTCGCGGGTTTCCGCTGGTGAAACGTGACTGGTAATCGGTGATGATCGGTCAACCATTTGCTACTCACTGCGTTGGCTTTCAGACGGCTCCGGAATACGACAAGCTTTACGCGTTGCGTAGTTTCACGAATGAAACTGAAAAATCACGCAATTTTAACGAGAAAAAAACGACTCGAATTTCTACGTAATTCTTCATCTGTTTTTTCCCTTTTCTTTTCTGTTACCCAGGGCGCTATATTGACGACAATGTTAGCTACTAGAAATTTCTCCAGTAAGTATGATGTACCTGGTAAGTACCTCTGGAATGCCAGATATATGTCGAAACCGCTTAAATTTTATTTGTATACAACGGTTGTAGGTAGAGTTACAACAAATTACATTAGGTACCTACAAAGTACAAAGTAGTTTGTTTGCCCGTATGGTCGTACGCCGCTAATCCGCGTACTCGCTGCACTTATTCGGTTAGAAGGTACGTAATTGTCTAACCTCTTTGCGCCCACTCGATCTTCTTAGACCATTCGTAGAGGTAACCAATCTACTCGTACCCGAATCCACTACCACTGGTCGCACTCTTCGCCCGCGCCCTAACAACGAAACACTCGCTCGGGGTAAAAGTATCAGTGTGGGTATTAGGTTCGTTTCATCAATTTTTCGTCGTTTGTCCCAGTCAAAAGCATCGTAAGCCGACTTACACTTAGTATACTCGCTATATACACGTTAAATGGAGTATCTTGTAACACATATCGTACCAGTAGGCGAGCGAATGAGCTACGTTACCGATAACTCGAGCGAATTTCCAAGCTCTCTCCATTTAAACGCGAACGAGAGAGTGAGTGTGCGGTGAACAGTCGAAATTCGTTATCAGCTTGTCGAAATGCGTTTCAAATTCCTCGATTGTTCCGAGATATCCCAGCTGACGATACTTACGCGTCTGTACCTACGTAATATATTTTAAGAATATATTATGTCGGTATTTGAGAACGCACTTATTTGCGAGTACAGGCACATAGCAAGTCGTAAACTAGTGGAAAGTATTTTTTATTCTTCCATTATTATTATTATTATTATTATTGTTATTATTATTGCTGTTATCGCAAAAACCTGACACATTTTACGCAGCTAAAGAAAAAACTGAAATTTCCTTTTCCCGCAAAATTCCCCATACACTATTAAAAATAGAGCGTTATTGCTTCATTTTCCCTAGTAATTAGTTACGCTTCGATTCGGCAACGCGCGTAAAATTTCATTCCCCAGATTAATAGGCTAATTCTCGCGCTCGTATTTATTAATTATTATATTTTAGAGGTCGCCGAAATCATTTCGTAAAATTTCATCCCAGTAGCGGAAAGAATGAGTGAACCAACTATCAGATGCGGGGACTTGACATTTGGGTTAGGCCATGTTGTGAGACATAACTAGTTCTCAATCTTTACTTTCGGCTTATCTATTCGCTCATTTTTTCATGTTCTTAATAACTCCCCCCCCCCGTCCTCCTCGGAACATTATTGGTCGGTGTTTCCGAGAATTCAGCGACTGCAGAAACCCCATTATCAATGAGCTTCGAGTAATTTTCTACTCGTATAATCTCCCAGTTTTCACGATTTAGCCTTTCGTGGGCTACTGTTGGTGGGGAAAACGACTTAAATAATCCTAAAAATTAATTCGGCGACCCCGAAAACTCCATTCCGATATAGTCGACTGTATCGTCCGTAATTCTAAGGTTCCGCTACCTCGAAGCAGCCTTCAGAATGGGGCTCAACGCTAAAATAAGTTCATAAATGGATTTTTGCGCTTGAAAACCGAGTAGATCGTCGTTTTCACGCTTTTTATACCCTTTCCGCCGGCTTTAACGAATAAAGTGCAAAACAGTGTACTTCTTACACGAAATACCTCGGAAATCAGTATTTCGTAAAATGTTTGATAGACAGGTACGTACGTGTCCAAGTTTCTTCACTAAACTCATTCAACAAGGATCATCATCGCATCGCACATTTTTTTACTGGCGAACTTGACCCCGGCGCACCTTCAGAATTGTTCAACTTAAGGATCGCTTTGTTTAGCGGTTTTTATGCCATACGCAAATAACGAATTTAGCTCGCTGGAAGCGAATCGCTTCAAAAGGCGTACAATTTTGGACCGCCCTATTACGTACGATTCGAATATCAATATTACGCGACATTTTTTCGCCGCGTCGCCTCGTTTCGATATCTTCGCCTCGTCTTACACGGAATATATCGAGATCTCGTCGCCCAGATCGCAGATCTTGATTTCCGGCTCAGTTCTGTTCGGAAGAGGGCGAGTTTTCAACGTGGGCGAAGTTTAACAAACAATTCACTTTTTCCGGCAATATGGATCTCAAAACACGCTACACATATAGTACGAGTAACATTGTTATTCGCGAACTCATTCGGACCAAGTACTAGGATTCATACACACTTCTAACGATTCGCTCGGACTAGGCTAAAACTTTTACAAGGTACAAGCTACCGCGCATAAGATACTCAACGGGTTTGGTTTGTACATTTTTTGTTCGACCTATTCTCTCAGTCGTAGAAAAATTATTTTCCCTTACCTTCTCATAGGCCCTCGTTCAGTTGTATACGAAATTTGCTTCCTATTTCCACGCGTTTCCCTCTACGATTACGTGCCCGTTATCCAGCGTCTATATCTACATACATATTATACCCATACCCACGCCCATACCGCATACCCGCGTAGTAGTAGTAGTAGTACGTGTAGTACTAAATGATCGTGTAAAGTGTTGTCGCATCCTTTTCTAGTATAGAAGTATACGTAGTAATCATTTATTAGTTTACGATTTGTAAGTACATTTGTACTTACTAACTCGTACCGTATAATCTCAATTCGAACCAGACGAGGAGAAGCGAGGCGAAGCGTGAGGGAACTCCGACGTTGAAAATTTGCGAGTGTCTTAGCGACTGATTAATAAAGTTGGCGGTACGGTGCGTCGCGGCGCGGCGTTAAATACGAAGAGGCGCGCCACACCACAGTTATTATTTAAAAAACGCTTACTGGACGCTTGCAACGCAACTTCTACGCGCTACACACGCAGGCAGCGAGGGATACGCTGTGTATGCTATACGGTATGCATAGAGGTAGTACGATACAGTGCGATGCAGTGCAGTGCAGTGCGCAGCAGTGGAGCAGTACCGAGTGCAGCAGTTCGCAGGATTAACTGAGAGATACAAACACATTTACAGTATAACGTATAGGTAGTGTCACATCGAATACATGCAGGTGAAGTACGGGCTGTACGTGCCGTGCGTACCATACGTGTTAAATTAATCGTCGCACGCTGTAAATACGATTCTCGATTTCCTCGTGCGAGGGCGTAGCGCTGCGTCGTACCTGCTGATAGAAAGCGCGTGCGCCCCGGGTACTCGTATTGTTCGATAAGAAAAAATTACTAAAAATAATGACGACAATTAACGTAAAGTATACACAATACGTGCCAACGTAACATAATGTAACGTAATGTACCAACGAAAGTCTCGCGCCAGTGTTTCAATAATTCCTCCAATCGCGCGCAGTTGACTTCGCTGTACCGTATGAGATCAATTTTTTTCATCCTACGACGTATGCGTGTATATGTATATGTTTACGGGTACGGGTACGGGTACGGGTACGGGTACGTGTACGTTTACATATATATCGTAGTTCATACTCGTGCTTACGCCAGCAGACTACATTGCGACGGTACCTGCTGACGAGTTTGTATTTTCGTGTTATTCGGCTATTCGCTTTAGTTTCACAGAATAAAGTGATACGCTAAAAAAATATTATACATACGTACGCGTATTATTGCTAGTGCAATACTACAATTTTCTATTTTCGTCTTATTTATTTATTGATTACCTATTATTTATTTATTTTTCGTATGTATTTTATCGGAAATCATTTCTAGGGGTTTACTAGCGTAAAATACATCGTACTCTATCTAATGTACCCGCCTGTAGCTTACCGGATCAATTCTCATTACTACGACCGCCTCGTTATCGAATAATTTTAATAATACGAGTACCTCCTCCGTTCGGATTTTCTCTTTTCCTTTCATCCTTTTGCCCGTATTTCTCGATCATCTCGGAACTTTCGATAAATTCGCGTTATCTTATTAAGACCGCCTTCCGTAATACGTAGTACACTACTTATAAGCGTGAGCTCGGAAGTTTATTATTATTTGTTCATTTTATTTATTCTTCGGTATTTTTCCTTCTATATGACAGGTCGTAGTATAATGACGAAAAAAGGAGACGGATCTCACGTTAAAGAATCTACAGATAGCAGCAATACGACGCTAGAAGACGACGATGTAAAAGGTTCGACTCGCTTAATACCTAACTATAGGTTCTTATTACGATGCCACCCCACCCCACCGTACGCCATTCCGTATTCTGTCTCGTCGGCGCCGTAAATAAACGAGGAGACGTTTCACTCGGCTCGCGTCTGGTGAACATGTTGCCTATGTCGTACTGTTCGGGCGTATCATTTACATTCCCGTGCCATCGTCGGTGTGTGTACTTTCGGGAAAACGCTGTTATTTTCACGCGCGCGTGCATTTGCAAATTTGATCCTGAACCGCGTAAACTGCGAAGTTGAAATTATTAGAATTCCGTTTGTTCTAGTCCAGAATGAGTTTCCGAGTAAAACACGCGTAGGTATACTTTCGTCCCTAATTAGGAAGGAAACTACAAAATCTCGTTTCTCAAAACTCCCTGTCCTTCTTAGAATTTTTTCATTCGAAATTCGCAAAGTCTTTTCGCTAATATAACCGATTCGTACCTTCTCCTCACGTATTATGTGACAATGGTAGGCGTTTACTCTTCCGACATAAGGCAGAAAGCAGGGCGGGTCGAATGAATGAGAGTGCGCGAGAAACCGTTGTAAATATCTTCTTCCGACTAGGTTCACGTCAAATTGTAGAAGGGGGGGGGGAATCATAAATTCGCTCTTCGGAAATTTTGCGGACCACTTCCGATTGTCCGATTCAAGATTCGATAAATACGACACGTTCGTTTCAATAACGGGAGAAGATGATACGACAAACGCGAACGGATTCTGACGCCAGGGTCTAACACTGAACGAATTCGAGACGAGCGAGGTTCAAATTTCCGCGTAAGCTTTATTTTATGAAAGTAACCTTTTTGTATCGCCACACATCCGTACTACTTTGCGCTCACGTGTAATGAAAAACACCAACACCATACATTAGGCTGGTCCTCATTTTTCAACTTACTATTTTTACACCTCTCACCCGCTAAAATTGTTTCTTTGTGTGAAAAAATGATGCATTTAAAATTTCAGCCCAATTGCTCAATATTAACCCGACCCCCTCCCCCCAAGCTTTAGAAGTTTTAAGCGTTAATAACACGTCTTGTCGGGTAAGTAAGCGTTATAGCTCTGTGGGCTAAGGATAAGATGTGAATTCAATCGAGATTAGATTTGTTTTGAGTAGTCTGTACAGAGAACAGGGATGATAAGTCAGCCATAAGCTATAAGATTTAAGCCATAAGCTGAAGGTTTTCGGGCAATTAAGTCATCTATAAGTTTAAGCCAAATGTGCTGTAAGCTATATGTCTTAAGTATAAACAATATTCTTTCGGCTGATTTACGATATCTTTTCATTTTTTATAACATCAGAGAACAATTTTAATGGTTTGTTTTTCCCTAGTTTCCAATTTTCATTTTTTTTTCTGTTTGTTTCTCAAATCCGAGGGGGAAAATATTTCGAGAAGAGTCGAGATTGAAGACTATTTCCGGTAAAGATTTTTTATAAGCCATAAGTTTAGAGCTATAAGTCATAAGCTTAAGCCAATCACCTCATAAGCTATAAGCTATAAGCATCAGCCATATATTCCAGGTCGTAAGCAAAAGCCATAAGTCTAAACTTTATTGATTGGCTTATCATCCCTGCTTAAGAAGTTTGGACAGCGTTTTGAGGATTCTTGATGAATCTCAATAAAACCTTAACGTGCCATGATAAATACGAATAGATTCCTGCGAAATTTAACGTGGGCTTGATGAGTATGAGTTCTCACTTGGTGGAGCGTATGGCGATGCACGCATGCTAAAGTGGCTCCCCAGGGACCGCACCCCTGGCCCCGGAAATTACCCTTTCGAATATCGCATCATTGACCAGAGGGACGCATTGAGGCTGGCCCGAGCCCCAATTTCGCCTCTCCGCTTCGGGTTCGGGCTGACCTGCCAACAAGTATGAGTTATATAACGATCTTGAAAGGTTTTAGTAACTCTAGAAAGAGGTTTATGGACATTTGATGAATCCTAATCAAATCTGAGAAGTGGCTGTGTGGCCAAATGGTAACGGGCACAACATTTTGCTTTCTCTGGACCCCCTAATTTTTACTTTAGGAAGTATTTTAAACAGAAGTTCTTCGCATTATGTTAGAATTTGGTGCCTGTACCTGTTTTCCTTCAGTAATTATTAGGGGGTTGAAAATCTGAAATTTCCAAAATGCGCTCAAAATACTGATTACATTTAGATATATACTTTGATTTTTTGTAGAAAGATAATAGAAAACTGTATACTGATATTGCCTTTATCATTACAAGGCCGTTAACTTATGATTCATGTCGCGGTGTTTAGTAGTAAACATTTACTACATCCCCTGTTATTACTTACGCGGTGTGCTACATAAATGAAAAATCACGCTGGGGGGTTGGGTTAATTTTATTGGATCAGTTTGAAACTTGTTCAAGATCATTTTTTCATTAAAAGGAACAATTTTGGGGGCGAGCTATGTGAATTTCAAAAAAAGAATTTCACATCCATAGATAAGGACCGGGCTACTATACCTATCCGTACTGTTCGGTCGCTTTTAGAAAGATATTATGTACTTGCTCATTGCCTGACGAGAGCGAAATTTTCTAAATTGGTACGCATATTATAGCCACGAAATGATGTCGGTGAGAACGGGTGCGTGTGGAATCAACTTGGCGTACTTACGATCGAAAATATTACCGAGAGACGTAGTACGGATTTTAATTACCCGTTCTGTGTTTTGATTTTAGGTCGCAAACAAGAAATAATAAAGATGACTGAACAGTTAGTTGATTCTATCAATACTGGAGATTACGAAGCGTACACGTAAGAAATTCGATGCTATTATTAGTTAGGCTATTATTTTTACGCCGCGTATCATCGCGCGTCGCACTTCCTTACCGCGATATACGTAAATTCATCCCCTTGGCGTGTAAATGGCAGAGGAGGAGCACGTACCTATAGTACCATTTATTTTATTCGCAGTACTCGGGTTTTACGGTTTCTTTAAAAGCTATACGTGTATATTGATATACGGGACTTTTGCTTCCTCGGCCATTTCTTACACACCAAACTCGTCGAAACCATGTCCGCGAGAACGAATCTCGGCTCCTACACCGTGGTATCTATTTTCTATCCGTATACTTTCGGATCATCGCCTTTTCATTCCCCCGAGCTATGCGTCTGGATCTGTGGATATATCGCCGCGATTTTAGTAAATGTCATCGGAAGAATTGAGCGAAGACTTTTCAGTTTACGAACCATTACTCACATCCGAATCGTATGTTATGTTTCAGGAAAATCTGTGATCCCCACTTAACGGCTTTCGAGCCCGAAGCATTAGGAAACCTCGTCGAAGGAATGGAATTTCATAAATTTTACTTCGACCATGGTAAGTTAAAAATCATTCGTATGCGCGCGCGGTACGAGTGAACTCGAACATACCTGTTTATACGCTGTCTCGTCGAGTATCTTAAGTTATTTGGAAAAATTGTGCTCCGATGTTGCCTATAGGTACATCGTACATCATATCCTCCTCCTCTGTCCTCCTTTTGAATCTTTCTCCCTCTCTCTCCCTTTTTTTTTTTTTTTTTTTTTTAATACCAAAATGATGGAAACAAAATTTCTATTAATAAGAATTTCTATTAGATGTAACCCCTTTTTTAACTCACACTTAGTCAGTACCACAAACCGTCCCTCGTAATTTGTTTTTATTGCAACAAAATACTGTATTTCTCTTTTTTTCTCCTCTTAGTTTATAATTATTCTAAATTACTTTCACGTATTTTCTATTTTTAAAATAATAATTCTTCTACATATATCATAACTCCTTTCGTTTTTGGCCTTCGGTTTGTTGAGGTGGAGTATAATAATAATAATAACAACAATAAAACACAAAATGTTCGCGTCTGTTTCAGCAATTGGCAAGAATTACAAAACCATCAATACTACAATTTTAAACCCCAACGTGCATATGCTAGGGGATGAAGCTGCCTGTATATCGTATATCTGCCTAACGCAATACATCGACAAGTAAGTTCTAAGCCTATTGGTTAATTAGGTAATTCGTTTACACCGCGATAACCGAAAGCCTTGAAAATTCACATTGCCGACGAGTAGGTAGTAGGTACTAGGTACTGCGGAAAACTAGCTCGGTTGGAACGGGGTGGAGTGGGATGAGATATCGCAACTTCTAAGCTACTTCGGTCAAGACCGTAGTACGGAACTTGGGAGTACTTACGGGTACAAAAAATAAGCCCTTTATTAGTTACGATTTACTCGCAGTGTAAAAGTTTTTATTCCGCCGTCGTCACCTATTCGTAACCTCGAACCGAGTATAATTTAATCGATTCGAGTCGTAAATGCGATTTTACCGTCGCTTTTCAAGTTTCTTCCCTCTTCGAGTATATTAATGCAATTTTTGCCGTAGTCCGATATCGTTCCATAAATCGCATTATCTCCAGTAGTGATTCGTAGCTTCGAAACTTTGGTTTTTCAAACATTTTGCACCCATCGCGTTTAAACTTTTTCGACGCCCTTCCCCTCCCGATGCGGTGTCGGCAGAGGAAAACTCTACCTCCAGCTGGAATTCTTTTTACAGCAATATTCGAGTTTGTTTTACATTCCTTTTTTTCTTCGTTTTTCCTTCTCGCTTCCCTTTTAATTTGCACGGAGTAGCCGCTCTCTGAGAACCTGTTGTGCCCTGCCTGACTCGAAGGTCCCATCTCGACAAATGTTAATCGAGTTTATTTCGCGCTTACTCGTAGGCCTATCTGCTCATCTGATACCTCTACGCCTACTGTTTACACGTTACAGATCGGGAGCTGCGCATAGTACTCAAACCGAAGAAACCAGAGTTTGGCACAAAAAAGATAATAAATGGCAAAATGTCCATCTTCATAGATCTTCTAATTCGTCGGGATACACATCTGGAGGAGTTTTATACTCTCAAAAATGAATTAATATTTTCCTTACATTTTTTTTTCGTTTTCTTTTGTTTTTGTTTTTTCAAATTTAATAGTTTTGTTATATTAGTTCGTCAGTTTTTACTATCAATTGACTCGCATTTTTTTTAAATTGTTTTCTTAAATTAATAACGTATTGGCATCCTATTTTATTGCGTACGATAAACTTGTGATCTTCATCTTCTTTTTCGTCTCCGTATATTTTCCTTCTTCATTCGGACGACCTTTCTTTTACTTTCTTCTTTTTGTTTTCTCCTTTCTTCGAAATTCTCGTTTCGCTTAACTTTTTTAACGAGTTAAATTATTTCTCGTATATATTTTTTTAAATGCAACGAAAATGTTTAAATATAAAAAAAAATAATAGTAATAATAATAATAATAATAATAATAATAATAGCAGTAGTAGTAGTAGTAGTAGTAGTAGTAGTAGTAATAATAATAATAACAACAATAATTTAGCCTCGCAATAAGTAATCTCTCAATACGACGATGGGGAACCCCTTGCGCGTTTTGATTTTTCTTGTTCTTCTCACTTTAGGTACCATACCGGTTTTCCCTCAGTTTGTTTCCTTCATTTCCTCGATTTGTCCCTCGGCTCGGTCGAGGATACTTACCTATTATTTTGCTAACTATAAGTACGCACATACTGTATAGTGTATACGTATTTTATCGGACGAAATAAGAGAGGATATATAGCCGTAATTTTAGTTCGTCCGACCTTCGTGTCAGGTCGCCCCACCACTAGTTCGCACCAGTTTGACGTCGACACGAATCAAACTCGCTCGCTTTTCCTACGACAACGTCGGAGGAATTATCGATTAAAGTAAGGAAACCGTCTTTCAGACCTTTTAATACACGTAATAAGTGGTAGTAATGCGGTACTCGTACTCGTACTCGTACTCGCACTCGCACTCGCAGGCTGTGCAACAGAACATCAACTTCGACGGTATCCAGCTACAATAAATTAATTTTACGTAGTAGGTACCTGCTATACGATACCACATGTTTTCATTCTTTGTTGGCCATTCGGCGGTTGTTAGGTACCGAGTTACAATAGACGATGTCTTAGTTTCTATTTACGTAATTATTTACTGTAATACGCGTACCGTGCGCTACCTACCACATTTTTGGGTATAGTGTGGAAGATAGTTGATATTACGAGTACAATACTTAAGTACATAGGTATGTATATCCATCTTGTAGGTATCTAACATTTCGGAATTCATATCTAAGTATGTATGTATCATGGGCATGGCGAAAAGAATCGCATCGGGAGGGAAGGGCAGACGAATTTCCCAGTTTGAAGTGGGATTTTTCTGTTTTTGATGATTTGAGTAGCAAAATCAGGCAAAAATGGTTCTTTTTCGCGCTTTTCGAGTTCGATTTTCCGAACTCGAACGATATTATTTATCCCACCTTTTCCCAAATAGCCAACTTGATCGAGGGATGCTTCCTCCCCCCGGGCCTCCTCCCTTCCCGGTTGCTACCTCCTGCGTCCCTGTTATGTGCGTGTACGTATCGTAGCGTGCATCGTCCACATCAAACAGCCTAACAGCTTATGCGATGCATTATAGTTCACACACAATCGGGCTTTGTGTTCATTCTTTCAAAATTCCCTCCAACTGAACCAAATTGTCTAATAAATACAGCGACAAACTTTCTCGTGACTTATGCGTGATGATTTGTTCACCTTATATACCTCGTAATTTATTGTAAATTAGACTACCACATTTATCGTACCCGCAGGTCACTTGACTTGAGTTCAGACACTGAATCAGATAATAAACGATCAAAAACAATGTGCGATCAATCCCTGACCTTAAGTAACATTGCTCTGCTGCTCGAGCCACTGCGGCTTGAGATTGCTTCCGTCAAGCAGCAAGTGGCAGAGATGCAAACTTCGAACCAGACGATTATCAATAACCTTGTAGCCGAAAACAAGTTCCTCAAAGCTCAAGTTGAGTCACTAAGAAGTGAAAATGCCGAGTTGCAGCAATACACGAGAAGGAATAACTGTGTAGTCTCTGGACTACCAGTTACCAAGGATGAGACCCCGATTCAGACGGCATTAAAAGTTTTTAAGGCCCTGGATTTACCCTATACGGCCAATGATATAGACACATGCCATCGGCTTCCGATGAAGGACCGCAACGCACTTCCACCGTTTCTGATCAGATTCGTCAACCGTCACAAAAAGAATGACTTCATCACAAAAGGCATTCAAAAGAAATTGTCCGCGGCGGTCTTCGCTGGAGACCCAGGTGTCCGTATATACTTTAATGAGCATCTTACCCCTGGCACCAGCAAATTGCTAAAATACGCCAAAACCCTTAAAACAGTTGGATTCACGAAAATATTCACTAGAGACTGCAATGTCCTGGCGGGCCGGGGTTTCGGACGGCTTGTTAAAATCGTCAGTTGTGACCAAGTGGATGAATTACTCCGCGCAACTCCACTAAACCCAGCACGAGGCCGGGTACCGCTCTTGGCAACCTCGACCCCGAATGCTAACACATCTCCGTCTACGCACCATGCAGTCACCCCTCTGCAAGTTACACAGTCCGTGCAACCGTCAACGAATACAGTCTACTCCACAATGGAACAGTAGCAGTAAAGTAGTTTTTGTAAACAGTAACTTGGTTACGTATGAAATTGTTATTTTTACAATCATTTTTACTTTTATGTAAATCTTTCAGCATTTTCCGTCGGCTGCTTGCTCCATTGTCTACAACCATTACCTTATTGATCCAATTGAACTGCACCTATGTACTGCAACTAACAAAAACTACACTGGGTGAATACAAGATTGGAACTAAGATACAGACACAGGTACAAATGAGAAGTGACAATAAGATAGGCTGTACAAATTACGCACTTAATCATAAACTGTTTAGCCATCACGTAACAAACCACAGAAACTACAATGTAACAATTACAAACAAACACAACGATTACACATTTTACATACTCTCTCACAGAAATTGGAAACAAACAAAAAATTTACCAAACGCATTTAATTACAAACTGGTTACTCATCACGTAACAAACCGAAGAGACTACACTACATCAGTTACAAGCAAACTCAACGACTACACACTTTACATACTCTTTCATAGAAATCGGAAACGAACAGAAAATTTACCAAAGGCGAATAAAGCTATAAATTACTACAGTCAGGCCAATGTTGAATCTTCTTCCCATGAAAGTAAGCTCTCGGCTGCTATGCAACTATTACCGCTCACGACCTGTACTAAATGGCAGATAGATTTATATTCGGCTAGGTTTGGACTTCTGAAACAAAAAAAGGAACTATCGAATACTAAAACTGCTCATAATACATACACGAGCATCACTGATACTCACATTTTTGGTACCTTTCGTCTAGACTCTTTCGCAGTCATTGTAGAGTTGACTGCCCGTAACAGAATCCATACTAAGTGCCGGCTGATTGAAGGAAATGAACAGAAACCAGGCTATGAAATTCGTATGAGGTTTCCTCCAAATTTCAGGGCATGTCTAACTAGCGATAGTGAAATAAATTATAAATTCAAAATGAAAATCAGCTGGAACACGAAACACTTTAGGATAATTTTGTTATCAAAAGGCCTAACTTTTTTTCGCTTGGTAAACATCGCAAACACAGAAAAGAAACCAACAACGAAATTACAGGATTGTGATACCTTATCCATATCGTTTGCACAGGTTAAATTAACGAGAACTACCAGACTACCTGACGTCTTTTGCATACTCGATGAAATAACTAAGTACTCTGCGGGTGAGAGGCGGCTGAGCGGGGAGGGCATCTGCGAAATGCATGCGTACTACCTGGACTACAGCAAAGGTACATGTTCGGCAGGCAATGTGGTAGACGTTATCAGTTCAAATGAGCCAAAAACATTTAAACATTTTCTATTGTAATATTAGGAGCCTAGCGCAGCACTACGATGAACTAGTTCGGGTACTTTACACGATGCATGAAGAGAAAAACATTGAATTTGATGTGATTGCACTATCGGAGACCTGGATAGTGGAGAATGTATTACAGCGCTATCAACTGCCCGGCTACAATGCTAGTATTGAGGCCCGGACGGATGGTCGAAGGTCGGGAGGGGTAATCTGCTACACAAAAAAGAACCTATCGGTAATTAACATAGAACAACTTCAACTAGACACGTGCAATGCGTTAAAAGTGTCTATAGGTTTGGAAAGCGGCGGTCTCTTACATCAAACACACCAGGAAAATAGACTAGATATCATATTAATGTACAGAGACTGCAGCTCGTCCAAATCTACTTTTCTAAAAGAATTGGAAAATTCTCTTAGGGCCAACGGAGAAACTATTCTCCTGGGTGATATAAATATAGACCTGTACGACCAACATGCCTCCAAGGATTATCTAAACCTACTATTTTCTTCTGGCTTTACATCTGTTCAAAATTTACCTAGCAGAATCTCAACCTGTATAGATCATGTCATGATCAGGAGTAGAAATAGATTTAACGCTGAAACCCAAGTGGAAGACAGAGGCCTAACAGACCACGCTATAATTCTGCTTAAAGTAACATCCCGGGGCAGATCTGACTTCATATCGAATCACAATCTGTTGCGGAAGCAAAATTTTATTAACTATCGAAGGTTGGATACTCTTATAAGCAATTATGATTGGGATGGATTCAAACTGGAAGACACCCCGACCAAGTCCTTTTCAAAATTAACCTCTATCCTAAAAGACCTACAGGAAAAAGCAACCACAACCGGTACATCTTACCAAAGTGGTTACACGAAACTCAGGAAACCTTGGGCAACAAGGGAAATACACAATCTTAGCAGACAAAAAACGGAAATCTACCTTAACGTGAAGGCTAACCCAAATGATGCGGCTCTAAAGACCCAATTTAAGGACATCTCTAAAAGAATCAAGCAGGCTGTTAGAAAAGCTAAAATTCATTTCTATAATAACCTACTTGAAAATAACATGGACAACCCGAAAAAGTACTGGCAAATAGTAAACGATATCAGTGGCGCTAACAATAGGTCCAGTATACACAAAGTAGTAGTTGATGGCAGGGAGTTGCTGGCTGGAAAGAATGATCAGGATATAGCTGATGCTTTTAACAAATACTTTCACGAAATTCCTGATAAAATACTACAGAAGTACCAATTAGATCAGGCTAAATTCAATTGCAACCTGGAAAATGGTATAGATACCCATTGGAAGGACCACCTATGCAACTTTAAAATAACAAACCCTGATGTCAAAAAAGCAATTCAGACCCTGCGAAAGAAATTCTCTAAAGGCATAGACGAAACAGCTACAGTAACTGTTAAAAACAATATTGATTTATTTACCCAGATTTTACCTCCTCTTTTTAACCAGTCCTTGGAAGCTGGGGAATTTCCAGAGCCCCTCAAGATGGCGAAGATTATACCCATTTACAAAAAAGGAGACAAGACACAGGTTCAAAATTATAGACCTATATCTCTTCTCTCTACTTTTTCCAAAATTTTTGAATCAGTGGTGAAAGAAAAACTCGTAAATTTTTTAAATCACATAAATTTTTTCTCCCCAAAACAGTATGGTTTCATGAAAACTAAATCTACTGATCTGGCTCTCTTCTCCCATATAACTTCTGTGACCGACAGTTTGGAAAAAAATAATGCAACAGTGGGAATTTATCTGGACCTCGAGAAAGCATTTGACACAGTTGATCATCAAATCCTTGCCTACAAACTAGAAAAGGCTGGAATTGCGGGACCTCTATTCAGCTGGTTCAAATCTTATTTGGATAACAGGCAGCAATGTGTGGAGCTCAACGACGTAAGGACGCAATCCTTAAGTGTATGCAGTGGCGTGCCGCAGGGTAGTGTTCTCGGTCCAGTGTTATTCAATATTTACCTAAATGACATTTTCGAATTACCATTACGGGCCGAGACTCTTGCCTTTGCTGACGACCTGTCATTACTCTATAGTAGCGAAAACCACAACCAAATTAATGAAGCATTCTTCCACGATCAACGACTATTAACCACATGGTTCCGTGCCAACCGTTTGAGCTTAAACCACAATAAAACTACCTATGTTGTATTTGGCTACAAAACACCCTCGTGGTCAAGTGACTTAAACTTAACCCTCCACAACCACAGTTCTCCGTTACCATGCAATTGTGAGAAATTAAATCAAACCAAAACGATAACATACCTGGGGCTCACCATAGACGAAAAGCTGACCTGGCATGACCACTCCATCCAGCTACAGGGGAAACTCAGGAAATTGAATTACCTTTTCTTCCATCTAAGAAATCACTTTAAAATAAACCACTTACGAAGGATCTATCTCGCCCTATACGAATCGGTCTTAAGCTATGGCATCATACACTGGGGAGGATCATGCCATATACAACCCCTGAAAGTGCTTCAAAACAAACTAGCAAGGTGTATTTTAAATACTAGCCGTACAGAAAGCGAAAAAATCTTATACGACAGACTTTCAGTCTCGTCCTTCAAAAATCTCTATAAGAAACGAATGTTAATGTTTGTATTCAAAAACAAGTTTTTATTCAGAATTTATAATACTATAACAAGAACTCGTTCAGGAGCCGGGCCAACGTCAGCTTTTCCAGCATGGCGAAAATCGCATTCCAGACTCCAGGCAAGATATAAAGGATACGAACTCTTCAACAAACTAGTGCCTGCTGCTAGGCGCCTACTAAAAATATCCGAATACAAAAAATATATAAACACGCCAGTTTCCGTATTCACTTTACAAAAAATTCGTTCAACTTCTTCGTTGCTTTGGAATATTATATAGGTATGCACGTTTTATTATTATCACATCGAACTGTTATTGTTATTATTATTATTATTATTATTATTATCATTTTCGTTAATATTATTATTATTATTGTTACACCATTACTATTACTATTATTACTTTTTAATTCTGATTATTATTACTATCATCCGGCCACTGATGCGATACTCGAAAGGGTCGTTTTCGGGACCGGGGGTGCGGTGTTTCAGGGGCCACTTTGGCGTGCGTGCATCGCCAAACGTCCCACCACACCATAATCTTCATTATTGTCAACGTTTTACCCAATTCTTGTTGTAGGTATTAATTATTTTCATTATTATTTATGGTTTGGTACAAGCAAATCGTGTTTCAACCAAAACTACGAATATGTAAAGACGTTACATACTCGTGTATTAAGTACATTAATAAATATCGTAGAATATTATTCTAATTTTTATTATCGCGATATAAATATTGCCGATTCTAAATCGTTTTTTCACGAAAACAAATCCTGTATTCTGATTAATTAGATATCACAATGCATATTATCGGAAATATTAATCGATCGATCAGAATCTTATATCTACCTTCGATAAAATGATTCCATGTTTCATAAGAACACCGAAAAACATTAATATAATAGACATTACCAGCACGAGAAAGACATTATTAAAAGAAGTGTAACCCGGTACGATCAGACTTTTAACCATTTTTAGAGACATGATTAATTACCTACCAATAACGGGTATTTTATTGTTCCAGAAGGCATTTTAAAATATCTAAATCAAAAAAAATACACCTGTCGTTCAACTAACTAGGTACACGACGAGAAAACCAATTGTGTTCATT
This sequence comes from Acanthococcus lagerstroemiae, assembly GCA_031841125.1. Lineage (NCBI taxonomy): Eukaryota > Metazoa > Arthropoda > Insecta > Hemiptera > Eriococcidae > Acanthococcus > Acanthococcus lagerstroemiae. The sequence goes on along the minus strand of CM063112.1, from coordinate 1,137,070 downwards.
CAGATGAAAAATAACGCGATAGATGGTATATGATGTAAGCGTAGGTACAAAGTCTCTAGCTGCAAATCCGAGGAGAAATACGAGTATTAATGTTCGTACCTTTACTCTTATATTATACGAGTATTTTTCCAACAGCTAACTAGCACACGCTTGCAATAAGGAAACTCACGAACAAAAGTCAAACTTGGAGCTATATTTAAATAACAGTTAAATCGCGAATACGAATTATTCATCCGTCGTCGAAAGTGAAAGAAAGTATTCCGGTCGTGATGGGTAGGCCTACGTGATGACTTACTCGGAAATATTTCATTTTAAAGAATGTACGTGTATTTGTACACTGCTCGAGGATCCGAGGAATGCATTACTTTATGACGTGAATCGTACGATGCGCTTACAATCAGCTGCTGACCAAATGCACACACTGAGAAATACGAATACTAGTCAGGCCTCCCGTGGCAAATACAAAATACAAAAAAGAAATCGTAATTTTTTCATTTCGAGTTTTTTTTTTTGTTTTCTTTTTCGTAATTTGTGTAGCTTATATCATTAGAAAATAATCTGATGTTGGCTTTTCCGAAGATGAATTCGACGTGAAATAATAACTTCTTATCTTCATATTTGGAAAATTCCAATTCAATATTTACCCGCAATTTTTTACCGATCTGTATACTACCGAGGATGTTCGTAATATTCCAGGTTGTTCAGTAGACTTTAGACTACTTTTATTTATTTTATTGTTTTCACTGTACCGTATCATTCGATCCCATCTTATTACCTACCTCCCATTAATACATGTACATTAGGTATCTTCGAGTATCGTTTACTTATTCATGATAGACGTATCTAATAGCGCCGATACGAATACGAGCGACGATGATAGTAATAATAACGACAAAAAATCATTATCCTTGCGTGTAATATAGGTACTCGTATAATTGTTATCTATATTGTTTTTGTCGTTGCTGTTACTCGTATTATTTTTCATTGGAAGCACCGTTCCTTTTTTAATTTTGTATAACAATACGATTACATTCGTCGTGATCGATAGGTTATAATTTAATTTCTTATTTGATTTGTGCTCAATATTTAACTTTTTCTCATCTTGCATCTAATAAAACTATCAATATTTACTTATTTTTATTCCTTTTTTTTTGAACCTATTATTTTTTTATTTACCTAACAATTGTACTTACTTATTTATATCGTGGTTATTACTTTCATGATTGGCGAAAAATCGTTATCGTGTAATTTATTACCGATATCGTATTCTAAATAATTATAATTATCGTTACAGTTAATAGTATTATTAGGCTATTATTATTACAATTACCATTAAAAATTTAAATTATTCGTTGTTTTTCCTTTTTACCGTTATTTATTGTATTTTCTTCCTTCTAAATTCAAACGTATAATTCGTTCGTTTTGTTTATTTAAAATTTATTTAATATTGTAATATTAGCTATACACTTTTTTTCTGTGTTAACATGAGATAAAATCTGTATTCGGAACTTTTTTTCCCCCTAATATTCTTTATTTAAATAAAAATTGCTGTGATGATTCGTGGTATCCTTTTATTAGAAATTTATTTATTTCTGACAGCGGACCGATTGCAGAAAAGTAAAAAGTTGACACGAATAAGTTAATGATAAGATTGACAATACGTGAATCGAACTAATTTTCTTTCTTCAGTGAATAACTACCAACTTCGGAAGCTGGAACATTTAAAGAAGAAAAAAAGACAAGTCGAGTGCGCCGAATATCTTACAAAATGTTGCTAGGCTAGGTACACAAACATATCAGCGAGACATATACTGTTAGCGTGTTAGATTGCCAGCAAGCGAAGATGGAATGAGACCCGAAAGCCAAAGCTTTCGAAATTTTGGTGGTCAGAGGATAAAAGTCGAAAATTGAAAGCCGATCGACTCCACAAGCTAAAATCTGATGGCAAGTTTTTTTCAGCTTTTACGTCTTCTATATTTACAAAACTAGAAGTCACCGAAAATATTCCCGAAAAGTACTCAGATGAATGTTTTTATTCGGGTTCCCTTTTAGAACATAAAATAGATATAATCGCAAAATTTGTGGGAAGCAAAATCGAAAGTTATAAGTCGATAGACTTCAAGATCTTACTATACCTAAGACAGAAGACCAAAGCTGAAAGTTGAACGACCAATAGTCAAACGTCAGTAGTGGAAACCGAGAAAGAATTTATTAAATTTCAAAATAAATATTTACCCATTTTTCAATTAAGATTTGATTGCGCTCAATTTTTTACCACTATACAAGCTATAAGATATATTTGACATTTGGTACGTAAATTTTATTAAGTCGAGATAAAATTGGGAAATTCACGCGTTATCGTTCACATATAACTGATATCACCAGACATCAATAGATGCTACGTCATCGTTGAAAAATACCAATTCAAAATTTTCTTTTCCTGTATACGTACAAACGTTAACGTACCGGAAAATCATTCGCATGCTCCAAATTAAAAATCTAGCCAATAACAAGAGGGGTAACTCTAACTTAACCAGGTTACCTACCTCTGTGTAAAAGGCAAATGAAATAACCATTAAGAAAATATCAATTTTTTTTCTTTTTTAAATTAGAAATTGGAGAAAACAAAAGTCTTTTAATAATATTGAAAAACAGAATTATCGTCTATTAAAGAACGAAAGTTACGTTTCACCGGCTGAATTAGAATCCAAGCACCTTCATTCCACATTACCATGTAGCGGCGTACTGGATCACTGAACCGCAACAACTTTCCCAAACAAATGACGTTAAAAGCGTAAGTGACACTAGTATTTCATTATGTAAATCGAGACCACACGTAAACCCCATATCCTCAAAATCTCCAGAAACGTTATTTGTACGGAAAGAACAGTACATACCTACCTAATAACTAAACTAAACAGAGGTCTCCAAAACCGTACTCGCTGTATGCTGTCAAAATTTTAATACGACTTACGGTTTATGAGATAAAAAATTGTGAAATTTTTCCCGATGCGCAAAAACCCTCCAGTAACCCGCGGAAAAGTTACCCTTTAGTAACCCTTTGATTACCCTATTAGCAGAAGGGTTTCCGAGGGTCACTGCAGGGCTACGTGGGTAAATGCTAAATGGTAGTTCTCTAGTTACCCGTGTAGTCCTATAGTTTCCTGTCAGTTACCCTCGGAGATCCTCCAGTTACCCGGGTAATCGAAAGTTACAAAAGGTTAAATTTTTCCCGGGTAACTGGCGGGTTTTTGCGCATCGGGTTTAGAGGTAAAAGGGAACTTTTTTATACCAACACCTTTCCTGACTCCCGAACCGTCAACCGATTGCGTTCAATTTCAAATTTCGGCTTTGTAGCTCAGTTACCGCCAACTAGAAATAAAGAATAGACTAGAACAAGCTAAGACAGCTTTTTTTTCCAAAAAGGAGACATATTTAGGGCAAATATAGATTTAAAAGTAAGACTGAGATTTCTTCAAATGTAGGTATACTTTTCGAGTATAGCGTTGTATGGATGTGAGACCTGGTCAATAGGAACACAAGAAAGATTTAAAAGGTTAGAAGCTTTTGAAATGTGGTGTTATCGGAAAATGTTGAAAATCGTACGGACAGAAACGATCAGGAACGAGAAAGTATTGAGGCAAATAGGAGGGAAACAAGAAATTTGTAATACAATCGTAAAGAGAAGAGTTAAAATGATAGGTCGTGACATAAGACATCCAGGGATATTGTGATTATTGCTAGAGGGAATGGTTGAGGGAAAGAACTTGAAAGGAAGGCAAAGAATGAGGTATGAAGAGCAAATAATGAAGGATACCAAGTGTAAATCATTTTCAGAAATGAAAAGATTAGCGCAGAAGAGAAAAAAGTAGAGAAACGTAACCCATTGGCCGAGGGACTAAGAAATAAAGGTAATAACAACTACAACAACAACAACAGATTGTGAGTCAACGAAACCCTTTGAAAACGGCAAATTTTGACCACATTTTAGCCTCCTAATTCCTCCCCCCTCCCCACACACAGTGGTCGGATCAACCTCATCATAGAGCTCGATCGTTATTGAAACACGACACGCAACATCATAAATATTAAAAATTCAACTTCTCAGCTGCAATACAATTACCACAATCGTCAAACAATGTCGGATCAAACAGAAAAGACCAACAACATTGCCAGTATATACTCTGGTGATAAAGCAAATTTGGTTTTCCTAAAATTGCGCTCCAAACAGAACTCCGGAAAAAATCTGAAGGAATAATTTCGATATTTCCAATTAATTTCTATAGTGCGTGCGAGTCGAACGATTATTTCACTATTCATTTTTCGCGTATCTGCTCCCTAATAACCAGTGTCGGGGCGGGGGAGGGAGGAAGGCTGAAATTAATAAGTTTTCAGACTCCATTTCAACATATTACTTACAGAAGGAGTAGTTTTTGACATATTTTTTTACTTAACAAGGGGGTAGGAATAGATTCGATCCCAATTTTCATTGAAGTCGATTCCCCACCCTGGGAACTATTCATTTCTGAAAATTTTCTGTCCTCATTCCTTCCTCCTCACCGGAACCACCGATGGAAGTTGTGCAATTTTAAATATTTTTAGAATTTTGAGCTGATTTTTTGACATTTTTTGAACGTGCAGAAAACTGAACTGGAAATCGAAAAATTGTGTATGGTATTCGAAACCGTTGAACTCAATTTTGAAATATCAAAATTGTGACATCTAGGTAAGAAGCGAGGGTAACGATGAAGTCAAATGCAATATGGATGCCCACGCTTAGATTTTCAGGATTGCCAAGTTCATTTTCGGTACTGTTTTTACCCTCAAATCAAAATTGTGGCACTTGGAGGCAGGGGAGGAGGCTGGCAAATCCTTCACTTTCAAGTTGGTAACTCGCAAAATCTTAGGCAGTCGATATGCTTAAACCACTACTGACAGTGCCGGATATATCCGTCACATTTTTTTGTCTCTGAAAGCGCATAGAATAATGACTAATATTTTCGCAAATTTTTAAAAGAGTTCAAATATATAAACGACAGAAGATTCTTACGTCACGTTCAACGTGATATTCGAAGCGCATAAATTGAAAAATATGTCGCGAATGATTTTCATGCAGTTCATTTGAACCTTCTCTCCCAAATAATGTAGTTTTCTGAGAAAAAATGCTCTGCGTCGATAAAATTCTAGAATGTTGATTTCATAAAAGTAAATAATACGCGTAATTTTAGCAGTACTAAACATATTCTCCCGATATTCAAAATAATCGGCTTCCGTTTGACAATAATTATTGTGGTTTTATAGTCACTATTTTACGCAATAAATACGAAAATTAAAAACCTTCTTTCTGCCTCATTTCGTGAAGAGTCGTTGTTTGAATATAGGAGTTATTTGTTAGTTAAGAATACAAGCGAATCCTTTGAAATAAATGAACGCCCTGGAGTAGATGGTATGGATCAGAGTTTCTCAAAGTGGGGTCCGCAAGCAGTTTTTTAGGGGTCCGCGAAAAATATTCTAATCTAATTTTTTTTTTTGTATCACTCGCACCAAGAACATTTATTTCTGAAAATAACAGTTTTGGTTTGTATTACGAAATGTGTACATGGCTAGCTCAATCCATGCCTATGAGCAGGGCAATATTGTTTTCGACGGGTGGCTACCCTGCGGCTATGAGTCACGTGAAAAAAAGGGGTCCGCATTGACTACATAAATAATTATGGGGGTCCTCGAGTATATGAAGTTTGAGAACCCCAGGTATAGATGAGCTATATGTAGAGCAAGAACCCAGAGCCGGTCTCCAAACTGAAGACACTTCAACCTCGCTTCGGCTAAAATTCTTCAAATTGGCTCCCACTCCGGCAAATAATTTTTATTGGGCTCCGCCGGCTCTGCTATACCAAGAATGTGGTTTTTGCTCCGAATCTGGTGATATTTACGGGGTGTTCAACGGGCTGGGGAGGAGTCGAAAGGCCAGAGCCAAAAAATGATTCCGGTTCCAGTAGAAATTTTGAAATTGACTTCAAGTCCGGCAAATAATTTTTCTCGGGCTGAGTCTCGACCCGGCTTCTTGGTACAAAGTAATTCGCAACACATTTCAGTCCATAAATTAAACATTTAATAGTCATTCGTACAATTACTAAATTCTACGCGTACAGTACGCAAGATTACAACTACAAATATACCTACGATCGAATTAACGTGGTAAACCGTACACGGAACCAAAACACAAACGTTTTGTAGTAAATACTTTATTTGTTTCAAATCAAATGAATTACCTACTCGATAAATAAAAAGTTAAATGAGATATAAAAAATGAAAAAAAAAAAAAATTAATACTAACTAAGTGTACTCGCGTATCAAAATTATAATAATGGTACTGCACGACATTAGGACGATAAAAATAATTTATCTACCTATTACAACATAACGCGATCAAGCACCTAATAAAATAATACCTAATAATAGTAGTAGTAATACTAATACTAATAATAATAATAACAATACGAGTAATAGTACATAAATGACGTAAGTACACAGGCACATAATATTAATTAATTTTATTATTACGCGTACCTACAAAAAATGATAAAAACTGAGATTCGAAATGGCGGCAGAGGCCCACTGGTGGCGGACACCATGTACACACACAAACTAATGCAAACATGATACTGGCGTCGCAACGCCAATTTTACTGTAGTTCACGATGCGGGGATGGACAAAATTGACTTCGATGAACTTCTATCATCAATCAACTCAAAATCTTCAATCTGCATCAGGAATATTTAGATAGTATCAAACAGGAACAGGGTTGTACACTTTCTTATAGCAGCTCATAATTTAGTAGGGAGTTTTCGGTCGTCTCTGATAACGGATACCGTATTCTCTGATTGGTACCTTTTGAGCCAATGAGAAGTCTCTATGCGACAAATATCGAGATACGGTATTCTTTAGCGGAATAGTATGAAAACTCACTTATCATGTTCATGTTAGTTTCGTCACCAGAGAACGACTTTCTTTTTCGAGAGCCAACAATGACGGCAGGGTACGAGAAGATGAAAATAAAAATACCAAAGGACTGTAAAAACAGAGGCTAGTAGGTGGACGTGGTTTCGGAGGGCGTCGGGGATATTATCAATACGGGAGCAAATGCGTAAATAAAGGCATCGATATTTCTGGAATAAGGACCGAGTAATTTCTACAACTAGTGCGCATCCGGCACTCGGGCTCGGTATCACTGGCATGGAAATTGGTGCATAAGGACCCAACGAATGGAATGAATTATCAGAACACAAAACCAACGCATTTAAATTCGAGCTCTACAGATTTCAAGCTAACCCAAACAAAGCGAACGTTTGTCAAATCGTGACGAGATTTTCGTCTCATCGAGGCTTAACCTTTAATTTCGTAGCTTGAAATTAGGCTAGCCCATGAAATTTGGACAGGTTTTGCTAGTCAGTGCTCCGAACGTTTTGTTCGTTCGAACCGAGTGAAATTAAAAGCGATCGAGATCATTAGGCCCGATGATGGAAATATTTTCGGTTAGATCGGTGAAGGTTATGTTAGTAAGCTTTCAATTTCCGGATTCTTTATTCCATACACTCGGTTTATTACGGGCCAAACATGCTGCGACGAAGACCAATGTCTTTGCAAAACTATTCGATAGCTACTTACGAAAAATGAGGAAAGACTGTGCCGTGGCTTTGGTCAAGATTTTCAAACATTTCACAGAAGCGGTAAAAGTGAAGCGTACCTACACGGTGAACAAATTTACTAATACGTAGCCGTATCGACGTAACGGTAAATTAATAAAAAAAAGTAAGTAACGAGTATTTCTTTGTTATATGTGCGAGCGATCATGTATCTATAGAGAATCTGCTCGAGGTTTGGTGACGGATTAGAAAAAAAGACACGATAGTAACTCGGCATTATTTTGCAGGGTCTATGATGAGACTGCGTACACATTCGATAATTTTATTTGCCGATAATGCGCGAAGGTATACGCGTTGGTCGTTAAAAATACGTAATATGATAAGACAAAACAAAAAACAAAAGGTGAAGGTAAAATGAGAGAACTTCGAGCTTATGCCCGGTTACTTTTCATACAAGCAGCCTACGGTCAATCAGCAGATGAATTGACGAGCTACGATTTTGTATGTAGGTAGTAGGTACTACGAGTATGACGTGTATTAGTAGCGCTAAGCGCCGCGGTCGTACCAATTTAGAAGCGCGATAACGGTACACTGGCGCCAACACTTACACTGGCACCGTGTAACGGTTAATTTTTTCACGTACAACATCGCACCGCAGAGATGGTCGGTTAAAAATCGCAACAACCGAGTAGGTAACAATGTAGGTAACAAAATAATCTCGAGCTCGAGTGCTTCTGGCAGCTCTGTTGTTGCGAGTACATACTCGTAAAAATTAATGGTAACGGTTACGGTAATAACTTAAATAACTAACATTCTACGTTATTATCGCAGATTCGGCGTTACGATCCACGGTGTGTAATATACTCGTAGGTATGGACACAGGGCGGTAAGTTATACGGCATCGGCATGACAAGTAGGTACATTACGGGGAGCCGCCAGTTACAAAAAAAAAAAACACAAAAAAACCGTACGCATAGTTAAGAGTATTTCAGATCATAGAATAAATTTTGACAGGGCATTATAACCATTAAAGTACCTACCTACTGAATACGCGACCGGTAGATTGCCCTCTGACGAACATCCATGCGCTGAGAACCTCTATCCCTACCGTAATACTACGAGGTACCTACATTAGACTGCCGAATACAGCGTCTGGACCACAGCATCGAATACCGGGTTAACCTGTACCACTGGTAACTGACTCGTTGTCGTATAATATTACTTTACGCTTACGGGTAACTTAATAAATGTTGCGGCACGCGGAGAATACCTAATTAAAGTTCGCTACGTCAAACGTACGGCTCATCAAAATTTACAATATTAGCCTACTCGTTGAAATACTGATTCTAGGTACTACTATTAGGTAGCAAAAGAAAAAATCTGCTCTATTACTTCTCGACATGTAGAGGGCAGGATAACTGTAAACATTAGTACAACGTACGCACTTACTTTCTGAAAATGTAGGTACGTATAGCGTACAGAATTGCATTTTCTCGCCCTAAAGTCCGTCTCAAAACGAACGCACTCGGACACTTTATGAATATACACTCGTAATGATTACCTAACCGTTCTTCCGAATCTTCTACTCGCTTATTTAACTTATACTAGAGGTATCAAAACATAGAAAATAAGAAATTGCAAATACCGTAAATGTAAACATTACACTTACAACAAGACGGGGTAACCGTACCACAAATACTTATACACCTACTCCATAGGTATCTACTACAAGTACCTATAACTCTAGAAGTATACAAGTTCACACATACACCGTAAGGATTATAAGTACCTACGACATATTTGAATAATTATTTGCTTGTACTTCAACTAACAACATTATAATCGATACAAAATCGTTTAAAAAAAGAAAGAAAAGAAAAGAAAAAATAAGTAAGTTACAGTTTAAGTAGTGAATGAGAGTGACTAGTTAACCGATGAAATTTTAAATAATAGTCGTGTTTATAATTTGCTCGATGACTCGACGATACGTGTAAAATAGGCCATCTCGTTTCTATTTTGTCGCGTTTAACCCGCTCCACACAATTTTCATTCGCGGCTCTGAAATAATACGGTGAAATTTCGTCAAAATAAAAGACCAATGAAGGGCAATTCATAAAATACGAGTGTACCTCTCCGAAGGTGTACGCACCAAGAGAATGCGCACTACTTGTACGGTATTCCCCGCGTAGTACTTGTATACATAATATGTGCTATGTACCCCAATCGAGTACCTACCTTGGCAGTAGCTTCGGTCTCCACGATATAGTATAAAGGAGCGGCTCTTTTGGCATAACCGTTCGTGTCTTTGTAATAACCGCCGGCCGGGTATTCGACACCGCCCGTTTTGAAGTGATGGCTAGGAAATCCGGCTTCGAGCGAACTGTGTACCGCCGACGGACCGCTAGCTCCAAAACCTTACAGCAAAAACGCGAGCGTAAAATGAGAGAAGTTAATATGTGTGTACAACTTGGTCTTAAAAAATTGTTCTTCGAGTTAGTACTTGCACTTACTAATCCGAAAAAAGAATACGGGGTCGCGATCGCAAAGTTGGTTTTATGTATTTTATTATACGCCTCGGTATTAGCATTTCACGAACCAAATACGCCAGGAGCCTATTAAAACCCGAATTTTCCCAACATTCGAGGAGATCGAACAAAAGAGGAAAAGAAGTGTTGTTTCACGGGGGGGACAGCGGATGCCATCGAAAGACCGAAGCGGTTAAATCATCGATCCTTTGGCGATGTGCGTGAAGACTGACACCATATTATTTATGTATACGAAATTTAACGATTCTATCTGGAAGTGGAAGTGAACAGAAGAAGACCTAAACACCCAACTAGCCTACGAAATATCTGCCAGAAAATCTGCAATGCCGCGATGCTACATCATTGCACGCGACGAATGACGACGGATTTCACGTATTGTAAAAAATTCCGAGGAACGACCCAAGCGCCAAAATTCTTCGACGGGAGGAGGGGGGAGTTTCACGATGTTAGCCCGTAAAAATGTGAAAAAAAATACTCGTTTCCGAACGAAGAAATAAACTCTTTTAAGAATCCAAGAGAATCCCTGCGAAAAAATTGTAACTATCCTCTTTAAGACCGACTATGGTCCGGGCAACCACCAGAGACAATCCAAAAATGGTAGTACAATATCGCTCGTGTACACGAAAAATACTCGCGGCCATCCGAACAAATTTAACAACGAACACGTGTTTAGGTTTTAATTATGAAGAGGCGGGGAGGAATAAATTGTAAAGAAAATTCTGTTTTTAGGGTGTGCCGATTCACTTTTTTGTTTCTGTTGTCCATAGCTCTTTCGGCTGTTACGCCACAAGGCGCTATAGACAACAGAAACAAAAAAGTGAATTGGCGCACCCTAAAAACAGAATATTGGCAAGTTCAGTCGCAGTCCAACATGGACAACAAGTAAAGAAAGTTACTCTGCCCCCTTCGATAAAATAAACGATCGATACCGTTAACTTTAGGAAACGGTATCACCATTGATTTCGAGTCATATGGGGAAAAAACTTTTGCATCGAAAATACGGTCAATGGATGTAGCGGTACTGGGGCGCCAGCCACGTCACGTCACGTCACGTAACGTAACGTGACGTAAGCGACGAAGACTCGTCGTGAACGGGCATCAATCAGTAGCCTACAACGGAGAGCGGGAAAAACGAAAAAGGAAAATCGAGCGGAAAAGATGGGCGGATGCATGCTGGATGGATTGGTCGACTCGACGACTAACCTGATGGTGCAGAAGCAGACGGTGCGGATGGAAGGGACCCTTCGTGAATATCGGTATGAGCAACTTCGTGCGGTGTTCCGAAAGCGTGAGTCGCCAAATGCCTGCCGTATGCGGTGATCGAATCGCCTTTCGTCGACAGCAAGTGTCCTTTGGCTGCCAAAATGTGTCCCTTCACTTTAACCAATTGACCGTTGAGCGCGATTACACCTCCGGTTATAGCTTTCACCGCTTGCAACAGCGACGCCAAAATAGTTTTCTTAAACGACCACCAGTCGAATGGTTTTGGAGGAGGTGCCGGCTGAAATAACAAAAATCGTCTTCGATAGAACAAAATACATTCCCAAATTTGTATTCTATCGCGAGGGTACCTACGGACTCATTTTTTTGTTTTCTTTCGGGTTCGCTTCAGTTCTCTGTCATCGAACACTCGAAAGTACGAGATCGATGACTCGCACCAAGGCGGTTGCTTAGGAAATTACTTACTCGAAGGGACGACACGAAAAGGAGAAGGAGCGAGAGGAGCAAGAACAAGAGGAGGGACGCTTACCGCGTACTCGTAGGTGTGGTGATGCGTCTCAACACCCTTCGACGAGCCCGAACTTGAACTCGATATACTGGACAGCGAGCCGATTAATCCTAATTTTTTGTTGAATACCGAACTGAGGATACCGCTGAGCGGACTAGAACCGTGCTGCCTTTTTATTCTGAACGGATCGTTCGAGTCGGCCGCCGTGTCCGCCGATTCCGCAGCCGCTCCTTCGGCCGTTCCCGCTTCACTTTCTACATTCGGACTGACCGCTTCGTCCGCGCCACTCTCGGCAGCTCGCACCATCGCGCACAAGAACCACGCCGCGTACATCATCGACAAGAGTATTTGTTTCTGTAATCAAATAACCGTTTAAATGTTGAAAACGCGCGAGGAGCTCGCCGATCAACTTAAAAGAAAGGCGAATAATACTTTATGTAAGTAGTAGGATCGTAAATAATAATTACGAAAAAAGGTATATACTACTCGACTACACGCTTAGGTTCCCAGGGTATATGTATATTGGGACGGTACAGAGACAACCTTAAGAGAGTTTTGAAGAAGACTTGACCTGGCTGGAAGAGAGTCGACGAGCTTATTACGCGTTAGTTCGCCGGTATCTTATAATCGGCCTTAACGAGTTTCCCAACAACGAGGGCTGAGGGGCAACGCGATTTTCGGTGGCTATCGCCGGGGAGCATTTCGAGGAATGAAACTGAAATGAGAAGCTATTCGCACATGGCACGTGAGGGCCGAGTATTGCGCGATCTCCTAGGGATGACAGTCGGCCCTTTCACCGCTTACTCGAAAAACGCTGTTGTCCGACAACTCCATCGGACTTACTCGTTTCGAAAACCGCCGTTATTATCGATCGATTCGACGGCCACGGTACTCGAAGAATCGAATTAGCTTACGCCGAATTTTTTATTCGTTACGAGAAAGCTGGCTCCCATTTGTCATTTTTTCGTTTCGCGCATACAAGGCGGCACAGAGTACCTAGATAAGCGAGAGTACCTCTCTGCTGCATGCGTGTGAGTACCGCGCTGCACCATACACGACGTACGACAAATATTTATAGTTCGACATTAACGCCGCCACCGCTACGACGGTTAATTAATGTCGCAGTATCGGTCGTAAGAAGCAGCTAAGCTGTCATTATTTGTTGTACGAGACGATGCGATGCGATGCGATGTATCGATTATTACACGAGTACGAGTACACGAGAGAGAAGCTGGACGGATCAGCCTTGGACGGTTTACGCGAGCGCATAATATTTTCACGATACAGAAAAATTCGAAAACGGACGACTTTTCGATGACGAATCGCTTCACCCAGACGCGCTTCTTGTGCCCGCCACTGCTATCAGCGTACGGATACGGATACGGATACGGATACGGATACGGGTATGGATAATGGAGAAAGATGACTCGTCGAGTCGGTCAACGGATTCGCCGGCAGTCACCGTTCCAGCTGGATTGGTGCAGTCTTTCATCGGTTGTCATCGTAGATACAAAATTATGCGATTAGACGTCGCACGCGGAAGCAAAATTGCGTTGTCGACCGATTACCACGAGAGGAAAAGGTACCTTATACGCGATTCAGCGGCTAGCGTCTTCCTCCTACAGGTCTGAAGAGATAGCCAACGCGAACTTGGTTCCTAATTACAGAAGATTTACTGACCGCAGACAGCCCGATACGCGAGAAGTATATCTACGTATACGTGTTCAAGTTACCGCCGTACCTAAGCCACTTTTTTTCTTAGACCGTCACCATCGTGCCTATCTATAGTCGATCGTACGCACACACGGATGACTGTTCCGTTCCGGTTCCAGTTATAGTTCCAGTATGAATTACAAAATAGCTATATGGTACGTAAGTAGCGTATACGTACATACAATTTAAACTAGGTACAAGTAGGTACTAGTTGGTACATGTATCTACCCCGTAATGTACAAGTACCAGCAGGTAGGGCCAATATATGCAATCGACAGAGGAACCCTAATAGTTCGTTCTTTTCTTTTCGTCAAAGCGAATGTTCGAAATCAATATTTTCAGAGTCCACTCGTACACGCTTCATATAGTACTCGTACACTCCTACTTGTTCGTAAAAGAAGCTAATCAGAGCGCATTCGGTCCAAGTTGTAATAATTGATACGTAGGAACGATATTTATAATACTCGTACAGTACACCCCACCTCACCTCATATACTCCACTCTCACAAAAAGATATATTACGCATATCTGTGTGTGTGTGTATGCGAGTGAACGTGTACTTTTTATACACATCGTACGAATGTAAGCGAAATAATTCATCCTTTTCGTCTTCGTGTGTGCTTTCTCCGTTGCAGTTGCGTGGTTTCGAACGACACTTCCTACAGTCTCCTTTATCCGTAATTATATCCGCTCGGAGTCGAGTCTCCGGCAATCAATCGATCGATACTGTTACGAACTGAGCCATAAAAAAAATTGGATCCCCTTCCTCCACTTTTTTATGGATTCGTTGAGCGAGGGAGGGAGATGTCAGCGAAGAAGCAGTTCAAAATGCGGTTATTTAGGTTGTATTTCTACGATTTTACATACATACTCGAAGGACTGGTTAAATGTTAGAAGAATCATGGTGGGGGGGGGGGATCTCTGGACCCTATAACTTCCCCGACGCTACGCATATGTACATTTATTTTGAAACGAGTACGCGTACTTCGTTGGAAACACTTCACCACTAACCTATACGCATACTTACACTCATCGTTGTGTACATGCATGTACCTAGCACGACTTTTAGGCGCGAAAAGGTATCCAACATTTTCTTACGCAGGAATCGGACTTGACATTTAATAGAGCATTTTACCGCGTCTGGCACGATGGCTTGAAATTTAAACTGACGAACCACTTGCCGGACAACGTGTACTGTCAACAAAAATCCTGTACCTCGCCGATCGTAAATTCCGAGTGGCGTACGAAAACTGACATCTCAACCACGTCGCAAGAGACAATAACAAAACACTTGCGGACGATACGATCTTTCTAGCCACCGATCATTCCCAAATTGAATTAACGGCAAAATGCTAATAACTCTCGACAAGATCTCCAAATGAACGAGTGATTCGAAAATAAATCTGAACGAGAACAAGTCGATAAACATCACCTACATAATATAGCACAACGGTACGGCTGTACGACAAGTCGAATCCGCCAAGCATTAAGAGCCGCCTCGAATGGTGGCACCACGTGAAGCAAAAAAACGCTTCAAATAACTAAAAATCTACGACAGATATACTTCGAATAGTCGGCACTCGGCAGGCATGTCAAAAATAATAATCTCTACGCCATATGTCTCATCTACATGACAGTTGAACCAACTGGGACGTAGGTATCCAATTATAGAGTCGTACGAAATTGTCCAATCGGCTTCCAGAATTAATTCCAGCGAGCTCTCGCAATCGCTCACTGATATACGTACCACGAATGACGACCTTCGCGACAATTTGGATATCCGACGGATCAACGAGGTAATCGCGGCGCAGCACTCTAAACGGGACACGAGTTACGATTGTATTGACACGTTAGTTCGCTGGCGCTGGGGCTCTTGGACAGCGGCCAGCAACTAAAGCTCCTCATGCGGCTCAAACCGCAGGACTTCACGAATAATGTCTTTTGGAGTACTGACTGTTGAATTAACTGACTCCGCGTAAGACACTAGAGACGTAAGAAGATTAAAATTGTAAGAGTTAAAAAAAAAAAAAAAAAACCGTAAATAAATAAATAAAAACGCGATACGGGGTGACTCACGTCACACAATCAGCCAACCACTCGCACTCGCGCATAAAATCTTTATACAATGCGAATCTCGAATTTTTTCCCCTTCTTTACCTTTTTGAGACGGGAATCAAATTTTGACCTATTTTTATTTAATTTTCGGTCGATTTTTTCTACGTACCTCACACCTCACGCTTACTTACTCCCAAGTCGGAATCTCAATTTGGGTCTCATTTGGACGCTACAATACAATATGGACGCTGTTTAGCAAAAAGTGCTCGAGTGACAAAATCTGTTTTTTGAGAAAACGTAACATTAAAAGCCAATGAATAATACCAGTTTACGGACATAGCGTTTACTGATAAGCTTTTTTCAACGTGAAGACACATTTTTGAATCGGGGGTCCAATTTTGAGAAATTCTACTTTTTACGCTCTTTCTAACATTACTAAGAACTAACTCATTTTGTCAACAAATGTCGCTCGAGTATTGTTTGCTTAACCGCGTCCAATATGTCAGACTGCTAACAATACTAAGCGAAGAGATGAAACTATGCCGGTAAAAATGTTGTAATTACGGGTATCACGTTGCCACGGCTGGCTCATTACAAAATTAAAAGGACTAAATTAAAATCAGAAATCATCCCCGGGGCAATGAAAAGCCAAGAAGCCACACTACTGAAATCCGCCACAGAGCACGCGAGGTTACGGCTTCTGAGAAGCTTTCAGGGACATCGTAAAGGTCACTCACGAATAGGGTTAAATGTAGTAATTTATTATGTTGCAGCAAGTAATTTAAAATAAGCGCATTTAATGTAACGCAATATAAATGCGAAAACTCGAAATACCTATTTGAGAAAAGAGGGTGAAAAAAAAACTGTCCTCGGGACCGGGCTTATCTGCCGAAGTTTTACGCCTTTAACGAATTTAATGTAAAAAATAAAAAACAAAAAAAACATAAAAGCAAGCAATAACTACGCAATAACAACTTCTTATCATAGCATCATGTTGTGATAAGAACTTGTCGCTTATTGTTTATGTTTTCATCATATTATATACGCGTCAATTACACAAATCGCACCAATTAAATAATCAGTGTGTAACATATCTAACTAATGCACCTTGTTAATGATAGAGGGGCGTATGGCGATGCACGCATGCTAAATTGGCCCCGGGACACCGCACTCTCTATTCCGGAAACGCCTCGAATGGGCCCGCGTCAGAATAGGAGGGATCGCTTTGGGGTAGCTCCTGCCACCCCCATTTCTCCTGTCGCCTCTTCACGGCGGCGAATCTACGGCGACTTATTCTTCTGTCTCTTTGCTGACGAGTTGCGCCGGATCGTCGTTATCGTCGATGTTGGTGGGATGGCGAGTGCCGGCATAGGGTGCTGTGTTCGCTGCCTTTGTCTCTGCCACTCCAGCTCCATCATGCGGCCCAACGTCTTCTTGACAAAGGCAGCTGCCTGGTCCCATCCCGCTCTGCTCTTCAGCATGGTCGGGACTAAGTTCTTCGGTGTAAGCGGCTCAACGCCCGCGTTTTGAAAGGCGGCCGCCGCTTCTTCCCTCTCTTGGTCGAATGCCGGGCACTCGAATAGGGTGCGCCAGGCATCATCATCTCGCCTTCCTGCAGCGTAGTATAGGAGCACCAATGGCTTTCTCATATGCCTATCCGGTGAATGCACCTCGCGTGTTTATCCAAATCGGGTTACGAGTCGTCAATATTCTTTTTTTCTTACCATAATATACGTAATATGACACCAGACTCGATTTTCTCGAATCGCGAGATTAATTCCAAAAAATGTTCACCTCCGAAACTAACGGCGCGAGTCTACGAGGTGCCTACACGATACCACGACTTGTGTCAGTCCATGGAAATCAGAACACGAGTGTTTGATACCTTTTTTTTTCTTTCATTTTTCGCCGAGATAAATGGGAATTTGGTCGACTGATTTATTTTAGATCAAAGAAATTTATAATACATCCGAAGGGAATTCAATAATGTTGAAAATCTCGCTAAAATTTTTTAATTCTTAAAATCTCCCTTATGTTACGGTCTTCACCATTCTGAAGAAAGAAAAAAAATGTTTAGTTTCGTAAATGCACCTAATTTTTTTTTTAATTTTATTAATATTTATTGGAAAATATTTATTTGCGAGCCACAAAAATGGATTTTCACGCCTTACATGCGCACGACATAAAAAATTCGTTGAACGCCCCAGTACAGGTAATTAAGGCCTCAACTGCAGTACGTCACATTTATTCATTGTCCCGGCCTAGGCACAACAATTATTGTGTGAAGTAACTTGTATGCGAGTGAGAGCAAGCGCTTTCGTCTAAACAGCAGTGATAAACAGTAGAGACGTGTGGGAAACATGGCCACGAAAATACCCGAAGTGGTTCGAAGGAGCTGCTCCTGGCTATCCATCGAGCAACAATGGCCTTGAAGGCACGAACGGGTGGATAAAAAGGAACCATACGCTCCGAGAGCGTCTGTCTCTTCGTCAATTCCTTACAAGCGTGTCTGAACTGGTGGAAAAATAGTCGATCTAACGCAACCCTTCTTCACTTAAAGTGACGTGTTTCGCCGATGCACCCAGCATTCCACTGGAATTCTGGACGAAACAAAAAGGAACATTTCGCCGTATGGAGAATCGTCATAAATCGTACGTGCGTAACTGAATGTAGCTGCACATGCTCTGCCTTCCAGAAGAAAGGGGAATGCAAGCACTCGTTGGGTATGAAGATCAGGCTGCAGCTAGTGTAGGTTCCCGCGAGAAGCGAAAAGTGTGCCGTTGGGACAGAAACGGAAACGGGAACGGCCAGCAAAGTCGAAGAAGGCGTTGCTTGTGCAGTAATGCTTTTTTTACCTACCTGATAATCAGACTTTTTTTTTTAACCATAATTTTGTCCTATTCATTTTTGTATCCGAACGTATTTTTTTGTAAAATCCTTTAATCATTTTTGTGGCGTGATATAATGTTTCTGGCGTTACATTGGTTTTTGAGACGTTCCTGACGAGGACGTGCGATTGACCTTTTGTGAAGTGCTAATCAATTTTTATGGCGTGCTTTTAAATATATACCTTTTTTATTTCCTCGTCTTAATCGTTCGTAGATAACGTATAGTAATCGGAGTTTAGGAAACGAGAAATTTTTGGTTTTTCATCCTGCCAGTGCCGAATGACAATTTGTTGCTTGAATTTTTTTTTATTGAATTTTGCTTGTGAACGTGGCCAGATTCCAGTAAGTAATTTTTTAAAAAATTCAGGCTTCGTAGGCCCTAGGCAATTGCCTGCTCTGTCTAATGGATAAATCGGCACTGCATCCTTGGCAGATGGACTGGTTCGTACCAATATGAGTTGGCGAGACTTCAAGCACGTTACTGCGCATGTATGTTACACATCTCTCACCAGAATGTTTCTAAGTACGCTGGCCCTTAACAATGGTTAAGAAAAACAAAAACTCATTTACGAGCAGCGGAACGAGCAAAATTGTTTCAATTTTTCCGCCGAATTTCTACGAAAAATTTCATTTTGGACTGCGGTCAAAGAGGGGGATAGGATTATTTCCCAAATTCCCCTGTTTTCCGCTCGGAGTTCAAACCAGGGCGTAGGTAGCCTTCGGAAAAATGATTAAAATGATTTTTGTACTCCCTTCGAGATTTTGAGATATGTGTATCATCTCAGATGTTCCCAGGAGTTATGTCGCATTATTTCAATAACCGTCTTTGTCGCAGTATTTGCACCCAGCACACCAACGAGACAAATAAAATTACTGGAACTGCGACGATACCGCTCGAGGGATAGCACCTACTTAGAATACGAGTAAAGAATGATAAGGCAGGCAGACATAGGCATGGGTAGACAGTGAGGCGGAGGCGGGCAGCGGAGTTCTCGAGGTAGTCAGTCTGCGTGGCAGCTGGCTGACCGCATAGAGCATACTCGTATATGCACAGGCACACACGAATACCTACGAGAGCACAACATAGCTGGACAACATACGAGTACGTACTCGTACCTAGTCGTAAGGTAGAATCAGTTCGACAGCGGTCGAGCGGTTTCGCAATTTAATGGGTCCGCTTTTGAACCCTTCACCGCCAATTAAGATGTTCGAAACCAGTTCACTCGCGTAACAGGCCATCAGTTAAACACGGATTCGATTGCACAATGACCTCGTTTCTGCATCGCGCATGTACATACAATATTTATTAATAGGTACCTAACGTTACACATATCGCAAAATTTATTTCAGACATTATCGTGCGCTGAAATGCACAAAATTGCGTTAAATCGGCCCAACTCGCGCATTTATTTACCCGTATACAGGCGTACGTTACGTACGAATACGTAGGCACCGGCGGACTTACCGTACCATTCACTCGTTTAGTTTGTGAAGAACTCGATAAGTACGAGGAGTAGTACTACCTACTCGTACATATACGCAGCCCACTCGAGTCTGCTACGCGCTTTCTGAAATTTGACTTCAGACCAAATTATGGCCGATGCGCAAGAGCGTTTTTTGACGCAGGACACGCTGCTGCGTCAGGAGGACGCGGACGTAGCGTTCGTCTAGTGCCAACACGCGGCAATCGATAAGGCAATTCATATAGGAGACGCCGGGCGCTACAGATACTGACGCGGACGCGAGTATCTGCTCGACGCGCGTTGCCGCGTCATACCCCGGTACGCATCTTACGAGTGCTAGCAGACATACGACACAATTCACATGTGCCTTTTGCGCCGGTAATATTTTAGGCGGAGCATTAGTACTTTTAAGGAGAAATTTCGTATTTTTCAGTTTGCGAAACACTTCTTGGTGAAGCTGTAGTAGACTTTTGATATATGATGCGTGGTCGGTGTCACAATGTCACTAACGCTGAAAAATTTAAACAGATTTGAAGCTATACAACGGAATCCGAGAACTAAGGTTTCCAGTTCATCTTTGAATTACAGTTAGCGATGACATAGAATAAGTGATTCTCGAAATCGTAGCACCACTCTCTTCTATTTCGGCTTCTCGAAGAGGCAAAAATGTATACTCGAAAAAAATTTGACTATACCACGCCGTAGCCTAACATTTTGCCTAAAGGCACGACTCTTTAATTTTGAGACGCGAATAAAGGATAAGCTTTCACGCAAAGTCTGGTCGTACAATTTACACATCCGCACGATTTCGGGAACCTTAGCCCACGGGAGCGTCGTTAGATGCAGGGATATCGTCGTTGACGATAATGGCAACAGCACCGCGTCAAAAAGCGGTTGATAATCGGTGCAACAGCGTCGGTATATCGAGGGACAAATAAATGTGCTGTAGGTAACTAAAACGAAACGTCGGCACGCGAATTAATGAAGAAGACGAGGAAATGGAATGTTTGCGTTCGCGTGACAACATCCGCGATAACGCCTGTACGAGTATTACAGACCGCATAGGTAAGTCAGTGATCGGGTAGTTCGCACTCGAGAGAATACGATGTTACATACGTACGTATATGTATAAGATGAAATTTCGCTTATGGTATCTTCGACGGTCTGACATCGAACAACAACAGAAGATGGGTCGATTTGGTTACATGGCGGAGTGAAAGTACACAAGTGTGCACCGGTAGATAGGAGAGAAATAAAAAAATCGTTCACTACCGCGGCCGACTAGCGTTTAGTTTGAACCGATTCGTTGTTTCAAAATTTCACGATCGCTGGCGGTTGCCGGTAATGCGGTAATGACGGCAACTGATACACTCGCATCAACGAAGCTACGTTGAATAAATTGCCTAACGTCGCGCCGTGAATACGTATGTCAATACGAGTATATGTATGTAGGTATTTAACCATCATTAACGGGGAATCCACGCGGCGGTGGCGGTTGCGGTGGCGGTGGCGTGGCGAGGTCGAGCGAGCAGTCGAGCGCGCTCAAGAGAAAACCCCGAAAGTGGACTCGCCGTGTCAGCCGTCAAGTCTCAGATCCTCTTGTGCACCAAGTACCAACGGACAGCGACACAGACTTGCTGACGCGAACTTACTACACGTGCTTCTCCTACTTACCTTTTCACTCGCTCTCCCTCCACCTCCAAACATCACTGCCAACGTACCGTGGCGCCGCACTGCGATGCGATGCAAGCCGCAACAAGTTATCTCGGCCCTAAGAGCCCAGCAGTCGCATCGTTAAAATTCGAAACATGGGAATTCTACGTGGCGCGCACGTGACATGTAAGTTATTACACGTGGCAGAAACACGTGGCCCTCGTACAGTGTTCGGTACAAAGTACGGACACGTTCTATTTTAAATTGCAGCACATTCCTGATTTTAGTGCAGTTCGCTCTCTCGTTCTCTAAAGCCTCTCACACCCTGGAGAAGTAAGCGAGTCACCTAACCATCCGCTGCTGCCAAAAACTGCTTCTTACACATTAAAAATAAGATTCTTACGCGCATACGATTGTTTTACGATAAGATGTTAAACGAGTTGGCTAATTAGAAACAGTTCAACTTCGGTGCATGCAGACGAGAAATGGGAAAGGGACATCAACGAGTTTGAAACCCGAAACTTTTCAACGCGAATAACGCATTTAGTTCGGGCTAAACTTCTGATATTTCGAGATTTTGATAGTTATACTCGGGTCACAATGAGATGTACCAATCACGGTTGCTGAACTAAACTTAGCCGAGTTGCAAGCCCAGAAGAGGGGAGGGAGTTTCAAATGTCTAAACCAAAGTAATCTGTAATTCTGCTCGTATTTCGTATAGCGTGGATTTGTAACATCAAAAAGTTACAAACGAAAATTATCCTCCATTAATTTCTAGCAAAACTAACTGGGATCGTAAATAGGAAATTCCTCCGGGGGAACGCATAAGATTTATGCGCGTAATACAATGGCGGATCAACGAAATTTCAATCAAATTTTTGACTCGACAAGTATAAATTAAACCCCTTGCTCAAAAATGTTTCTAAATTTTTGATCCCATAAAAAAGTATCCCAAATTTCAACCTGAACTGATACGAAATTCTTGGGTCTAAAATCTAAAATGTCAGTTGACAAGCGTTAAAATTCTACCCATCTCTTGACTTGGTGAGAGGAAGAAGGAAGGCGGACATCCCTATATTCCCTTTTACTTACGCTTTTAAAACACATTTATTTATTATACCAATACTAGGAGGATTTCAAAAAATGAGGGCAATGTTCACGTTCCCATATATCTTCGAAAATACCATTATATGTATTATGCACATCACACGTATTTGCCGAATATTATTATTAATATAGGATGAATGTAGCGCATCAAGCAAACGCAACTGTTTCTCCTTCGTGTACTTATGTCTCGAGTTAGATTTTCTCCACATCCTGCGCACTTGTACGAATATCTTAAGCACAAAGAAATAAAATTTCGAGTTACTTTCCGATTTTATCGACTTCTGCGAGTAAAAAGACAGTCAATGTCTCTCGAACCTGCTTTCCTATCTCCAGAACGGTTGACACGGTCGAATAAAAAAATATTTTCTCGATGGGAAAATATAAAAAGCACTTTCAAATGGAAAATTTTTATTAAATTTTAAATTTTTCAAAAATTAGAACTATCGAAAAAGTTTTGAGACCTCGTCGAAACTTTGATCGAAATTTGATCTTTTGAAAGTAACGGATAATCGATCGTCTTACATTATTATGACATTAATAAGACAATGACACCGACGTTAACATTCGCGGCAATTCGATCAGATGGGCAACATCACATTTGAAATGATCTTGATCAAGATCAAAGATCATAAGCCTAGAAAAAGATTTTAGATCAGATCAAAGATGTCTTTAAAATGACCTTCGATCTTACGATCATATTAAGATCAGATTATGCCCATCTTTGATTTTAAGTTCTTTTCCTTTTGAAATTAAATTCAATGCGGATTAATGGAAAATAAATTCGAACTTCTTTGATCGTTGGCGTGCTAGAATCGAGCATTCCTCTCTTTCCGCAGAGGAAGCAGAGAAGGTAGGAAGCAGGGATGATAAGTGATTTAAGCCATAAGCTGAAGGTTTTTGGTCAATTAAGTCAGCTATAAGCTTAAGCCAAATGTGCTGTAAGCTATAAGCCATATTTTTTTTGGCTGATTTATGATTTTTTTTTTGTTTCTCAAATCTGAAAATTTTAAATATTTAAATTTTATTATAACATATTTTATTTTATGCTTTTCGAACCAATATCCCACCCACAATGTTAACGGCCATTCATCACCATCGCTGATTTAAATTTAGAGAGTAAGAGAACCGACTAGTATATCTTTACTTTTATGTCAGATGGCACACACGAAATTATTTTAAATTAGAAAATATTAACAGTATACATTCATTTGGTAAAAACCAGAAGCTCGAGCGAGCTTATACGTACTTTGCTACTTTCCACCAGTCTTCCTTTACAATACTTCGCCAGAGCCAAGTGAGGGGCAGAAATATCAGATACAAATAAGCCATAAGTATAAGCCAGCCTTAAGTTTAAGCTATAAACCATAAGCTTAAGCCAATCAATTCATAAGCTATAAGCATCAGCCATATTTTCAAGGTCGTAAGCAAAAGTCATAAGTTTAAGCTTTATTGATTGGCTTATCATCCTTGGTAGGAAGAACACTATGATGCTTTAGGGCTTCAGGCTTCAAAGACAGTTCACATTCACACTTATGTCGTCATGTCATAGATTCTCATAGTCACAAAACAAAAAATATAGAAGTAGAAGGAATTATGTTAATGGTCACAGTAGCTGTCTGGTGTCTGTACTCATTCTGAAGAGGGAAGAAATAACCTAATCTTTGATCTTTTTTAAATAAAAATTAAGATCTGAAGATCAAAGATCACCAAATTTTTAAAATCATCTATCTAGATCAGATCAAAGATCGCGAAAAAATGACCTTCAATCGTAAGATCACGTTAAGATCAGATCATGCCCATTTCTGAATTCGATGAATTCTGCCACATCGTATGACGCACAAACTGCAGACGGAGTGGCTCGGAGCTGCGGATGTAGAAATATTTCCACGAATAGTTTGAGCATTAGAAAATCACGCTGGCAAACTCCGAGAAATTATATACGATAAATGAAACGAGAGTACCTAACTCATCTTCTTCCCGAATTTGGAAAAAAACAACAAAAAAAACAGTTTTTCCATCTATGGCGACGGTCGATAAAATACGGTCGAAAAAACGTAGGATCAGTCTCCCCAATGATCACATCATGGTTTTCAAAAATTCGGTTATTATAGTTGTACGATAAATTGATATCTGCACCGTTACTCGCAGTTTCTGCTCCCCCCTCTCTCTCTTTCAAAAATTACATAAGCTGTCGCAAATATTAAATCGCTAATACCAAAACGTACTTAATGTTTGCAAAATATTTCACAGCTTCATTTTTTGCTGGAAAAATGTCAGTTCTTTCGAATATACAATAATTACTACTGCGTGATGTATTGCGTTCGAATTTTTATGAGTCAGCAAATTTCAGTAAATTTGTTTGTTCGAGCGGGTACTTTCAAATTATTCCACTATTCACTCAAACCTCCTCGATTCACAAATCTCAGAACGCTTCTGCGACCTATTTCGCGAAATTTCTAGTCACCTTTTTCACGTTCATCCGTTTTTATGAATTAGTCCTATACACTTGTAAAATACGAGATAAAATATTATGGTTTTGTTGATCGCCTTCAAGTTGAGAATTTTCGGAACATCGATTAATTCAACAGCGATTCTAATGTGCACTCCTTTCACGAATTTGAAAAGGTCTGCAGTCAAACTTTAGAACAGACATTGCGCTCGTAGTTTTGTTTTTTCTAAAGTAGCACTGTCTGTTTTCTTTTTACATTTTCGTCGACCTTCTCTCGCTTTTAGTCGAAGCGGTCGAACGAATTAAGTGAACTACGCAATTAAGTACAATGATCTAGAAGTGTTTGACAGAAACTAAACAAGAGAAGTGCTCAAGTATGGTCACAAAAAGAGTGCCTTACTATAGATTCCCGGTTTGAATGATCGTGACCTTTTCTGATTAATAAAATAAGAGAATTACTTTTCTAAATCGCAACAAGTTTATCCTTTTCTTCTTTCTTTTTTGGAATTGGATACTGGAAGTCCTAACTCATCGGCATCTAATTTTCCTTCAATGCAAGAAGTCCAGTTTTGGAAATCTTCTTCAACTTATATTTTTACGAATATTTCAGTTTTATGCATAAAATTTCTAGGTCGTGTCCATTATAGTTGTGGCTAATTTTTGTCAAAAATCGAAAGAAAGAAAATCAAAATTTGAAACACGAAGACAGTTTTTTGTACTTCCAGAGAAATTACAAAATATGAATTTTGCGTTCTGGAACAGTAGCTGTTATACAAAAATTCGTATAAAGTCGTTATATTTTTCGACCGAAGTTGAGTAATTCCACGTGTACAAGACCCATTTGGTTGTTTCTAGCTTATTGCTTTTCCATTCTAATACCAAACTGAACGATTTTTGAACTGTACCTAGTGTAATCTCAGGAAGCAAATATTTTTCGTATTCCGTTCATTTTTCTTTAAAGTAATTTTTCTATTAAACTCACTTTTTACAAGTTTAAACTTCAAACAGAGTTTTTTTGGAGGGGGGGGGGGGGTAAGAATAAAAGTTAAAAGACTTAAAATGGGCTGAAACGGATGTAATGTTGATGTAGTTTTATCCAATGTACATAAAATATGCAGCTAATTGTAATTTCATTTCGAACCAATGAGCGCTTCACACGTAGAAGTGACATATGTCTCTTTGAAAATGGGTGCGATCGAGTGTATGACATCGAGTGTAGACGTTGACGAGGTTACACGTTCGATTTGTTGTACACGCGGACGGATACGTTTGTGAAAACAATTTCGCGACCATGTTCGGCTTTGCAGGTATAAATTTCTGACACACGACTATCCACTTTATTGATAACCATTAATTACGTCCGCAGAAAAGACATCGTTTAACACCCCCTTTAAAAATGCTTCTCGTGTATTCGGAAGAAATATACGCTTTCAGTATAGATTCTCTCGGCGATTAACCAAATTACAATCAACTAAGTACATAGTACTAATATGTGTACGATGTGAAAATGAAAGGAATTGTAATTCAAATGTCGTAATCATGGTGACATCGCTAAAATTCGAGGTCAATTCCAAGTTAATTTCGAAATACATGGAATAAACCGATAGCTCGAATTCGTGCGCAAAATCGCGATTTTTCGAATGCAAAACAGACACGAGAAATGACTTTTTCGTCTAACACTTCGAAAAACTTGACGAGAAATGCTCCACAAGAGTGGCGAATCACACTCTATACCTAACATAGCCTACCGTTTCAAACTACACTTAGCAGATACAAATATCACTACCAACGAAATACTATATCTTACACAAGACAACCTAAAACTTTTTACTTAAAAAATGCACACAGAGTATCTCTTCCTATGGAATAACACCTGGATCAACCTACAAAACAATAAACTTCGTGAAATTAAACCAAACATCTTCCCTTGGCATACTCTAACACAAAAACAATAGGCTAAACGAAACATCACTATCTAGACTCAAAATAGGCCACTCATCCTTAACTCATTCCTACCTTCTGTCACACCAACCTAACTATTAAACACATATTAATTGACTGCCCCACACACCAAGCATTACGTAACTCCTTACGACTCCCACCTACACCTGAACACGTCCTCTCAAACAACCACGACTGCACATCCCTAGCCCTAGAATTCTGCACTTGCCCTAATATTATTAAGACACTGTAACTCTAGCAATACATAAATTAGTATTAAGATTATAATCCATTTTGAATAATAAAATATCTTTAGAAGTTTAAAAAAAATATGTATATTATTATTTTGGTGCGTATTTTTTCGCATGTGGAATTTTTTTACGAGAATCAAATATTTTTTTCCGGGGATAAAATACGAGTACATATTTCTCGAAGTGAAAATGTTAAATGTTACTCGACTAGTAAGCCGGGGAAAGAACAACGAACAATTCTTTCTTTAAATTAGTTCGTATTTCCTTTCTTCGAGAAAAGAATAATAATAATAAAAATTAACGATCGAAATTAAAATTACAGAAGAGTCAATCCGAATTTTGTGCCACATTTTAATTTGTCTAATACGGTAAGAACACGTCGTGGCGAATTTATGGGTTGAATTTTCCCTGCAGGCTATAGATGAGGGGCTTTCAAAATTATGTTATTCCGTTTCGGCAAACTATCGCATCGAGAACATTAATCTGTCACCCGACTTTCCAAATTTTCAAATACCCCGCGATTCTGAATTAAAATGCTCGCAAGCTGCGTAAAGAAAAAATATGAGACACCCCATCGAGGGTAGGTACTAGGTACCCACGAGTGTCTAAGTACCTACAAAAACCAGGTCTTTTTAGGTGTACAGCTGTCGAACAAACTAGAACGGGATACACTACGAGTACTCAGGTATAAAACACTATGTGGTAGAACTGAGGTAGATTGATGCGATTTAGGCGCGTATTTTGTCACTTTTACGTCTATCTGTATTTATTTTATTTTATTTTGTTTATTATTATTATTATTATTATTATGCCCTATTATTATTATTATCATTATTATTGTTATTAATATTTTTTTCTTTACTTTATGACCTACACACGCTTTCGATTCACTCGGTAAAACTAAGATGAAAGGACGTTTAGAGCTGATGAGGTGAGTAATAAGGCAGTACCTAGCGCGTCAACGAAGCAATGATAAAATTTTAACTGAAAATTGGTTATAGCTCGTGTCAGAGTTGTGTGCATGGTAATTAAACGCTGTTGGTAAACGCTTTTTTTTTTAAATTCAGCCTCAAGCGGTAAACCTCATTTAATAATAAATCGAAAGAAGGCTATTTTTCATTATTTTAGATCGTACGTAACTTATTTATGTACTAGTTTATTAGGTGGCATTATACGAATAACTATATCTACATCCAGTTTCGTAAGTCTACATACGAATTCATGAGAAAAGTTTACGATCTATACACAGACCACGCTCGCTCAATAATCTTATTTTCTCAACGTCAATTCAAATGGAGGTTTTCAAAATTTAGAATAAACACACTGTTATTAGGGCACTTTTATAACAGAACTTGAAAGCCGAAATATAAGTTTTGATTACGGATGCGAAGCAAAATTTCAAATAACACGTAATTTGGAGTGACCAGCGGACTATTTTCAAGCATAAATTCGAGAGAAACTTCCTCGATGATACACGTGCTTATTACGCGTGGACAATGTATTCGTACACTTATTTCTGCTATGTAGTGGGCAATCGGTCCATTCCTAAATCAGGCTACTCCACCTTTCAAGTAGTAAGACGGTCGTATATAGTCAACGCGATGCAAGTTAGCTGCCTGCCCGAAAGATCGAGAAAGACTTGGTACAGATTTAAGTGGTAATTTTGGAGGATTCGAAAGTACACGAGTAAGAAAAGTATCGAGGCCAGGGGACTCTACGATGCGTACCTATTTCAATTATTTCTCTTTATTTGTGAAAATAAAACGAGTGGTTTCAAAACCCATTGTAAAAATGCGGAAAATCGATTTTTATTTTTCCGAACAAGAGGAAGGGCTCGTATGTATTCAGCGAATTTCTCACCACGGTCGTCGAATCTAAATATTTCCGTACCTATAATTATATGCTGGCTCGATGTAATAGCCAGGGACTGGTTGACGGAAAAAAGTACACGCTACATTTGTATAATTTATTTTATACGAATACGAAAAAACGAAATTCTACGACGTTTTTACGTTCACGTCCCTTTCTCGTGCTCTAGAGGGGGTTACAGATTCGATTCGATGGGCTGGACAGATTTTCTTTTCTTCGGAAACCTAATTTGTCGAAGATATCGGTTAATCATTTTCCCCGAAAACCATTCGATCGCGTTTTCCAAGTCTCCGGATGATCATTTCTGTTCATACCCTGCTCGCGAGCATCCGTACACGAAATAAATTCGCACACGTATAGTTCATTATTGCCGGCTAAAATACGGACGATAAGACGGAAACGTGGAGCGATAAAGATCGAGAAAATAAAATAATTATTACTCGTTGTTTCAAAAGAAAGGTTATTTCGGCCAGTGCGGGGTTACGTAATACGTGCGAGCAAAGTGAAATGAAATCTAGACGAGCGAGCGAGTGAGCTCGATTTATGCGCTTCGACTACCTGTCGGATTCCGGATACCAGGTATACGAGTACCAGTTCCAGGTCCACGTCCACGTTCAGTACCAATAATACGAGTAAGAGTACGTATACATCGACCGGGAGAATCGGTAGCCTCTTGTACTATACCGGAGTATTTGTTAATATTGTACACAAGTAGTCTCAGCTGCGCCGCAATTGGCACTTTAAATCACACTTAACCGAGTAAGTACAATGAGGGAGCGAATGAGCGAGCGAGCGAGCGAGCAAGTAAGTAAGTACCTACGTAAGTGAATAAGTAATACTCGTACGAGTTTCAAGCGTAACCTCCACCATACACGCTCGCAAATGGGCAGACTTTTTCGCACATTTTTGGGCCTTCTCGATACGATCGAATCGGCCTGATTTAAATACGCGAACGCTTGCGCAGCGTTTCAACACGCGATCGACTCGAATGAAATGCTAACGAGTTCGACCAACGAGGAAATAATAACCGATTCGATTAATTAAAACAATTCTCTCTTTCGCCGCGCTGTCATGTAGCAGTAGCAGTGGTCGAAACGAAACGGCAGCGGCGGCGGCGGCGGCGGCGCGTGAGGAAGACGATTACGATATTCATTGCGGCATACAAAAGTAGGTATGATGTACGAGTAAGTATGTGTAAGTAACTTATGCAGCAGACTGGTTGAGACAAAAACAAGATTTCATCTTCTTCCTCCTCTTCGTCTTCTTCGTCATCGTCCGTCTATTTTTTCATTTCGCAAATTTTTACGGCACCTAAAACTTAAATAACTCGGCTAGTACCTATGCGACTACTTTCTCTTAACTAACGCTCTACTCTGTAAACTGTAAACTCAACTATCAACTTTTACATCGTGTCCGAAATGTCTATAATTTATTGTTGATAACTTCGACGCTGTACGCACTCGTATGCAGGTATACGACGACGGTAGCGGTGGTGGCACTTTGTTTACAATTAAGTCAAAATCAAAACTATGAAAAGTAATAGGACGAGATAAGACACGAATACTTTGGTACCTAGAAAAAGCTCCTCACCAACCGCTGCTTAGTGCTCAGGTGCTTACCTACTCGTATATTCGGCGAATGAATGACGAAGAAATTACAACGGGTCGACTGCCACGAAGAAGACAAACGTGCTAAACACGAATCGACGTACAGAGCATTGAAGCACTAATGACGATCTGTGGAAGTTCTTAAATACAGGGGTCTGCCCGCCTAGGACATCCAATAAATAAAGACGCACATTACGTGCGCAGGGAGACGAAACTGTCAATATCGTAAACTGAGCATTCGTTTCCCTACGGGCAGGGGTCGTGTTACACTTATCACTATACACGACAGTTACAGTGGGTATGCTCTAGTTTCGACGAACTCGATCGAGTATACGAATTTCCTCGAGTGTTTGAAGGCTATCTGCCAGAGACTCAAACTCATCGACTCCGAAGGTATCGGCTTACCAAGGGGAGGGGGGAGTTTGTGGTCGAAACAAACCATTCGCTCACCCTTTATACAACCTTTAAATTGAACTTCGACGATTACCTTCATACTTTCGGATGTTACTGGATCGATTCGGTAAAATGACGTCCCAAATTTCCAGCAGCCTTGTTCGTCGCTGTATTCTTCTCGTAAGCACGATCGAACGTCTATCAGAGTGCGCGCACAAAGAATACGAAGAGAGAGAAAAAAAAGCGTGTGCGTGTGTGTGTGTGTGTGTGAGAGAGAGAGAGAGAGAGAGAGAGAGAGAGAAAAACAGAAAAATTCGGACAGTATTTCCAACTGGATAAAATATCGAGTCGGTACGTGATAAGCGCGCGAAAATCTACACTAAACGGGTATATTACATCCGGAATGCGTAGCGAATTCGAATGCCACTCGCGTAATCAATTAAAAACACACCGAAGAAGACGATTGAGAATCGTCCAAACAATGTTATAGTTTTACACAATACGCACCAATATAAATTGAAATTTTCTCAATTTTCAACCGAAACTATTTTCAATAAAACAGGAGAAAAAATGGATAAATAAATAAATAAAAATGAAAATGATATAAATTGAGATTGAAAGTTCGAACAGCGTACGATAAACTGACCCACGACTTGCGACGAGCACGAAATCGAAAACGATAATACCGGAGCGAGCGCGTTCACTGGCAAATACGAGGACTGTCTGTACTTGAGCAGGAGCAGGGTCGAGTATGTCGAAGCAAACGGCGCGAGGGAAGGAGGAAGGGTGAAAGGTAAAACACGGCGACGCCTATAACGCTTTTCAAAAAGTTGAGCCAGCGCGGAGGCGAAGAAGACGCGCGTAATAGCGAATCGTAGTCGCGACAGCTTTTTGAAAGAAAATGCAAAAATTCCATCGTCCGTCCAAATATAGCCGTTTATATTCTCACCCCTCCTCTGCCGCCGACCACGAAAACGGCCGCGTACGTGCCATACAATGTTACGACTGATAACCAGTCTCTTGCGTAGTACCGCAATGCCGTCGATTCAATACCAACTTACACACACCGCTGGGTCGTACCGTACCGTACCGTACCGTAGTTTACCGTACTGTACCGCACATACACATACATAGACAGCATATACAGCGCACTACACTCGTATACGCATACGAGTATACTTACAAGATAGCTAGCTACTACACTACATATGTACATACATGTACGAGTACAAGTAGGTGTAATGAAAGTAAGTTTAAATTCTCCTTTCTCTGCGTTAATCCGAGCGTCCATTGCCATCGCCACCGCCTTCGTCATCGCTATTACCATCATCTCACCGTCAACGTTACTATCACCATCGCTATACCTACTTAAGCACATTCGTATACTCACATACGAAAACACGAAAATACAAACGTTAATGGACGGTCGATCGCATCTCGCATCGCATCCCATCGCATAGTACCGTACCGCTTCGATCCTTTATGCACACACACACACACACACACACACACACACACACGTACATACGTACGAAACGCGTCTGCTCGTTAATGTTGTCTATGTAGTACGACTATCTATCTTATACGTATTTCTTACGTACCTATCGCGAGTTACGAGCACACTACGAACCCACCGCACTCACACTTAAAAACGTCAGACCCGAATTTTGATCCGAACCCAAAATTCAAACTCTCGCGCACTCTCGTTGCAACGGTAATTCGCGACATCTCCAGATACAATATCAATATCCTCTTTGCGGGTACTCGGTCTACTCGTGGTCGACGACATACGGTCTCATTTCTCAATTTTCGGCACTTGTACGGTCAAATTTGAACTGGACTACTTACTACATGTACCAGAAGGACCAAACAAAAAACAAAAAAAAAACGAAAACAACAACAACAAACACTAAGAAATCATATTTTGTTCGTATCATCGAAGCATTAGGGGTTGGCGGGAGGAGAGGGTTAGTTTTTGAGCACGAAGCATTCTTGGTTCCAAACGACCGAACAAACGGAGAAGAGCGAACCTAATTCGGATATACTCGTCCAAATTGATACGAGGCATTCGTTTCACTTCGAGACATTAAAAATAGAGGAGACGATTAATTTACGCATCGTATTTCGCGAAATATATTTTGTAGTTGGAAGAGTGTCGGAATCGTCCATTAGTCAAACGTTGTGGACTATGTACGATAACCTGGTAATGGTTACGATATCGGGTGATCGTAGAATATAAACGGCCGTAAGTTTTACTCGACAATCTGCAACGTGTATGGCTGTGGCTATGACTATGGCAATATGCGAGTGAAGGTGTAGGTAGGGTGGGTAAGGCCAGCTTTTGGTGTGAGACAGCGAGCGTGTAGTGCACCAGCGGAGCGCCGAGAGCTGAGACACGAGAAAGCTGACTCGGTGGCGGTGATCCGCGATTAATCTTAGGAGGTAGACTTGTCGTTCGACCATGACCGCGATCCACATGCTATCGATTCCGTAAGTCAGCGTCACCACACCCACATTATTACAGTATCTATTCGACGGACGGGTAAGATGCCAACGAACTAGACGAAATAGTGGCTTTTGAATCCGCCAAGGTTACCCCAGCCTCTGCCGAGTCGACTCGTTTTTGCAGTTGGTGTAGAGGTACCTAATAAGTTTGTAGAGTTAAGCGGGCCTGACTGTACCGCGGATTAGTACAACATACAAGTAATAATATGCCTCCAATTCCGCACTTCATTGTATTGCGAGTCGTCGTGCGTCTCTCGACCCACTCCCAAGAAGTTCAAAAGGTCTGCATGAGGAAAGTAAGAAAATTCAACGTTTTCGCAGGTTTTTGTATTCTCCTTGACAATGAATTTTCAGCATGCGCGTGAAGCTATTTCAAAAGTAAAAGCCGAATTCTTGGTTTTAGGATCCCGGATGAGATATGGTAGACGGTAATACCGAAACTCTAATAAAATAATTGAAAATCATCGACCAAAACATATATTCCTATTCGCGTACGTATTTGCTCAATTTTTCTCTATAAGCAAAGTTAGCTATCTCGAGTGTACAGTTTCGTTTAAGCGGGTTGAAAGTGAGTTTAACTAAAACTTCAACGGAATTCTTACAATTAGGAAACCCTTCCCTTCGCCACTAATGAAAAAGGAATCATTTCACGGCGTTGTTCAATTTTTCAAATTGAGGCACTTACAGCCGCTTTTCGAGTGTGAAATTTTTTATTTGGACGCCGAAATGAAATCGGGACAAAATTAAAACTCGAATGTAATATATAAAATAACTAAGTGACCCCAAAAGCTCCCATTTCTATAGGTCGTTCAATTTTTCAAATCGAGTCGACTAAGCTCCCCCTCGAGTTTGAAATTTCAAATACGGCGGTAGAAATTGGAGTCGAATCGAAAAGCTCATCCCTCATTTCGACAGTTTATTCGATTCTACATGTCGACCCGATTTTGCCTATTTCAAAGGTTAACATTGAATTGTACGCACCCGAATCGAAAACTTCGTACATGTTACCCATTTAGCGAATCACATCGCAATTTTTTCAAGACTTGTATCGAATTAGAAAATTTGGTTTGATTTTCGAAATCAGAGATCCAAAAAAGTCGTTATACAGATGTTTTGCTCAATCTTCGGAGTCGAGTCAGTATTGCCTATTCTAATTATCAAATTTCAATTTCTTTCAAAAGAACCTCTATCTACATATAATATTCAAATTTAGAACCCAAATTGAGATCGAATCACAATCCTCCGTTAAACTGTCGGAATCAGCGACTCAAATAGGCTTGTCAAAAAGATTTTTCAAAAACTGGATATCAGTTAACCGGTTATTTCTTGGGGAAAATATAATCGCACGCTAAGAGAAAGCGTTTTGCAGTTACGATAAATAGACTTACACGCTAAATTTTGAACCGCGGATTAAAAGGGTAGAACGTCAATTATGATAGAAATGCGCGCAATCTCGTGAACGTCGATAGGTATATTGTGTATTACAGCTATGAAAAAATATCAAACTATATTTCCTCAAACACAACTCGCGTCAATTCGATGACTCCCATTATTTTTGGAACTGACCCCGTAAGAGTTTCATCAAAGGAAATTCCGATTTCGCTGAAGAAGGTTCCAGTCAAGTAACGGCCATCGAGTTCAAATTATATTCAATTCGTAGGTTTTAGAGGTCACTTAATTCAACTTTGAAAGTAATCCTCGAATGGCACCCATTTGGATGCCACTAAATGGAGTTCTACTCTCACCAAAGGGGGGGGGGTTACAATTAACTCCCGGAGATGAATTTAAAACAACCCGAGGGCCAGTATTAGAAAACTTGGATGAAAATAAATATGCGAATCCCCGTCACGATTCGCATTTCAACCACCGGTTAACCGTCGATTGTTTTTAACCAAGTTTCATAATACTGCCACTTAAACACCTATAAAAAAATACAGTCCTAAAAAATAATGATCCGGAATCCTTTTTGTTAGGGCACTAATGAGTCTGCACTAAAAATTGCTTTCAAAATTTAGTGACTTCGAAAACCTATTATTTGCATGTATGTAACAGCTCGATGAAATTACCATTATTAAGGCGGAAATTATTTTGGGTTAGAACAGATTTTTTTACAGTGAGATATAGATTTCTTTATCGTTGAGTAATAAGTAGAACGTGATAATATTTTTAATATCGTGCTATTCGCTCAGTTCAGCGTAATTCAGATTTTTGAACGTTAATATTTTTATCAAATGAGCAAAATATCACTTTATCGTGATTGGTATTTTTCTTTTAGCGTTTTTTCCTCTTTCTTGTAGAGCGTGCGGTAATTCCATCCCTTATTTATTTGCAAACCGGTTTCTTTTTTCTCTTTTTTAAGTTATTTTTACTGTAACAGAGTAACGCACCTAGAAAAGAGTAGATTCTAAATTCCTAAACGTTTCTGAAATTTACAAAATACAGTAAAACCTTCACTAAGACGAACCCTTTGCAAAACGGAAACCTCATCTACCGGAAAAAAATTGGCGGACCGATAGTTTTTCCACGATAAATACACCCTGCAAGACGGAAACCTCTGGGACCGGAATAAACGTCTTAATCTCTTTAAACTCATTATCACGGAAAATAACGAATCAATCGCACAATGTTTTGTGCCATATTTTGCATGGTATCCTAAGCAAGGTTGAAAACGAATCCACTAAAATTGGATTCGAATCCGAATCCACGAATCACTGCATTTTTTTTTAGATTCGAATATGATTCGAGAATGATTTACGTTTACTGTGATTCGAATCAAATATGAATAAATGGAGTGAATTCGAATCCACGAATCATCGAATCCAGGAATCATGGAATCTTTTTTTGGCTGTTACAAAATCAAAATCAAAATAAACGATACCTATTTTACTTACTCAGCAATCGTTGACTCTTTTTCCCCCTTCAGAAAGACTAAATACTCCAAAAACTGGATCTTATTCGGTGTAATCATGGTAAACATACTTTCAGCAATGTAGTTTCCGAAGAAATTAAACTAAATGTTTCGACTAAGGAGACCAGAAAAAATTTTGTAGCTTTTATTACGTTTTTTGATTTTTTTTTTTTTTTCGTAAAAAAGAAGAAGAAAAGCGACCAAAACAGATGGCCATATTGGGCGACTTTAGCGCCTAATACGGCTAACTAAAATTTCCAATGAATCCTGTAAAAGGATTCGAATAAATTTTACGAATCCGGGTCGTCCATTGGATTCGAATCACTGATACGAATCCAATTTCCAGAAGCGGATTCGAATCCATTTTTCCGAATCCGCGAACTGGATTCGAATCTTTTCCAACCTTGATCCTAAGTCATTCGGCTTATCGGATTGCAGCACTGTTACCGACCTTACCAAAGAGGTAAAAGTGCTGCATGCTGTGAACTGGATCGTCCAACCTTTTCGAAAAATTAAACTTGAGACGGTTAAAGAATGCTTCGCTAAAGCTGGTTTTCAAATCGAGAAAAGTGAATCCCAGATCACTGTGACTGAAAAAGATCTCTGAAATGACAACACGTTCGCTTGTACAAGACACTCTTTCCTTCGATCATTGCTAGTCTACTGAGGGAGAAATAACAGAGGCCTATGCACTACTTGCCAAACACGAGGATGTAGAAAGCGAGGAAGAAGAGGAAGTCAATTAACCCGTAAAAATAGAGCTTTGCAGAAACTCTCGCAACGCTATCTGATCTTCAGCAATTTGCAGCTGAACGCAACTGCCCAGAGTAATTACAGAATCTTGTGGTCGCTGAGGAGTCCATGGGTTGCTATCATCCCGGTGTGAGCGATTCGGCGCTGACTCGCTTCGGCTATTAAAATTGAAAATACATCCGGACAGACAAAATCTTGGTAAATTAGTGACCATGTCTGCGATGACAGTCATGAAAAGGAAAGCAGAAGATACAGATGAGGTGGCCCCTGCCATTGTAAAGTCCCAGCTAGCTGACATGTGGGAGGCATCACAGGGTGCGTCATCCAGGACGAATGTACTGAAGCAGACAGTTCGACGTATTCGCCGAAAATTGCGTAAAGTATCACCGAATCTGAAGTCGTTGCATAACCTGACTGGACCGGAAAAATACACGTCACCCGGTAATGCAAGTGGAGGCAACCTATTCTTAATTTTTGGAAGACAGCAGGCGATGAATATCTTGTGCAAGAGTATGAAATGTGATTCGGTGACGGAACTTTTAGTATTACCCCACCCTGAACCAATTTTAGTATTCGTGATCTTCTTTATAATGCATAACGATTTTTTTAATGAACTCTTTCAGTTAACGAAATCTAATTTTTACTCGGCGCCGAAATGACTGCAGCGTCAAAAGGTATGTATCGCCCAAATAAGTAGCGCCGAAATGACCGGTTCCGGAGTCGATTACCCGAAACAATATATATACAGAATAGTATTCAAAACTCACGAAGAGATTACTTTCAAGCTGTACGTACTTACTCTGTACTTATACTGTGCATTATAACAAAGTACCTAACCATTTATTTCGACCCTCTCCATAGCAGAAAAACTTATTGAAAGGAAAAAAATGTCCGGTCCGAATGCGTTCCGTCTTAATGAAGTTCAACTGTATATTTAATTTGATAATGCAGCGTATTACAACAATCAAATTTGAGTTCTAATAAACCACGAATTATCTTTTTCATTTTCAAATTTGGATTTAGAATAGAGAAAGCGCTCTATGTTATTTTCATCAGCTATTGGAAACGCATACGGTTATTCGGTTATTTTATAGCATTTAAAAATAATCGAAAATAACCGCTTAATTGGAGTAAAATGGCCGATTTTTTTGGTAAACCGTTCGGTTATTGACAAGCCTAGACTTAGACAACTCCTATTCCGCTGCTCCGATCTTCTACAGCAGGTAAATTCTGCTCATTCGAAGGAATAAAATTTTCAGATCAGTGACCCAGAGAACCCTAATCCGATTACCTAGTTCAATTTTTACCAAAAAAAAACTATTGGGTCAAATTTTCTATTAACAGGTAAAATTTAGATTTTATAGCCCAAATTGAGGTCGGATCCGAAATGTTATTAAAGTTTCCGAAATTAATGACCTAAAAAACTTGTATTTCGATACGTGGTTCGATTTTTAAAGTTGGTCATTTGCCCAGTTTTCAAGTGGAGAAATTTGAATTTTGAAGCCTAAATTGGGGTCGGATCAGAAATCTGATCGAGTTTTGAAAATCAGCGACCTAAAAACCAGTATTCCGTTTTTTTTCTTTTCAGTCTCTTAACACGAGTCAGTTTAGCTTTTTGAAAGGAAGTAAAGTCGAATTTAGCTTGCTAATGAAAATCAGATCAAAAATCTGATTTGATATTCAAAATTAATGACCCGAAAGGACGTATTCTCAATAATTTTCTGTATGTTACTTAGGGAATTCCAAAGTCGGTGGAATGTCCCAGCTCTCTTCTCAGAAGAGGAAGCGTTTTCATTTTATAATACTAAAATAAACTAGACCTTCGTATTCGCAGGTCCTCGTTGGCACCGTGTCAACTGGAGTTCGCAAAAAAAAGAAAAATAGTAAAAAAACGAGATGAGGATGAATTTACATGCTGTACCCTGTACAGTAGCTACGCATGCAAATTGAAACCCATTTTTTATTTCATTCAACACGAAGTAAAACAAACTGACTCAACACCACAGCGCGGTTGACAAGTTAGCCATGTTGAATGGAACTTTTAGTTTCGTGGGCGAAAAACACCCGCATACTGTAGAAAGAAGCCGCAGAGCTACTCGCAACCCTTAAAAAACCTTCGCCCAATTTCCCCCCCCCCCGATTCACAGTGAAACAAGGTTTATGTTTGATTTGGGCTATCCTGAGAAATTACGATTCAAAAAGTAGTTAACAACCAGAGCTTTTGTGCTTTTAAAAAGGGAAAGTGCGTTTAAATTCCGATACGCACTCGTACTCGTACTATATACCTATACATGGCACGTCGCATTGGTACGAAGCTGGTAGGTGTTTGCTCACGAAAAACTTTCAATCCGTGCTTATAACTGGCGTCGAGTCACTACGAAAGCAGCCAATATTATAACGAAGACCGCGTGGTCTCAACCGCATATCGTTTCAATTCCTTTATTATCGAATCCGGTCGACTTAAATTCGTCGCCTTACGTAACGATGAGAACGAATATTAGGAGACTTTACACACACGCTAGCTTTCTCTAATACGCAGCTCACTTCGAGTACCTCTATTCCAGTACAAATTCATTCGGAAATAATAAACGATGAACGGGTACAGATAAGTATATTAGAGATGGTCCGGTCACGTAATTCAGAAAACCATCGTAGTGACCGTCACGATACGGTCACGACGGTAATTTACCAGTAAATTATAAATTAAAATCATTGGTAATTTACAGAAGTTGCCGGTAACTTGAAGGTGGTAAATTCGACGATGACCGGATTCTATCAATTACGGATGCTAAACGCCAGCTAACGTGCGCAGTTGAAATATTAGGCTACTTGCGCCAGCGAAATACCACCTAAGTTATCAGCAGATTTTTACGAAGACCTTCAAAGTTAGGCCTTTTTCATTTTTCAGTTGTTATAACTACATGTAAGCTACCATGGAAGATGGAGACAGCTATATAGTAGCACAGTAGCATTTTTGCTTTATTCAAGACGTATTTTATTTGTATTTTAATTTGAAAGAAAATGTATTTTTCCCCAACACCTGTACCCGTTTATTCTCACTAACGTGGCCATAAAAGGTGATAAAAATTTAGTATTTTCGCATATATACTACTGCTTAAGATTTTGCTTGGGGACAAACGAAGTGCCTAGGGCGAGCAATGAGTCCTCTGCCCCTCCTGACACTAGTCTGCTTTAATCGTTGAACAACTTTGCTTTTGTGAGAAATTATATTAAGTGCGAGAATAGGTTAGAAAATCATAAAATAAAACGACTTTTCAGTTTTTCATTACTTTCCTCACAAAGCGTGTATCAAGTATCGCAGAACGCAACGCAGTTCATAATGAGGTAGGTCGGTAGGTAGGTACTAAAATAAATAATAATAATAATAATAATAATAATAATAATAGGAAGATGAAGAGAAAAAGTATAGAACAGCATCGAGTTATAGACAGATAAACAAATTATGGGATAATACGAACAATGGCAGACGGTACGTACTACGTACGACAAACGATAATACCGCAATACAATGGTAGATGGTACTCGGACATAGTAGAGGTACTCATTTTAGTTACGCTAATACAGAGAGTTCTGGTGCCGTCACTAGTAAGTAGTAACCAATGCCGTGTCTCGCTAACTGTTTCTAGACCAGTTAAAAATATGGAATTGACATCAGCGAACTTTTGTATTGTTGTGCTGACCGATACTGCTTTCCGCAAGTGATGACAATTGGGAACTATTCTTTTGTACACGAACACCACCTGGTAGCTAATACCCGGTGAATTACGGTACCCGTTGGCAGAAAACTGCAAAAGCTCGTTATTATACTGAAATTACGGTATCGTTACTCCAGCCCTACCACATAGAAGCAAGGATGAAGCCCGATATCAGTTTAAACGGTATTGGTTTGAGATTTATTACAGTCTCCAGTTACTGTCACCATATTACTTTTGTATCGACTGGTAGATATATGTAATTGGTTCAATCGCAGACGAATACTTAGTTCATTGCTTTTGCTCGAGCACAGTTATGGTTCGATTTCAAAATGATCTACATAAGTAAAGTAGCAAAGCACCACCTCCTACAGGTCTAGGGCGGAAACGAATCGTTGGCAATCCTTTCGGAACCTCTTCGGAGACAAAGGAAGGAAATAAAATCCACCAACGTACACGACTAAACGTGCTCGCTGCCTGCAGATAGGATGTAACGTAAAATAGACCTATCTAAATAGTGACATCGTTTATTTATTAATTGATACGGATAAGCTAATAAATTAGACCTAAATAGTAAGTCCAACTCGAAGATGAAAAAAGCTGCCCCCCTCGGATCCCTTCTCAGGGGTCACCCGGGGTGAGTCAACTCGACCCTGCCACTATGTTGGGGAGAGTGCTGTCAGCTCTCCAGCAGAACATCGAGACCGTCTCCCGAAGATAGACACCGAGAAGTCGAGGCCCTTCAGGACTCCCTCTCGGCCATGACAACGGATCATAGCACATTTACAGATACGAAGAACTTCCAAATAGTTATAGAGTACCTATACGACCCGGCAAGAAAGAACGAAAATGGTGAATACGGAACTGGAATAAGTGAAGGTGGTGGCCACTGCGGAGTACTACAAGAGGAAATACGAAGCAGCGTCGAGCGAGCCTAAGAATTTTGCTGAGATGGTACGGAGCACCGGCGAGTGTTTAAAAGACGCAAGCCGGTGCGATCGATCTGCGACACCAATCAGGAAGATGATACCACTTAAGCATAGGAATACGGTCATCATTCGTCCGAAGGACAAGACAGCCACCGAGACCAGTCAACAGGTCAAGGGGACAGTCTAGTATATAAAGACTAAAGGAGCTGCGATAATTATCGAAACCGAAACAAAGGAAAACACTGGAAAAATCACCAGGAAGATAAATTCGAGGTATACATATAAGCCAAAACAGAGATTACCAAAAATGATGTTTTTCGGGATAGATCGACCCCTACCAGATATGTGGCAGGTAAAAATGCGAGAACTGCAGTCAAACTAAATTAAGCACGTGTGATCGCACCGATTCCTCTCCTCTTCCCATCGTCACTCCGCATGCAGATAAAAATCTGCATGTGGAATGACGACGTCAAATTTTTCCACTTCCTTTCCCTCCTCACGTGTTTTCCTTATCGTTTGGTTGTTTTCTGTAATCCGCACAAAGTGTTTTGAAGATACATTTCTTTACTTATTTGCTGGTCCTCGGTGCGGTTTGCACGAGAGATTTTTTCTTGATTGCAGTTTTTTCTTGATAAATTCTTTTTACTTTTCTTAATTTCGTTCGAATAGCAATTTCCGCGGATGCGCGAGCTTTCCGCCATTGGAAGCTGTTTTGTGCCAAAAATTGTTCTGTTTTTTTCTTTTTCGATAAATCGCTTGAAAGGTGTTTCGGGATGTTAAACTAAGATTTTTTCTGTGGGGGAGGAGGGGGGGATATGGGCAATTTGCAGGAGAATGTGAGAATGTAAGTTTTTCATTTTCTTTACGTTTTTCGTTCCAGAACTTGAAACGACTTAACATGTGATCTGGGTAATCACCTACCTTTCCCTGGCAATACCATACCTGAGAGATCTCTTGTGAGCTAGTCGGGATACTTCCTCATTTTCTTGGTCAGCTACTTACGCCGATATTTTGAATTGAGCACGTCCCCCGGTCGTAATGCAGGAAGGTGCGACCGAAGACAAATGTCGGCATTTCTTTGTGAACACCCTGTCTCTGGGTCGTTCATGAAAAAATGCCACACAGAGAAAGATATAACAGAAAATATATATCACCAAAACGAAATATCGGATAAATATAGGAAGACTGAATTTGCGAAACAGTTCAAGCCAATTTTTCGGACGGGGCCTGAAGACCGAAACACGGTCCACTGGGTCGTGTAGGTCTCAAGTGCCGTCAGGCGAGATACCCACCAAAAACGTAGGCTGGATGTGGGCTTTGGGACTTGCCGAACTGACGACATTTTTAGTGTAACCATGTGCCATAAGTGTCAGGGCTTTGGATGACATGCCCACGCAAAATGTCGAAGAACAGACATCATTTGCGTAAAGTACGCTGAAAAGGGGCATGCAGCCAAAAAATGTCGGGCAGAGGAACCGATTTGCGCAAATTGTAGGATCGCCAAGATTGATCATCATCACCCAGTCGATAGCACGGAGTGTTCTTGCTACAAAAACGCCTTTATGGAAATCAGCTGAAGGCCTGGACGTACGTAAAGGATAGTATTGAAATGTGTATTAACGAGTTACAAATGATATAAAGGGAAAACGATTTATTAACAAAACTAATCCTACATAGCAAACACTAACCGAGTACGTTATTAACATGAAGACTGCCGATACACAACTGACTCCGATAAAAGCATCGTCTCGCTGTAACACGTAACCAAATATGAACAGCCTTTTGTAAGAGTATTATAAGTCCAATTTTGGCAGTTTTAAGTTACGTGGTGTAACAGAAAAACAGAAAGTACTTTTAACCAGGAACGCGATGGTACCACTGGATTTCCAGTGCGACCTCTCAAGAAAAAGAAAAAAGAAGAAAACGATGTCGGGATTTTGCAAGAATTTGTAAGTTTGTTTCAACATTGAACGTTCACCATCCACAGCTGAGGCACGCCCTCTGTTCACTCACGGAGTTAGAAACATTTTAAATAACTTTGCACTTCACCTATTTGTTCAAATTGTTATACTTAAGTCACAATTTGTTTTTTATTCGTTTTTTTCCCCCCAGATCTACAAAATAAGTTATAATTAACCTAAATATCTGAAATTAAAGGAAGCTGTACCGAAACGGTGCTGCTACCTATGCGGAGGGAAAAGATAATAATAATAATAATAATAATAATAAATATATAAAAATATTTCACCCTCTAAAAACGAAATTAAATCTGGTCGCTAACATCAAATATCGGATCCAATATACCTTTTTGGTGAAAATAATTTAGTTAGCAACGCTGCTCTCAGTCTCCTCTAAATTCCTAAAATTCACGGGGTTCAGAACCGACCATTATAGAAATTCTTTACACACATAGACCTTCCTAACATGTATTTATGTTTGAATAGGAAATCACCGTAATTGGTTTTGGCTGAAATATTATGCAAAGGAAACACGCGAGCTTTTAAAAATCAGTAAGATATGTAAAATATAGACATTAATAAATGTTTATACTCACTGTTAGAACAAGT
Source organism: Acanthococcus lagerstroemiae (assembly GCA_031841125.1). Lineage (NCBI taxonomy): Eukaryota > Metazoa > Arthropoda > Insecta > Hemiptera > Eriococcidae > Acanthococcus > Acanthococcus lagerstroemiae. The sequence goes on along the minus strand of CM063112.1, from coordinate 1,092,385 downwards.
TGAAGTAAGTTCAATTAAATTTTCACGAAATATAAATGTAATAAACCACGTTCACCAAATAATTTAAACTAACGCGTTCAGTAATATTCTCTCATATCAGCGATTTGTTAAAGCGGTTATTGGATTTACAATGAAATAAACTCTACCTACATCACATTTTTCACGCAATTCAAACGAAAAACACTTCCTATTCTCTCACACCAGCGGGCTGAAAAAAAAGTGCAAATTATATACAGCAACCGAGCACCAACTAACTACATTCATCAGCGGACTAAGGAGGTATTCGGAATATTTTAAGTACACGCGTACCTCGGAGTTGCATATTGTGGTTTCAAAAAATTAAAATCAATGCGTTTACATAGGTATGTTATAGCATGAAATCAGGATAATTATGATATGCACCAAACAAAGAATTCTCGCTGTGAAAAAAAAACTATATATAGCGCCATTTAATTCAACATCATAATTATAGTTGAAGCGAATTCATTTGGCGTTACTTTTTTTAAACCGTTTTATATTCTTCGACCGAGTTCTGAATTCAAAATCAAATCGAGTCGATAAACGTAAGACATTATGAAGTTCGAAAAGACGAATGCGAATGAAACGAAATTCCCACTTTATAAACATCATCCCGTGAAACACAGTCGATACACGTATAAGTCGACATTTTTGTTGACTTTTAAAATCGGTTCAACTATTCCGACACCAAAAATTTGTCACATTCGATGAACAAAGTCGACTGAAAAGTCGAGTTGAAACCGATATTGTTGTCGACGTCGAATTCTTCGTCGTCGTTCGCAAGTCAAGAGCTCATGGAAAAGTTGATATCACATTATGTACGGTAAATGAACTAGGCCACTTCGACTTTACTGTCGACTTCGGCTACTCAAATGCCGATGAAGAAATCAATATTAGTTTCCATACAGACTTTGATTTCGTTATTGAGTCATGTAAGTTTCCTATTTCTGATTCGACTTAACGATAATAAGTTTTTCCATTTACATTTTATTCAATATTGATAATCTGCAAGTTTTTCTGGAAGAAATATGACTGTATATAATATCAACTGTTAAAAACAATTCTTCGACACGAAATTCAATATCAATTACCTACTAAGCTGTCGATCCAAACATCAACAGCGACAAACGTGTCGACTTTTCGATTCAACTATTACTATTGTTATAATTACTATATTAGTAATTAATTCGAAATAAGATAATGTCAGGCTAGTGCAACCTCAAATACTCAATGATGTCTAAGCAACAACATAAGAAATGTAATAGAAATTACTAAATTAAGATGTCGAGTAAAATGTCGATATCGGCACATGTTTCACGGGATGTAGCAGTGCTCTATATTTGTACACGAGTTAGTCAATAAGTATCGGGCATTCCAAGCTTTAAAATATAAAATATATCCGCTGATGAATAACCAGAAAAAAATGGAAAATATGACTCACCGACTGGAACACTTCGGGCAAGTTTGCCCAACGCGAGTAAAAAAAAAAATCGGCGTAATTTTCATAATTGGACTGCACATTATTAACGCGAAACCGAAAGAAAACCGCGAAGCAGATCGAAAATCGGAATTAAAAAAAATGAAGACCCCCAGGAATATGCCGCAAGACACGCGAATCGAAAACGCGAACGCACATTTCATAGAATGGGGAAATAAATAGGAAGCGTAAACGAAATTGCAAGCTTTTCTTCATCGTGTAAGCATTCGACGCCTAATTTGAAGAAAAAAAAAAAGAAAAAAAATTACTGCGACTTGGTACTTTTTCAGGGTTCAAAAATGTATACATGATAATCATTAGCAAATCGACGTAAAAGAATAACAGTTCAGTTGAGCGTGAAATGAAACTATCTAATGGAATTTTCCAAGTAAAATGATACAATTCTTCCAATTTTCTAGAATTGCTGACATCTTATGCTAAACAAAAAAGAGGCTAGTAAGGGACCTAAGCAGTGGCGGATTCCAGAAATAATCCTGAAAAGGGCAAATTATTCAAGATAGTATTTGGATCATTTTGATATTCACAAGATGGTAACTGAGCAAGTCGATGATCGAGAAATGCGTGGAATTTTAAACGATATGTGCCGCAGACTTTCACTGGAGGAGCGTATGGCGATGCACGCATGCCAAATTAGCTTTCCAGACATCGCACCCACGACCCAGGAAACTACCCTTTCGAGTATCGTATCAGTGACCAGAGGGACGTCTTGAGGCTGGCCCGGGCTCCCATTTCACCTCTCCGCTTTGGATTCGCATCGTCCTGTCAAGGCCACTAGGGGATACTCTACTGACCGAGGCAATGCTCACCTAGCATTAACCTGGAATTCGGGTGCACCACAGCCGGACGCTATCTTTCCTTCAATGTACTGCAGACTTATAGATCTTCAAAATGAAAATAACTTGCGAAATACACTACCAAACTTTTCAAACTCACTACTCATTTGGGACTCTCTAAGTTTCTTTCAAGCTTCTATCATGCATATTAACACTATTCGACACCTGTTGCATGGTACGTACGTTCAGATTTACTGGGGCTCGTTTAAGACTTTCAAGATTCTTCTATACCTATTACCTACTTCCAAAAACTTTCGTAAGACTCCTCGAGGTTTTGCTGCCTTGTTTCAGATTACGAAAGACTTCTCCACTGTTCCACTATATAGGACTTTCCATGCGATCTTGGATCTCAGTCCAATCGAAACAGCCATTAAAAAATTAATAATAAATGAGAAAGTGCAAAGACTTAAACAACACAACAAAATGACATTACATCGAATCTATCGGTCTCGCCCGGTCCTGCTCATTTATGCAATTATCGGGGGATTTTTTTCATAACTAATTACCCAGAACTGGGTGGACTCGAAACTCGAGTCGGGATTGATTATTTACTCACAGGAAATCCGAGAAACGATAACAACCTTCATAGGTCTAAATACTCGTACACCCACTTTGTTTTAAATAAGTGCAGACTACATATGCAACCTAATCGAAATTTACAAAACTGTTATCATTTTCACGCGTAAAATCGACGAATGAAATATTTACCTCGACGTTCGGCAAAGTCACCTGATATCGCATATGAACTAAGTACCTATTTTAATTTCAAAGGTTTTTAAACCTTCCCCACTTTTTAACGTCCACTGTATTATTAACGGAACATATTAATCCAACATTCAACGAATATATGTATAAGATTTCGCGTGTAAACATAAATCTATTCTACTTCAAACTGATTGCAGTCATGTAATATTTGGCTATTTTAGCAGATACCTATGTTTCCAAGTGCCGAAAGTTCAAATTAAAATTTTTCTCATAACACTCGCAATTTCGATTACAAATTCCCATTTAAGATATTTAACGTTCACCAATAATTTATCTTGACGTTCACAAATTTGCTGGTGTTGCTAACTGATTCCACCAATAAATTCGCCATTCCTGAAAATAAAGACAGATATAAAATTATAAGGCGATATATTAACACGTTGAACAAATTATCAACTGCATACACAACTACACAACTTCCGCATAATTAGTGAAATGAAGATGAATTTTTCTCGGGGATGAAACCACTTTCAGACTGTATTTATTTACAAGAGGATAATAACAATAAGAGGCCATTGGATAGAATGCAAACAATTGTATTCGATCAGTTTTTAAGCTCCGTATCCTTGTTGGGGACATTATGATCAGCGGTCCATAAACTGAGCAAAAATAATGACGCACGATGATGTAGTCAACAAATGAATCAATTCGTCGACAACATAGCATCCTCTATCAGATACGTAAGAAAAGTTCAAACAATAGCGTTCGTCACTTACAAAAAAGCAGAAAATCGCATTCTACTTACCGAAACACAAGTCACTCCAACAAAAGGAAAGGATTTATTGAAATTAGGAAATCTTCACTCATTTTCATCTGCAAATTCATAGAGAGAAATCTGCAATAAAAAACGAGTCGCGTTTCAATTTGTTGAATCTCGAACATAATTCACCGGAATAGCCCGTCTTTGAATGCCAAATATTCTATTCCTTATTCGACATTTCTTCCTACACCGACTATACATGTCAGATTTGTGTACTTCGAATGTTTGAATCGACGGAATTTCTTTCAATTTCTAATACGTAATGGAGAGTTATTCGACTACCTACATCGTATCACGGACAGCCACACAAATCCACATACTTAATACTTCTTTTACATCACATTCATCTACTTCGGCCCATTGGCTGTGATTAAAGCTCACTTCTTCAACAAGAGCGGACTCAATTACGTAATTCAGTTACACCACTAATGACTAATTCATCCAGAACTCCATATTCTCATACAAGATACTCAAAGTGTTGAAACCTGGAACCCAGAGACATGAATGTCTTCTGAGCAGAACGCCGATACATACCTTTTACAACTTATCCATAACCAACACAACATTCCATTGGGCAAAACTATTATATTATCTTCTGTTCAACATTCAAGGAACAATTACAACTAAAATGTCAAATCATATTATCGCATTTTAAAATTGAAAAGCACTGGAACACTGGAACATAACATATGAAGATCCCGAAACTGAACCACAAAGCATACTTTTTAATTATCCCGGCTAAAATGGTGGGTAGGGTGCCCGCCTGTAAAGGAAGTAGTCAAGTCTGTTCCAAAAAGAGTATCAATAACGCATAGATACGGCGGTATCACAGGAGAAAAGAGAGGTAAGAAATTCACACTGAACGCGTTAAAGACGCAGCGCACAAGTCAAGGTTGCTGATCTGTGATTGGTTGCGAAATCGACTCATAAATGGACTCTGTTCAATAAAAGGGAACCAACCCACGAAATCCACATTTTGAGAACACGTGATTCAAAGTTCATGAGCCATGTAGAAACTATATGGCAATGTGTTTACTGATAAGCTTTGTTCAACGTGAGTACACATTTTTGAATCGGGGGCCCAATTAAAAAAAATTCTACGTTTTACGCTCTTTCCAACGATACTAATAACTCATTTTGTGTTTTCAAATGTGGGTTGGTCCCCTTTTGTTGAACAGCATCCATTTATGAGTCGCTCCCCCCCTCTCACTCTCGCTCTCTCTCACACACACACACACACACACATTAAAAAACAGATCTTGCTGGTTGCTTCTCTCATGCTTGACAGCCTCCAGTTGGACGCTAATCAACAAGAGGGAAGCAACTAACATTATTTGTAAACAAAATGAGTTATTAGTACCGTTGGAAAGAGTGTAACAAGTTGAATTTTTCAAAATTGGGCCCCCGATTCGAAAACGTGTACTCACGTTGAAAAAAGCTTATCAGTAAACAATGTGTCATATAGTTTTCAAGGATGATAAGCCAATCAATAAAGCTTAAACTTCTGGCTTTTGCTTACGACCTTGAAAATATGGCTGATGCTTATAGCTTATGAATTGATTGGCTTAAGCTTATAGCTTAAACTTATGGCTTATTTGTATTTCCAGCAATCTGTATGAGCGCTATAGTCGAGGTAAGTTGTTCTGTTATCAATTTTGGAAGAAATGGTGATGAATGGCCGGTAACATTGTGTGTGGAATATTGGTTCAAAAATCATAAAATAAAAAATGTTAAGATAAAATTTAAATATCTAAAATTTTCAGATTTGAGAAACAAAAAAAAAATCACAAATCAGCCGAAAAATAGGGCTTATGCTTATGGCTTATAGCTTACAGCCCATTTGGCTTAAACTTATAGCTGACTTACCTGCCCAAAAACCTTCAACTTATGACTTAAATCTTATAGCTTATGGCTGACTTATTATCCCTGATAGTTTCTACATGGCCCTTGAACTTCAAATCACGTGTTCTCAAAAAACGGATTTTGCTAGTTGGTTTCTTCTTGCTGAATAGCGTCCATATAATTATAGTGCGACGTGAGGGTGCCACATCAGTAGGAAACCAACAAGCGAAATCTGTTTTTTGAAAAAACTTAATTCAAAGTTCAAGAGCTATGAGCCATATAGATACTATATGGCATAGCGTTTACTGATAAGCTTTTTTCAACGTGAGCACACATTTTTGAATCAGGGGCCCGATTTTGAAAAATTATACTTTTTGCTATCTCTCCAAAGACAGTAATAACTCCTTTTGTGTACAAATGTTGGTTGGTTCCCTTACGCTGAATGGCGTCACGTTATCACATCATCACTCATTAGTCATATTGGACGCAATTCAGCCATTCAGCGTAAGAGAACCAACCAACATTTGTAAACAAAATGAATGATTACTGTCGTTGGAAAGATCGTAAAAAGTAGAATTTTTCAAAATCGGGCCCCCGATTCAGAAATGTGTACTCACGTTAATAAAAGTTAATCAGTAAACGCTATGTCATATAGTTTCTACATGGCTCTTGAACTTCAAATCACGTGTTCTCGAAAAGCGGATTTTGCTAGTTGGTTCCCTTTTGCTGAACAGCGTTTATAGTTACAGGCAGGGACTGAAATCCAATAAAAATAGCTATTGCTATTGGCTATAGCTAGTGACCTGGCTATTGATTAGATATAGCTTTTTGTATGAAATTTGAATGGCTATTAGCTGGCTATTGGCTCAGTGCACAATGTAAAGACTATTAGCTATCAGCTATTGGCTATGAGCTTGCTGCATTTTTGAATAGGGTAAGTGTGCTATGTTGTAACCAGTAATCAATTAGGGTTTTAACCTGCACTAGAGTGCGCTGCAAAATCACCAGTGCTGGTGTAAGCGGGGGGGGGGGATGAATGAATGATCATGTCTTCATATGTACATCATGTACATTCCGCATTAAGGCCGTATTCATCACAGTTTTACATCAAATGAAACCAGTGAATACTAAATAAATAACAGTTGCTGGGTAGAACACACTTTGAAGTTCGAACATACACTACTTGATGACTTCTTGACATACACATACACACACCCATATTTTGACATTTTGAAATTTGAACGCGATGGTTTTCCCTCGGCTTATCTCACCTGATTTTAAGTACCTTTTCCAAAGACAGTGTTGATAACGTCAAAAAAATCACAAAAAGCCCAAAAAGCCATTCAAATGTCGGCTATTAGCCAGGGATGAGAAGCTTAAACTGTTAAGCTTAAACTTTCGCTTAAACTTAAAAGTTTTTCCCAAAATCTCATTCGCTTAGCTTCAGCTTTTTGCCCTTATCATTAGCTTTTCAGCGCTTCGCTATCGGCTTTTTTTTCAACATTATACTCAATTCCGCATGAAATCGACCATAGAGTTCGAAAATTATAACGGTTTACCATTTCAAAGTTTCCAAATCAAATTATATGATTATATATTATATCATGTAGACCATCACTTCGTTCACAGGTAAATTATAGCTTATAGCCTGTATTATATTTGATTTTGCAACGAAATCATTCAAAATTTAATAAAGAAATCACAAAATAGAAAATATTCATGAAAATGAGGATTTTTTTCGGCTTTTTGATAGAAAATGTGAATGTCTTAATTAAGCTGCTCAGCGTATCCTTTTTGGCTGGCTTTGAGCTTAATGAACAGCGAATGGCTGACTTTTTCATTCGCTTAAAAGCCGTTCAATAATGAGCTTAAGCTTCGGCTTAAGCGGTTATCGGCTTAAACTTCTCATCCCTGCTATTAGCTGGCTATTGCTAAATGTGCAGATTTTCAATAGCTTTTAGCTAGCTATCAGCTTAGAGGAAAATGATAAAGCTATCAGCTATTAGCTATTGGCTATTAGCTAGCTTTCAGTCCCTGGTTACAGGGTTGCAATGTTTAAAACAAAAGTGTTTTGAACAGTGTTTTAAACTTGTTTTAAAGCACAAAAAGAAACAAACATTTGTTTTAAACAATCATTTCATCTTCCATTTTGCATCATTATTTTAGTAAGAATGGAAGAAAGAAAGAATAAATAATATTTCTTTTTCTACATGCTCGAAAAGCGTCTTATTTGTAACCACTTTTCAGGGCAAGAAGTGAAATTTCCGTATCCACAATGTAGTGCATAAACAATACACTAAAAAGGATGCAAAAATAATCCAGTTTTGCACTAGTGCAAAAAAGTGATGTCAAAACCGTATATGAGGAATTATTATTTGTCAAAAGGACGCATGACGAACAGGTGCCCTTTTTGCGGATATGCTGATTTTCTAATTCTGCATGTCCTACTCTTTAGGAACCAGTTGAAAATTTTTCCAAAGTCAACGAATTCACAGTACCATGCCGTCTTAAATACGTTCCTCTACGAGGATATACATAATAACTCATCATACAGCGAGTTAGGAATTGTGTATTTTGTTCCATAAGTTGTATAAATGTATGCAAACAAGCAAAATAGAAGAGTAATACATGAAATTCACCGATATTATCTTATGGGAAAACAGCTACTGATAACCATAATATGTCCCAGGACACAAATTTTCCCATGGACCTAAAAACGACGCATGACATCCTCCTTCTTTCTGAATTCGTCCACGTTCGTTTCTGAATGAACTAAACAATTAACTAGTCATTCCTATTAATGAAATCTCAGAGAACATTTTTTTAAATAACATATTTTTCAATTAAATCAGTCTGAAAGGAGTATTTCAGCTTGAAAACTTTGAAGTTGTTTTTCTCAAAACCAAAATCGCTGACATGCGTCCTTCTGACAGATAACTCCTTATATTTACTTGGCAGTTGGCACTAGAAGGAAGGTTCACACTTGACGGACAGGCGCGTCGTTTTCGTCGCTTATGCGTGTTTTGATACCTAAGCGTTCCAGCAACTTCCATAAACTACTGCTTTTCGCCGAGCATTGTATTTAAAAAAAATATAGTTTGCAACTTTTGCAAGAAGCGCGTTATTCGCTCGTGCGTTTTGCAGCACTCGCGTTGCTCGTGCTGTAAACTTCGCGCTCGTCACGAATAACGTGCTTTTCTTGCTCTTGTTGCAAAATATACTATTTTTTATACTTAAAAATGAAAGGAAAGTGTTGTAAACAATGACGGAAAGCCATAAGATAAAGCTTTCACTTTTGACCTTAGATTTTAGTTTTTGTATAGAAACATTTTGGCTCTTTGCTTTTCTTTGAAATATTTTCCGGATTTCGACTTTTGGCTTTCCAGTACCAAAATGTTTCAGCTTTTGGCTTTTCATTCAAAAAATAAAATAAAAATATGAGGCATTGTTTATTAGTTTGTTGAAAATAGAACTTGATGTCGCTTTAGAACTTAGACAGAGAAAAAAGGGATTTGGAAAGGGAAAGGGCAAAAAATGAAAGGAAAGGCTAAATAAATAGAACGTTTAACTTTTCGCTTCTCATCAAAAAATACTTTTCAACTTCTGACTTTTGGCTTTTTACCATCAAAATTCTCCAGCTTTCGGCTTAAAACTTTCAACTTTCAAACTCTGGTTATGAATCCGTAATATTGGCACTTCCACTCAGTATGTTATAAGTTATAAGTAGTGGCAACTAAAGTCATATGCAGAACACCATGACTTTGCTCACGGGTATAATGCACCGCCATTTTCTTGCAAGCTTGATTTATGAAGCGAAAACTATTCCACTAAAGTCTGGTCCAGTTAAGAAACAGTAGACTGATTTCCTGGTGACGTCACAAAGCGAGTTCCTGTTAGTAAAAGTACCCAACCAGGGATGTGCCTTGAAAAGAAATTTATATATTTTTCCAAATAAATGTCTTTCTGGAAAAAAATAATGGAAATTTATGGAAACTTTGGACATTTTCAAATTTTTGTATGAAAAGTGAAAACACACTCTTCTTTCATATACACACCTTCTTTCTTCTTTGATGAAAATCTGAGCTATTAAATTTAAAATTAAAGCTGTTTAACTATCTTTTGTTCTTGAGTTGAGTGTAGAACTATGGAAGTAGTTCTAGATTAAATCTTACTCAACAATTAAGGGTGTTTTATGTAAAAAAATTCTCCAATACTTATGGATTCAACCGAACTAATTTAAGTCCTGTAAAGTAGCTAGGAAATGGAATAATAATTGATTCTTCAGTCTTCACTGAGTACTTATTCTCGTGAAATAATTTTAAAAAATGATAATAATTCGTATTATTTTCTCATGAATAATTACAATGTCTAATATATGAGAAGAAAAAATTATCAGTTTGACCTTTTATGTGGTAGTAGCTGGTACCGTTAGGATCTAGAAAAGAAAAAAGATGAATTCTGAGAGTATAGATCATCTTCTAAAATGTTCTAAAGTTTATTACAGATCGTCCAGAGATTAAATTCAGTGAGAAAGCCCTAAAAAAAATATATATTTTAAAAAATGGAAATTTTGGAAAGAAATAAACGATATATTTCTTTCCAAAAATTTCTTACGTTTCCAAGTAATATTTCCGGAAATATTTCCAAGGTACATCCCTATACCCAACTTTTGGCCAACGAGCGTTTTGACTCCCATAAGAAAAACACAGGTAGCAACATAATGGTCTTTGCTCCGTGTGTTTTTCTTATGGGCAGGGATTCAAAGTTTTAAGCCATTAACGACTTAATTTTAAGTTTAAGCTGTTGTTTTAGCGATTTCAGGTCAGCCATTAAGTCAATGATTCGTTTGACTTTTTTTTACTAGTTAAGCCAATAGCTGATCATTGCTAATAATCTACTAACTTAAAAAAAAAATACAGTACTCCTTGCCAAAATGAACAATCAGGAGAATTGAGTCATTACTATCTATAGTCTTTTCACAATAAGAAGTCTAATCGTTTTACCTGCAAAAAAACGTAAACAATTTTTATTCGAAGAAAAAGTAAGTGTGATTAAAATTAGGTGAAATGAACAAAAATGATATGGCATGTCAGTCGAAATTAAGCCAATGGGATTGGCTTAAGTAGTCGTTCAAACGGAAAAAATCATTGGCTTAAGTCAGCTTAAGAAACTCGATTGAATAAAAAGTTTAAGCTAAGTTTTAAGCCGAAAATGATTGGCTTTGAATCCCTGCTTATGGGAGTCAAAACGCTCGTTGGCCAAAAGTTGGGTATTTTTGCTAACAGTAACTCACGGTGTGACGTCACGGGAAATCGGTCTTTTTTTCACGACGCTGATAACGTTATCTCGAACTCTTCCAGTGATGGGCAAGATCTCAAAAAAAATGATCTAGATCAAGATCATAGATCTTGCCGGAAAAAAGATCTAGATCAGATCTAAGATCTTTCAAAAAGATATTTGATCTGAATAAAAAGATCAAAGATCAGATCTTTGTTTTTCCCCCTGAAATATAAAATAATAAAAATAAATAACCACAAAATTTTTGAATCAAATACCTATAAATTTAATAATTATATTATTAATGATTATATTATCATTACAAAATTTATTATGAATTTACAATCTTTCTTTGTTGCTGTGTAAAAAAAGCAACCTGTGAAACGTCTCATCGCTCATTTTCCCTCTCCTGGGAGCATTTAAATAAGTTGCAATTCTGTACTAGTACTACTACTACGTTTATTAAATGCCCATGTATACATTCAAGAGTAGTAGTAGTCCTCGGTGATCCCCACTCGGGCCATCTGGCCATCGGGGGATCACAATGCCGTGTATTATCATAATTGATCATTTTTGCCATTATATATTATTATTATTAATAAATCGATGTGTATTGCGGGTAGCCAGTTATGTTTCTTAACTGGACCAGACTTTAACAAAAGTGCGCGTGGTAGGATCGCACTTGTAGCTTGTAGGATCGTTCTTATGGGAGTGCGCGCGTACCTCGTCTTACTTTTTTAGTGGAATACCAGCCCTGATCACATGGTTGACGCAATGTTTATTATTGTGGGAATTTTTATTTTGTTTTACTGTTTACTCTCACTAGAGAGCGCTATTGTTGATTTCGAGTCTACATACAGAGGAATGATAACGATGACCTCCAGATTTAATGTTGTTATTAGATCGACATGTTTTTTTATACGTTTTCATCAGGGATGGCAAACGAAACAAAACGAAATAACGAAACAACGAAATAACGATTGATTTTTGTCTAAAATATTGAAACGAAATAACGAAACGAAAAAAAACCGTTTCGTTTGCCATCCCTAGTTTTCTGATTTGTGATTTTTAGGATCGGCTACTAGTAGCCGAGCCTATTGCACCCACTTTCTAGGGTCGGGTACTAGTAGCCGAGCCTACTGTAATCGAAATTTCATTTCTTTTCCCGGGTGAGTTGAGTTAGGGTGAGTTAAGTAAATAGCAGGGATGGCAAACAAACGAAACACGAAATAACGATTGATTTTTGTCAAAAATATCGAAACGAAATAACGAAACGAAAAAAAAAAACGGTTTCGTTTGCCATCCCTGGTTTTTATAATAAAAATATTTAAAAGTGGACGAACTTATACTTTCGGAATCGAAATTTTCCAACATTATATTATGCAGCCAATTTCTATAGGCGGTGTAACCTGTGTAACCGAGAGTTTCCGAAGTTGGTAGCCCTGCGTTTCAAATAGTGATGGAAAATGCTCGAGAATTTTATTTTGGTAAGCATATTCTCAAAATGCTTGAGCATATGCTCAGCATGAGAATATGCTTAAACTGGCAGAGCATTTTCTATTGGATGAGCATATGCACAGCATTTTTGAAATTTATACTCGTTTTATCTGTATAAATGAGAAAATGATCAAAAAAATGAGAAAATGCTTGGGAAATTGCTCATTATTTTTATGCTTTTCCGAGCATTTGCTCAGTTGAGCATATGAGGAGTTATCTGTCAAAAGGGCGCTTGACATATGGAATTCCCATATGTCAAGCGCCCTTTTGACAGATAACTCCTCATATATAAATGAGAAAATGCTTGGGGAAATGCTCATTATTTCAATGCTTGACTGATCATTGGCTCATTGAGCATATGCTCATATTTTGGAGCATTCACTCAATGAGCATATTCTGATAATGTTCTCAAAATACTCTAAATTTTAAAAAGTAGCTTTTTCTCATTTCCATCACTAGCTGCAAAGGTGATCGTGGACGTTATCACCATAAGAATGTATATAACTTGAATTCGCTTTTTCTAAACAAAATGTTTTCTTGCGGCTTATAATAGATGAATTTAGAGATTGAGGTCTCTAGTTTTTCTTTATGAACATGAAACGGGTACATTCTCCATAATATATTAGTTGTGTACAAGCGCGTTTGGTACCAATGGTAAACTTCCATAAGAAAAACAGTAATTTGGAAATCAACTTATTCATCTAACTAGAGCGAGTAAAGTGCATTAAATTAACCTTCATCAGAAACTAGAGACTTCAAGCTTCAATTTGACATATTATATGACTCAAGAAAACCTATGTATTTTCAGCAATTGCGGAAGCTTTAAAGTATACGAACTTTACACGTATTCTTATGGGAACATCAACCTTGATCACCTTTGCAGGAGGTCGACACTAGCGAACCTGGTCACGGTTACGACGCCTATAGTCTGGTCCAATTAAGAAATAAGAAACATAATTTTTCACGGCGCTGATAACGTGGTCTCGAACTCGTCTTTCCTCTCCGCCTTCAAAATACCCATGTATCGATATGTATTGCGGGTAGCCAGTTATGTTTCTTAAGCCGGCTACACACATGCGGCATTCGCCGAACTTCGAATCACGAATGTTCGTCATATGCCGAACATCTAGTGGTGTGTATGGCAATATTTGGCATTTGGCGAGTGTGAGAGGCACGTTCGCCGAATCCATCCGTTGTCGGTAAACTGACGCGAGTCAAAGGAAACAATACCAAAACATTCGACGTTTGCCAAATTCATGCATAGTGTGTAGAGGTGCATTCGTGATATTGCGAACGTTCGAGAAGTATGCCGAACGTTCGTCATTCGGAGAATGTCGCATGTGTGTAGCCGGCTTTAACTGGACCGGACTTTAGTTATTTATCCTTTTTCTGTTTTAAACCCGTTTTGAACAAGTATTGAACATGTTTAAAGCGTGCTTTAGGCACGCTTATTTCGAATAGACATTTTTAATGTTTTAAACACACACCAAAAAAAAAAAATTTTAAACAAAAAAAATGTTTGTTTTGTTGGTTTTAAAAGAAAAACTGTTTTTTCCCCTTCTTTTGCAACCCTGTCAGGTAGTAACTTATTGATCTTTGCTTTGTGTGTTTTTCTTATGGGAGTCGATATGTTCCTTGGAACCAAGATGGGTATTTTTGCCAACAGTTATCATGCAGTAACTCACCCCATGACGTCACTGAAAAACGCGCCCATTAGGAAGGTGAATGGGGACTAAAGTCTGGTCCAGTTAAGAAACATAACTGGCTACCCGCAATACACATCGATAATGGGTATTTTGCAAGGTTGAAAATGAATCCACTAAAATTGGATTCGAATCCGAATCCACGAATCACTGCCTTATTTGGATTCGAATATGATTCGAGAATGATTTACGTTTACTGTGATTCGAATCGAATTCGAATAAATGGAATGGATTCGTGGATTCGAATCCACGAATCATCGAATCCAGGAATTATGGAATCTTTTTTTGCTGCTACAAAATCAAAATAAACGATACCTATTTTATTCACTCAACAATCGTTGACATTTTTTTCTCCTTCAGAAAGGCCAAAAACTGGATCTTATTCGATGTAATCATGGTAAACATACTTTCAGCAATGTAGTTTCCGAAGAAATTTAATGTAATTCTTCAACTGAGGAGGTCAGAAGAAATTTTCATAGCTTTCATTATGTTTTTTGATATTTTTTTCGTTAAAAAAAAAGGAGAGTGGCCCTAACGGATGGCCATATTAGGCGATTTCAGCGTCTAATACGGCTAACTAAAAAATTCCGACGAATTCACTAAAAAGATTCGAATTCATTTAACGAATCCAATTCCCAGAAGCGGATTTGAATCCATTTTTTCGAATCCGCGAACTGGATTCGAATCTCTTCCAATCTTGGTATTTTGAAGTTGGAGTGGAAGGACGAGTTCAAGAACACGTTATCAGCACCCTGAAAAAATTATGTTTCTTAACTGGACCAGATTTTAATTTTGAACAAAGTACTAAAAGGAATTGGGATGTGGAACGGAATGTAGGAGCGCTAATGTGCACTTCCTATCTAATGAAAGGTTGAGTGATCACAGACGGAAATAACATTACCGTAAATGGGAAATACAGGTTTTTCATAAAATCATTATAAAATTAAGAAATGACGGGCATTGGGACATGCTTCAAATTTGAACTGTAGGGAGCTACATATTCGAATTTGTGATTAAAAATTAAATGTCAGGTAGCCAAAGTAACAGAAGTGCGGTGAAGTAAAAAATGAAAGGTATGTTATCAGTTGCCGGCCCGACCCGCGTGTAGTGATAGAAAATGCTCAAGCATTTTTTTTGAGCATATTCTCAAAATGCTTGAGCTTATGCTCAGCATGAGAATATGCTTAAAATAGCAGAGCATTTTCTGTTGGATAAGCATATGCTCAGCATTAATTTAAGCAGATGCTCAGCATTTTCGAAATTTATTTTTATCTAGGTATAAATGAGAAAATGATCAAAGAAATGGGAAAATCCTCGGGGAAAATGAGAAAATGCTTAGGAAAATGCTCATTATTTTTATGTTTTTCCGAGCATTTGCTCATTGAGCATATATAAATGAGAAAATGCTCAGTATTTCAATGTTTGGCTGATCATTTGCTCATTGAGCATATGCTCAAATTTTGGAGCATTTACTCAACAAGCATATGCTGAGAATATTCTCAAAATGCTCAGCATTTTAAAAATTAGCATATTCTTATTTCCATCACTACCCGCGTGTAACCCGCGTGACCCATTTATTTTTCCACATTGATCATTCCAGATTCCATGAGGGTTCACAAAACATCCGCTAGTTGTCAGCCACTTTAATTCCGAGTCCCAATGGAATGAGTATGCAAACTGGATTGGTTCAACCAGTCCTGATTTTAAGTTATTTTAGGTTATTCTTAAATTATTTTCGATTATTTTGCTTGAGTAACCATACCATCATCAAAACAGGTAAATAAAACTGGATACCTACGTAACCATAACCTAACTGCAATGCAATATGTGAATGATAAAACTACCTAAAGTCTGGTCCATTTAAGAAACATAATAATTTGCAACCTCCTCTCTGTACTGATGCGATGCCCGAAAGGGTAGTTTCCAGTGCCGGGGGTGCGGTGTCTCAGGGGCCACTTTGGCATGCGTGCATTGCTATACGTCCCACCACACCAATTTGCAACCCGCAATGCACATCAATAATGGTCATTGTGAAGTTGGCGGGGAAGAAGGAGTTCAAAAACGCGTTATCAGCTTATCAGCAATAAAAAAAACATTGATAACAACATGTTTTGAAACAAAAAAACGTTCTAAAACAAAAGAACACTAACTTGTTTTGTTCTTTTACAAGGAACTTCTTTTCCAACCCTCTGTTTGTTGGGACTTGGGGGAATGAGAAGAGGATACCCTGATTTATGATTGGCCCTTCTGCTCTTTGTGTTCTAGTTGGCATAAAGATTGAAAAATATTTAAATAGCCGATGAAAGGTCAATTTTCTACAATATTTTGTTTCCTGTATCCAAATCTAATTTTTGATTCCATGTTATCTACATCTAACCCGCCAAGCAGAACACTGCAGATCAGGAACCACAGAATCGTGGAATTCCTCTGCCGCTTTGCGAAATCATTCCTGATCAAAAAACAATGGCGATTTGATGCTTCTTCATGTCTCTCAATTTTTCTTTTGATAAATTTTCATATTCTGGCCTTTCCCTATATTGTTGGGTTGTTGGTACCTTGGTATCCTGTTTGTATTTTGTGTAGGAGTTGGAACTCTTAGTGTCCGACCAAGTGAATCTTTGTGAGAAGTTTGAAATTCTAGTAGTGGCAACATTGTTTTAGTAATGATAAGCTAGAAGTATTGAGAACCTTCGTGGAGTTTTGTGCCGTTTTGAATTCTGGTTGTATTAGATAAGTTGCAAATGTGCGGAAAATGGAAATAATAAATGGTTTTCTGAACAGTGTATTTTCCTCTCCGTGTGAACCGAATATTCCAAGATGGTAGCAGAACGTGTTTCTTATGTGAACTTAGTGTTAGTGAATTCTATGTGAACTTCGTGAGTACAATACGTGAAAACTTTGTGAGTACAAATGTTAAGTTTGGAGAAATTTGGAATTTGTGCCCTTTTCAAGGGCACTGAAAATTTCGATACCTGGAAATTCCGGATGCGGATTCTTCTGGAGCAGCAAGAAGCGGTGAAAGCGATAACCGAAGAATCAGGAGTTGATACGAAAATGGATAGCAAGGCAAAAGTAATCATAGTGAGCGCCTTGGCGGACGAAGCTCTGGAGATAATTAAGGATTGCCAGAGTGCATTTGCTATGTGGCAGGCATTAAGAGAATATTACGAACGAAGGAATGATACTGAAAAGATCGCACTCTTAACAACTACATTTGTTTCCAAACGAGTAGCTGAAGAGGATGATGGGATTACCTTTGTGGTGGATTCTGGCGCAACGGACCATATGGTTGTAAGTGAGAAGTACTTTCGTACTGTGAAGAAACTGGAGGAACCTGTGATGATTCGATCAGCGGAAGGAGAATCACAGTTACGCGCTGAAGTACAAGGTAACATTGATATTAAGTTAGAAAGTGGTAATTCGGCAAGTATTTTGAATGTTCTGTATGTTCCTAAATTGTACCAGAATTTATTATCAGTATCACGAATCGAGAGAGCTGGTGTTAAAGTCACCTTTGATTATGGGAAGGTGTACTTACTTAAAAATGAAAAAAAAATTGCTGAAGGTAATTGTAAGAATAACCTTTATGTAATTAGATTTAAGCTGGAATATGTGAAAGCCTGTGTAGTTGAAACTACTGATTTATGGCATTGTAGGTTCGGCCATTGTGATAATGGAAATCTGGAAAAGTTGAAAAAGGAAAATTTAGTTGAAGGTTTATCTTGAAGAGGAATGAATACGGGTAAACAGAATTGTGATATCTGTGTAAAAAGTAAGCAGTGTAAGCTTCCCTACAGTAAAGTACAGCATAAACGCAGCTCCCGCCCTTTGAGTTAATTCACAGTGATGTGTGTGGATTTATTGACCCGCCTACTATAAATAATGAAAGATACTTTGTAACGTTTATTGATGACTACACCTGTTTCAAGGTGGTGTATCTGATGAGAAGGAAGTCTGAAGTTTTAAACTTTTTTAAGGAATACGTGTCATGTATGGAAGCTCATTTTTCTCAGAAAATAGCTAGGCTGAGATGTGACCGTGGAGGGGAATATAGCTCAAATGAATTTAAATCTCTGTGTAGCGAAAAGGGTATTCAACTTGAGTATTCAGGGCCAAATACTCCGGAATTGAACGGAGTAGCTGAAAGAGCAAATCGCACAATTTTAGAAAAGGCAAGAGCTATGATTTTAGACTCCAAGTTAGGAAAGGAATTCTGGGGAGAGGCTATCAGGGCGGCTGTTTATGTATTGAATAGAAGTGTGACTAAGGCAGCCCAGACAGGAAAAACACCTGCCGAAATGTTTTATGGAAAGAAACCCGATGTTAAGAAATTTCGAGTATTTGGTTGTACTGTATATAATTTAATTGATAAGCAGTTTAGAAGCAAATTTGATCCTAAGAGTCAAAAGTGTTTGATGTTGGGTTATGCTACTACTGGATACCGCTTGTGGGACCCGGTGAAAAGGAAGGTTGTTTTTGGAAGAAATGTGATCTTTAATGAAGCGAATACACATTTAGACTTAGAGGGTCTGAGCAACTGTACAGAAAAGGTTGATAGGTTCACTCAGATAGATATAGATGATGAATCCATCAGTGAGGCGGATGAGGAAGTGGAGAATGTGGAACAAGATGATTATGATATAGTCTCAATTGAGGAGACAGTAGTCAGTGAGCCGGAGGAAGAAGTAGAGGAAGAAGTCGATAATAAAAGGCCTGAAAGACAGAAGAGATTACCTACTAAGTTGCTTGATTATGAAGTGAGCTCGATGATTCCAGATAGTAAGACTCCTACAAATGTGAATGAAGCTATCATGAGTGTAGATAAGGAGAAATGGAAATCTGCTATGGATAATGAAATAGAATCACCGAGGAAGAATAATGTATGGACGTTGGTCCCAAAGAAAGACAATATGAAAATAATTGGAAGTAAATGGATTTTCACTGTCAAGAATAAAGGTGAGAAGGAGGAAAAATATAAGGCACGACTAGTAGCACAGGGATTTATGAAAAATGAATTTGAAAGAATAGAAGAAATATATGCTCCTGTTGCAAAAATTGCTACAGTTCGAACAGTATTATCAGTGGCTAATGAGAAGGATATGATTATAAAACAACTAGATATAAAAACAGCGTTTCTGCACGGTAGTGTGAAAGGGGAGGTTTATATGGCCCCTCCTCCAGGTTACACTGATGGTGAAGGAATGGTGTGTAAATTAAACAAGTCTATCTATGGGTTACGCAGCTCTCCTAAGGACTGGAATGAATGCTTTAATAAAAGTATATACAAGAGCTAGGTTTTTGCTGATCAATGGCAGACTTGTGTTTGTACTATAAGAAAACAGAAATGGGGAATACATACTTGGTCCTCTATGTGGATGATATCCTATTAGTAAGTTCAAACAAGGATGAAATAAATTTGGTAGAAACTCAGTTGGTTAATAGATTTGAAATGTCTAGCCTTGGTAACATAAAAAAGTTTTTAGGTATCAATGTGAAGCATGACCCATTAAAGGGTGAACTGCGTCTTGACCAAAGTGACTATATATTGGAACTGCTGGAAAAGTATGGTATGCTAGACTGTAAGCCAATTAGTACACCTATGGAGACTGGTATAATGAAAGAATTGAACAATGATAAAAGTGAAGTAGTGTGTGAAAGGAAGTATCGTGAACTAGTTGGAGGATTGTTGTACTTAGCAGGTTCAACTAGACCTGATATTCTTTTTGCTGTTAACATCCTCAGCCGTTTCCAGCTTACCCCTACTGTAATGAAGTGGAAAGGACTAAAACGAATTCTACGTTATTTGAAAGGAACTCTTACTAAAGCTCTGGTCTACCAGAGAGGAAAAACATCTGTCCCATTGAAAGGATATAGTGATGCTGATTTTGGTTCAGATTTTGTGACTAGAAGATCTGTTAGCGGATATGTGTTTGAAGTATTTGGCAACCCTGTAAGCTGGTGTGTGAAAAAGCAGAGTAATATTGCATTGAGTACTACCAAAGCAGAATATGTGGCATTATCAGAGAGTGTGACTGAAGGACTTTGGTTGAAAGAAATTTTGAAAGATCTAAACTGCAACATTGGTAGCTTTACAATGTTTGAAGACAATACTGGGGCAATAAGTTTGAGTAAGGGTGCATGTAACAGTAAACGGACTAAACATGTATCATTGAAATACCTATCATTTTATTAGAGAAAAAATTGAAGAAGGTATTATTAAAGTAGAGTACATTAGTACAAATTTACAGAAGGCAGATATTATGACTAAAGCTCTTCCACGCAATGTATTTGATAACATTTGTAATATGTTAAGTTTAGTTTAGACTTTAGAGAGATACATTAGTTTGTATACTAGAATTTGGAGGAAGTGTGAGAAGTTTGAAATTCTAGTAGTGGCAACATTGTTTTAGTAATGAGATAAGCTAGAAGTAGTATCGAGAACCTTCGTGGAGATTTGTGCCGTTTTGAATTCTGGTTGTATTAGATAAGTTGCAAATGTGCGAAAAATGGAAATAATAAATGGTTTTCTGAACAGTGTATTTTCCTCTCCGTGAACCGAATATTCCAAGAATCTTATCATCTCCAATCCCCATTAGAGATTAAGTAATTGTTAATTTCTCGCCATGTTCCTTCCATTGTTATAACTTCTATGTGTTCACACATTAAGTTTGTATTTTATAGATCCTGTTGTATTTTGTTAATGAATGCCTGGTGGCCGGCCAAACGAATCTCCATCACTACTAGATCTCTACTGAAGATGCAGCTTTCATTTCTCGTTATTGTGAACTAGATTCAGTTTCTGGACGTGATTATTTGGGATCGTGCTTTCAGGTAAATGCAAAAATAATGATTGTAAGCTAGTTTTTTAAGCAACGTGCCATTCAGTTGTAATAACGTTGGAACTACTTGGCAGAATAACAGAATTCAATTGCTGAAGAAAAGTCGTAATTGTTTAGAATTTCTTAGAATATACTTGAAAATACTTGTTCGGGGCATATGGAGTATACATTATGTATTTATACCAACTTCCAGATTTGATTGTCTCCTGTTGTGTACATGTATCTTTCATACTGATTTAAACTCCGAGGTTCATCGCAATTCTTGTATGAATTTGGACAAGAAACCTAATTGAATTGCTTATCACCTTTGGTACTCTCGTGAGTATAATTTTTGAATACTTTTCTCCAGTGTTTGGAACCGATTCAATTTTTCGTTTTGATCGGTTTCGGGCTTTGTACCTTCCATTTAGGTTGGTTTCGGTTCGGAACTTCCATTTAATTTCTCAATAGGTTTCGGTCTCGGTCATGAGACCGATTTAAAATACTGAAAGGGTCTTATGTCGGTCTTTCATTGCTGAGCCGGTTTTGGTTATGGTCTTCACTTCACATAATGAATCGGTTTCAGTCGGGCTCAAAAGATCTTTCTCAAACAAAATAAAAATCTCATCATTTCTGTAGTCAAATCAGCCATAATTGGAAACCAACCATAAGATATGAACTGTAGCATCGACTTACTTGGGAATGGGCATTGGCATGTTGAATTATTCTGTAGATCAGTTCAAATATCTAACTCTTTTACTAGGTCGGCAACAAAGAAGAACAGATAACAGAAAACCGCATTGACCAAAGACCGATTGGGACCTTTTCATTTAATTGGTTAACGGTCTTGACGCAGATATGAGCAATCGGTTTTGGTTTCAGTTAAACCTACATTTCAAACATTTGGTTTGTGTTTTGGTTAATGACCAGTTGAGTTTAAGGTTTTAGGTCTTAATTTGGTCTTTTGTACATTAAAGGGTTTTGGTTTTGGTCTCATAAAACTGTTGAATTTGAATGGGTTCCGGATTCGGTTTCGGTTCCGGTTCCAAACACTGCTTTGCTCACATAAATATATTCCATTATTTCGGTACCTACGCACTGAGCTTCGACTTTAGGTACTTTCCTGGGCCCTGGGCTTCAGATAATTCTGTCGCTATACACGCACACGATGCCGTATACCTACAAAACAAACATTTGCGTATAAATGAGCTGTATAGTGTGACTATGATAAAATATTCCTACTGTGTGTAGCATTTGAGTGAGATAGAACGAAGTTGTTGATATTGTGCATAGTGTGTACTCGTACTGTTTAGAGAATATTATTGAATGGCATGTAAGCGTGTAGGGCGACGTGTGTTCCACTGAACTGACCTATTCGTTCTGTGTCACGTGGATGTACGACACTTAAAATTTGAATTTTAAAGTCGATGTAGCGACCATTAGATCTTTCATAATTACTCGAACCACGGACGTTAGCGTTGCAAGCTGAACGAATTTAGCTGCGATGAAAGTTGAACTACTACTTTAGGTCGGGCTAGCGCAAACGTCGGTATTCATTTCGCAAAGTTTTTACGTTTGAAATGTTAATTTTCGAGAAATTGGGAATTTATTTGCGGTGCTTACCGGCGATTGCGAGATTTGTGAGCTAGTTGCGTTATCTAAATTTATGAAGAACGAGTTCGCGCGCTGATTGGAAAGGCGCCGCTGAATTGCTGGCCGACCTCGGGTTACACGCGATCAACAACTCCGCGGCGGCAATATTGGTTTCTTATTGCGCGGTTGTCGGTCATCTTACCGGTCGCATCCTCTCGTATTAGTCGTGGATTTGGTCAGCAAAATCGCTAATGCAGGGGGTGGGGTGACGACTATGCGAATACGACCTCTAGCTACTGCGAACCGCGCTAGAATTTTCCAATTCTAAATCACATCCAAGTGAGCCGGTAGTGCGGTATCGACATTATAAGGGAATTTATCTCACACTTCGGAGATGTTATGGTTTTTTATTATCTTACCGAGTGAATTTCTGCGTATAATATCAGCGACGAGGAGGGAGAGGCTTGGACCGGAACAGCTTCTTCGATTTCACCCTCAAAGTGTGTCACTGATCTGGAACTATTGGTAGTAGCCTAGTCTAAAGTGATTTAAACTTACACAGTGCAACTAATGGTGATTGAATTATACAGTCGGACGCTCGATAATTCGAAACTCAAGAGACCAGAGGAATTATACGGATTATCGCGATTTTCGAATTATCGAAAGTTTGCAGGGCAACGAGGGACAAAAGTTTGTACATATGTTTCAAGATTTAGTACGGAACGGTGTATGACGTGCAGTTAGAAAAAGAAACACATACATACTGAAGGAGAAAATGTATACACATCAGTACGAAAACCCATCTACAGTATACCAATTCATGCTCATTGCCCGAACAAGCAAGCTCTCATGCACACCTAATTGCCGACAAGAGGGTAGATCGATCACCGACGTACGAATTACAGAGCTGACGAGAGGTTGTTGAACGAATTACCGAGCGTTTCTCAAGAAAAATTAATGCGAATTATCGAGGGGACCAAAATGCATTGATTTTGTACGAATTATTGCGAGTTTCTCAAGGGATCGGAGGTTTAGTACGAATTATCAAGATTTTCGAATTATCGAACGTCGACTGTATTATGAATGTGAATTGTTGAACTTTGACTGTATACCTACAGGTAACATCGAATTCTTAGTTCGTTGACTAGGTAAACCGTTCCGAGTAGAATAACAACAAAATATGCTTGGTTCTTTTTGATACTCTATACTCGGGTGTGAAGTCAACAGATTGTAATGGGTATATGTAAAGAAAAATGAAAACGTGTTTTATCTTCATACGAATTAATTTAAAATAAGATAAAAGTACCATAATTACGAGTCACTTGACCAGGCTGTAATGGAGATAGGTGCTTGATGGAGGGAGTCACAATAAATCGTTCTGTATGATATCCTATTATCTTATCACAGGTTCCGCCGCCATTTGAAAAATTGTAACGGTAAAAACTCCATAAAATCACGCTATTTTGAAAAATTGATCAGTGATTTACAATTCTTCGGATGTATTACGAAATCTCCATGTATTTTCCGTTATATTAGAAGTGTGTAATAAAATCAACGTATCCGTTCATTATAATCGATTGCATTTCAGTTCTAAATTAAAAGGGGTTAACTCATTATAATCGAGTTGTTGGCCAGTTACGGGTCAAAGAGGGAGGTCTAGATAGAAATTCACTGCGAGTCAAAAAAATCAATAAATCATCTTCAATTTCAAGATAAGCTCATAAAAAATGTGACCCAGAAATGGTAATTCACCTTATGCCATATACCTATATTTCATCTTTTCAATCTAGCATTCAATTATAAGTATTACAGTTTTAGGGAAGAGTCATTTGAAAAACGTTCTGTATTACAGTATGCCGACAACAATGTACCAGCGGCTTCATCAGGCCAAGTAGATTTATCAACTTTTCATCATCTATCCGTATGTGACTATAGAACATACGAGAAGTATATAAAATACGACAAAGGAACAATTTATTAACGACTACCTACTCGACTTCAAAGTTGATTTTTCGATTTGGTCTTTATCAAGTTCTCTGCGATCCTAAATTGTGATCATTTGGTGCTGAGAAAAGGATACCGCTGACGTGATCTGCAAAAATAATTAAGTTGGTACCTATACCAATTAGTTATGTCTAAGGCCAGAAGAAAACACGCGCGAGATCTTCGATTTTGTATGGTTTCTGCCTATTCTAAACTTGACCATTCTCAAACCGTCGCGTTTTTATTTCAAAAATAATTTTTTTTCGTCAGATTTGGTAAACGTTTTATTTAGTTAGGCCTAAGTATATGTACCTATATTCTAGATTCGTTTTTTGAATTGTGGAGCAAAGTAGGAAGTACACGTTCGTTGTGTCGATGAAATAGAAGACTTATGTATGTAAGAATAAGATAAAGAGTGTCTCTGCTGCCACAAGTTCGTCTCATATTTCACCGGGTCAAGAGTAAGATGGTGAAGACTGGGTAAAAATTAGGCTAGATATAAAACTCGTCCTTACCTATTTCATCGAACGTACGTATTATTGGTGTACATTTCCCCGAAATTCAACAATTTTAGGATAATTTTGAACGCTGTACCGCGTATACTTGGCCTCGTGACACGCGAACGTTCATTAGAAATGATCGCCAGATTTGAAACTGCCTATAACATCTTGATGTAAAATTTGATAATATATAAATATTATACTCTCGTAGAGTTCGTAATTCGTTATTTCGAGAAAAAAAAAAAAACCATCAGATTATTAATTCGTATTGTGTAAGCGCGAGTCGTCGACGCTTTGTTAATTAATTAGAATAATTAGGCGTTTGGCCGCAGATTATCAGCTCACGTTTCCACGTGTGCATCAGATTTTCAATTTGTGAACTGCGATATTTGTGGCGAGTAGTGAGTAGTTGTTTCGAAACACGACAAGCTACATCAACGATCGCCGTCTATCTTATCGTAATCATAGATTCAGATTGAAATTGAAAGATACCAGAGTGAGTTGATAGAGAAGAAAAGGAATACAAGCAAACCGTTGTATGTAGATGATATACGAGTATAGTTATGGGTACAATGCTCGTATTAGTAGCTGCGGTGTGCGTCGTGGATAGTTGGGTGCGCGTGTCGATCAACGGCGGCGATGTGACGGTGTGAAAAATAAATCACGCTTTACTACATATGTGGGACGGGTGATCATTATTTATGTACCAACGTAATTTTTGCAGATGCGTCCTTCGTTTGGTCATTAAAGGTATTGCTGGACTAGTACCGTTGCTTTCTCACTAGCGATCAGTGCACGCTCACTTCATAGCATCTAGATCTCGTTATCATTATCACATGTCTGGTCATCAGTTGAAGAGTTGAATTATTCACGTCCAGGAGTGCTTAGATCCGCCGTCGCGCCGTTATCAGTAATGTAGCACGTGGTCAAATATCTAACGTCGGGGCGACGAGTTTGGCCGGACACACGGTATGGCCAAGTGTGGCCGTTGCCCTCCTGCCTGGTCAGCCTAGTCTCACATTCGCCGTATAGATCTCAATCGCCTATTGCCAATGTTAACATCTTTCTTTCATTTTTATATTAATTTAGTAGCCGAAAGGTAGGTCTGAATCTCTGCGTCGCAACGTATATAGCGTACTAACATAGTACTTGATGGTCGATGCGTACACAACTTCAGTCGGGGAGACCCGAGTTACAGTCGTTATAAATATATACCTACTTACTCGTATATAGTTTGGTTTAGGTTAGGTTCAGTCGCCTGGCCGTAGGCAATGTGGCGATATAAATATATCTACTAGGTTTTTTTTTCTTTCTCTTGTCTATACGTTTGTTCATAATGTATGTTTATCGTTGCTGACAAACGCGTTCAAGTTCGCTAATTTGAGATTTCGTAGAATACGCATCGACCTTGGATGATGAAGTTTTGCTCGATAGCTCGCACCTGGGGTAACTTACGTAAGAAATCCGATTTTTTTTTCTTCTTTTTTTTTCTTCAATTTTACATGAACTAATTTTTTCCCGGGGTTGAACATTAGACTGGTACTACATAAAAAGTCTTAGCTGATGCGAAAAGATAGAAGTCTAGAAGTCCGCGGTGGACGGTGGGCGAGAGGATACGAATCATTTCTTGCGGTCAAAACAACGAACGTCTTTTTTTTTCTCTTATTATTTACTTTCGTAATTAATTGTTCATGGGGCAAACCCGCGATGAGTAAATTGCTACGAATAGCGCATAACGAAACCAAATAGATTGTGTACATTGCATCGTGACAACGAGATAGAGCATTTACCTATATACTTACTGTTCATTAGAATACTACTAAAACAAAACACAAAAGAAGGACGGTCGGCACCCTACATTTCGATTTTTTTTTAACTTTTCATTCGTGTAATGACAGTCACATGATGACGTAGAGCACACAGGTGATGTCAACCTAGTGTTTCCTTCAATCTTCGTTAACTGTATGCTTGTTTTCAGATGTATCCCGAAGTATGACAATTCGTTGCCATCGAGTGTACGGTGGTTGCGTATAGAGGAATACATTCATTTTCATTCCCTATCCCCGCCCACAATGGATTAGGCTATTTACGGGTTCGATTTCGAATTGGTTGATTTTTCTGGTTCGAATTCTCCGTTTTTCAGTCTCATCTTTTTTCATCAAGTTCTCTCGTGTTAGAAAATTCTACGTTTTCGATTTACCCGTTTCCTGGCTTATCGACCTTGTGTTCGGCGTTACCTGCATCACCGTCTCTTCCAGCTGTCTGTCTTATTGGTTAGCTGGCCTCTTAATTGACCGACTGTCTGGTTGGTTTTCTCGGACCCTAGCATTTTTTTTTTTTTTTTTTTAATCTTTTATCCGCAATGTATAGTTTTTTGTTAATTGATGGTAAATGGAGAAATGTTGCGAATGGGCGGTAGAGACGAGCACGACTGTCTGTTGGCTAAACGCAGGGCAGCGCAGCGACGATGACGTGCAGCGCGACTTTATTTTATTCGCGTACGTGTGCGCGTATATCAGTTCGTAATGATCTTGACTTTGACTCGTTATGTTGACAATAATATAGTCGGAGGTACGCTCAAGTATTGCACGGCGCAGTCATTATTAGTTCATGCGGTGCATCGCATCGTCACCTGTACTTCACCTTCATTTCGCCGTTACTTTTGCAAACATAGTCTCTCTGTCGTAAGTCCAAGACAACGTCGCCGTGCCTGTATTTTCACTTTTTACCCGATCGTAGGACCGCGGCGCGACGTATCTACTCTTCCAGAAAATAGAAAACGCATGGTCGAGAAATTTTTAGCGTTCGGACGACGAACGTCGTACAGCGAAACATGAAATTGACCACGACGGCGGCGAGGAGCTTGTTTCATTACTCACGCGGATAAACAGATAAAAATGTTCGTAGTACGGTGTGTCATCCGTAGCGCTAAAATGACGAGGCTGGCTGTCGGAAAGGTGAACGAAAAGAGTTCTGAATGAACCTAACAGATATAACGAAACCTGAAAGTTGCTGGCTGACAAATTTGATGTCGGAAAATTGACGCTATTCTCAACCTGGTAGTCTTCGACCGTGGTCCATGTATACGTCTCGAGCTGCTGGTGGATGTTGCCGCTTGAACATGATGATGGAGATTAGCGTCTGATGCAAGCGCTAAAACTGTTCGACATTTTCGCGAAAGAAGATGTTGATGGCATATCGTGCCCAGTACAACTGAATATCCTGTAGGTTGAACTTGTTCCGTGATTGTATCTCCAAGTTGTTGACTAGACGGTAGGAAATGGGTGCTCTTTACGCTGTTACGGAACCACACCCATTGCTAAGATTATATAAATATTGCAGTCGCGAATCACGCTTCCCCAGAATCACTCTGCCGAAGGCGCGCATTGAGTAGGTATGTAACGATCTGCGAATCGCTATGATCCTCTGATATTCCATTTTATGTGGAATAGGTTATCAGCTAGTGATTAAAATATTGGCGAAATGTTGGCCATCGCGAATGCGCATAATTTTTGGAATTTCTCGTCGGTCTTGGTTATAATTTTTAACTTACGTTTCCTGGTGAATATTTTGTCCACTACGCGATCCTCATATCTCTTTGTATACTAATAGCGCCTTTCGCACTAGGAAAGGAAAACGAATAAGTTTTACCTTCTTGAAA
The DNA here is from genome assembly GCA_031841125.1 of Acanthococcus lagerstroemiae. Taxonomy (NCBI): domain Eukaryota; kingdom Metazoa; phylum Arthropoda; class Insecta; order Hemiptera; family Eriococcidae; genus Acanthococcus; species Acanthococcus lagerstroemiae. The sequence continues at coordinate 1,063,637 of CM063112.1, read as the reverse complement.
TCCGAAAAATTGCGGAGACATTACCCTAAGATATAGGTAGCCAGATGGAGGGAAAGGCGGAAAAAACTCGAAAAGATAGTTATTTCGCCAGTCTATCAGACAAACAGATAAACACACATAATTGATAATGAGGTTTGCAGCTCATCTTCCTCGTCATTCGAGAACCAAAAATTAGGATCCCTGAAGCAAGAGCTGCCGCTTTCTGTATTCTAATTATCCGATTAAATCTTTGTTTCGGCGCCAGAAAACTGAGAGAGCTAGAATCCAAAATCCGAGATTCGAGATTTCATCACCGCTTCAAATCCGGTGTTTGATGTATTTCTGGTGATTGTATCTGTCGGCTTGTTGCTTGTTCTCGTGTCTCTCTGTCTTTCTGTCTGTTACCAGCCCGTGTCTACTCGACGACAGACGTATGTATACATACAGGCAGATAGACTGGCGGACTAATGAGAGTCAAGTGCGCGGCGCTGAGCAGAGTGCCGATACGAGCGAAGTGATGGTCGATAGGAAGGTTGGATAGCAAAACTGTCAGGGGGCAGAGCCCCAAGCTTTATTCAGAACAGTCATGCGGACCGTCTGTTTCTCTCACTCCTTCGAAGGTATGGGCAGACAGTCGACGTCACATTTTCTACTGCGGGTAAGTAGTCCGCATTTACCTCTCAGCGTTTATCAAAACGGTACGATGTGCGGACTGGAAAAGAAAATGAGGAAAACTACGAAGTGTACCTTTACTACATAAACTTATACAGCGCCGATATTCTAGCGTAAAGAAGCACGGTGGTTATTACTCGAAATCGGGTAAGCGTAATTTTCCGGATTACTTTAGTCAGTCGCCAACTAATGATAAATCATACGGTAGTCCCGCCATTCGCTCGTAATTTATTATTAATTCGTTATGCGATATTATAACGGTAATTAAAAAGTAATATTTCCCTTTCTTTTTCTAGCGCAACAGTGCGACTTTCTTCTCTAAAACATTCAGAAAACGACCATTTGTTTAGTCTTTTTTTTACCCGATTTGGATTTTTTACCCATTTTTTATTTTTACGATGAATTTACCGAGCATGTTGGCTTTAAATATTTTCTATCTCTATACGCATCAAAAGCTGATCTAATTCCGGATCTAGTGATCCTGTTTCATTACCATTCCTTAAAATTTGACTAACGTATTAAATTTTACTACCCCAAAAACAGAACTTGTTCGTTGTAGTCGAGATTGTTTCTTCACGTCAAGCGTATCAGCGAGTTACTCGCCCGGACCGGCCGGACTCTCGCCCAATACGAGAGTCGAACCACCACGCTGATTGTAAAACGGAATCAGCTTGATGGCCTTGCTTTCGTAATGGGGGCGAATGACTCGCACACCTCATATGATACGACCATTCGGACATATTCATGTTCTGTTCTTGCAAAAAAAAAAAAAAAAAAAAAAAAAAAAAAAAGTGCGGCAAGTCACCCAGATTTGAATCAATCCACAGAAGACTTGTTGGATGCGGACTAAGGTTCATAATGTGGATAGAGATAGAAAGTATACATTTCACGACAGCGTGCTCAGAAAAATGGCAAAAAAAAAAGTAACATTAATTTACAATTTTTTTTTTATACTTTAGGTATTTGGCCACTTGAAGGGTAAAGAATCAAAACTCACGTTTGCCATTTTACTTCAAGGGTGCAAATAAGCAAAATACTGTACACGAATGCAGGAATATCTTTGCTGCGCCTGTGAACGTGGATTATGTTACACATATATCACATATTCACGGGTGCAGCAAAGATATTCCTGCACCCGTGTACAGTATGTTGCTTATTTGCACCCTTGAAGTAAAATTGCAAAAGTGTTTTGATTCTTTACCCTTCAATTTCAGCAAAACACGTTTTCAAACTCTCAAAAAGTTATTCTCTTATTTTCCGACGTAAAAAAAAAAAAAAAAATTAAATCATAGGTATGTAACACGCGGTAGCGTAATAGTTATTCAAACAAGTACGCGTTCCCAACATTTTTCTGTCTATGCCAAAATTTTGTAAGTACTTCAGTAGACCTATAACTTACATTACATATGCCACTCCAGAAGTACAAAAATAGATAGGTATTCGGACATTTACCCGAAAGACAGTCTTCCATATATATTTTCCCAAATCGAAACATTTCCAAAAACTTTTTTCCCGAACATTATTAATACCGAAAACACATTTCTAAACTGTATTCATTTTCATTTATCATATATATTTACATTGTGGATTAATGCTCTTCTATGTTTTCTAAACGTTTAGGTGTCGCTTTGACGCGTTTACTAAGCGAAAGTTCAGCAACACAAATTTTTTCGAACCCCTGTTCTTTTTGAAATTCACTAACAGCCATATCGAGATGATATTTATCCATAACAATACCGAACCTGTTGTTCGCCTAAAAGAGTTTTCGGATAGGAGGTCATCGTTCATTAAGGTCTCTCGCTCAGTCAATTGACTGAGGACGCCAGAGGATATGCCTTGAACTCCGCACACGTAGCAGATGCGATGGAGGCTGCCTGTCAGGGAAATACTTCTGTGTTCAGTGAGGAATATTTATCGGACTGTTGTCCTTTGGAAGAAGATCCATTCGGGAATTTCATTCAGGATTTTGGTCTTTCGTGAAAAAAGTTCACGGGAATTTTTCAGTTCGGGAAATTGTCTCTCGAGAAAATGTCCGGAAACCACAGAGGCAGTGTAGCACAGTAAAATCGTCTTTAAGGGGAGAAATTTGGAAAAATTGAGGTACTGGTTGACTAAATGGAGAACAAAACTTTTCAAATCCGCTTGTTTTCTCTTATATGGCTGTCGGATTCTGAACATTTTTTTCCTTTAGCAATGTACACAGACTTTTCTGGCCTATCATTGCTTATTAACTTCGATAAATTCTCTCACACCTTCCCCGTACCAAGTCTTGTTATAATCCCAAGGATGCGACCCATTTAATAGTATCACTCGAAGTGTTGCTCTGTCTGTGGCCTGTTCTGATATAGCCTTCGTGGCCATACGTTTTCCCAAAGTTTCCGCGGTTAGGTAACTCGGGCATTCGATCAGGCCAGCTGGAGCCATTATGTGCGTGACCTTGGTACCATTCATGTGGCTTGTGGCTACTTTTTCTGTTCTTGACGTACACGAAAGCATTTCGATGTTGGAGAGGAATTTTTGACACGCATTCGTACAGTATCCTTCAACTTACTGCAATACTGGATATTTAGCTTACCTCTATCTGGTTTTGGATGAAATGTACCTATACTCCGCCGCCTCCTTTTCGTCCTAAGCAGTGCTGCCAACCAGTCCTATTCAAAAATCCCAGGATTTTTCGTAAAAAATCTTCGAGATTTCCTTTTTCCCAAAAAATCCTGAGACAAAAATGTTCGCTTTTTCTGTGTTGCTCATCAATAAAATGTTTACTGACTCATCCCATTTGTTGTTTTACCCCTCCACCCTCTGTTCTGTCGACAATCCTGAAGACTTTCCGTTTTTTTCAATTACTTTTGCTTTTGAATAATGTGAAGAAGAGCTAAAAGAATTTCATCACTTACATTCAAAATAAAAAAACTGAACGAAATACAGATACAGTTTATTAATTACTGTACAAAACTGAATGAATATATGAATAATATATCGAAGCAGCTTTGGTTATAAGGCACAGATGTATTTTACATTTCCATTACTGTGTAAAATCTGAGTGCCTAACGCCTATTTATTCCCATAAGGCGATAAATTTTCCATTTCCAAATTTTGGAAGAAGAAATTTGAAGAAGCAATGCATATTCACAAAGTTTTATGTAAATTCTTAAGAACTCTTAAGATTTTCTTTCTAAATCTTGAGATTTTGAGAAAAACCTCAAAATCCTGAGATCTCATTATCTTGAGGTTGGCAGCACTGCTCCTGAGACGGACTCTTTTCGGATCCGGCGTATCTTCAGGAATTTTTCTTCATGTAATCGAATGAATCATTTGCCTGATTCTTCAAATTTACACAACCGCGCGTTATAATCAAATTTAAATGTTGATCACTTCGCGGACTACGAATGTGGCTGCGATTTATTATTTATGAACGTACACGTCATTAATTATTAATCACGTTTTGAAAGGTCGTGATCATTTACGTCGACCACGAGGACACGTGAAAGTGGGCAATTTTGAGTTGTGGTCGCTTCTTGTTGGTACCAACGAACTTGGCAACTTTTCGTCGCGAATACCCGTGAAGTTTGGCAATAGAAAAACCGCCGATTTACGCGATGTGGTCGTCTACGAATGCCCAATAGACCAATATTATTGTAGTTTATTATTTTTAATTAGGGTTATGCATTTTTTCCCCTCCGTCTTTCTAACTACACGCGTCTGTTGCACCACACACCGCATCCCGTTGTCTTATAAACCGCAACATCATACGTCTAGATAAAGACATGCGGTTCGTACTATTTTCTACGATGCACGATTCAGGGTCAAAACGTATTGCCATCGTAATATCCGTTTGGCTTTCATTTTACCAAGTTTCTAAGTTGAAATGCCGACCCTATACCATTTAGTGTTTCATCTCCTGAATGAATTTTTCGCCCGAACTAACGGACTGGTCGGAAAATACGTAATATTTATACACGTCATATCAGATGGCCTCTTTTTCGTGATTTTCACCAGGTCCCCTTTCAAAATTTGGTGCAAGCGAAGACTGTAGAATATTCCGATCGTAAACGCACTCGTAATATACACATTTTGAATATTTCGAATAGTGCCTGTAATTAGTTTTTAAGAGTGTTAGTAGTAAATGTGAAACAAATAGCTGCACTGAGACGACTTGTGTTGAATGTGGAGCTATTTGGTACACACGCTGAAACTGTTTCGAGTTGTCGCCGTTCGAATGAAGTTTTACAAACTATTGTGAATTCTTGCTGATTGAAATCGCCCCCTCTACGATATCTTGGCTCTAGAAACTGGCAGTTTAATAGGAGTATCTAGCAACAGAACTCGTACCACTTCACTGGCTCTTTACTACCTAGCCGAGAGTTAAGAATTTCGAGTGTTCACATCCTCTTTCTAAATGGAATATTTCAAAGCTGGTAAAGAATTAGTGTAAAAGTAAAGATGTAAAGGAGCAAACAACCTATGAAGCATCTGTCGTGGGGTGTTTGCTTATGGATCTGAGGGTGCTCCGGTGTGGCCAAAGACGTGGACCAAAGTTGAAATTGTCGGCTTGAGATAGCGGTAATGGACCAAAGGCCCTCAGGCCGTCGCTCAGCCGGCTAAGATGACGTAACGCTTGGTCCCGGAGAGAATAAGAACGAGCGCGAACGTATGAAGATAGGTTTATTCGTAACATCAATAATTACTTAAGACTGATTACAATATTGAAACTTTACGTTAATTACACGATTAACTATTGGAGCACAACCGGGTTGACTTTAGGCTTTAGAACGACGCCGCACGACAGATTAAAACGCAGCAACATTTTGTGGTGATACCATAGAGCGAGATGAAAGACGACCCGGATTGGTTCGGACCCCGGTTTATACGAGTATAATCGGAAAATTTAGCTAAAATTGCTGATTCCGAAGCTGGGGCATGTGGTGGAGTTTTCCTCAAAGCGACGCTCATAACGGTGCTGTTTTTGGCTATTTGGGTGGAGACCATTTCGCAAGAGTCTGGCGATCTACTTGAGTCGCTATTTCCTCGGTGAGCGGGTTGTTTGTTTTATAGTTTCGGTATGCTGATTCATCTGAATTCTTAGTGTGCTACGAGTATATTCGATCGACAAGTTCCCCGGTGGAGTGCGCCTTCGCTGATGACGCAGCCCGGTTACTTACGTAAACGAAGATACCGTTATCCCGTGGCGGCACGAGGAGCTATTTTGATGTCGTAGGAAGAAGAGAGTATTCACGAAATTCTGCCTTACGACAGCATCCCAGCGAGTTTGCCACCTCCATGCTTACGAATTTCCGCAGGAAGATTATCGTCACGAGAGCTTTTATATTTTTCAATTTCTTGATAGCCATTTCTACCTCTTTGAGGGTAGGGCACTGAGCTAACTCCGACTTTTCTGGGTACTGGGGCAGCATCTGGATTATTTCTGGGTCCGGAGTGGGTGACTGGTTGAGAAGACTACGGTAATACCTTTCCATCGCTCAGTTATGTCAGTCTCTTGAATGTTACACCTTGCCCATCTTTTATTGGGCAGACTGTACTTTGTAGAGGACTATAATAAATGGCATTTACAACTTTGTGAAAAGCTCTGCTGTTATGCGTGTCGGCCAGTTTCTGTATTTCAGCTGCCTTTACCAGATGCCACTTATTCTTCAACTGTCGAGTAAGACGTTGTCCATTACTTTTGGCTACTCGGTAGTCCCTAATGGCTTTCTAGCAGCTGGGTTTGTTCAGAACTAAGTCGTGACACTGCTCTTTAATCTCGAGTGCGCTGGTAATTGCTGTCTTGTTTTCGTTGAATTAGTCGGGGTTTCGCTTTCTGGGGAGCGGGCCGAGGATTTCTCCAGATACCTGAGTTAGACATTACTTTAACTCCTGCCAGCTGTCTTCAATGGTGTCTCCGTTAGCCTCCTACATTGCGTTCAGAGCCTTGGTCACTTCTTGTATGAATGTGGTAAGAATCATACAGTCCTGTAATTTGGAGATGTTAGGTTTGCGTGCTGCAATCTCACTTGGCTGATGTTCTCGTTCAATGGGTTTGATCTTAAGTCTAGTAACGAGTAATCTATATGATCTGTGTCGCAGTCGGCTCCTCTATATACTATTGTGCTGGTTACATTCGTCGTCGTCATATTGGTCGCTTCTCTTGCATCAAGAGGTTGCGTACCCTACATTTTATTCTTTGATTCCTGGCACATCTGATCGTTTCATGTAGATTCTTGCACGGAGAATTTATTGGTGAATTCGTGGTTACAAGCTCCGATCTTTTCCTACCTCTGATGGGTCTTTCTCGGAATTCGGCCTTGTACTGCCAGCATGAGAACGCCATTTCCTCGGATTTTGTGTGCTATGTACTTCAGTTTTCAATTCTTGATGTTTTCTATTGTCGTTTTTTCTTCTTTTACTCTCGCTAGGACTGCTACGTTCGTTACAAAATCAATCCGCGGTATTTTTTCAGCAGTCTTCGATATCACCACATCTCGGATTTGTTCTGCCTTTTCGCTTTTCGTATTCATTGTCTAGGTTTCACACGAGTATTTTAGTACAGTTCACACGTAGAATCTCATTATCCTTTTCCACAGACTGATGCTCAGAGTTCGGTTTTTCAAAACGCTGCCGAGGTTATTGAAGGCCTGTTTTGCCGTGCCAATTCTGCTTTTAATTTCTTTTAGGTCTGTACCATCCTCGTTTATAAGAGCACCTAGATATCTGAATTCCGCAATGTTCTCAATTTCCTCATTGTCTATCTTAATTTTTGCTTTAGTGTCATTTGTTCTTGAGAATTTCATCACCATATGCCCCAACCAGTATTCTTCCATTCCTGGAACAAGTTATATTTTGGGTGGGCCCGCAGTCCAAGGCCCGGTTGGGAATTCTCCCCCCCCCCCCGCCATTCCGCGGTTGGCATCCTTGTCTTACTTCTGTCTTTATATTGCGCTTTCCAAACGAATATTTCACGCCGGTCTTGATATTTGCACGCTGGTCCAAGTATATAAAGCCTTTATCATCGATGATTAAGATCTTCAGAAGATAGAGGCTGGTTTGTTTGTCCGCGACAAGTGTTTGTCCGCAACAGGTGTTCGTCTGCAAAACGTGTTTGTCCGCGACAAGTGTTCGTCCACAAAAAGTGTTTGTCCGCAAAAGGTGTTTGTCTGTGAAACGTGTTCATCCACAAAACGTGTTTGTCTGCGCAAAGTGTACCTCCGCAAAAAGTGTTCGTCCTGCAAAAAGTGTTCATCCCACAAAATGTGTTCATCCACAAAACGTGTTCCTCCAGTCCGCGACAAGTGTTCGTCCGTGAAACGTGTTCGTCTGCGGAAAGTGTTCGTCGGCAAAAAGTGTTCGTCCGCAAAATGTGTTCGTCCATGAAACGTATTTGTCCGTGACAAGTGTTCGTCCACGAAAAGTGTTAGTCCCCAAAAAGTAGTGTTTGTTATTGAAAAGTGCCGCAAAAAGTTCAGAGTCGTGTTCGTCCATGAAAAGCAGTGTTCGTTGTCAGAAAGCAGTATTCCTTGTTGAAAAGCTGCATTTATCATCAAGTAGATCTCACTTATGACTGTACATTACCAAGTAGATTAATGTAGGAGTGTGTTAGTCAACAGTGCAACTGAAAAAAAATTGTTGTCTCTTTAATGAATTTCTGTATTATAAGATAATATGTATTTTTTACCCACTTTTTTAATGTTTCCTGTTGCCAGTTCATATGCCTGGGTCTGTCTGCAGAGACTAAGCTACTCGTAGTTCTCTAAATATCTTTTTTATCAAGTCTGGAAAACGATTGCCCTCCCCTTTCCCCACCAACTTGAAAAATGGTGAAATTGTAAAAGTGATTTGGTTTATTGATTGCAGATATTTTCTTATTTGAAAACTTAGCTTGCATTATCAATTGGAAAAATTGAAATTTCTTACTTCTCTCTAGAAGCGTGTCTTTGCAGTTACCTCCTATAACTTTTTAGAAATTACCGTCTCTGAATAGTATTTATGTTTAATTGATTTGTTACCTTTATGGCTTATTTTTTCTCTCGACTATACAATTTTATATTTCTTTGTTATTTCAGGTAAACAATGATGCTGGATGATCGGTGAGTCCTTTCCAATAATGTTTTTATGGTGGGTGAGGTGGTGATGGTGGTCTTGGTAGTTTTATAAATATGATCAAATCACACTATTGGCATCACTCGTTAAAATTAAATTTTTTTTTTTAATTAAAAAAAATTAAAAGTAATATTCTTATTTCGAGATTGAACTGTTGTCTTTCAGTGCGATGTTATGTTACTGGGCTATCCATGCGAAATAATAATAATAATAATAATAATAATAATAATGCAAAACAATAGTAATGAACGTAAAATTTATTTAAAAATTTTAAGTAATTCTATTTCTTGGAACGATTTTTATTTTTCAAAGTAATTATCATTGATTCGGATTTTGGCATATGTACTACAAGGCATGACATCTGTACCTATATAACAGGCTGATTTTTTATTTTATTAAATGTCTCTCTGGTCACTGATACGATACTCGAAAGTGTCGTTTCCAGGGCCAAGGGTACGGTGTCTGGGGAGCCACTTCGGCATGCGTGCGTGCATCGCCAAACGCTTCGCCAAGTTAAATTATGTTCTAGACCCCATCCACCACCTGTAGTTAGTTGGTGTTGGGTTGTTGTAATTTAAGAATTGAGAATATAACTAAAGATGTGTTTTCAAAATACTGATATTAAGTGCTGGACTAATGTTTTGCGATCCATACTTTAGTGGGTTTTTTTTGTGTTTTTTTTTGTACTTGAACATAATTTGATGAGTCAACTCGTATACAGAAATTTGGCTGGACTCATGGAAAATTGTTGGTACCTTGAGGAATAGGTTGATAGAAACCTTTAAAAAATCTTGACCTTAAAAAAAAATTCGACGGAGTTGGAAACTGAACTTATTTCGATCTTGAGTCTTCAACTTGGCTGATGTATATAGAGACGAAAAGAAGTCCAATATAAATTTGTAAGAATAAAGTACTTACGATGATGTGTCCTCGACCAAATGCATTGATTGATTACTGGGTGCGTCTTGTACATATGTGCGAATATAAGCAGCGATTTACGACCTACTTGAGTCATTTCTCAATGAAAAATTTTTGCGAGTTTGGTTCGGGTAGATAATTAGTATTACACCTCACTGTACCCTTATATTGCTCTGTTCGAACATTTCTAGTTTATACCCTTTGGTAGCAAATATTGCAATCATTATAACTCGACTACAAAATGAAGTTCTACATTTTTCACATTCTGTTCTTCGGAACTACCTATGTAACACATCAAAAGATCATATTAGTATAAATATTTGGTTAGAATTCATCAAAATTCGATACTTATATCGCACTCGTATTGTATGCAGGAAAAACGCGAGTTTCAGATATTTCTGACCCGTTTCAGAAGGACGGGGGGGGGGGGGTCGTCCGTAGAGCCGAATGCGTTGACTGACGAAAAGGTGAATCTGCTCGTGTAATATCTAAGGAGTAAGTGACTGTTAGTTTCATTTCATCAACTGTCCTTTTTACGATTTTTATTCGGCTAGACTATTTATTCGATCGTATATTGTGTGGAGATTATTAAGGCTATGAACTTCGAAGTATCGCTTTGACGATGCGTCTCCTCTTGGGATATCATCGCGAGTAGAACGAGCAATTTTCGCGTGCGTTGAAACTCGCGACATTTTTTTCATTTTTGGCTCGTATATTTTCATCGGATAGCTACCCTTCTCCTTTCAAAGAATATTTTACGATGATCCTGAGACTACATGACCCTGAGTCGAACTTGCATCTCGTTTCGCGGTCCGTATCGTTAATTACCGGCGATGGGAAATGGCGTTATTACATTCCTCGTTTTATAGCGGTAACTTGCCCGCGTTGGTGTAAGTAAGCCACCAGAGTTACAACTGATCGAACGTGATCATCAAAAATATGACGTTTCGAACAAAATTAATGAATCATTAATCGTTCGAGTTCGAATGGTGGCGAAATCGTCCGACAAGTAATATCGAGTAGGCAGTATAATTTCGTGGGAATAATGCGTTCATTCTGTTTTCCAAGTCTCGTAAGCATAACTATACACACTGTCCTCACTTTTACTTTCATTTTGCAACTCGATGGTATTTCGCATTTTAAACGTCGCATTCTTCATTAATATCCGTTTCCGGTCCAACTACTAGTCTTCGTTCAGAATGACGAAGATCGGGTTAACCTATCTACTTATTATTTTCACGATTTTTTTATTCGCCAACTGCCTACTTAGGTACTTATTCGAAATATATAGTCGGTAATTACGGATGCGAGATTTTTATTTATTTTTATTTAAGAAGCCTCGTTATAAATTAGAGCAAGCTAGATATTTCGCATTAGGTACATGTTTGCAAAGAAGTAACTTAAGATATAACAAAACCGAATTATGTATACATTAATATATTCCGTATATAGTTAAGCGTTATGAAATTTTTTGCCAAAGTATAGACAATACTGTTTTACTTCGACTCCGTAGCTAACCGTACCTTGAAGGAAGCTCTAATTTACGACGTACTGCGGCCTCCTTTGCTGAGATTTTTATATTTAATCGAGTAAGTAGTTCCTGGCATTTATCCAAGCTTTGCGTTCTCTTGCCACTCTTGGCCAGGTATTTTCAGCGTACTCCACGAATTCTCTACACCATCTTGTTGCTGGTTTTCCACGCTTTCTCCTCATTCCATATGGGAACCATTCTAGTATTAGCTTGGTCCATCTCATCTTTGAGACGCATCACGTGGCCACTCCAGTTCCATTTCAGTTGTTTTATTATCTTCAATATTGACTTAGAGTTTACTTTTTTTATTAATTGATTAGACTTTGTCTCTCCATTTTAGGCCTAGAATTGATCTAAAGAATTTTATTTGTTGAATTTCTAGGAATTTTTCATTTGATTTTGTGAGGGTCCAAGTCTGGCAACCATATGTTAGCGAGGGATAAATACATTTTTCGAGCATTTTTATTTTCATTTTTAGGTCGAAACTGCCTTTGAATATTCTTCCCAGTTTCCAGTAGTTTTTCCAACTCAAGTCTATTCTTCTTCTTAGTTCGAGACCCATCATGTCCCCAAAAGTAATCACCTGTCCAAGGTATATCGTGTCATCAGCGTATTTAAGAGGCTTTCCGTACAGTTCTATATTTTCTTTCTTCCCGTTTGTTACTATAAAGGTTTTATCAGTGTTGATTTCCAGTCCTGCCAATCCACTTTCCTCTGCTACTGCTGATATAGCTTTCTCGAGCAGCTTGGCAGTACGTTCGATTAGAATTACATCATCAGCAAATTTTAAATTTGTTAAATTTTGTCCCAAAATTGAAATACCTTCACCTGTGAATTTTCTTGTATCAAATACTCTTTGGATTACCGCATTAAACAGGTCCGAGGATAGGGGGTCCCCAGCAATTCTCAGCGTATCGATCATGTACTTGTGCTTGACCATGTCGAAGGCTTTTTTGTAGTCAATTAGTCCAAAATATAAGTCGAACCCAAACTCTTTGGCCTTCTCAATTAGTTGGCGAATCACTAATATATGCGGTCAACTATAGCGAAGCCTTTACGAAACCCAGCCTGATCCCTTGTTTGGAAATTTTCTAGCGTTTTTTGAATTCTCTTTTGTATTATTTTGGCAAATATTTTATACATCGCAGGTATGATACTTATAGGTCTATAGTTTGAGATGATTTTTAAGTTCCCCATTTTGGGTATAAGGATGATTTTTGCTAGTTTCCATTGCTCGGGTATTCTTTTTTCAATTAATATTTTGTTGAAAAGGGCACAGAGATAGCCGACCAACGGTTCGCCTCCTCTTCTAAGTTGTTCGTTTCTAATGCCTTCCGTATCCGTTGCTTTTTCTTTTTTTTAGCAGTCTTAGTTGTTCTCTTACTTCTGACTTCAATATACTCGGAACTTTGGGTTGGCTGAACTTTTCACAACAAGGTGATGCATTGTTTTCGTAAGTTTTAGACTCGTCTTTGTATAAGTTTTTGTAAAACTCAGTCGCTTCATTCATTATTGATGCCCTGCTCGACAAGGATTTTTTAGTTTTTGACCACTCCATATCTACGACCCATCGTGAGAATTCTGCCAAATTCTTCGAAATTTTCTTAGTTGACCCTGAGGTTTCGATGATATTTTTTATCATTTCATTCTTTTTTGCCTCTTTTTCTATTTTAATTTTTTTGAAAATCAGTTTATTTAATTCGGCTAGTTCAATTTTACCTTCTGTCGACCAGGGCTTTTCCTTCATCCTTTCTCTCTTTTCAATAAGTTTTTGCACTTCCTCTGAGAGGGAGCCTCGGCCCCCTCTCGGCTTATTACTACTTACATTTTCGAGGTATTGTGCTAGTGTTGCATCGTGTGATTTTTTAAATTGCTAATATCATTCCATCGTATTCCCCTTGGATAGAATCAGTGGTGCTTGGATCTTCTTTTGCCAGGTTCAGATCTCTTTCTATTTTATTTTCATAAATTTTCCCTACTGAGTTATCAGACCATGTTAATTGATAAAAGTCTGTCGGCGGTGGTCTTTTATATATTTTGAATTTGCGAGAGATAGGATTGATCATAAAAGTTGTTCTTATTAATCTGTGGTCGGTATTAAATTTAAGTCTATTTATTACATTAAATTTTATAAATGGCAAAGTATTCTTTACCAAAATGTAGTCAATTTCGTGTTTTTCCTCATTTGGACTTTTCCATGTCCATTTACGTTGAGCTTTTGCTTTGAAATGGGTGTTTAGAATTTTTAAATTGTTTTCCTTGGCAAAGTCGATTAGTAGCTGACCTCTCTTGTTTCGTCGATTGCCTGATCCCCAATTGCCCGGAAAAGGGTAGTCTAAAACATTGGCTGGGCTCACCTTGGCATTAAAATCTCCTATAGCACCACCAATGAGCGATTGAACTTGGTTTGACCGAAGAAAACAACTCGCGCAGTTTGTACATCAGTGTGAACTGGATGTTGTCAATTAGGTGCTCGACCAATCATTTTTTTTAAAGAGAAAACCTTGTCCTGTTTTTTGCTCGCAATTTACAGCTTTTAAATTAAAATTTCGACCAAGTTCGAACTGGAGTTGCTTAAACACACTCGGAGCTAAACGGTATTTCAGACTCGTTCGATGCCAAGTTCAAGAATAGCTATTCAAAAATCAACTTCTCGCTTGTTTGAATTTTCGATCGTCGGGATATTAGCATATTGATAATGAACGAAATCAAGTACATATTTTATTTAACTTTAAAATATTAATAATTAAATAATAGGTTTTGATTTTTACATGACTTACAAACAAACTATATAACATCATCAATGTACATAAAAAATAAGAAGAGAGACAAAAGAGTGAGAAAAAATTACAAAATTAATAATAACGTAAAATTATCGTAATCTAATGGAAAATTTGGTGATGAGCGAAGTACTTAGTGACACAGAGACGACTAACAATTAATATTTTGAAGAAGAAAAAAAAATAAGAGAAAACAAACAATGATGATAATAATAATGGAGGGAGGGGGGGGGGGGAAGAGAAAAACATCGACGTTTACTGAACAATTTGTAATATTAACGCCACGCGTGATATTCGTGTCGATGCCAATGTGCAGTTCTCAGAGTAGATATCGAAACACGAATGCGTTATACTACGAATAGGTATGATAATGATGTCCAAAGATCACGCGGGCAAAACAATACTGCAGTTGCAATTCGTACTTCGTAGTAGCTGAAAATTGTAGGAAAAGTCGTCCCCAGTTGACCGTTGGTTACTTTCAAACTAGAGTAGAGGTTGAGACCGGATGAGCAAGCGCGAATCAATTTATTGCATCGATAGTTGCCGGCTATTCGACTGCGGATTTAATTCATCTTCGTCCTCGCCGTCCTCTTCGTCGTGTGTGTGTATGTGTGGATGGGGTGTTTCTAGCTGTTGGCTTCCTCGTGTTCCGGCTCATCATCGCAATATTCTCCGAATACCCGATAGCGTGTCAAGCTGTATTTCCGCTTGCCTTAACGTTTCAACGACGAATTCGATTCCATTGGCAAAATCGTAACTTTGACCGGCCGAATGGGTGCCTGTCGAGATTACAACGAGAAAAATTCGTTAAAATATGTAATTTCACCGAACGTCGAAAAATGTCGCACGTATTTGCGGAGAAAGGGTAGAAATGTCGAGCATAAATAGGCATCTTCGAAGATTCCAGTACACAACCCATCTTGCGATGAACGTTGAACAGATATTCTCCAGAAGGATAAAAAGCATCCTATTTTACCACAGGGTTTACGGCTCGCTTTGATTTAAAAGGGAAAAAACATCAAAATATTTTGCTCGCTCCGATCGCGAAAGCAGGTAAACTGAGTTAAGAAATCTCTCCCATATCATTTTCGCTTCGTTACGCCTCTGTTTTCATGTACGCTGATTTTCAAAATCCACCTTCTTCCCAACTAGTGGAATCAAATGAAGCGGATTATTAGGGTGGGGGGGGGGGAGATGACGAAACTAGGCGATATTCCTTAACCAGAGTCTACTATCAATAGCTTTAATTGTCAAGCGTAGCGTATCTTTTAAAGGTCACGTTAACATTTCGACGCATCAACCCTCGCCTCGTCCTCTCCCAACCTTCTCGCATTCCTCGTTATATTTTACTGTTAGTCGTTTTACGATTACGCTTTTCATCCCTCCCTGTTGGCTCGATTTTATTATTTTCTTCTTCATCTCGATTCGAGAAATTAATTTTCCCTCGTATTAATTTTATACCTCTAGCTTTGTATCGCATATGATCCGTTTGTGTTTGCTTGTACGAATATCTTAACGAAGTTGGTCAGCGTGTCGATACCTACGTCACTGTTTCCCTTCGAATCGTTGCCAGCAGATATTTTGTAGAATGCGACGAGAATCGTTCGACGACGGGGACAAGGTGCGAAAATTTTTGAGAGACGAAAAGATGAAGTTGCGGTGCATGTAGCATAGGTAGGTATTGAAAATTGTTGGGGGGAAAAAAAAACTCGGTGGTACTCACTGTTATTTACTTAGCAGACCACTTCCTCCAGATGCTGTAGAATAACCGTAATTAGAATACGGTGTCGATGAGTATTGAATGTACGGCGAATTATACGGCGTGCTGTACTCCGCTGAACTTCCTGTAAAACCGGTAATGCCGCCGGAATTATTACGAGTACAACTGCAGATTACTAAGTAGTACATACCTCCACCATACCTATACTCGTTAGACGTTGTTGCAGTATCGTATCGAATTTTCAAATTAATGTCGATGTAGGAAACTGATACCATACCGACGAAGCTATTCTATACGAGTATTATATTCCGCACCTAAGTTTTCATTTTTCTTTTTCATTTTTTCTTCTTTTTTTTCTCCGTGGCAAATAGTTATCTTTTAGTCGTCGAATTTGTCGTTAGCTTTATAATGAGTAATTTATTATGGCAGTCGATCGAAATACCTATCTTCGTTCAGTCGGTTAGTTAATCGTCAACTGTGAGGTACTTCGTATACCTACTGACAATATTCGTTCGGATAAGAATTCGAAAAATATTTTTCTTCACGATACGAAAGGTTACCAAAAACGCGCTGGATAGCTACTAATTTTTCTCGCATATTAATTTCAGCTTATTTTATCCCTCTATCGCCGAGTTTTCGCTTCGAACTCGTATTTTAAACTGAGAATTTCGTTTAAGTAATCGCTATAGACGGTACTGTACCTGTCGCATAGTGCGTCGTGAAGCCAGGTAACAGTGTAGGTGGCGTGTAAGCGGCAGCAGCCGCAGTGGCTACAACGTTACCGTTATTAGCCGGCTGCAGTAGTGTAAGACTCGAAGCATCCGCTGGTCCGCTGGGTCCAGCTCCGCCGGCCGAGCTCGGATCCGTGGATAGGGAAAGTGGTAAACCAGGAGAATGTCCCGTACCCGCTTCTCCGTTGAATGTTACACCGCTCCCATTTTCTGAAATCGAAAAAAAAAATAAATAAATAAAAATAGGCTTTTTAATTCTTCGAAAAATCTAAAATATTACTCGTGTTACGCCTCAACATGCGCACGTTATCTACTACTAAAGGCTCTCTCTTCACACTCGAGTGTCTACACGACCTGTTAACTAAAATTAGATATTTTACTCTTTTAACGTGTAAGTTCCTGTTTCCATCTTGGTTCAAACATTTTATTACCAGTCTTCTTTTTTGTCTTCGTATCTACTATACCTACGAGTACTTATTCAAAACGGTGAAAAGAGCCTTTTATTCGCTCGTGTTGTCGATAAGCGGGACCCATCCTCGTTGACGCGCGTAGTGCTTACGACTGTCAATTTCGGGAGTAATAAATAAACTTGGAAAGATTAAGACGAATACGAAGATTAAGAATATTAGCTCCTCACCGTTCATCGCCCTTTAGCTTTATACCTACTTATATTCATTCTGTTGATTCTATCAACTGTCGTTATGTAGCCAAAATTAGCCGTACTAGCCGCAATCAGGTATGTGCTCGTAAGACGCTAATGATGAAGGAATAGTAAAGTGGGCTCTGGCGGGTAATACGCGGCGGCACCTAATGTTATTAGAAAGGCGATCGTGCTATAATGACTGACGATCAATGCGCGCGACGAAGCTAATCAATTCAAATTTGGCGAATTAGTCGTCGATAGGTTCGATGAATGGTGGTTGGTGGTGACATCTTCGAGAATGGGATAGCAGCTATCGTTGCCTACGTTTAGCTGACTGTGTCGCGTGATGTACGGCTACAGGTGTTACTTATTATAATAAAGTATCGAATCGATTAGTAAGGTCAAAAATACCGAGCAAAGTGGTGAAAATTGACTTTTAGCTCGAATATGCGAACGTCTAATAGGCTGCAGATGGCGGCAAAGCACAATTGCCAGATGTTTCGTCGATACATATACGAGTAGGTATTAATACAGGCAGGTATGCTGGCTTATTTCGGCTGAAGCGTTCGCAGTATTGCGCGAGCTATGCCTGTACATTCGTACTCGTGCGTATTTTTACGCTCATCCGTCGATGTGATATTCGTATTCTCTGTCGAGTGCCAGAATTCGAGGCAAGAGTGTGAGCGGCGGTGTGACGAAGATCAAATACGAGTAGAAGTCGAGATGCCGCAATCGCCACTACTGTGAAGATGAGAGACGACGTGTTTGAAAATTAATCGCGTTGATAAACTTTCGTAGGTACTCGTTTATGCGTAGTAATTGCATGCAAGAAACTCGACTAACGATCACCGCGGAGATATCGCAATACCGAATGCCTAATGTCGTGTATTCGTATTTTCGGAGAATGTTATCGATGTCGGCGAGAACAGTAAACGAGTACAACAAATCGCCGTGCCCGTGTCGTGTGCTAGTTGGCGACGGCAATCTGGACAAACACCCAGCAGTCAGTGGCACTCCATATTCGATTCGCCACCGATGCCAAAAGAAAGAAACAATATTACCGAATCTCGAATATGGCTCCGAAAATTTAATCGCTTTTACGACTTGTAACAATAACACGACCCGCTAATAGCTCGATATTCACGTACGCCTGCGTTATTTATCTTCGTCTTTGTGCACATGCAGTTAACTGTGCTCTTATTGCTGCTACTGCTGCTGCTGCTGCTGCTGCTGCTGCTGCTGCTGCTGTTATGTGCGTAGCCCTGCTTATATCGTCATCGTGATTTGTATTATGAGAATGACTCGTCTCGAACGGTGAAAGTTGCAAGAACTCTACTTAGTAGCTTGTTCGTCTAGCTTGATTTATGAATTTCTCGAATGATCTGAACAATTTTTCATAATTCGAAGAACAAAGATGGCAATCATGAAAGAACAGGGTAGTTCGTACAGATTGTAAGTACACACACTCACTACGTGATGAGTAGAAATCGCTTTTACGGTTGCATCGAGACCTCTCTTCGCGTACGAAAAAATCAAAATTGAAAGAAAATGTCGCCCGCAGTACGTTCGATTGGTATTTTCTATCGCAAATATGGACTGAGCCCCGCTTGCAATAAAGTAAAGAGTGCCGATAGGAACAAACTGAGGTCAACGGGGGAAAAAAAACTACGAATTGAATGAAGCGGGGAGCCGAAGGAGACGTGGGCATAAGAATGTATCCACTAGGCTAAGATTCGGAAGAAATAAACCGCGAAGTCGCAGACGAGGCGCACCTCGCCATCTATATATCCTTAGGATTTTCTAAAAATGTAGCCGGGTAAATTGTCTACCTCAAATTCGAAAAGTTGTCGAAGCAGACCTGTTTCCTTAAGATCCAGCCTGACTGAGAGACAGAAAACCACACCATTAGCTGTTCTACTTGACAGACAAGCGGATATAGTCGAATAGGGAAATGGGTCGAACAACTAGCCAGAGGTAGATAACTGGCCTCCGTCGATGAAAATGGAGCTGTGAGCAAAAATCTGTATAGCTTTCATTATCTATAATATATTCGGTACAGTAGACTCCGGATTATCCGACTCAAATTTATCCGACCCTATCCTCCGACTTAACCGATCTACTAAGGTCGGTTAATCCGAATTTCTACATTAGAACCTAATTTTTGATTTTGGAATGTATGTAGATACATCACGTACGTTGTTCGACCGGCGCAACAGCGTGGCGTTGCGAAATCACGCGACCAAAAAAAGAATCTTGATTTAAAAAAAAAAAAAAAACTTTGGTCACCGACTATTTAAAAAAAATAAAATTTGCGATTTATTATTACATAAGTAGTATTGCTTTTTCACTTATTTATTCCTTTTTAAAGCCAAAGTTCAATTTTCTGAATAAACAATCTCTTTTTCAATTTTGTGCACGTTATTTCTACGTTGAAAAAATTCATTTCGTATTATCGGACCAACTTTCAACCCCGATTAGATCGGATAACCCGGAGTCTACTGTATCTCTATCTTTTGGCAAACCCAGAGTCGAGACAGTAGAAATTGTTTAGAAAAGAAGGGGGGAAATGAAATCTCATTTCTGAACCAGTTTTTGATATAGATTCGATTTTGGCTTTAAAATTTTGATACAGACGTATTTTCCACCGAAATGGCCTATTTACACGGAGAATAGTCAAATTTTTTTTTTTTTTTCCATATTTAGTTTCGTAATTTCTGAGTTTTATCCTTTTCAGTTTTTCGAAGTGCATCTTGAAAGTAAGGAGAAAGTACCTACATATCAAGATTCCGTGGTCATACTTGAAATCTGCGTAAAAACTTGATTTAGAATAATAGTTTCATAATTGGCTTTCGTTGTAAGGTCTGAATTTTGACGTTAGTCTTCCAAAAGTTATTTGAAAGTCAAAATAACCTTCTAACGCTATTCTAGGATCAGATTCGGATTCGATGCAAATAAACATGGACGTAGTAGACACGCGAAAAATTTTCCTTTCAGTGGCGTTAAAACTGTAAAATTGGATTTTCCTCGTATTCCTCGGAGGGCGTCGATACACGTTTACAAAATTTAAGAGCGCGGAAAAGTTATAGTAGGTACGAGTATGTAATGTGTACCTAGAGAAGAAACAGCGGTAACCGACGATGTGCAGATTGATGAGCCGCTAGCAGCGTTGGCGTTGGCAGTGGTACTGTGAGGTGTTTGAGATATGGTATCGTACAGGTCCGGAGGCGTCGATGCCGGGTGAGCTATGAAACCGCCACCTTGAGCGTCGAAGTACGGTGGTGCAGCACCGCCAACTACGTTTGGACCCAGATCAGAAAATAACTTCGGTTCTTCTTTGATACACCATTTACTCGACCATAACTGAAACGGTTGTAAAAAAACAACGGATTACGAATACAATACATGTCGAACGAGTACGCGCGGATACCCACAACGGGGCCGAATAAAATAGAGAGTTCTCCCGCGGGCTGTATACACGCATATCATTCGCTACAGTATGCCAAAATTGGGCGAGAAAAAACTTAGGAGAGCATCGTGGATCCTCGAAGATTACATTTCTATCTTCAGAGGAATCGCGCGTAAATTTTTATTTTAAAATTTGCACGAGTTCCAGTTTGTCTTTTCTTTTATTCTCCCGTCTTCGCGTGAAAGTCAACCCAGTCAAGTTGATCGTGCCTGCGCCAGAACCCTCGAATGAAAGAAACAAAACGCAATTTTCAAGTTTTTTTACCGATACATTGGCGTACAGCTGATCTCCGTTGTAGTGATTGTGAACATTTCTTATTCGTTTCACTTCGTCTTCCGGATTTTGACCGTTCAAATCCCGATTTTCATCTGAAAATTTAAATCAGTCTTACAGGTGGATTGAAATATATCTTACTCGTATTACTTACTCGTCGTAAATTTTATAAAATTTTTACTGGTAAATAACGCCATTACGTCGAACGTTTTTTTTAAATTAATTAATTAATTAATTTTTCATTCTACTTGTAGCCTAGGTGTCTATGTCTGTCGTAGTCCATCATTATCCTCGAGGTATGTATAGTACCCCCGCCAGATGTTTCAGTCTTTTCTAAACTACTAAATTAAATAAGTATGTAATATATTTCGTTATATCTGGCCATCTTCATGAAACATAATAATAATAATAATAATAATAATAATAATAATAAATTGCGTAATTGGTAGGTACAGTATCGATATATCGAGGACAAGTAGAAAAATGATGATGATGATGATGACGATGATACTTAAACGAACTACCATGAGTGGTGTTGCTGTTTTCATTTTAATTTTATTATACAATACGAGTAAGATGAGAGTGGCTGGCGATATTCCCCGGAGTATACAAGGGGTATAGTAATCAGTGCGAAGTTAGACGGGGCTATTTCTCGAGGGACACTCATTTCTGACATCATTTTATTAACGAGAACCGCTAAACACTGTTGCTACTCTACACTACGCTGTAGGTCCTGCTACTACTCGTATTCGTGTACTCTACCCGCTATAACAATTGCTTTTAAGCTTAACCTAGTGTTCGCGATAACAATTCCCATTTCGATTAACCCAAATTGTTTTTCTAACGTTTTGCCATTCCCGCTTCTCCGATCACACTCGATTCTGGTCCCAACTTACCCTATTCTATCTTCGTTACCCGTTTCCGACCCCGACGCCCTATATTTTACGTCTTCGAAATGCAACAAGGCTTTCTGATTTCGACCACCTTCCGACTTGCCGTCTCCTCGACGACAGCTTTTATTATTACCTTATTAATTACGCCGATCTCGTTTCCTCGGTCATATCGTCACAAAGCTTTTACAGTTACAAACCCGCGAACCTATTAAATCCCTACCTCCCTTCTTTTCAGTCGTTTTCTCTGAAAACGACGATATTTTCGAAAGAAAAGATAAACGTAATCGGAAGACAGAGGATTATCTATCTTCCTGTCCATCTGTTAGTCTACTCGCCTTTCTTTCTGTCTGTCCGTTTGCCAGAATGACGGTGTGTTCATTTATTCATATGTCGTTTGTCTGTGTGGCTGATTGCCTGTCTGCTTTCGTCTGTCTTTCTGGTGTCTGGCTAGATCTTCTAATAAAATATTCATCTGTCTCGGCAATATTTTGAATTCCTGTGGAAAGCAACTTGCCTGGCTTTTTGCGGCGATAGAAGTTTGGTCTTTAAAATCGTCCTATTCCGCATTTACCACGGATACGTGCTGAAGTTTAACGAGGAACAGGAAAGAAAAAATTCGTACCAGTTTCAACAACGTGTAATACACCGCCTACTAGCGGTTTTCATTTTGTATGAAAAATACGACGATGAAGTGCGCCTATACGAAGACTTGGAAAATATGTACGAGATACGAGTGTTCTTTTCTACTTTGGCGATATTGTCGAATGAATTTTTTAGTTGAAATAAAACAACCGCTGAAGACTCGCAAAGTGAATAGAAATAGAATTCGTACTGGCCAGGGTGTGGAAGAATTCTCGAGATTGGAGAAATAACGCGAGAAAGCGATCGCGCCAAATGAGAAAAGAAGACGTTGCCGAGTGAGAAACGTTTTGAAGAAAAAATAAGAGAGAAGAAGGAAGAACGATGGTAAGGCAGAGGTATCATTGAAGCGGGTGAAAAAGCTCGCAGGACATTTGAGCGGAAAAGTTGGCCGTTTCGAGCTGGTTAAATGAGGCCGACAACAAACACGCACGCATTCGGCGTTTTCCGGAGATTCTGCTACCGCTGTGCTGTGTGGCACGATCATCGAACAAAGTAACGACTCGCAGGCTGGGACAGTTTTCGTTTCGGGCTGACGTGCTGTGGCCAAGTCGGAGGAAACCCGAAAAAAGAAAAGAAAGAAAAAAAAACACGAGTACCTATAGTGTACTATACTTGTACCATACTTGGTCTTGAATTTTGGCTGGACGATCACGTTGACCGGTGACAGTGCTGGAGGCAACGCGATGCGATGGGATGGGATATACGGTGGTGGACCGTTGTACGTGCATGGCCTACCGCGCGCTCAACTCTATCGCGTAAAAAGGTGGTGTTACGGTGCGGCGTTATCGGTGCTTCGGGACGGGCACGGTACGTTTTATCGCCGAGCGAGATAGGAGAGGCCTATTTTTTGGGTCTCTCGCGTCTCGCTAAACCAGCCAACCCATCAGCGACGCCAGTCAGCGATGTAAGAGGGTGAAATGAACCGTTGCTAGGTAACAATAGGAATACCGACGGCAATTTCACGAGCGTAATACGCTTATGTATAAACATAAGCGATAAGTGTAGCTGAAAGAGCCAGAAGAAGAAAACGAGGAGGCGAAACGCTGCAATAGCAGCAGCGCAGCAGCAGCAGCAGCCGCAGCTGCGGCAACAACAGCCGCAGCGGCATCAGAATATGCGCTAAAAAAGTCGTAACTCCGCCATTCGCCACCAGCAACAGCTAGCTAGCAATACTAAAATCTCGTAAAGGTCGCGCGATGTTATCGATATACGTGTATTCCCGCTTTCGATGCGCTATACAGGTACGAGTACTCGTTAATCTGGATAACTTGCCGAAGATAGTATCGATAGTTTTTTCCGAACGATTAAGTTCTCGCTGAATTCAGTATCGATGTTGATGAGTTTGCCTCGTTTCCAACTGGACTGGGAGTGTGAGAGAGCGGGAAATGGCCTAAAATACGCGGTAGATACAACGAGGATAGGTATACCGAAAATCGATGTCGGATTTTGAAGGCTGCTAAAAACTTCGAGTTCCGGCGTACATATGTGTATAGACGTATGTTTATTACACGTAGCTATATACCTATTTTGAATTTTGACGCGATTCTTCCAAATGGGAGGATTGTTAGACGAGTCGAAGGGGATAAAATTTCCAAAGTGAAAAAATGAGCTGTAGAGAAAATAGGACTCCGAACTACGTCTTGTATTCTTCGTTGATCTAGTTTTATAATCGTACTAGTCAACATTCGAAAATTCGAACGTTTGATTTTTGAAGATGACTGACGTCGGTATTCGGAGTAGTGCTAGAATGGTGTTTCAATGTAGTTAACTAATGGACGGAAGTGCGGCGACTACAGACAATTTGACGCCGACGAGATTTTAGTACCCACTGGAACAATAATAGCTGGTTGTCGTCTATCGAGAAGCTGGTACTAGATACATTGTTTACTCTATATGGTAGTGTTGTATTCATATTAGATGCTTTCGTACCGCTATTGGTTATCTTTATTTGTAACTGAAGCTCGGGTTCCAAAATTAAAGATCTCTATTTTTTCAAAATCAGTTCTTTTTATTCGATCATTACAAACTCTGCCCTACATATATTAACCTACGATATCCGTTTCTGCTTAAAATGATAAATCCCGCGAAAATTAACCGGCTTCTGTCCTCAATTAAAAATTTTAAAATCTCCCGGCTTCTGAGCGAAGGTATTGAAATAGAATTCTTAACAGCATTACCAGCATGATCCGATGAAATTTCCAGAAAATTAGACCTATGTTTTTCAAAATAGACAATTTCCAATTCTTGAAAAAATGCGTTGTTTTTTTTTTGTTTTTGTTTTTTCCAATTAGAAACACCGTGTCTGCCAAAAATTATGAAATCCCATCGAGACAAATCCAGCGGATTTTCCCCGGGGAAGTTTTTACAACCTTTTATTTTTATAAATCACGAGTCACAGTCTTCTGGGTCGTAGGAAGAGTTCGAAGGTATCGAAGAACTATCGATTTTTTTGCGTCGCGAATAAGCCCGACTAAAAATTTCCGTAAAATGTCGCCTTGTCTTCCTGCGACCAACGGTCGTTTGCGGCTTTTGCCAAGAACTGGCACAACTTGAAAATCGTTAACTCTGGAATGCCGAGCCTCAATCAGTGACCTTCTACGAATCGAGATCGGTGTTGGTCGAGTTTTGCAAAAAGTTTTCGAAACTATACGAATGGTAAAATCGTACCCGAATGTGGAAACTGATGTTCGTGATGATGATGGTGATGGTGATGGTGATGATGGTGATGGTCCAAATCGCGTTTTCGTTTATTACCATTCGGATCAGTCTGCGGAATACCGAGTATTCCGTTGATGCTGTATCGGTCGTGCTGGCTGGACGACACGTGCGTTATTACCGAAACAGGACTCGGTTGCTGGTTGGTGTGCTGCGACGGTGTCGGATGGTTCGGAGTGGTCGTCGATGACTGAATAACCGCTCCGTTACTGTTGTTGTTGTTGTGGTTGTTGTTATTATTGTTATTACTACTGTTATTGTTGTTCTGCTGAGATTGTTGTTGTTGGTGAACGTGTTTTGCTTTTTCCGCCGCTTTGTTTCTCACGATTCTGCAACAAAATTAGTCGAATTCGTTAAAATATGTTCTCGATTCGCTTACGGGTTCCGACATTTTTCGCCCCATTGGGACGCTGTAAATATTTGAATTGGGGCCAATTTGGCGTGCGTGCACTGGCATACGCTTTACCACCATCGAATACCTACCTGTACTTGACTAATCTTCGATTGAAAAAAAAGGAAGTTTGGAGTAAAAACTAGCGTCGAAATTTATTTTGATTCCTCGACGCGACGACGTCGTAAATAGGCGAATTCCCTCCCTACCTTGGTATCGAATGTATTACCGCGCCAGCACGTCTTTAAGAGTATTAATAATTCGATATTTCGATAAAGAACAAATAAATTATCATAAATTACGCCCGTAGATTTTTTTTTTTCAGAAATTGAATCTTATACGTATCGTTCTCGAAACGAAAGTATGATAAATTTTATTTAAAAAACGTGTCGTAACGTCAGTAGCGCTGCGATCTTGCGACAGAATTTCTTGGAAACGCAACCCGAGTGAGAGAATTCACGTCGAGCCTCGCTGCACCGCACCCTGCCCTGCCCCGCCGACGCAACTCGTTTCCGAGGGCATTTTCACGCCGATTATTCACGGCTACCCGGTATGCAAAATTATTAACGCGTTTTCGTTGCGTTCGACGGTGATTGCATAATCGTCGCGATACCGGCGACTTCACGATGAACTAAAAGCGCAGTTTTCAGTTTAGTTTTCGGAAAGCGAACGCGCGCATATCCGGTTGTAGATTTCGTTCATTTTTTTTTCTTTTCTTAAATTTTCGTTCATTCTTTCTTTATTTCTTCTTTTTTTTCTTTTTTTAAATCATTTTCCATACTTCAAATTTGTATGTTATACGTATTTTAAGTCAAAACAGTGCCACGTGGGCTGAGTGAAAAAATGTTTTTCCTTCTTAATTTTTGACGACTGGGCCTCAAAAATTATCTTTTAGTATCAGACCAAGGTGTGCGAGTGTGCAAATTTTCTATTAAAAATTCTTACTTCGAACAGTTGACCCCGAAACTTAAACGAAATTTCAGAATTATATAGAAGAATATAATAGCATTTATGTGTATACGTATTTTTTTGTACTCGTTTCAAGGATGACTCGGACGAATTCGGAATTTTCCCGAAAATATTTTAGTTTATCGGACATATCGTTATTACCTAATACTATGAAATTCGAGCTGATTCTGTGGTATTATGTACTATCGCAGATATCCTGTATGTCTTCGTACTAAGATGATACTTGACACGCTTAGAGATTCTAAGCACCTCTCCCCGCAGTGTTCCTCGAATAATTCATTATCCGCGAGTTGTACCGAAAAAAATGATCGAACCCTAATTACGCTAGCTCTAGAATTTTCTTTTATCTAACCCCGGCCGTGTTTCGAATTTTCCGTGTGACGGGTTTTTTTGTCTGATCACCGCTATTTTCGTTAAATTAGAAAACTATTCATTCTTATAAAGACCGCATTTTACTCTCGGTAAAGATGTTCCTCTTCAGGAGGGAGGAAGCTGCCCTGAGGAGTATATTCGTCAAGTTCCAGTTTTCATACCATTCGAACATCTCTCAAGTCTTCATCGTCGATATTTGTCCGAAGTATCGTCCGCGTATTATTTTCTTTCGTAATTTTTCCGAATTCCAGTCTGTCGAAGATTCCCTTAGATTCACTGGGCCACTGGTAGTTGAATGCGACACGAAGTAATCAAACTTCTTGACTTCGATCTTGCACTCTGTCTCAAATTTTCCGCGGGACCATGTAATACCCATTAGTATTTTGTAATCGAAGTTGGTCTTATGATGTTTCCAGCTGTCGAATAAATTGGATTTTAACGTGCGAGAAACGATTCATTTCGTGAAATGTCTCCGTATTTATTCGGCTATTACGAGAATGTCTCGATTTAACGTGCGGTCGAGTCGCAATTTAAATCGAATCTTAGAGTCGTATGTGCATTCAACTTTGGGCTTTACAGCGCGGATTTTCTATATTATTATTCTACGTATCTTTTGATTTAGAATTTTAGTTCGAGTCTTGTCTTTATAATTAGTAAAGTCTACTTTTACAAACGTTCTAGAATGAACGAGGAACAAACTCCCCTTCATTCCGAGGCAAACAAAACTGTCGACGTATCGAAGACGTTTCAATGACGCAGCTTATACTCGTAGTTTTCGCGTTCCTAGCTGGAAAGGAAAAAGTGAAGTTATTTTTACCAAGAGTGTGCGACATGTTCTACCGAATGTAACTCTGTAGGTATCTACCTAAATTTAAACGTTCGCATTCTCAAATATTTTACTATCGATCTTTCTTCGCTCAAAACACGTCGCGAGTAGAAATTTTTTACAATCTCGCTAGTTTCTGGCTGTCAACTTGATTTAATACTGGATACCTCCTCGATTAATAAGAGGGGGTAGAGGAAATTATAGCATTTAGCTGTTCACCGAGGTACTGCCAATGTTGATACAAACAAGCTGAAACGAAATTTAGTCGCCGAAAACGGGCGAGTATATGGAGCTCGGCGCATTTCTTTTTCGTATACACGTACGTATTTCAACTTTATTTGCTCTCCAAAGAGATGAACTTGGGATGTTGTTCGTGGAGGTGCATTTCACTTCAATTCTTCTATTTTTTCCGAACAATCGGTTCATTTTTATCTTCACGTATCATTTGCCCCTTGTTGTTCCTATTTTTATCGAAATTTCTAGTCGATCGTCGACTGGCGAACATGTTTAATTGCCTTCCCTCGTCCAGTCATCGCGTCGTTTTGTTACTTTCTTCGTGACTGTAACCGTAACGCGCCCTAGCGAATGTTGGTAGCCCAATTTGTTTCACAGACGAAGAACCGATAGAAGGTGGTATCTTCTACGGTGGTAATTCGGCTCGGTAGCCAGCGAGGACAGGGTGTGGATTCCACTCAGAATCGAACTTACACGAGATGAAAAATGAAACGCCAAGACGATCGAATATACGACAATAGGTATACATATTTTAAAACGAAAACTTTTTCGAATCAACAAAAATTGTGATCGTGATATCGAAACAATGATAACGAAATGGAAAAAAAGATACGAGATATTCTGGACAATCGTTGGCTATTACCGAGTTTTTTTTACAAACAAAAAACAAAATACTCGCGTCTCCTTTAGACATCAGAACACGAGTACGAGTAAAGTAGATGGAGTCCGCTGTCGAGGGTTTTACGTTAATTCGAAAAGTATTATTAAATTGCACCTGTTGACGCGTCGCGTGGCCGAACGCCGCCACCGACGTGCGTCATCGCGTCGTCTAAACATTAAACAGCTTTCGTTCATTGTACGCGTTGCACGCGTCCTCGCCCCCCTGCCCCGCCGCCCACTCCTCGCTATTCTCGCTATTTAATTAACTCGAACGCGAACTCATCGCGACGCGACGCTACGCCGTCCAAGTCAAATCGTTCATTCAGCTCGGTTTTCTATTACTTAAGCGTAATTATCATTATTGCTGTTGCTGCAGCTGCGTATGTGCGCGTATTACGTACGAAGTACATAATATAATATAATATTATGCGTACTCGATCAATCGGGTTATCTCCATCAAATAACTTAGGTATTAAAATTATAGCGATCCCGCGATATGAGTTAGCGATTTAGGTGTCAAGTGTGGGTCCGCGATTGCGGACATACGAAACAGGATGGTCGAACTTGTTGCGGTTCTTGTGTGTACAGGTTATAGGATGTTTGGAAAAGTTGTACAATGTACACAGATTTAACAGCCGTGATTAAAGGGCTTCACGCGGATAAGACACTCTTTTTAGGTATGTCATCGAATTTTTTGCTCGAATTCTCCGCGCGCGCATTTGAAAACTTTGAAGTCTGGAAAAGACGCGCGTAAGTCGGTAGAGTGTCAGGAAAAGAAAGCGAGCTAGTTTTCTGTTATTCGGATCGAACCGCGAAAATGGAAACCCGGTTGGCCGAGCTAATCCTGTTACCTACTCGTACACATGCGTCCCTCTCTCCCTCCCGTCCGCCCGTCATTGTCGATTAGCGGTGGCGTCGCGTTAATAAATAAAAGGGAAAACATAAAACATAAGTTACTCTGTTGTCGAATAGTACTCGTACTTAGTGCCATTCATACTGACTGGTCCACCGAGAATGATGAAGATAACGATGACGATAACGGGGGAGGAGGGGGAGGGTGAAGTCGATTCATAAAATTAGTGGAAACGATAAAGATAATGAACTCAACAACTGCGAATTGTGTCGGCGCGGTGCGACACTGCGGCAATTGTGCGAGGCTATACGAGAAGGGACGAGTAAAGTGGGATTTCAGCGGGTACGGCGGATACACAGAGATTTTAATATTATATTAACGTACTAAGTATTGTCGAGTGGAGGAAAGAGCGCGCGGTATTATCGGTATAGTGCGCGGAAAATAAGATTATTTAAAAGGCGATGGCGCTCCAGATGGTGGTGGATGCACAGAGAAGGGAATTGGCGGGTACTCGCCAACTACGCAACATTGCCGCCGCGCCGCTTCGGCTAAACAAGATTAGCGTTCCCTTTTGGTTGGCTAATGGTAACGTTACGGCTCTAAGTACTTTATTACGTATCATCGAGGGAAAGATGAAAATTTTGTCGTCGTTATAGTCGTTAGGGTGGTGTTAAGGGTCTCGGATTATACGTACAGGGGCTGATGTTTTCATTGCTAATAAAAGAATCCTTTTCGCATTACCCCTGTTACGCGGCTTATCAAAGTGAAATCCGCGTCCAAGTCGATCCGCGCGTGCATAAAACACGCGACTCGGGTAGCATCCGTTTATTCGCCGCCGTGTCCGCCTCCCGTCCGTCAGTCACCCGCGAGTCTGTTTAAACTTAAAGCGTAGCGTATTTTCCTCATTTTCGTCCGTTTCATTGAGTTCGTATTTGCCACCGTTCGTTCAAATGCGCGAATAAGTTTTCGACTTCCGAGTTTTAAATATACAGAGGTGTTTGTTTCCTCCTTCCCTTGAATAGGGAAATTGCCGTCGCGCCCACCTCAGTTCTGCTTCGGGTTGCCAAACTTCTTACCAAGCGATTTCGCGAAACCGTTAAACATCGACGTATTTAAGAGAACTAGTGAGAGGAGGAGGGGCTATACGGGTCACACACCGCGTGACTTGGGAGTTCGACTTGCTAGAAAAACCTCGGGTGTTCATCTTTTTCACTGCCTAATCACAACGTCGCTATAACGGAGTCTCGACAAATCTCGAAAAAGTGCTCTCGTCAGTCTTAACGAATTTCGAATGGTAAAAATCGAGTTTCACCGAGTCCAGAGAAGTTTTAATCAGTCTTAACAAAGCGAATGCGGCTCGCACGAGTCTTTTAAATAGTCCAGCGAATCCCGATCAAGTCTCAATAGCGTCTTGACGAATCCAAAGAGAGACAAACTTCGGCACGAGGCCTCCTCGGATATTTCCTTTGATTGCCATTCTTTTACGACGCTACTGTTCGAAGAGCAAACATTGTCAGATAAGAATATCGTTTGCTCGACAGTACTTCGTTCAGTATACCACACCTCCCCCACCCACACCATGTTGTACAAAACCGTAATTCGTGGCATTGTATTTCAAAAAAAAAAAAAAAAAAAAAACAATTATCAAGGACCCGTGTATTTTCCCTCGATAATGTGGGAAGAGATACGAGCGTAATTACTTGAAAGTGTGGTAAAAAGAAAGGAAAATCGAAACAAATTACCCGAGTTAGATTTTTATTTGCCGAATTCAGAATGCAAGCTATTCGAGAATTCGAATTATCAGATCATTTTAAGCGCATTTTCGAACGAATAATAAGAGTGAAAATAACTAAAACGGTCGAGGGAACAAATCATTATTACTCGCTATTACGACGCAAATTTATAACGAAGTATCTCTCCAAATGTAACTACATTAAAAACCTGGCTTGTATTCTCCTTTTTCATATCTGCGAGTCAGATAGACGTGTAAGTACGTAGTTGAACTGACCGGCAGAAAAAAATAGATCTCTACGAGTAGACAAGCAGGTTGCACCCTTCGTCGAGAATATCAAAGTCGAAAGTCAATCCAGGATCTTAGATCCGAGATCGTTCCAGCCATCTGTAACCCGCGTTTAAAATGTTATTGTTTCTATACTAGTCGAGACGAAATGAAGGAACCAAGAGCCTACGGGAAACGTTTCGAGAGTCGAAATCTCTTCGGCTTTCGAAATTCCGTAACTCTCTGTCCCGCTGCTTTTCATGTCCTGTTCTTTCCTCTGTCAGCGTAGTCCTCGTATCTGCGTATCTGTTTGTCCTAGTTAATACCCATTAATTTGTTCGCCTACTCTCCGCCTCTAATCCAGTCCAGGCTCCGAGGACCAAGATCTCAGCTTGACAAAAACATATACGAAGAAAATACGACACGTATCTCCCGTGTGCTTAAGAAACGAGTACGCACGCCTTCCGCCTTCTTCGTAAGGAACTCCAGAACCCGAGACAGGGAGACGAATAGGCCACACACAGGTGCGTGTTGTGTCGAGCAAGGCGCCCACACGAGCGCAGATAGACTCGATGGAGTAGGACTGAGAAGCGACCAGGAAGCGAATTTTCTCGATAATATTTGAAAATCAACACGAATGTCCATTCCACGAGGGAGAGGGTGTTCCGAAGCCTATCGATTGAGAACATAAAATGATTGTTTCTGTTACCGAGATAAATCATTTTAGAATATGAGAAAAATCCAAATTTCTTCGCGTTATTTGGCAATTTGGATCTACTCATTTCCTTCTTATTCGTTCAATTTGAACGATTATTCTGTTTGTCTGTCTGTTAGCGTGCGTAACTGTTTTCTTCGTATTTGGTGTCCGTACGTACATATTGTTCAACTTTCTGTTTTACCATAATAATAATAATAATAATAATAATAATAATAACCTTTATTCCGGTAACTTACAACTTCTTTATGTATTACAAAATGCTATTTGCTCACTATCTAATTACCGGACGCCCATTCCTGAACATAGATCTCTCCTACTTTTTGCCAGATCCCCCTGTTTAATACCACTCTTCTCCATAACGTTCCTATAGTTTCTTTTCTATGTCTTGTCTCTATCTCGTTGCCGGTCTACCCCTCCTTCTTTTATTGCCATATCTATGATATCCAATCAGTTAGTCTCTTAGCCCATGAGTCTCTTTTCATTCTAGCCAAGTGTCTCGCATACCTGATTTTTAGCAAGTCTACTGTCTCAAGTAGGTACATCTTTTGTTCTTGTCTTACCCCTAATTTCCGTATTTCTGATTCTGTCCTTCATTCTTATCCCCAGTAAGCTTCTCTCCATATTTCGCTGTGTTACCTGAAGACTGTTTGCTTGTTTTTCTTATCAGTGACCAGGTTTGTGCGGCGACAACGACTTTGCGCAAACGATCGACGCGTTTTTTTGCGAAAAATCGTCGTGTTTCATGAGAATTTGCGCAAAGTGGGTTCCGCGGTTTGTGCTCCATACGTGAAAATTGGCAGTAGACACGATTCTAAAATTTTTATTTTAGATATACGACTTTCATTTTCCCTTTGAAAATCTGTCCTAGTGCCCAATAACCCCTCCGTGCCTTTTCTCTTCTTTCGTGTAATTCTTTGTTTAGCCCTTGATCAAATGATATAATCCGCCTTAAGTAAGTGTATTCCTTTACCCCTTCAATTTCCATCCCATCCACTTTGGGGTTTTCTTTAGATCTATTGCTCGTGTATTTCGTTTTGGTCAAATTCATCTGGAGCCCAGGTTCTTCACACGCTCTCGCGAGGTCTTTCATTATTTCTGTTACTTCCTCCCTACTGGTTCCTATAGCACAATGTCGTCCGCCAATTTCAGATTACTTAGTTTTTTCCGTCTGTGTGTTCATCTCATTGTCTTCCCAATGAAGTTTTCTAAATGCCCATTCCAACACTGCGTTAAACAGATTTGACAATATGGGAATCTCCTTGTGCGACACCTTTTTTAATTTGGAATGTTTCACCCGATTTATCTAATTTTACATGAGCAGTAGCATTCTCATAAAAGTTTTTGTATTATTTTTACTGTTCTAGCATCGATTCCCTGTTCTATTAGTGCTATAGTAGAAGGCAATCATGTTTCACTGTATCGAAGGCCTTTCGAAAATCAGTAAATACCATGTGAACTTCCAGATTATATTCCCCGGCTCTCTTGATCAGCTGGTTAAGCGTGTGGATATGATTGATGGTAGAATAGCCCCACCTAAAACCTGCCTGTTCTTCCGGTTGCTGCCAATCTAGTTGATCATAAACCCTGTTTTTTATGATTTTTATAAAGACTTTTCTCACGTCCGATGTTAGGCTTAATTGTCTGTAATTTTTCAGTTTTCTTTTATCTCCCTTTTTTTGTAACAGAATTATTTGAGCTTCATTCCATTGATTGGGTATTTTTTCCTCTTCTATAATTTTGTTGAATATTACTTCCAGGAGGGGGGGGGGGGGTGAGCAACTCATTCAAGAATAGTTTCATGAATTCATTTTCTATAGTTCTATAGTGTCAGGTCCTGAAACTTTCCCTATCTTTCGATCTCTCACAATCTAGATAGCTTATCTCAGCTTTTATTCTCTTTTTTTTTTGGGGGGGGGAGTCCGCAGTTTTTTCGTTTTGCTTCAGATACTTCCTGATCTTTCTCAGTATTTTGTTCTCGTCGCTTTGTTTGTTATCTTTTCATCATAACTCGTAGTTCCTGTACACTCATGTTCTTAGAATTATTCGTTTCATATGGTATCTTTGCTGTGAGATTCTCTTTCAAATAGTTTACTCGCCTCTTCCTGTTTATGTACCGGTATTATAAAGTTCCCTGTTTTGTTTGTTTTCCTTTATGATTTGTATACGGCCCTTTTTAGTACGCTGACTTCTTCTGCACATTCTATGATCGCGAAACAACTACTGTTATATCTCTTATTATGGATAATTCATTGGTCAATAGATCTGTTTTGCCATACCTCGTGTATAAAAGAAAAATGGCAAATATTAAAATTCCTTTTGGATTTTGTGACTCGACAGTAATTGTTAGGGGCAGGCTTGAGCGCTAGACGAATATTCGCGCGTGTAATACGAAAATAAATTATTACCTACGGTATACGACTATACGTGTCGTAAGGTACGTTGTCGTCGAATAACATCGGAATGCGAAGGTGGGTCTAGCTCTTTCCTCTGTCGATTTCTCGAATTTGAATCGCCATGTTTGAGGTGTCAACATTTGATGTTTTTCAACTCGTAGAGCCGTAGACCCTCCACGCTAGCTGTGGACGTGAAAGTCGGATAGCACGAGTGAGGAAGTTACAACTGGTCCGGCGTAGTTGTCTTCGAACGTACGGGTATGTGCGTTGTCAAAAAATACGACAGAGTGATGTTCTCTCGCATTTGTGGCGTACGTTCAGGGCCTGCTAGGGTTAAGCTTCTCTGTTACGCTAAAAAATGAGCAACCGTGTAGCGTACGACGACATCATATGAGGCGGTAGAAGACGACTTGGTGTACGAGTTCGAGTTCGAGTACGAGTACGAGTAAATGGCAGAAAGGCTACTCGACGTCGTCTTCGCGTCCGCGTATGCATAGAAACTAAGGCGGCGAGACGAATTTGGAACGCGGCGGTGTCGACGGCGGCCGGCGTTCGATCGAGGACGACGTCGGTAACGGTAGCGTAGCGGTTAAAAATGACATTTTGAAGAAGCGGCGGCCGTCGCCTCGTGCTCGCGGTCGCAGCCGTACCCTAACCCGCAATCATCCCCTTTCACGAACCGCGAACGTTCATCAATTCGACATTAAGTTAATGCTTAAATTATCGTACACGCTGTACGCTGCTCCCAGCGGAAGTGTAACGCCGTCGCTCAAAAGTCTTGGGTCGAAGTACGTATCCTACTATGGTTTATGGTACCGCGGCGCGTCATCCTATTCGTTCGCGGAATAGAGAGAGACTACTACACTCGATCGTATTCTTAATAAGCACATACAATATTATTATTATTATTATTATTATTATTATTATGTATCTAGATTTTGTAATTTATTACGATGCGACGACGCACGTATCGGCGGAGGAGTAAGGGACCTAGGAAGAGTGAGATGAAATTGGGCGAACAAAGGGGACGAGGCATCGCGAGGTCGTCGTAACGGAAGAATGACGATCGAGTTTTAATGTCACGTGACCACGGTTATGGTAAACACGGAAGTAGTAACAAACACGTGTACCAAATTTGGCCGATGAGCTGCTCGGGAGGACGACCGACGCCGACGCCGATGCCGACGACGACGACGACGTCGATATTGACGGCGACAGCGATTATCATAATGTCGTCAATTTGAGCAACTGTTACTACTCAAAACGCACACGCCTAACCGCCCTGTCAAGTGCTTTTAAATTTCATCGCGACGAGTGAAATTAAAACTTTTCGTTTTACACGTCCGTTGACTGCCGCGTAACGATGTCCGCCTTCCATTAATCGAAGTACTCCCTTCCGTGCCTTACGTCCACTCTGATTCTCCGATGCCCTTTGCTCTGCCTCGCCTCGCCTTACCACCGCTTTACCTTCTGCGGTACTCCGTTGGTTACGTTTTTCCTCTTTTTCTTTCGTGTTTTCCCTCATTTCCTCCGGCATCTCGTTTCGATGATTTCTCGCGTATTTACGTAACCATGCGCGTGAGTGTCGCGTCTACGCTCGGTTCGCCGTTCAAAGTCGCGTCATCGCGGATAGTTTGTCTACGAGTCGAGCTTCATTTCGTTAAATGACACCTCGAGGCTTTCAGTTTCCGTATCTACTGTTCAGAATGCCAGGCATACGACTCAATAATCGACTATACGCGTACAGAAGCTCTAAAAAGTCAGTACGGACGAAATGCCGGATCACCTTGAGTATACCTATATATTTCGAGAGAGCGAACAGCAGGAGGAGGATGGGGACGACGACGACGACGAACGAATAATCTTACTTCTGACTGTTGTAGAAGACGTCGGAAATCGACTATTTCATCGTGTTCCCCGAAATTCTTCATTTTCGTAGGATACAAACGTGCTGAGAATTTCTTGTTAGCTGAACACCGTAAAATCATGTAAAATTGCGATTGAAACATTCCGATTCGAAAGAGAAATTTGATAGGGCGTTTTCCTTCTCCAATTGACGCGAAGTAAACTCAGTACTCGAATTCGGGTGCTCGTAACGTACGAATACAGGGGTGTCTACTGGTGCTGAAAAATCCTGAATTTTGATAGTAGATTTTAAAAGTCCTAAAAAAAACTGAAATTAAAATTAAAAAAAAAAAAAAAAAAACTTGAAAAGTCCTTCATTTTTGTTACATATTTTTAAAATCAGGTCCCTCAAAAATTAACGTTCGTCGTAAAAGATGAGAATTTTCAATAATAATAATAATCGTCGTCCGACACAATGAATGAGCGAGCACGTGAGGTAAAAGGGATAGAACAATTGGAAACAAAAGAAGAAAAGATATGCATACTCGGCGAAAATATGGTAAATATACCAGCTACAGTCCTGCAAAAGGTCCTGAAAAAGTATTTCATCTTTATTTTTCAATTTCTGTAAACACCCTGGAATAATATGGCTACTATAATATCAGAGAATGGAGATAAAGCGCGAAGCAATCCGGGCTTAAAGGCGAAGCAGCTTGGCAAAGCACCGAGGAATCGCAAATATGATAGGGGTCCGGTACCCATTACTCCCGTTCCGTTACACTTTATTTCGGCGGCACGTATACTCTAGATATTACAAGAGAAGGACTAAAACTTTGCAGATAGGGCATCTGAGGAGAAGGGGGAGAAAGAAAGGCAAGCGAGGCGAGGCTAGGCTGTATGGGGTTGTAACAGGCAAATACGTTTTCGGTAGTTCAGCGAACAACGAATATACTCGACTGCGGGAATCGAGAGCTCCCTCCATTTTAATGATCCGTCATTATACACTTATTTTAAAGCAGATTGTACGAAAAAGAGAAAGTAGTAGCAAAACAAAAGTAGTGAACTTTAAGAGAAGTGCACCCTCGGGATTCGGGACCTCTCTTTTCTTGTTGCTAGCTCGGCAGCTTTTATTACAGGTCCGCGCTAACTTCTATTTTATTGTCGCGAATGAAATTAATCCCGGTGTAAAAGTTACAACGTTCGTTCTTCTTTCGCCGTAAACTTATTATAACTTTAATAGAGTTCAGCCGACGTTATCAGCCAGCCCACTTTGTACCCGCGAGTTTCGTATAGAAAATACTAGATTATTTTTCGGAGGTTCTTGGGCGTACGAGCTGCGCTTTGCAGCTTCGGAAAGTCTCGTCTTTGCTACGACCATATTTTTGATACGCGCTACGCAGATGACGAAGTCGCCCAATTTCGATGTAATTCTAAATGAACTACCGATTCGCTGAAATTCCCACCTAAAACTCCTATTTTTAGCCCCCCAAAAAAATTCCAAAAAAATTAGACGCGAGATACGTACGTTAAGCGTGAAATTTTAATTACGTGACTTTTCTTTAGTGGCATTTCAGACTTGCGCGAGACTTCCGATGAAAAATCTCGCGACGCCGTCGAAAGGAGCGGAGTTGAAAATAGAAATAAAAACCTACTCACGATGCTATAGCTACTGATGAAGACTCGGTGAGAATGTGAGAAACCAATTACACTCGTTACGTCTCTGCGATGACTCGTTAAAAGTAGGCGACGATTTGTCAAGACTCGAGACTGTGGGACGACTCGTTACGACTCAGCGGAGACTCTTCGTGACTATGTCAGGATACGTTAGGACTCGTTAAAACTTTTTAAGACTTGTTCGAACTCTTCCAGACCACATCAAAATTTCATTAAGACTTTACTAAGACTCGCCGCAGTTATTTCGAGGACTGACCGAGATTTTTCTGATTCCGTTAAGACTCTTTACAATTTTCCGAGACTGTCGAAAATTCCGCGAACGCTTTCGATACGATTCTGTTCAGACTCGTTAAAATTCTGTCAGGATTTGTCATCGCTGTATCGAGGCTCGGTAAAACTAAGTTACCTAATACTCGTTGAAACTCGATTAAGACTTCTTCAAAATTTATTAAAAGGCGGACTATTTTGAAAATTGATTAAGCTTCTATTCGAACTAATCGAAGCTTCATTTAGATTCGTTCGGATAAGACTGTGGTGATAAAACTGGTTAGGACTCCCGGGGATTATGTGAAGAAACTACGTTAATATTTCGTACATCTTCGGTGAGCGATTCGGAATGTTCTCCGAAATTAAACTGCTCTCCCTTCCCCCATCGAGTGTTCAAATACTTTTTGTACTCTTTAAGTCGTGACTCGGTTAATGAACGGCAAAAAGAGCAGACTTCCGAGTGATTTGTGTCGCCAATTTTCTCACTAATTTTCGTAATGAAAGCCGAAGTGACTTATATGATGAAACATTTTTCGGACCCGCCGAGTTCCTCGACCATAATTGATTTTTTCCGATGTATTTTTTATGTCCATCGCGAACAGTTCAGTGTTCTCTATCGAGTGTAAAAGAGGCCGATAATAGAAATTATAGCCTATGAGTTTTTCAACGATTTCGTCGACGATTTTCTGATATTTATTTTGAAAAATTACTCGACAGTTGTCGAGCTATATGTACTACTCTTTAGGTCTCGAATCGTATGCCTAACCCTTTTTCAGTTTTTCAAACTTCCTCCTCAAGTTCTATACGTAATTAGCGACCGGCTATCTAGCTGATGAAATCGAATTGGCGGGAGTAGAATGATTATCCGGTGACAGGCTTCCCGAAAGTCAGTTAAATTACTCGGACGTTAAGCCATAATTAGTAGCTCAGACTTTTCTTCCGCTTGGGTCACCGAAGACACTCTGTGGATTGTTGAGAACACACGCTACTGCTGCGTTCAGATGCTGGAGCAGACTGTTCTCGTGTTGACCTGCGAAGTTCTCGATTTCATTCTTGGTTAAACTGAGTCGAAGATCTGCATCTTAGACCTCGTATATGTGATGTACCAGGGTCCGTCGGTAATTATGCGAAGGACTTCGTTCTGCTGTCGTCGAATCGGTTCGTGATATTATTGGTCTCTTTCACGCAGCCGCAGAGCAGTGTATAGTGTATACTGAGGAACCATGCTGATTATAGAGGATGGCTTTGTAGACCAACAGTTTTTTTTTTTTCGTATTTGTGGAGTTGACTGGCGCTCTAAGAATCAACGTATAAGGCAAATTCTGAGTTGCGAGCTTCGATTCGTTCCCCCCCCCCTTTTTTCTTTATCTTTCGAAGTGATGTGTTTCCTCGTGGCCAACTATTTTTCGAGTATTTTCAAATAAAATATTTCTGTCAGAAAATTGACATTTACCTCTATCGTTTTCCTGGTGTAGCCGCACCCGCACCGGCACCCGCACCTGCCTCGCACGGTAATGCCGGAACGGAGTTGTAAATGAATACCGACCGTGTATCGAGCACATATTATTCGGTCTGTTGGCACGCGACTTGCGAAAGATGTTCAAATTTTAAGATCCCACGTACCAGAGCGTACTTACTTTACAGATCCAGGCACTACTGTACGAATAGGTACAAACAGGTATATCTACTCGTTCGTTAAATATGTGCCTGTTTGCACTACCCTACATATTATAGAGTGAGAGATAACGAAAATATGCTCGCGGCTGGGATATGCCAACAATGGACGATAGATCTCTTCGCATTTGTGTAGTTAAGAGTACTCGTACCTACCTAGCGAAGTGAATGTTTCGCATGTAATTCATTTGAAAGGTTAAACATTCGAACCAAGTGGAATTAAATCGTTTTAAATGGGAAAATAAGTGCGAAGCGACGCTACTACAGAAGGACCGTATTTCGAATTCAAAAGCAAAATGTTTCCGCTACACCGTGGCAAACTGCGATGATGATGATGATGATGGTGGTGGTGGTGGTGGTGGTGACTGTGATGGTAGGAGGGGAGAGGGGAGGGGGGTTGGTGGTTGCTATACTGTAGCAAGACGGTGTATAGTCAGTCTGCTTGTATTTTGTTGGTATTATAACACCTCGAAGGGTCATCTCGCAACCATTATAATAGAGCTTATTATAACTCGCTGTACAATAGAACAAGGGTTTTCGTTTTTGCTTTCCATACAGCAGCTGTTTTAGTTTGACTGCATTTTTCAGAAGTGCGCCTAGACAGTAGTAGTGATCGTGAGTCTTGAAGCGATTTTATGGGTAATGAAAGTCTCTTATTATTTCTCCGTTTATTGTATCTCTTCGCGTTATGCTATCGTCGACGTTCCATTTACCGATCTTCTTCTCGTAATGGTTATTCATTTCTGATACTCGATTCTCGAGTGTATTAACTAAGTACCTACGTAGGTACGATACCATATATGATATACCTACTCGCTCGTGCTTTGTTGGCTTATGACGCGGTCGCCTCTGGTGGAAAAATAGCGAGCTGAATCGGACAAACGATCGAGCACGATAAATAATATCAGCCACCTAAGAGATGACAGTATGTCGATTGTAGCCTGGGTAAATGAAAATATTCTGAGAAAAAACTAGATTACAAACGGAAAATCATTACTGAAGATGATGCTCTAACTGATTCGCTACAAGTTTCATGCCACCCCTTTTGCAATTTTTTTTTTTAAATTCTGCCCCGTCATTTTTTTCAGAAATTTCTAAACTTTAAAATTTTGTCATCCTCCTTCCTATCGGTTTTCTAGTTCAAAATTTCGTAAACTATCGCCGATTGTACGATATTTGTTTTCAAAATAATAAAATTACTCCGGACCAGATTCTCTATAAGAATGCTTCCTCTGTACTTTTTTTGTATTTACCCTCACAAACGTTGCCTTTTCAGCGCTCAGTGCTGTTCCGTGACTTTGCGAGGCCCAAGGCGGAAATTCAACACAAGGCGCGGAAAACTTTTTTCTGCGAAAAGGCGCGCCAAAGTGCACTTTAAACAATTTTGTGCGAGGCCTTGATAGGTGCACGGCCTCAGGCAAGATTTTGTCCCTTTGCCCCCCCCTCCCGCCCCCGCCCTCGCGTAAGGCATACAAAAAACGGAGTAGTTTTTCTTTCATTTCACGGGAGTTCAAGATAAATGATGAGTTAACATCGCGACCTCACGAGTGATATCGAGAGAGGAGTATGCAAGGAGAATAAAAAGCTATGGAAAGAAGTTGAGAATCGGTTGCTCGGTAAATTTTGATTTCTTTTGTTCTAAAAATTTCGCGAAGTAAAACAAAATTTTGGAAAACTATTCTTCAAATAGGGGTAACGATGAGACGTTTAGTTTCTGAGGGCACCACTCTCAATCATGTTTCGCCAAGTCTTACTTCGCATCTCCCCTCCCCCACCACCACCACACTTAGAAATCAACTTTTTCTTTCGTCTAATTAGCTTAGATTATACGATAAAAGCGTAATATTAGATACATATATTCGGCGATTTGTAGCCGCAGAAATGGCATTCGATTATAGGTAGGCGGTGCTGCTTTATACGTTCTTCTTTTGGTCGTTCTCGATCAAGATGAATTTAATAAACTGAAATGTTAAGTCGACGACCCCAATTTGTAAACAGAGAAGGAAGGAAATAAGGGAGGGAAGAAGGAAGGAAGGCGAAAAGATGAACGAACGTTTCGAGATTATCTGTGGGCAAGACAGCGAGGCGGATACGAGTACACGGCGAGATTATATCGAAACGATAGGCCGATAATTGAAAGAAAATTAAGAGAGTAAATACGAGCGCGTTATTAACCGGCACCCTTTAATGGGGTGTTAATACGGACTCTCGGACTACCACTCTATTTTACGAGTACGAGTATATTATTGTACACGAGTAAGTATATTACACGACTACCGCGCTCGTACTTTCGCTCGAATGTGCGTGCACTCCTACAGTTTTGTTGCTTTTCCAAATTAAGGTACTCGTACTCTCGATAATTTGCGAGCACCAGTACGATTATCTGATTGTAATCGATGTCCTCCATGCGATGATGTAGGGGGAGAGGGGAGATAGTTGTATATTTGCTTCCCTAAGAAAGAAAGTGATTACTTTGTCAACGATCTACTGGAAAGGATTGAGGTAGTCTAACAGTGATAAGGTGATATTTGCAGTTGGAAATGCAGGACTTGCTTATGGTTGAGCTACAAGCTTCACACTCTGGAAATCGCTTCCGTACCTTCCTCCTTGTGTAACGCATAATATTATCAAAGCATGCTTAAAATGTGCCTCATTTTGCATCCGTTTAGAAGTCAGAGAACGCTTCTTTTCAACTCTAGCTTTACTGGGATGGAAGAAGTGCAACTGAATGTTTTCCCGGCCCAGGGCGAGAAATGACAAACACCCGGGCTAACAGGTTTGGAAAAAAAACCTTACACCCGTGCATGTACCGAAACAACTCTTTTTAATGTGGAAGGAGAGAGATGGAAAACCTATCTCGCCCACTGAAAACTCAGTTTCTGTTTACTTCCGGAAGATTCTGAAATTTGCGCGTATCTATACCTCGATTTGGTGACGAGAAATATCCAGCATCAATGATGTATTTCAGAATCGGCCACTTTCGAAAAATGACGAAAACTCGAATACGAGCGAATATTCTTGCTAAACGATTCCACAAGCGTATACTTTAGGGATATACTTAAGTCTTTTCCCTCCATTTTGGTCGACATCGGAGACATCCAGGTCCGCGACTAATTGAATAGAGAGGTTTCCGAGCTGACTTCCTAATGTGATTTACCAACTTTGAAGTTCCATTTCCCGGCTTTACAAATCCGACGTTATGGGCCTGCTTTTCGTGGAGTATTTTCTTAGACATTTTTTTCCCTTACCAAGTGCCCTCAGATTTCTAACACGATGCCTCAAAAGATAGATTCCAGTGCTTGAGGGGCATAGTAGCAAGGGTTGGTTTGGCTTGCGTGCGTCGTAATACACCCTACACTGAATTTTTCTACTAAGTACCAGATGTTTCAGCTGTAGAATAGTATTCTATTAATTATTTTTGGTTTGAAAGAATTCAACAATGTTTCAATATGTGGAAGGATGTACAATGTGTTTTCATTTACCATACGTAGTTCCCATTTTTTCTTTCTCTCACTGCTACAATT
This sequence comes from Acanthococcus lagerstroemiae, assembly GCA_031841125.1. NCBI lineage: Eukaryota > Metazoa > Arthropoda > Insecta > Hemiptera > Eriococcidae > Acanthococcus > Acanthococcus lagerstroemiae. The sequence goes on along the minus strand of CM063112.1, from coordinate 1,020,181 downwards.
GACGAATAATATTCTTCAGGTTAGTTATCCGAAGTGTCCTAACACACTCTATTTGCGTCCTTGCACGGTTCACTTCCCCAGGTACGTACCGAAGTAGCATGTTTTTTAGGGTAGGAAGGTGATAACATGGTTTTGCCAACTCACAAATATTTTTCAGATGGGGAAAACATTTTTAAAGGGGAGAAAAAGTTCAATACATTTAAGATTTGAGCATTACCCATCTAATTTTGTTATTTGAGGATTAATTTTGTCGAATGTGTAACTCTAGATTATGTTCATAGGGAGATTCTCCCCTTCCTTCACTTTGTCACTGAATGTCCCACTTCAACAACAAAGCTGAAAATATAAGTGTTGTTTTTTTTTTCTTTTAATCTGTGGCTCCAGCTGAACTATTTTTAACCTACAGCTCAAAAACGTGACTGGTTTCTCCGAATGAAGTACGCATAAATTCCGAGTATGCCAGTAACGAGCGTTAAATTGATGGGGTGATCTCACATATACTCGAGTGTAACATTAATAACATATTATAGTGCCCCCATATGTACAGAAAAAAAAGAGTTGAAATAAAAGGTTTGTTGTTTTAAAATTTGTCATCGCCGCTTTTAAAGTTAAGTCGACTCGAAAACAATTCGAACCAGCATCGTAAAATTATTACGCATTGCTTACGAGAATATATGTTTCCAAATTACTTGCGAAGACAATAGTACTTTAGGCGGAAAGCGGTATTATTCATTTTCTAGTGCTAGCTGTCTTTTCAAATTTTGAAAAATTTTGCATCCGCGACGTTTATTTTGCACATTTTCTTATTCTGGGACAATTGAGTTGAATTATCAGCCATAAGTTACCTGACGAATGAATAAGAATAGAAATTTAACGAAGTCGATACTTATTGCCAGCTGCTAAACAGACTTAAATCATGAGTGCGCTTTCTGTAGAAATCATCTGTAAATATTTGAGTTAGAAAAACGTAAAATCCGTTATGCGGACGACAGTTCGAATTGAGTTACACAAAGTTTTAAGAATGCGTTTTTTTCTCTTATTCCTGTTGTACGCTGCTTATTGTTGTAACTGCGCACCATCCAATGCTGGCCGAGAACTAGAAAGAAGTGATGGAGACGCTGAACTGAAGCCGTTGAAATTTCCTGAAAACTATAATTCAGTTGAGGATGTTAAAAGGGTGTTCGATACATTGAGTTTAAAATTTTTCGTGGATGAGCCCCTGAGGCAGAAGAAGTCGATATTTCGTAAAGTTTGGACTTCTCTACCCTGGCGGACCAAGTACAAAAAAGAACTGAAGGGTAAGTCCAGTTTCTTAAAGGGTAATTTTTATTCGCTTAGCTACTTTCAAAAACAGCGCCATTGAAAAAGAATCGAATCGTTATTTTTGCATACGGTCTCTTTCCTAATTTATGCTCTCAACCCGAGACCTGGAATCCACCCTTTCGAGCATTACCTCAGAGACATTGGGGAGGCTGTTGGGGCTGTCTTAGTCCTCTTTTCTTCTTGCTGAAAACCCGGCCTAGGTCGAAATGTAGCGAGTTGCTACGTAGGCTCGAATCCGAAATTTCCGGATTCCGAGACCAGCGCGCTATCCACTCGGACAACCAGACCCCGCTTCCATATGCTCTCTATCATCTATATGGCAACATGAAAGCTCCAAATTGGCTACACCGTCCATTCTAATAGGCTTACCTGCTGAAGACATTTAATGGGGGAGAGGAATGAAAAGCTAATTATAATAATTTGCCCCTGCCAAAAACATTGAACGTTATTTCCCCTTAGTTTTTCTGTTTATTTTTCTTGAAGGTATGATCCTTAAACCGAAAGAATCACACCGATTACTATAAGAACCTTAAGCAAGATTCCCACATTGTGAAGGAGGAAGGTAGTTGTTTCGGGTGTTTACGGTTTTTTCCCCTTGATGCGTTTTAAATTCGTGAAATGATTTCGTTTTGTCATTTTTGACTGTCGATAACCTTTTCTAATTAAGTATATCTTGGAATCTGATTTTTTCTCCTCGAAAGTACATACCTATTTGTTATAAAATTCGAAACCGCGAAAGTGTGCCCCAAAAACCCTATTCACACTCACGCTGGATAACTAACTGTTCTCGACAGTATAATATTGGACATTGACTTCGAAGTACACTGTTTCACGTGCTTTGTTTTGCAGATGCTTGCGCGACCAGGCCAGGTATAAGCGGTGTCACAAAGGAAGGTTTTACAAAATGCACCGAAATATGCGGCAAAATGAACGAAGACTACATAAATTACGTAAATAAAAGCGTACTGCCGTGGATGGTATGGATGTTCGTGCGAACAAATGGTATTAGAATTGGGCTTCGGCCGGTGTCTCTAGGTACTGGCTGGTGTGCTCAAGTGAAGAACCAACAGCGTTACAAGTGCAAATGTAGGCCTAATTTTGAGATCCTAGCAAATGAAGAATTGCAAAAATTCTTCGACAATATTTTTGCGGGCAAGCTGGAGAAAAATGCTCGATACCTTTTGCGCTTCGGTTTTCTTCCAAAATTTATCGGATTTATTATCGTGCTAAAGGTTAACATTTTCCTTCTTCCTGCTTACCTTCTTTGGTTGACGGGAATGGGAATGAAGAAAATCAGCGGGTATCATTCTAGTGGTCTACCACCTGCCGGCACTATATATCCTCCTGTTAGTCCCACATATATTTCTGGTGGTATCGCACCTCCTCCTATTGACGGTACCACAGGGCATCACGGGGCCGGAGTTAGTGGCACCGGTGGGCATCGTCATACAGGTGGCAGAGGGTATCATAATGATAGAAACAATAACGTTTACAATTATTATTATTACGATTCTAATGTCCCACCTTGTAATGATGATAGTTCATGCTGTTGCCAGGACGACGATTCGAATTGTTGTACCAATTGTGGTAACTCAATTCCCGACTGTGGCGATTGCTGTGACAATTGTGGTGAAATATTGGTGAATATTTGCTGCTTATGTTTTATGCTTTGTGACGAATGTTAATTAATATCTTGTTTAGTTCAGGCCCAAAGTAGTTCACTACGATAGTTATATGTAGAATTACGAATAAGCGCACATCGTAAGTGATAGAACGACGGGGGAGGCTGCGAGCTGCCTCGACATTCGATAATCACAAAATTTTAGCAGTACTGACGGCACGATTTTAATAAATAATTCGGCTTTTTGCGTCCTTGCAATCAAGCTGTTAGGAAGAAAAACAAAAGGTTTCATTGCCGCCTTTACGGAACAAACATTCTGCCACGTATGCGTACAATGTGCGTAACTCGAGCAACGTATAATAAAAATTACCGATCTATATGAACGACCGTGTCCTCATTTATGTCATTTTTACCAGCGCGAGTCAACGAATTGTTGAAATTCAAGGCAAATTAAGCGGCAGATAACAGTATCCGCAGATTATCTGTAGGTAAATAGATGCTTACAATTATTATTATAGTAAAAATACATCAGCCAAAGTCTCTCACTTATGAACATTCCACGTAGGAGCCTGTGCAATGAATCTGCTCGAAAATAACTGTTACATATTAGGTCAGATCCGTATGACAATAACGATGCGAACTCGTATTTTATTTTAATGCGTATGAAGGTATACGATCGATAAAAATTAATTATTTAACATTAAGTTTGTTGTTAAGTTGGTATAGGTATCTATTATAGTTTTACTGAATAAACGCTAAAAACGAGATATTCGATTTACAATATTTTTTAGAAAAGTTTGATTTTCTAAGTGAACGTTAATATATGAGAATAACCGTTATCGATTGAATTGGCTGAACTCGGTTTCTTTTGTACAATATTTTAGTTCGTCTCATCGACCGAATAACGTGCGAATCAAAATGAAAATGTTAAAGTGAAAAGAGCTAAGACTGCGTCATATAGTTTAGATTTTTACTACAGCATCGATACTTAATACCGTCATTCCGACGAAAATTAAAAAAAGAAAAAGAGCGTGCTTAAAATAATGAAAATCGAAAAGCGATTCATCGGGGTTTCCCTAATGAACACTAATCGATTGTTGTTCGACAATGGATGGTGGCCCGGTGTAATGCACCGCGTGTTGTATTTTGCTGGATGCGCGAGGAGCTGCTAGCTGGCCAAAAATGAGTTGAGTATGCTAATATTGTATACATACACATATTATGTATGTGTATACATAATGTGTATGTACTTGGTTACTTCTTACTGTAGCTACAGTTAGGGTACCTATTATTCGATGCAGCAGAAGGACTTAATAGTGGCCTAGTGTAAGTACCGTGTAGCATGTATTCATCGTCATAATGTACGTATCGAATGGAAGGAAAAACGCCGTGGCGGAGAAAAACAGCAACCTGTTATGTTAATTTTACATTTCACACACCCTAACACGGTAGACTGTACATATTATAGGTTCTGGTTGTTCCTATACTCTATAGCGGATGTACCATTCTACGAGATGAGACGAGTATATTATACGCGACGCGCGGTATTCACCAATTCGAGGACGGTGAATATTATTCGCCTTTCGGGTTTCGACCCCTCTTCGTTACATTATATGTATATATATATCATTTCCATTTGATTAACTGCACTCTATTTTCTAAAACTGCCTACTCGTCCCGTCGCCGTCGATTTAACGAAATCTAGGATTCGCTGAAACGCCAAATGATGATGACTCAATGATTGTGATTTAGTTTTTGCCACTGCGCGTTGCCTTCTGTTGTAGCGAACAATTCGCTTAACAGAACAGCAGTCAACTACGTTGTCAATTTCCGATACATTACACTCCTTTTTATTTCCTCTTCAATTTTCATTTCTCCAATCTGTTATTGCTGGGCCGCGTTAGCTTTAGGTACTTTATTCGCTATAGTCCAAAACGGGTACGAGCTGCAGCTAAATCGCTTCTCTTTCGCACCTCGTCATCTCTTTTCTTCTACCGATTATCGCCCATCGATCGTTCCCCTTACAGTACATATAGTGTTTTGCCGAAATTCGAACGCATTCTGAGACAAGATTATGCACTTTGCACTTCACTCGTGTAATTATGCGCCTGTTTGATGAAATAGGAACCATATCAACAGCAATTCGGGTTCGAATTCGATTCGAGTCAGTATCTAAATCAAAATGTACGAGAGTACAATCCCGCTAAAATGTAACTACAACAGCGCGTGTAGTTTCAGAGAAAAAGAATCCGCACATTAACTACTCACTCATACTTCTACCTATGTAATATGTACCTAACTACCTGTACCTATCTACTATGGGTCATTCAACGAAAAAAACATAAAACGTGTAACCCATTAATATCTTGAGCAAGAGAAGGATTACAATCGATTTTTTTTTTAACTGGTAGTTCTCAATCTCCTCTATCGTATCAGCCAGTTAAATAGTTCTATTTATACCCCTAAAGATTTCCACAGCTCTCAATACCAACAAAGGTTCCATCGTAGTCTACATAACCACTCCCGTTTTTCATCTTTCTGTAGCGCGCAAGGTGATATATTTTCCTAGTAAAATCTTATTTATTATTTTAATTTAGAGAGGAATGTTGCCGCAATTATTTGAGTTTAACATAAAAAATGTTGACCAATTTGGATAGCCTACAAGATGCCCTGAAGTCGTGTAACCACTTTCATTCCTTCGTAGTTGCCTATATTTCTTTGGCTGCATACTTCGCATGATATTTACTGCTGAGAAAGCTGGCCACACAGAATCCTTATCACAACAGGGCTCATACATGCTAGCCATGTATGAAATGTTAATTTTCTCCATCAGTACAGCATAGGTAGATGAACGGTTTTCTGTGAAAAAGTGAATTTCTACACTTTCAACCTTCCATCGTAGTCAGCACTGATTAACCCGACTGTAATTATCCAAAGTATTCCCTAATGCTGTATTCGGCACAAGTCGGTACTGCTGATGATACTGCAATGCTCCATTCTTCATTTTAAGGTATGCTGGAATGCTTTGGGCGGTGACTTTATCAGTTTTTCCTTCGTCGTTTACACAACTCATTTCCATTGTAGTTTGCAGAAATTCCTTTGTTGTTTAGAAATGATGCTCCCGGCCCTCAGTAAAGTAGTGGGAGATTGTTTGACCCCTGGGTCACCTTCATGAAGGTATAAATTCAACATTTCATGGAAAAAATTACAAAAATATAGGAAATTCTAAGGTAATTTGCAGAAATTCCTTCGTTGTTTACAAATGATGCCCCCGGCCCTCACTAAAGTAGTGGGGGGTTGTTTGACCCCTGGGTCACCTTCATGAAGGTGTAAGTTCGACATTTCATGGGGAAAAAAAATTACTTTTAAATTATCGAGAAAAAAAAAACGCCTTAATTTTATGTTTTACTTGGAGAATTGACCCCTATACACTTGAGGGCCAGCAACAACAGCAGTAGTAGCAACGACGACGACGATGACGACGACGCGTGATTAGACGAATGGAAGACTATTCGAAATATGTGTTCTCGTATTTTGAAAACTCTGAAGGTTTTCAAAACCTCTTAACTAGTAATATTGATTACCTAAACCACGGTCGTGTAGATCGTTTTTATTAACGAGCACTTGCGGCTAGTCACATTGCCTACCTGCTTGTCGCTTAGACCCCATTTACATAAAACTCAAATCAACCAGGACGACTCATACTTTACATTGCGGCAATTTCTATCGTGATATGTACGTTCGATTTAATTCCTAATGATGATAATGAACTAGATCGTATGAAGAGAATGAGCGCTGAAAAAATTTTAAATTGAGGAAACATTCGCTGAAATTGCGATGAAACTAGGGTTGATAATTAGCTGGGAATCGATACTTGCTATATCATTAGAGCGTAGTATTGCCGCAAAACCAACTTAAATGTTGTAAAACCTGATTTTTGCTCTATAAAGTTTTAAGACATTTTTGTCGATAATCATTCGAAAATACGCGGTACTGTCAACTTCCGAAGTGCATGGTACACCTACTCGTATGTAGGTATATATGCCTTTTGAAATCACAACTTACGTGTCATATTTAAAAGCGTCGAGTAATTGCTACATTACTCTGGCAGTCTCATCTATTTCTACTGCTGCTACTACTACTACTACTACTACTACTACTACTACTACTACTACTACTATTTCTTCTTTTAATTATTTTCGTGTATTTTTTTATTTTTCCCATCGAAATGGAATGGCGGCAGTAGTGGTGACGGTGACGGTAACGGCGGCGGCGGCGGCGGCGACGACGACGAGCGACGTTGGTTTGCGGTTTTTGTACTCGTATCGATCGCTTCGTCGCTACCGATATTTTCCTGCAATTAGCGACGTCGATTAAAATCGAGGCCCAATTTCAAACGATTCTCGCCGAGCCATCGAAGCGTATCTTTTTCACATAGAAAACTCGAGAGTAGCGATTTTTTACACTTTTCGACGACTTCCTGCTGCCTGTTGCGTAAGTTTTTCCTTCGTCCACCTCCCCTCCACTCAAACACCATTGCATCTCTCGCTCATTCGATGCTTGGATCTTTTATCCGCACTCGCTCGGTAAAGAAAAAACGTTTATTTAACGAGATAATCGCGTGGGTTGACTAATTTGTTCGTGATAATGATACAGCAGACTAGCGTGCCGATTTAAAGGTACTGCAACCTGCCTAGGCCTGTTTGGTATTTGCTCTCTTCTCGGTACAATGTTCACTACGAGTAGTATATTTGCTGCCATACTGTTGTCTGTTGTCTGTAAGCCACAAAATCGCGTTGCTGTTGTGGCAATGCTGTCCTGTTGCTCAATACTGTAGTTTTCTACGTTGTCAGTTTGTACAAATTTGCAGTTTTTCAAGTGTACGGATGGCATTGTTCGGAGTCCACACGTCGAAAACGAAAGCAGTTCAAACGTTAGCCATTTTTCGGGAAAATAAATCAATAATTGCGAACTACTTGGAAGGCTTAATACTTTCAAAATACGTTCATCTCCCGCAAAAGGGTCTGGTTGGCCGAGTGGATAACGCGCTGGTCTCGGAATCCGGAGGTCCCAGGTTCGAGCCCACGTAACAATTCTCTACATTTCGACTTAGACCGGGGTTTCGGCAAGAAGAGAAGAGGGCTAAAACAGCCCTAACAGCCTGCCCGACGTCTCTGAGGTAATGCTCGAAAAGGGCAGATTCCAAGGCTCGGGTTGAGAGTAAAATTAGAAAAGAGGTATCTTCCGCAGACGTAAAACGCACTTTCCTTTGAAGAAACTCCGGTTGTACGAATTGCATAGTCAAGACGGAGGGAGGTAATTTGGATATTCTCGATCTAATATCGCAGTTATTGATAACCGAGGCTGGCAAAATTTAGTGGTTGGGTACACCTACGTATGTAAATGTTATTCAAACTCGAAAAACTTTGTCGTTCAAACGAGTCTGTTCAAATGCTTTAGGTGCGGTCCAGGAATGTGTTGCTTTATTTAGAACCCTAGAACTGGGAGTCTAGCGGATAGATATAAAAAAAAATCATCCCAGAGTAGCTCAGTTCCAAACTGCTCCGCGTGTGGAACTCGACCGCTTAGCCTTATCTATCGAGGGCAAACAGCCCTTCAAACGCGTATGTACATTGCAATTTGCAAATGGTACAAATACTCCTATTTTTATACGCGTACGTACCTATTATGAACAATATTGTTTACCAAAACGATATGGATACACTCAAATAAAAAATATATCCGTAGACGCGCTTACCTGTTGATAGATGATACGCTAGGTACGTTGTCTTGAGAACAGATTCCTTCGGCTAGTAATCTGTCACGGATTTCCCAAGCAAACATGGTCGGATTTTCGCGTTTGTAATTGGCTATGGCGTCTACGACAGGTGCGGTAGCAACTTTCGGTTTACTACCTCCAATTACACCAGCCTTAAAACTACCAGTTTCGTAATACCTGTGATCAAAAAAAAAAAAAAAAAAAATTACGTCAAGACCGGAAGAGATTTGTGTCGTACAGTTGTTACATACGTAAATGAACTTTTTCCCCTTCCACGCTTGGGACGAGACTTTTTCCTCGGAAAAGATACTTAGTCTCTGCTTCGAGCGTAAGTTCTATTCGAAAACTGAGACCGATCACAATACACACTTTCGATAGACACGGGCGTTCAGTGTATAAAATATGAAATGGCGAAGCAAATTTTCTGTCTCTCGTATACATTGCAACACGTTTGGATATCTGTAGCAATTAACCAAGCGATGTGTAAAAGTTGATGGCCGAAATACGGTATCGCGATTTGTAAAATAATTCAATAACGAACAATATTTTGGGTATCCAGTTCCGGATGTAGAAAAAATACGTTTTGGGAAAAATCATTAGAAAGCTGGCCTTGTTTCTCACTCCCCCCAAAAAAACGTTTTTTCTTCATTATCTGTCTCCCTTTGTCTTTCATTTTCTTTTACTTCTCCTTTTTACTTATATCAACATCAACTGGAATGATTTTTCCTTTCAACAGTTCCAACTTCTGGAGCATTTGAAACATACTGCCTTACCCTCTAAGTAAATGTAAACGTGTACGAGAGCGAAGCTTATTTTATCAACTTTTAGCTTCTAATATGCCGGGCGGATTTTTGTTCCTATAATGAGAAAGTAAGATTTCTGAAATACTTTAACTCGATCGGATAATATTAACAGGTGACACTACGACCACTCTCATATTTTTCATGGAAAAATTTATTGAATTCTCGTTATTTTAATGAGGAAACATTTCTCGGTCGCTAATGGGGTTAAGATTCTCACAGATTTTCAAATTAGTCGTTACATATAAAATAGTTTGTACACGCGAGTATTATGGTCCTCTTGGTTAGTTAACAAGAAGGGGAAATCCTTAACTTTCAGAGCCACTACAGAACCATCGACTCATATCGCGGATCCAAACAAATCTGCCGACAACAATTTTCATCGGATATATTTTCTCATACGAAAAAGGGAGGTTGTGGCGCCATCTATTAATACTATCCGACCTGGCTCAAATTTTCAATATACTACTAGGTATGTATTACGCCAAAAGGAGTAAAAATTCGGCCGCCACTATTCAGAAATCTAAATTTTTAAACTGAATGGCACTCTGTTGTATGTTGTACTTCGAGTTTTGATTATCAGTCGTATAAGTACAGAAATTCCGAAGAAATTTCAAATATTCTGGATGTAAATACAAAGCGATAGAGGGAGACTTGCGAGGGCATAGCCCCTACTTTTAGAGTGTACAGTGTTTTTTTTTTTGAAATTGTTACTTCCTTTTGGAAAAGCAAGCGCCTGCATGATGTCTGTATCAATCGGCTTAAATTGTTCGAAATTCGATGCTTTAAGCCCCTCTTTTTCCCCCTCAGAAACGTCATTTCATCTTTGCTTCTATCTGAACGTCGTTATGGGTACTCGAACGTGTTTCGAACAAATGCCAAACTTTTTAGGTGTCGGTCCTCGATTGCACAGTTGGACGCTGTGTTGAGCAAAAACTGGGCAAGCGACATTTGTTGACAAAATGAGTTATTAGTATCGTTGTAAAGAGCGCGAAAAGTAGATTTCTTTAAAATTGGGTTCCCGATAATGTGTGTCCACGTTAAAAAAATTATCAGTAAACGCTATGTACATAAACCTGCATTATTCATAGACTTTTAATATTATACGTTTTCTCAAAAAACAGAGTTTGTCGCTTGTCCAGTTTTTGCTCAACACAGCGTTCAATTTTACGAGTTGAATACAGACTGCAGGAAAATACACTTTTTAATGACCTGCAGTCAGCACTCTTCTTGTCAAGCATGTGGATCATTTTTGGATCCGACATCACGACGTTCTGAAATTGCCGGAGTCTTCTTCACAAATCCTTATTATGTATAAAAGTACTCAAATCGATCTGACATCTGAGCAAAACTTCGAATGAGCCATTCTTCTTAGACTTCGTCTCGTCTCGACTGATATCCTAAGGTGTTGTTGATGAGCAGCGATTATACTCCTACGATCGCTCTCAAAATCATATCCGTTGTAAAACTCTTTGGATATTGAAGTTAGACTTAACTAAATACGTAGATGCTGAAGTAACGATGAGGGACTGCGAAGTTACATAGCGAATAAAAATAGAGAATGGGTGCATGGAAAGAATGAAGACAGAACGCAAACAACAACGTAGAAAACGGGGAGACATAAGAAAAAAGATGATGTCGAAAAAGTTGATGTTCAAACTGAGCTCAAAATTCGGAGGAAAAAGGGCTCGGTGTTTTCCCTGGGATTTAGTATATTGGAGCTGCGAATTGCGTTAGTGCAAAAGAAAATGAGAAAAAAAGGAGAAGAAAGGTGGAAGACGTTGAACTAAGAAAGAAAACGCAAATCGAAGAAGAAAGAGCGAAGGAGGATGCAAGAGGTAGAGGGAAGAAAAAAGGACCAAAAAAAAAATGGGGGAAACGTGATGCGCCGTAACCGGGGCGGCGGTCGTCCAAAACGGCGTTACGGTGGCGATATATTCGCTATGCAGTCGGTATGCTACTCGTAGTAGATATTGTGGATTGGATTGGAATGAACGGCGTAACGGTAACGGCGACGGTGGCGGTTGCGGAAATAACAACATCCCAAATGCCTCTCATTGGTTGTTAAGAAGAAATTCAGTAGGCACTTCACCCTTCGCTAAAAAGTAAAACGTTTCAAGGGTGCCTTACATTCATTCCCCTTTTTGACTTTTTGCTCTTAACTTTCCAGCGCCGCTTTCCATTATTTTATTTCCGTTTCCTACATTTCATTTACTAATACACCAGTGCAGCGGCAAACTTCTGGCAATAATAAATCGCTTCGCACACCGTCCGCCGTTTTTCTTCGCATCCTACGACCGCATAGCGTGTGCATGCATTCGCTCAACAATCGTAAAAATAAAAAAAAAAAAAGTAATACGTGCAACGTAAACTGAAGAAGCCTCCCCCCCCCCCCCTCAAAGAGTAACGTCAATTTAAGACTCCTCGTAACTCGTTAGATTTCAAATTAGTTTAGACATTTAGACTCGGCAAAAAAGCTCTTGCCAACTTTGTCAGACTTTTCGACTTTTCACGTGGACTCTGTCGAGACTAGTGAAGAATATTTGGTCACATTCAGAGATTCAGACTGGCTCCGATTCGTTTATATTCTGCTTAAACTCATTTAGACTCCGTTAACACTGCGGTACGATACTAACAGGTCATCGTCAGATTATTACAAAGCTATTAAAATTCGATTTAAATTATCTTAGGACTCCTTCGGATATCAGATGAATTATTTGAGTTCCGGTGAGAATCATTTTGATTTTATTAGGACTATAATTCAAATATTTTGAAACCTCTTTCGTATTCCGACATGATACTGAGACTTTGGTGGGGCAATCGTCACATTCTCATAATGTCTCGAGTGTTTGATCCTTTACCATAGGCACCGAAGGAGGACTTTTGGGGGCTTAGCCCCTAAATTATCCGAACTCCCCCCTCCCAAAAAAAAGAGAAAAAAGAAACTGAAAATCATACGAGCGAAAGAATTTTTAGCATTATTTTGATGCTTGTCAGCTTCCCATGAGCCCACCCCTAATTTCAGGTCAGCTATTCGCGCTTATGGCTTTTGTGCGTTTTGAATCAATTTTCAGCTTCTTCATCGTGCAGGAGGAAATACGAACGATTCGATTTTCAACTCAAATGGAACTCATCTATAAAATCGAAATATCCGATTGTTTTTCAACGGAGACGAATTTACATTTATTCGTATTTTAAAGGCTGGAAAGCGAATAAGAGTGAAGATGCTACCGGCGAGCGATAATTGTTCCTCATTTCTCCCACCTCTCACCTCATCGCAGTGAGCGAAAATTGTTTCCCATTTTTCCCGCCGCGCGTGTATGCTGAATTGAGGTGAAAATGATAAGTTTCCAGGGGCTCGCTACTCGCGACCCGCGTAGCCTCCTCTTCGATCCACTGTCGTCTTCCAGTTTTCTTGCCTTAGAATCGTTGACTAACTCGATACTTAAAGTTCAAAAAAGTTTTATACATATGTCACCCAATGTGGTTCTGAAACCGACCTTCTGTTCTACATTAACTTACTCGTGACAATGATTCTTCGCTACATACACGATGGCACAAAATCGTCGCCCTCGAAGTGATTCTTGTAATACGACAATGCCCTGGAGACTGATTCGCGTACGATTGTTCATTATTCACCCCCTCCATCTCTTCTATTTATACGTGTAATATGTATATTGTAACACGAGATCGACGAAATGAAATGGAAAGATTAATCTGGGGAACGCGACCTTTTTAATAGATATTGCTTCGCAGATTGCCTTGTTGCTCTTTTCGTCTCCGCTCTCTATGTTCGCTTTTTACCAAACGAAAAATCTCTTCCGGCTAAACGAATACGTGTAAGGTACACATAGATACGTTTAGATTTGAAAATTTGTACCTACGATGTTTCACTACGATGGAGGGTATTCAAAAACTCACTAATCAGCTAGAAGAAAAATTCGTGAACCAAAGGACCGTTGATAAATTGAAACGTATTGCGAGCTAGCCGTCGAAAATTCCTCAAATTTTCCGCATCAATTTCGTTCACGTTCTGTTCACTCTGTTGAAGATTACGTCATCCAATTTATTGACGATAATGGTGGCGAAATACACTTGGCTGTACAGCTACGGTTCCGGATAAGCGAAGGAAAGAAATATCCGAACGTCTACGTTAAGATACATTAGACTTTGGAAACTAAGATTTTATAAGTTAGTCCAGTTTACCATCAGAAAGATAAGCGACGGTGAGAACAACGACAACGCAGTGGAAGTTGTGGTCTGTATGAAGATATCTCAAGAAATTTCTATTTTAGAAACTCGCTTCGGATAAGTATAGGTACATGATGAACTAATGTCATCATCACCGAGTCGAAAAAGAATTCGTATTCTAAGTCGAATTCCGTTCGATCTGGCGCGTTTTTTGAACCTCAAAGCCGAATGAAGTCATTGTTACCTTCCTCGTCATAAATTCGTATACTTGGTTGTGGTGAGCCGGAAAACAAACGCGTTTCTTCCTTTTCGTACCTAATGTTCTCAGACTGACGGCAAATGTGACATTGTTTGCCCTGAAGTTCGGGTCAAGCAAGAAAACTGAAGAAGAAAGTCGAATCAGCGTAGGTCAGCGTAAGAATATCGTATTCAAGTTCTTTATTTAATAATTCAGCTTCTCCCAAGCTTAAACGATTTAATCTCCGCAATTTTACACGACTAGCTGTAACCTACAAGTGGATACATGTGGACTGTCTTCTTGAAAAAGTTTGCTCGTGTTAATGAGAGACACGAACCGCAAAGTAGCTACGGGATAGTATGTCTCATTTTTCTTAAATTTATCGAAAATTTAAATGTTTTTGCTCGCTTTGTCGCGAAATTTGCCGTATAGTTAAGATCTTAGCTCTGGTAATGCATTTAAAAGGCTTCGCATTTGTCATCATTTTCGTCATTTGGTGTGGGTAGAGCAGATTCGACGCGTTACTTGAATAGCTAATATTGAAACTTGGACCTATTACGAGCGACTTTTTCTAATCGTACGAATAATGCCCAGTTGCTCGGATACATTGCGACGATATTCCTTTCGCGGTCGCGTCGCAAAATTTGATATTAATTTATTCGTATTTGATGATTGCTGAAACTGAGTTGATAACTTATCAAAGGCATCTTGAATATCCGCTGAATCGTTATTATTACTCGTGTTCGTCTCCGAACAGCTTAAATGAAGAACGATACGCGATCTCGAATAATCTCATTTAATAAAAGTTCGAAAGCTCGCAGGACTCGCTGTGGTGTGAGTCTGAGAGTTCCGGTTTCCGTACATTATTTGAATAGTCGCTGCAGGAAGCTTCATTCAATTAACCTCGTCGTTCGCTTTTAACCAAGCTCGGAGAACGGAATTCAGCTCTTTAGAAAGTTCATTAAATTACGCAAAATGAAAACGAGCACATTTAACTGCATCCGTAAGCGCAAATAGCCGACTTTGAGAGGGAGAGAGACTCCGTAGGGGCTAACAATTACCAAAATAATTCTGAAAATTATTTTTCTCGTATAATTTTCCCGTTTTTTGAGAGGGCTTCCAATGAAGTTAAGGTTTGAGGGGACTGAACCCTCCCAAGAGCCTCCTGTCTGCCTCTGTATCTGTACCTTTTCAGTCGAAAAATACCGAAAGACCGCAAATAGTCGGCGAAGCCTTCTACGAGATAAAGCCAGCCAAGTTTGTAGCTTGATCCCCCCTAGCTCCGCTCATATGCCCCATCAATCTCAATGTAATCTGACCCCGAGCAAAATACAAAAATAGAAAATTTAGCCCGAAACGTTGCAGTATAGGACAGTTGGCTGTTTTTTGTTTTGTTTTTTTTATTAAAGAAAAGATGATGTTTAACTCTGCTTTTGAAACCAATAAGAGCTCGTGTACAAGTTTGCTACGGAGTAGACTACACGCACATAATATCTACTGTTCGAATACACCGGAAACCGTTCGGACGGTATAATGTGGAATCGTGCGATATACGTATACCTCATACATACTCTGGTATGTGATTCGGTGCTAATGCCGGTGCTGGTGCTGATACTGGTGTTGGTATATTGGCAGTGAGAGTGGCGCTGGCACAAGCACCAGCACCGCAACTGATACGGACACCGGTAATGCGAACCAAACGTCTCCTGTCCTCCTCGAGGTCTATGTAGAAACTAGACGGATTTCCAACAATATATGAAAGGTATTCGCAGTCATCTCCGAACACAGAGGTGCCGTACTAGTAAAATGATGCTACTGTAAACTTGGCTCATCCGTCGGTTCTCACCGTCAGTTCTCCGCCGCTCGTCTATCTTGAGCAAGTTGTCTCACGCGGCATGGTATAGGTATCTCGGCGTATTCGTGATACGGCCTACAGATCGCTTAGGAAGGTACAGGTATACGGTCCGACTCGTCTGAAATAGCGGTGACTTACACCAAAACCGCAAAAGACGAAAGAATACGTAACCATATACCCGTAGAACCTTTCTTTCTTACAACGTATATTCGTGTATTCGTAGATGCACCGCACTGAGTCGCTGATTCATCTAGATATGGGTTTCGTACGTCAGCTGAAATGCCAGTTTCGCATTCCAGGTCTCGAGAAAGACGCCTTTCTTGCGCCATTTGTTGTTCGCTATATACGCGTATGAGCAGGTTATCTGAACTATGTAGGCCTACCCTGTAAACCATTTCAAAGATGTACGTCCTTTTGAAGTTCCGATCTGTTACATGTATCATTGGGGCAAAGATCGCTACGTTTTCGAATTGGCAAAGACTAGAATGAAATGCCGGATGTTAGTATAAAAAAATGAAGTTGAAAAAAAAAGTAATAAAAACGCGTACGAAAAAGTATGATAGTACACGAATAAAAGAGGAAAAAAATTGATCATATTTTATAACGGGTATTGCAAAAAAATAAGGCGGAAAAAATATTTATTTTTTTCATCGCCACTTTTTAGCGTCGTTATTATTATCGCTCTTATTATTATTACTATTATCATTATTATTATTATTATTATTATTATTTATTACGCGAATTTCTAAGTTTGCGGGGTAAATAATAGATAGGCTCGTGAAAGAACGGACGGTAATAAGAAGAGGGGGCGGGGGGAGTTGGAGGAGAGTGAACGACGCCGTGCGGCAACCGACGGTGGTTTTTGCGAGAACGAAAAGGGGTATGTCATTTTCATTTTCGTCGGTACGTTTTGAGCAAGACCAGAGACGATAACAGAACGCAGGACAAACGACACACGCCACTTAAGTGCAAAATTGAGTTAACATAAATGCGCCATATTCCGGATATAAAGTCGCGCGCGCCGTAACCCATCGTGCGAATGGAACGAGCCAAAGAACAGGCCTTGGACATTTCTAGATGACAGGGTATGCTCTCGTCGGCGGTCTCGTCTAATACTCCGATGGTACTTTTTTTGCACGTAATTTATACATTTACGCCGCATCTCTTCTGTCGAATAGCAAAAATTCGATCTCGTTACAACTGCGCACAATGTGGACCTGCAAATGTATATCGATCGTCAGAAAATGAAACAGTAGTTAGTTCTCGCCGAAATACCTGCCAGTTTATTACCGAAAATGTTGGCCAATTTTTTCTGCTATTTATTTCTTTCGAGCGTTGTTGAATGAAAAATGCTTTGATAATAAATTGACAACCCTCTACTTGAAACCCCAAAATTCTTACCTAGTTTGTCAACTCGACCCACAGCTGATACCTGAAACGCAGCGTAGTCAACATTTTCAAGTGGTATGAGCTCTAGCCGATGGAAAAACATTGTAAAATTTGAAAATATTTCTATTAAAAGTAGGGGTTTATACGTTTGTCCAGGGCGGGAGAAGGGGGGCGTTGGGGAGTATTGCGAAACCTCTCTCGTCTCTGTCCTCATTTGACGAACGTATCGTATAGACTGGACAACGTAAACGAATGTAATAAGTGAAGTAGTAGGCTGCGCGAAGGAGCCTCTGCGAGTTCTCTCAAAATGCGAATACGAACAGTCATGCCGCGTCAGCGTGAATTACCTCGAGTTAGATTACTCGGGCATATTCTGGTTGATTTTTCCAATTCATCGCCGAGGTATCCGCCTTTCGACGTGGAAAGTAAACGTAGATGTAAGATACATAGGTCTCTATTTTTGATTCGAGATGATTTTTACCATACGAGGGTCGAGCGGGTTTGCAGTTTGCCTGGCCGTTTGTAGGCGCTTTTTAAACGCTCTCGTGTGTACTTGCTTGTACTCTTGCGTATCGTATGTAGACGAAGTACGAATCGTATTTGATGGGTACTGGGGATGAAATGATACGGAATATACGTTTCATCGCATCGTATCGTCATCGTGTCAACAGTTGCGGTACATTACGAGTATATTGAAGCTTCATCGTTTCGGTACAATCGCGCCACGTATGTATGTACTCGTACTATGTGCGTCCGAGTTCGACCAAATAATTTAATCGGCACGATCGGTTACACGAAGCGTGTAAGTGACGACGCTGCTCTGCGGCCTATTCGTTTAACACCGCACGCCTCGATGAGCTTCAAATCTGCCGACCACCGCACACTTCCACTGCAGTGTAGTGCAGTCAAGTGCACTGCACTGCACTGCACTGCACTAACACATCTTTCGTCCTCTTGTTCTCCTTTCCTTTTTTCTACTGTAAAATAATATACATTACGTGTATAACCGTGGTAGACACGCGTGCAATAATTAAAATGCAATATCGTCTGTTTTGTGTCGATATAGTAGCAGCTAGCTATAAGCTATAGGATATCTATTATAATAAGTGTGTATCAATTAAGATCTCAAATCGTAGATTTTGCAAAATTGTGATATCGAATTGATTCGCAGATCGTTTCCGTATTTTTGATCTTAGTTTTTTTCCTTCATAATGATTCCTTGACGTAAGGTTCCAATAATAGGTAAACATTCGACGTTGCGACGGTGTTTCCAGATCGCTTATTCGAGTCTCTCGGAACAGCGTCGGACTGGCCAAACATTGGGCCCTCGCTGATTGAGCTATCGAGTCGTGTTCGCAAACGCGTGAATTTTTAAGTTCACTGGGCACCTGTATATAGTGATAACATATTAGACCCGATTGGTCGACGACTGCCGACCAGCCGACATAGTAGGTATAATAAGTTCAACACTACCTCGAAGTTCGCCATCCCAAGTTTTAAGACTGCATTCTCGAGATATTGTCGTTTAGATTTTCTTACTGATGAACGTCGGAAAACGCGTGTTAAAATCTTAAAGGTTGATACTGAAATAACTCGTTAAATAACAGCGCGGTGAAAATATTTTGAAGGTTTATTTGGTTTTTAAATACGATACTAACTTACGAAGGCAATTTGCAAACGGGGTCCTTCTTACATTTTCGAATTTCATCGTAGTTTTCGTATTTCGTGTAAGTTATACATCCGCCGTTACAAACATGTTGATTGTGAAAGTTTTCTGGTATGAAAAAGAGTTTAGGATTCGTATAAGACCTGGGTAATACACTGTCCCGCTAACGCGGATACCGCATATTTCGCTATTTATTTTAAAATCGAGACTTCTCATAGGCTCAAAAGGTGCTTCGTAGTATACGGTATCCGTTATCGGAGAGGTACAAAATTTCCTATTTGAAACAAAAGTACGTACGGTTAGCTGTACGTAAGTACTCGTTTTCATATTAGCGAAATATATGTTATATTCCGTATACGCGTGTATTGAGAGGTGTGAGCTAAGTGGCTATGAAGATGACCACCTCAGACTTGACTTGGAACTCGTCCCTTCTCGATAAGGTCCGCACTTTTCATTCGCTTCCAACGAAGTCGAAGGCGTCGTTACGAATAATTTAACTATCGATCAACGGGTTTCCGTGGATGTACGTAGTTGACATTATTAGTTTTTCTCGAATACAAATTATCTTTTCGACTTACACGATTAAAAATGGGACTAAAGTAGGTAGGTAATCGAATAGCTAAAGCGTGTAATGACTGGAGGAGTTGTCTTATGGTTTCAGCTCGACCAGGTGTTCGTAGAATAGTGATAATGATGATTACGATCGTCTATCAGTTTATTTTGCTGTTAGAGGCTCATTCTGAAATTTGCTTTTTGTCGAGTTATGATGGTACTACTGATAAACATTAAGACAGGGTGAGTTGTATAAATGCTCGCTTTATATGAACGACATTTACTCGATTTGGGGAATCGAGAAAGCGTCAAATAGGTGTGTTCGTTAAGTCGCTGATTTTGAATTATTTCTTTAGATTTTGGATCCGAATCAGAATGAAACTCAACATTCAAATTTTCGCTTGAAATAGGTAAAAGAGGCCAAATTTGTTGCCGTACTCAAAAATCTATCGATATATTCGAAATCAGCGACTGAAGATAGACCTATTTTGACAGTATGCTCGATGCCTTTCTATTTGAAGTTTCAAAGTTGGTGAAATAGTTCAGCCCCTCCTCCTCTCTCACTCTCACTCTCTCTCTCTCTTTCTTTCTCTTTTTCGTAAAAAATTAAGTTCATCTAAAAATGAACTACAGACGACGCTGATTGAGAACCCCCGTTTTTCCAGCCTTGATCCGAATTCACGATCACAGACAAAGAAGGGGCCTGCCGTGGGGCTCACTCCATTAAGTAGGTACCAGTGTTTTTTTGACAGCGGGAAACCATATTGCTACACTTTCTGAATGTGGTATTTCCGAAGATATAGTCTATGTCGTTTGAAAACTGAAATTAAAACTAAGCGAAACTAGGAACTTGTACATCCGTATACATATAAGTAAACAGTAAACGCATTCGCAACCTAGGTCGACTGAATCATTTTACGTCAGTTTAACCAGCCGTGGCCTGTGACGTCTACGATTTTAACCGAACTGGATGGCAAGACTTAAGTATATATATTTTAAACCAAACGAGCAGAGAAAATTCCCGTGTACTGCAAAAGTGTACCAGTGAAACTGTTTGGCAAAATATTATTTCAGTCTCGAGTTTTCAATATTTTCTAATATTTAATTTCAAAATACCTACACAATTCAATTCTTGTAACATTTCTCGTCGCAGAATCGCTATAAATATGCGCGAGATCTAGGCGGGCAAAATCATATTTAATTTTTCAAAACTTTTGAATTTGAAACCAGAGGCCTTGTCAGAGCATTGCCAGAATTCGGCGATAGTAATAATTTTTGTTTAAGAGAGAATAGTACAGAAAACATACGATTAACTGAATAATTACTTTTTTCCCGCATAACCCAACTAAACAGGGTAGTTAATATCGCTTTAAATTTGCGCATATTATCGCATTCGAAAGCTATAGACACTTCGACGACGGTGAGCTGTCTTTATTTTTATACCCCGGCGCTACCGCCGAATCTCCTTATCCCTCTTTATTTTCGTTCTTTTATGCAGTTACGAGAATCTTATTGATCTTGTTACCAAAATGTGTCAGCACTCTCAAGAAAGCATCAAATACCGAAGAAAAGTGGCGTTATTTTTCGCACGCTTCGAGTCATTGTCGCACGGTTAGACTCATTTTCGCCTATACATAGCCGCGCAAAAACTCTCAGAACGTGCGAAAACGACTGGAAGCGTACAAAAAATGTATCCCTGCACTTTTTCATACGTTCAGTTTACTTTTTGCACGTTCGCTTTTTTCTTGTCCGGTATTTTTGAACTTTTTAGATAACATTCAGTTTCGTGTTTGTTTTGTTTGCAAAAAATCGCGTTTTTCACGCGTAACTTTAAAAAATAATAATTCGAAAATAAGCATTACGGGGGGGAAATCTATCGTTACGTCGTTTCTGATTTTGAAAATTAATAGAATAAGAGGATCGAAAATTTTACCAATAATGATGTGTAATTTCTGTAAGGTTTTAATAGGTAACGAGGAATGGTATTACGCTCTGTCGAGTAAATAACGAGGCTAGAGTGTTTCACTTACAGCTTAATGCCGAACAAACACGCGCTTTTCTGCATGTACATAAAACGACGGTGAAATATGACTCTGGATGAATGCAAATACCTACGGGATCGTTGCGATGATAATGGGCAATAGGGAAAGGACAGTTCGACGGTGGCGGTGAGGACAAAATGTGGAACAAAAAAAGAAAGAAAAAGAGAGAGCTAGAGGGAGAGGTTCAGAGAAAAGGGAAAAAACTAACAAAGCTGGGTGAAAAATTGCGAAAAGTATGCGGCCGTTACCCATTTCTGCGATTCGGACTATTGTGCGGTGATGGGCTTATCGTTCGTATATTGTGTGCGAACACGAATTATATACGACAAGTGGACAAATGGCTAACAAGCGTTTTCATTGTTTTTCCGTGTATATATGTAAATTTTTCGGTCGCCTGTGTTGCGTTTAAATTGGCGTACATTATGCCTGTACAGCAGAATGTCCCTCGTACAGAATACGTATTACGTACCTACACATACATATACACGCATTCGAATACGAATTCAGAAATACGAGAGTGGTGTATGTGAGTATACGTACTCGTAGTAGCTACTAGCTACTCGTACTCTTATACACGCGGACCTCGTGTTCTTTATTGTGTTCCTCGTTCACGGGTAATTATCCGCTCGCACAATCAGCGACCGCCACCGCGGAACACTCGTAATTCGTCGTTAATTACTTTTTCGTCGTATTTTTTCCTCCTCCTTTCTTTATTTCTTTCTTTCTTCCTTTCTTATAGCCCGCGTATAATTATTATTTATGCTTTTCCATTTCCCCGTACTCTCTAGGTCAATAATTATGCGCTGATTCGTAGGTACAGAAAAAGAAAAGAAAACACATCTACCAATGCGGTATACCAATCCCACTATCGCATTTCTCCCACTCGACCCATTCGACCAACCATTCGGTGGCCTCCTACGTAAATTGAGAAAGTGCGAAGTTTCTGTCTTTTAACCGTTTCCCGATTGGTTATCCTCAGGCATTGATATTTAGATATTCGTAATTCAACGGTAAACACGCGATGTAATTCGCATTTGACTTAGGATAAAAGTAACTTTTGGGCAAATCATACCTCTTTCTGATGATCTTTCTAAATCCTAAGTTGAGAGAAATCCGAACGGTTAACGGGAACCTGTAAATTTTTGGTTTAACAGACGTTACTTCAAATTGAAAAATATACGGACCTTTTTTCAGGATCAGCCTGGCCAACATGACGCTTCTTTCAGTTGAAAAAAAAAAAACAAAACAACAAAATATCCTTTAATAGAACATTTTTCTCTAAGGTTTGTCCATCGGCCAGTCAACATTATTTCGAACTTCGATATTCTCGTTTCCAAAGAATCATCGGACGACGGTTTTCACACTACTTTCTTCCCTCCTGCATCTCTTTTCGGGCTCTACAAATATTATGTAGAAATACCAACTAACTACTAACGTAATCGGCTAATCAGCTTAAACGCATTTAAGACCACCGTGCGACTGCCGCGACACCCTGCCCCGAAGACGCAATTCTCGCTGTAGGTACAAACCAATCGTAGTGAAATAATTTTCATCACAACTGTCGATTGGGAGAACAATCAGCTGAAAAGGTAGCGCGCTGATGGAAGAAACGGGTGTGACAAGTCAATGAAAATTCGCGTAATAAAATCGAGGTCGGACGCGGTGAACAACTAAATAAATATTGCGATCTAATCGATATTGTTATATAGTCCAAGAAATGAGAAAAACTGTCGCACGCTTAACCGATTCGAAAAATGTACAAATTATACACGCGCGTTAGTTGTCATTTCAACGATGCACATCGCCTCGCCATTTTCCCGCGCTCTATCTGTATTTCCATGGGCGCCGATTTCCGGGGCACAGCACTGCTGTTCATCGCATTCCTGAAATTAATGTGGGGTTCGTAACACCTCCTCCTCCCCCTTATCGTTCAGTAATTTAGAAACGGCCCGACAATGGTAGTGTTATTCGCCACACAATCAATAGAACACAACTTTCAATGCTTTTTGAAATATTCCGAAAATATTTCGCTGGCTCTGTTCGTGACCATTACTCCCTTCCTAAATGATTGTAACTCAACGCCCGGTATATTCTGTGATTCAGTCTTTCTATTTGATCCGCATTTATGTATCTATATTCCATACTTGTTATTGGTGGGGGATGCCTTTCCAAAACGCAGTAAGCGCATTTTTTAATTTTTCAAAATGTATTTACAACTTTGAGTAAGGGTAAATGTACTGTCATCAGCTTCCCACCACTCTGCCCATTTTTGAGCATAAGCCTCCGTCAGCTCCCTCCATTTGTCTCCATCATATGTGAGGTTTGGCCACCCTACTCCCAAGGCTCTTGTGAATTCGTCTCGCCATCTAGGAGTCGGCCTCTCCCTCCTTCTTTTATGGTCATACGGAGTCCGCAGAGGGTTGTTTGTGCGTTCCATTTGTTCTGACCATCTTTAACCGGGTGTCCGACATTTTTCCATTTTACTTTCTTTCACTATTATTCTACCGAGGTTCCGAATTTTCAATTTGTGTTTTAATTCTGCAATTCTTACTCGATCTTTAATTTTGATATTGAGGATACTTCTCATCATTGAGTTTTGCATTATTTGGAACTTTTTCATTTGTGCACTTGTTAACGACCATATTTGGGCTCCGTATGCCGCCACTGGGAGTACCCAGCTTTCCTGGATTTTTGATTTATTCTCTAACGGCGTTTTTCCTTAAAAAATTTGTTTCAACGCTCAAAATGATTTCCACGAATTTGTCTTTCTCACACTAATTTCTTTTTCCTCCCTATTTTCAAACGATATTATTTGGCCCAAATATTTATACTCATTCGCCTTTCCAATTTGTGTATTCCCAGACAGCTGTATCCCATTCCCATTCCTTTCTTGAGGCGCATACCTACTTCTAAATTTTTCAGGTAATGCAGAAAAATGTCTTCAGATAGCAGTTTGGATTTTTTCCTCTAATTTAAAAAAATAAATTAATAAATAAATAAACCCTAGGCTCAGCCTTAACGAATACGACCTAGAAATTTTATTTTGAAAACTACCTAAAATATTTGCAAAAATATGTATAAGCAAAAAAAAAAGTTCAAACTATACTCGTACTTTGACTGCATTTTGAACGGCGAATGAACCAACAGTGTTATATAAATGCGTTTTTTCACTATCAAATATCACGATAATACGAAAGAAAATGATTTTTTTTTCTCTATACGACGAGATATTGATAAAGTCTGAATTTCATAACTTAATTACAGTGAAAACGCAAAAAAAAAAGAGGCCTACTGCATTTCGAAAATGAGATTGTCCATCGACAAATTACGTCATGACGACAAAGAAACCTCAATACGTTGGAAATTCCATCACCGATTCCCAATAAATAAAAAAACAAAACAAAAAAGAAAGCAAGAGGATACGTGCCTACTATGTTTTATCTCTTGGAATGTTTAATACAGCCATGAGTTTCAGAATCAGCTTAATTTGAAATCTGAGCTATGATCAGCTTGTTTAAAGTATACGTCCATTTTCAAATTGACCAATGCAAAAATCGAGTCAATACGCTAGGATATGGATGAAAAATTCTACGATATTGGATTTATGTAGGTACGTAATACGTATCTCATAATCTATTTAGGGCCGTAGCGAAGCAAATTTTTCGAGGGGACGAAAATCAAAATATTTTCAACCTTTAAAGCGAAAAAGTAATTGTAATAATAACAAAAAAAAATATAAAAATAATAAATAATAATAGTAATAACTCGAGATATGACTCGTAGATTTGACAATGAATCGTATAGGTACGAGCTTTTCACGACGGATTCTCTAATTCAGAGATAGCCCTATAGTGATAACGGTAATAAACTAAACGCGCGATTAATATAATCCAATTTCTCCGATTACCTAGATAATATTTTTGAAACACAGCCATGTGATACCCTCAACTGTCTGGAAATGTCGCAGGGTCTAACTCCGTTGTGGGCTAATTCGACTATCCTTTGCCGAACAACATCTGGAAGCGGACGTCCGTTCACAAAAACACCGCCGAGCTGATTTACTCCTCCGTGACCTGAAAATAAATCGTTCGTTAATTTTGTTTCTTCGTTAATCTGGTCGAGTTTTCATTATTTGTACATCATAATATATTTAGTACCAACATGTAGGTATTTACCTACGACGAATTCGCGACATCTAAATAATGTGAAACGAAAATGTGTTCGGCAGATGCCTGCCAGCTCATAGTATAACGAATGCGGGTGTACTGTTTAATCAAATACGAGTAGATACAGTCTATATATGCTAATATAAAGGTATCTTTTAGAGAGGCTTTTGTGCGGAGTAAATCTATTTTACACGCGTACTACTGTTGCATAAAAGTCAGTTGTGGCTCAAAATTTAATTCTCTTCTTTTGAACCGAGTTGTGTTTCTCTAAATGTAGAAATGTACGAGCTGTTAGTTAAAAATCGAATTTATGCGGTATTGGTGTTCGCCCGTTCGTACCAACGGGAGCCACAGCCTTATTGCTCTTCGAAGTTTGTGTGTTATGACTACTGCAAATGCGGAAGAAGAAAAAATCCTTCGTTCGCGCTTCACTCGTCCTTTCATATCGACCTATATTGCTTCACCTACGAAACATGAAAATTTGTGCTATAGGGAAGGGTTGAGATATCGCTTTCTCATGTGTTTGGCTTCGAGGAGAGTAGATCCTCCTTCCATCGCGAAATTTAGTTTTTCGAATGGGCTGTGCGGATACAGCGGATCCAGTTTGTCAAAATATTGTAGATAAGGACTACCAATCACATCGTATTCGTTGCTCAAAAGTCATTTCGTAAAACTTGGTCCACTTAAATTATATCGTAAAGTTGAGGCGTCGTGAGTAAGCCCGCCGGTGTGGTGTAGATTTGATGTTCAGATTTGATTTGGCTAATCTACTTACATAATGTACGATATAGATTGCTATTTATAAGTCATATTAGTTTAGTTCGTACGTTATTGAGCGTATAATATCTTAATTTTGTTCGTTAGCTAACTACACTCGCTGCAGAAAAGAAAGGTGAGGAGGAGAGAGAGAGAGAGAAAACCGAAACGGGAGGTTTACTCGCATATTATTCTGTAGTTATACGTCGACGAAGAGTTTGTGCATCGAAACAGGCATATTTGGCAGAATCCACCTACAATTACGTCAATTTGTACTAGTTAATAATCATTACCCCAAACGAATACAAGTATCTACTACCGCAGTATGGTAGGTAATACCAATTAAGCTGCTCGTCGTTACGAACGAGAAACTATTTTTACCTTTTTGCGCGTTTGCATTTATAAATTGTCGAAAAGGTAAGCGCGTGATAAGTTTTAAGTTCGTAAGCGTAGGATGGAAGAACGAAAGATCTGGTACTGGGGCATAGAATGAGCGAGCATTTGACGCGACGTTACCGTTTAGCGAATGATAATTATTATCCCGCTGGCGTACGAGCATATACCTACTCGTCAGCCGTGCCACATATCGCAGCACAGGCGGTCGTAGTCTACTCAAAAGCGGTGACGATGACGAACTGTTTGAGGCAGAGGTGAAAAGCAAAAAGAAAGAAAGAAAGAAAGAAAAAAAAAAAAAAAAAAAAAAGACGCGAGGACGTACTCTCGCGTAATTATTCGAATGTATAGCGAAACGTTAGTTTCTGCTCATTAAACAAATACAACGGTGGGATTGTTCTTGGCTGGCGGCTCGCGTTTTTGGCGGCTGTTGGCGCGAAGACGGCAAACTTTTTCACTATCGCACCGCAAACAACTATTGCCGTTGTTGATTACTTATCGCGTTCTCATCAGCTCTGTAGGTATCCAATACTTACGTCTGTTCCCTGCACTGTATGTAGACTGTACACACGGTACAGTTTATTTTTCAGTTCTTGTCATTAGCATCTTAATCGCCTTCAGCCGACTCGTATATTATGTAGACTTGTACACGCGGCATCGACAATGGTGACAGCTGCCCCCATATCCCATCCTGTCACACTCGTCGTAGCTAAATCTCTAACCGCGTATACGAGTAAGCGCAAGCAGCCGTCTTGAAGTGGGAAGGGGGCGAGTTCACGAGTTACAAAATAATGCTAAAAATTCTTTCGCTGATATAAGTTTTCAGTTTTTACAGGTGAGGGAGGGGTTTAGAGGATAGGGCTAAGCCTCTTCCCAAGCCCCCTGTGTGTACGGCAAGTTATGTTTTCGTTGAATGAGTAAACGGTTGTACCAGTTGTACGAATACGCTTCGCCTCGCCTCTTCGACACTATCGTCTATTTTATACTCGTAGAATATTTTGGATACTATCTCGTTTAAAATAGATCAACTCGAGTCGGTCGCTATCAACAAGTCCGGCGAGTAAAGTATCTTATATTTTTCCGTGTGTAGAAATAATACGTCATAATAATTTACTTTTAGGTAAAATTAGCAAAACATATTGGAAATAGCAAAAATACATTTAAAAAATGGTGCACCGTATAGCAGCAGGAAGAGCAACAGCAACAGAAACAGCAACAGCGCAGCGGTACTAACAGCGCGGCGCGCGGGGCGGCTGAAACCGACTATAGCACTGACGCTGACGCTGGCGCTGCTGTTGGCACTGGCACTGGCACTGGCATCAGCTGCGGGAAGGTTTTCACATTTTCCAGCAAAACGCGTTTCTCTCAGTCAACAACTTTAAACTCCGCCCTCGGTTGCCGTATTATTATCGAATGGTAAACCCCTCGTGAGGTTAAGTTGTTGGCGGATTTATTACGAAATGGTAAAAATTCCGTCGTATTACAACGACCATCACCGTCGCTCACCCTCCCACCGCACTTCGTGAACGCTGCTACTGCCGCCATCGTCATTGCCATCGTTGTAACAACTTTCATTTTACGCTTTCGTTATATCGTCCCGAAAAATACGTAGGGTACGCTCGCCGGGTGAAAAATAATATTTTCATTCCGGCTTTCTTCCCTCTCCTTCCACCCGTCACTCTTTTCCCGTCCTGCGCTATCAGTATTCCACCAGTCGCCATCTCCTTTCTGCTTTTTAACCTTAATTTGAATTTTTGCCGAGTAACAAATTTTTACTCTCGCGCATCGTTTTACCAGGTCGTAAAATTTTTTCGATCAAATAATCGAGTTCAAGATACATAAGGTATACTGCACCTATTCCGCTGTATCCGAAGATCTAGTTATAAAATACATGTACGTACGAGTATAACTATAGGCAAGACATGCCATAAAATCGTAAACCTCATCCATCCTATAGCGATCGACAGAAATGCGACGTGGCCATCGGAAAAGTAGCCCGTATCTTGGAAATCGCGATTCTAGAGGAATGGAGAAAAATGTCTGCGAGGTTTAAAATAATTTAAACCACGTTTTCTATGACGTTTGGTAGTGAAATCCGTCTGCTTTCACGAGGACCTCTAATTATTCTGCTCCTAATTACTGTCAACGCGAGCTACAGTTTTGTGCAACGTTCGCAACTATCCAACATAAATTGCTTGTTATTTCAAATTAATCATTTTTTATCGCGCTTTTTTCCAAATCACATAATATTTTTGATATTCTGTTCTCAAGAATTCGTGGAGAATCGAATTCTGCACCTAGAAAGAAAGTTCTTTTCGTTTGGCTTAGAAAACTTCCAAAAAATGTTGAAATCTTTCAGTTCCCCAAAAAAAGTGTAGTACCTTTCCCTTCTCGTATCGCAAATATTCCAAAATATTTAACTGGAAAATTATACAGCGGGTTGTAAAAATGTGCCTTGAGAAATTCCAGAGACAAGATTTACGAGATTTTTGAAGATTGGCGACTTACAAAATTTTTCCCTTGTTACCTCTACTTTTAGGAGACAAAAAACGTTCATTTGTTTTTATTTTTGTTTGTTGACTCGAATTCTTATGTTCGCACCCCCCCCCTCCCTCTTCTGATGCTTTTAGTGAAGGAGCATACCTAGAATGCTTCAGCGATAAATATACGAATACTACGGCCAGTGCGGTCAATCGAAGGCGCATGCGGACGTAGTGAGCGGATCTTTTTAAATACAATCGGCGAGTAAGGGAAAAAAATTGTCGTAAAATCCCGAGTTCCTGTTCCGGATGCGATAGTGTCCCCTATTTTGTCTTGGAAATTTAGGGCCATCCGTGTTAGTCCAGGTCGGTGTAAGTCGACGTATTTTATGCTGTCTCAGAAGTCCGAACGGCGCTCTGTTTGGCGGCGTATGCGAATAATAAAGTTTTAGAAACAGAAAACTCGGTCCCATTCATTCGATGTGGAACACTCTTCGATGAATCGGTCAAAATTTTCACGTCTTCTCGGTTTTTTATTTTCTTCTCCCCCCCCCCTCCCACAATTTATATTCCTATAATTCTAATTGGTGTAATAATTTTCAAACGCTGGAGTACTTAACTCCACCCTTCAAGAATATATCTAGTTTTATTTCCTTCTCAGTTTTTGAATTCAAACTCGAATAAAATCGGCGAATATTTTAATTTGCTTTCAGAGTACGAGTGTACCTTAGGAACAACCGCAACAATGTAAAAAAGAATAACGTACTCGAGAAATCCGAATGCAAATTGAATTCGCGAAATTATAATTCGAAACCCGTCGATAACAAAAAAACTGGAATAAATATTTCTCGATTCGCAATACTTACCTAATTGGTTATTAAAATAATATTAAAATTTTAGTCAGAGCCCGCCAGTATCAGTTGAAGATGAATCACACCGCAATCAGGGTTGGTGCGAGGGCGTGCCCATTCGGAGAATTCCAATACTTAGTCCGAAAAATAATAAAGTAATAGATATCTTTGTTTTTTTCCCCCTCTCATATTATAAGAAACTGTGAAATCGTTATTTACCAAAAAGTTGAAGTAGTTGAGAATTCTGGAATCTAGTCGGAAAATAAGAAAGAAACGTTTTGTTTCTTTTTGTTTTTGCTTGTTGTTAAGGAATAATCACACTTAAGGAAAATATTAATACATTTACCGAACATTAATTAGCACGCAAATAATGTTTCTATCGAGCTTTTTTTTTATCGATAGCTCAGTATTTTGAACTCGATTACTGTCGTCGTTTTAATCGTACTTAATCAAGAATGCACTGTTGATTAACGATTACGTTAAAATGACTTTAAATGTTTAAATAAAGTAACGATCTGCATCAAATGTGCCAAACACCGTTCGAATCCTAGACGTCCAGCACGCTGGGACGCGCCCGGTCCCCTGGCTTGTCTTTCAGCGTGCATACCCTGGGCGTTTGCCCGAACCATGCACCTCGACTTGGAAGGAGCACCCCTTACCCAACCAATCAAATTCGGCGATCAGTACTCCGGTTCCGGTACAGGTACCACCACACACATAGTATGCCTAACTATGAGCCTCTCAACGTACCCCGGCGACGTCCTCCGTTTAGTGGAGTTACAGGAGGCTGTCACACCTCGCAACCTGACTTTAATGCAATTTATAATGTCCTATCATCATTAGTTTTCACGATAAGATGGATGCCTCCATGCGCTTGAGCCAAGCCTGTCCAGGCCGAAGCCTGCAGCCAGGCCTGGAACCACCACTAATCAATCCAGCCAACACCATACGGCTTCCACACCGTTTGCGGATATATCTCGGAGACTCATTTGCTATGGCCCTGCCGTCGAAGATGATTGACTGAAAGTGAGTGCCCCCCTCCGGGGGCCGGTCGTTGGCTATGCTGACTACTCTCTCGACCTAGGTTAACAAAGTTACATCACTCTGAAATGATGCTTTGTTAATGGGCGCACCCGTTAGATCAATTTATTTTTAATCGAACGAGTCGATATATCAGTTCATTTGGTACTCGTACCATTTTAGCTGGAAACATTTGTCCAGTGGGTTCAAACATTTTAGTAACTTGTAACACTTGTCAACGGAAGTTTGTTAAGTTTTAGTCGAGGTTTTTCGGGCTTACACGCTCCTCTCGGACGTACTCTTAACGCCAGCTCCGACCTCAGAAAAGACTCCTTGAATTTTTATAGATGAGAAAGGTTTTAAAATTTCAGGGTATTACGCTAGCGTTAAACGCACGATCAATAAAGCAAAAACAAACTCAACGTTGACTGATGGTTGTTAAAAATTGTTTACTATTCTTGTTTATGATATCAGTATGGTTTATTCTGATTGAAAATTTTTGGAAAAGAAATCAGAACTGTCGCAAAATACATCAAATACGCCCGTGTTTCGCCGGCATTACCGTTGCTGTAGAAAACTTCGCTTTTGATAGTTCAATAAAATTTTCAAGCAGAAACACGCTGCCGAAAAACTAAAGGGACAATGTTTCATAAATTGCGATCAATATTTATGGCCTCGTGTTACATTGTATGGCGCAGAATGTTGGGAAACTCGGAAAATATTCTAGAAAAGCGATAACAATGGAAACTCACGCCGCTTCATCCATTTGTCAGATAGGAAAAATGCCTGCATGACCAATTTTCATATTCTAGAAAAGAACTTGATAGTACGAATAATTTTCTGTCTCGTTGAAATCCGAATGTACATACATCAAAGAAGAATATGAGTAGACTGAGTCTGCAAGATGCAAAGAATCAGATTAAGTCGAAAGTTCGGAGCAAAATCAGTCAGTTATCATAAGTTGGTTGGTTCCTTATGAGAGGCAATCCATACATTTTCAGCAATCCGTTATAAAGTTTCACGAATAATTGACTCAGTCTGCAGGGGGTAGTGAGTGTTTACTCCAGCCCTACGTCTTACTCGAAAATAACAATTTTGACGGTTGTGACGGCGATAGTAATATTGTAGAGTTTGTACGCGGTATAGCCCACAATATTTCTTCTTTATTATCAAGTAATTCAAATTTTAGGCAACTAACACAATTTACTATACTCGTACATGGTTTGCTCCCTTAAAAGTAATTGTTTTCCTCATTCGCTGTCAATTCTCCCCGCAACTAAATTGCCGTTATTCTAATTTCGCAGCGCCAAATTTTCGGCTTTCAATTTTCGTGCGACGAATTTTCCTGCACCCTGCCATGATGTATCTATTGCGCAGATATATACGTACATGTACAGTACCGACGTATGACTTAGTAATATCAGATTCTATAACATGTATGTACATAGGTATCTCTGAAGCGCGTTGTAGGAGCTGACTTTCTACATTTCTAGTTTATCGGTAATAGGTATGTATCTACTATCTATGTACCCATCCGCCCAATAGAGGCATCATGATTACCGACAGACGAAGTAGAAAACATTTTAAAACATCAGATTTTCCGTCACCGGCGGCCCGTCCGCGTGCGAGTTTTTTAATACCTCGAGCAACATTCTCAATCCCATCTAGTGTCAGTTCAAATACGTTTAATAGTGAAAATCGAAAAGAAAAAGTAAGCGCCACTGTTTAGCGTACATGTTCCAAAAACCCATACATATGTCGCAGAGTAAGCTTTTCTAAAATCCATAATTAATTTTCCGAAGTATTTGCTAAGAATTTCCCAGGGATGCTCAGCATTTATTAGCGAGCATTTGCTTGTCTGTTATCTCTACTTCCAGGTATAAGGGTTTCCCACAAAAAATATTGCGGGTCTTTGGAACAATCGTGTCGCACATCGCTTCACGCCCGCTGACGAATTCGTTATTTTTGACGGGATCTCAATGACCCGCTACCGAAACGTTGATTGGGACAGTTAAAATTCCCATAATCGAGGCCTGTGAGAACTAAAGGTCGTGTCTTCTTTCCTTTTATTGTTGCAAAAAAAAAAAAATCAAGTGCCTTAGTGTTTCTTGTTTGTTTATTTATTTCCCTTTCGAAGTTCAAAATTCTGAAATTCGGTGCCCCATCAGTATGGATAACTCATGAATCCGATCAAGTTTATATCCCGTTTAGTTCGCATGGTAAACATATCCAAATAACCAGTTGTACTGCTTTGGAGTACCGAAAGTATGTGATAAAGTTTCACGCGACTCGATAAAACATGAAATTCATCGCTTCAATTTTTCAGGGAAACCTAAATTACAATCGCGCGTTTTGGTGAGCTCGTCCTGGGGCCTACTGAAAGACATCTTCGAAATACGTTGTAGGGTTCAGATGCAAATGTGTGAAGAAAAAAACGCAAATTGGTCATTCCTTTCAATTTTCATAATCGATAATGAATAGGCGGAATAGTTTTATTTTGCAAAGTAGTTGGGTGTCGGGCACGTAATCCAGCGAAAGTGAACCAAATTTATCCTTTAGGTAAACAACCGCACCATATGAGTACGAAGTACCTATAAGAAATGGTTCCCAATAATTCTATAGGGCTAAAAGATAACAAAAAATAAGTCTTTATTCATTTATCGAGAGTCATCATAGAGCCTTACGTCTAGTTTTTTCCAATTATTCTGTAACATCCTGTGTGCGTTTTAAAAGTCCTCGAATTCATTTTTTCATAATGCGGTGACTATCGAGCACCAATGTACAAATTTAAAAATTAGTCCAATTTTTGAGGTAAGAAGGGAGTGCGGGGTCTGGTTGGCCGAGTACATAGTACGCTGGTCTCGGAATCCGGAGGTCCTGGGTTCGAGGCCACGTAGCAACCTAGGCCGGTTTTTCGGTAAGATGAGAAGAGGGCTAAGACAGCCCTAACAGCCTCCCCAACGTCTCTGAGGTAATGCTCGAAAGGGCGGATTCCAGGGCTCGGGTTAAGAGTAAAAAATTAGAAAAGAATTAAGAATGGAATATGGGAAGTATAAGTAGATATACGGTGTGTAAGGCAAAAACATCGTAGTAGTGTCATTTATTGAGGTCAGTTTAGAGGCAATTTCGAAGTGTTTGTAACTTGTAAGACAGAAAACAGGGAAATGTGCGCGTATAAGTCCTCTTTTGTGCGTCGATTATCCGTTTACCTTTTACGCGACCTCGGCGAAATTGTGACCAACAGCTGATTTTACCTCCAGTTGAGCCATTGTCGGAAAGAAGCCTCGCTCATATCTGCTGTAGTTATGAACGTGAATCTTCAGACTTCTGAGAGTAATTACGTTAATTGGGATGGAGTTTCTACCACACGTCGTGTAGTACCGATTTTCTCTGCTCGCTAGTATTTTGTTTGTTCATTTACTCTCCATTTCAATTTTGTATCAATTGAACTGCGCGCAGTACGCTGATATTTTCAACGATTTTGATGCAAAAATTAACGAACGAATGAAGGTCTGTTAAAATCAATAGAATCGTGGAAGTTATTGATAGAAGATTAAGAGCTGGGATCTTATTCGAGGTAGGGGAAGGGGCGAAGAGCAGAACCAAACCAAGGGGGAAAATGAGGGCATCGCTTTTCCCCCTCCGAGAAAATGTTTGTCTCTCGTTAAAACCGAAAGTTGTTATTTCCTCTCGCCCTGCCCTAATTACTTTCCCAAAAATGTTCTTTGTTCCCTCTCTCCCGACACTAGAAGCTGGTAGACGGGCCTGGATGGGAAAATCAAGATATGACTATGTGGTAAGGGATATTTTGGGTGAGTCTGAAAATGATACTCGTCGAAAACTCGAAAGAGCTGGCGAGTTGAATTGTTCGACAATATTATAGAACGAAGTCGTTGAATTAAAGACGCACGTACGAATAGAGAAGAGAGAGAGAGAGATGCCAGTTACCTCAGATTTTTCGTTTATAAAAAAGATAAAATCTATCTATCTTGTACGGTTTTCACCGTGTGTGTTGTGACCCGGTATGTTAGTTCGAAAGTTTGGTCAACCTTTAAGCGACCCACCAGCAATTTGCAGCGTAGGCTTCCCTTCGATCTTCGTGCATCTACATTCGGACT
Organism: Acanthococcus lagerstroemiae; assembly: GCA_031841125.1. Lineage (NCBI taxonomy): Eukaryota > Metazoa > Arthropoda > Insecta > Hemiptera > Eriococcidae > Acanthococcus > Acanthococcus lagerstroemiae. The sequence goes on along the minus strand of CM063112.1, from coordinate 984,941 downwards.
ACGTACGTTTGAAAAAGGCGTTGGGAAATATTAATGTCTATTAATCTCTAATGTACGTCCAGTACCGTGTATCGAGTATCGCAAAAAAGGTAGCCTTTTAAGAAGGTACACGAGGTAAACTTACAGGTGTAATATTCCATCATATTTTGATTGTAACGGTAAGCGGCCGTACTGAGGTCCATGGCTGGCCTCAGGGCAAATAATCCGAAACTGGAATGCTCCAGCTTGGCCGTGACGTTGGCGATCGTTGGGCAAATAGAAATGGCCGAGTATTATGCTTTTTTGCGTGGCCGACGACGAATCGAGAATTCAGCGAGTACAGCGAGAAAACGAGTAAGATGAGGAATGAAGGACGGGTACTCGTATAAGCCGACGGTTCTATCGGTCGGCCGATCGGCGTTTGTTTCGCGCTACAGCGACGACCACGTTCGCTGCAACTCGAACGCATTCGTCGACATGATTGCACGGACGTCACCCAGTTGGCACGCGTGTGGCGAGCGCAAAATCCGACCAGAGGAAATCCGCGAAGCTCGGCGGGAAATGCGTCGAAGCGAGGAAAACCAGTTGCGAAGCGCGATGCGCGGCGAGTTGGTCAGTCGGCGACGTCGGCTCCGCTCCGGCAGGTCGCTCGTGCAGAGTCTCGCTACTGCGGCGTAGGAGCTCGCGCCGGTGCACGGCGGTGTCTAACCGAGGATGACGGAACTCGCGGCGACGAAGAAGACGAGTGATGAAGTGTGTAGATACGTCGGTCGGTCTGTCTGATCGAGTGTAGCTATACGGACAGAAGGCGCCGAAAAGGGAAGCGCAGCGCGTTGTAGGATTTGCCGTATTCCGTATTTGGCTCGATCGGGTCGACGCCGAAACTTAGTTAGCTATCCCTTAAGGGTATACACGAGTAACACTTTACGTCGGCCAATCTATTCGCGCGAGTCGAAGATAATATTCGAGCAGTTTCCATCTCCACTTTTCATCGCGAATATACGACAACGATAGCGAAAGAACGCGCAATTTCTTCACCGGCGAGATTCCGTTTTCGAGTTGCCATAGTCGTCGCCGCCGCCGCTTTACAAACATATTCGGAGGAGGATGTCGCTGATACACGGGCGCCTTTCGATGGCCCTCGCCGCTGTTGCCTCTGTCGTGTAAGTGGCCTGTACGCCGGTGCCGGTGCTTTCTTATCGCATTCGCGGTAACGTATTTTTGGCATAAGCGGCTGCCGTTGGACGTCGCCAACTGTCGGGCATCTTCTCTCGTCCACGGTGCGGAGGTACCGACGACTACCCTGTGAAATACTACGTGTACGGCGACGCTGCTACAACCTCTGCAACCGGTGCAGGCTCATCGCTGGTTGGTATCGAGCGTCGCGCTCGGTGTACGCGCGGTTCTCCGATGAACTTTCTCGGTTTGCTAGGGTGCGGGTCGACCGAACCTCGGCGATGGAACCAACGACGGCGACGACAAAGGCCGAATGTGGACTCGCTTACATCAACGAGCTCGACCTTTCACGCAAGTTTGCGCGCTGACAATCGAAGATATTACGCGTAGTCGTGCGACGATCGACACCCGAGCAACACGGTTACGATTTTCTCGTATCGGTTTTCACTCGCGTACCCTGAGATGTGCGAACGAAAAAACGAAAAAAACGAAAATAGACGGAAAGGTGCAAACGAATTATTATGAGAAAAAATCGAAAAAAATAGCGCGACACAACGAAACACGTAGGCTCGTCGCAATAACCGCGCGTCGCCGCTTAACTGGCGAGGAGAAATTCGAAAAAGAGCGATTTGGTTTTCGAATTGCGCGACAGCGCCGCACACCATCGCACATGTACGGGCGTTAGCGACGGTCGTGTGCGTGAGTCGAATAGCACGCCCGCCAAAATACGTCCCTGCTCGAGCGAACCCTTGCTCGCCTCGCCCCGTGTCCCCGTTGTTAGTTCGAGTCCCCCACCGGAGGTCGCAATCGAGTTCCGAATCGACTCCGCGCGCCCTTCAGCCGCCCCGAGTGACCGCGCGTACATTATTTTGGGTGGTAACCTTTCTTCATTTCATGCCGTTCATTCGTCCGCTGGCTCGGCTTTTTTTCCTCTCTCGCTTTCGCTTTTTCGAATGCGACGGCGGTCACTCGCTATTTACGTGCCGTACGTACGTACGAATGTATGTATGTATGTATGTATGTGCTCGTATGTGCCTACATAAAAGAATATGCTCGGTGGTGGGAACTTGGCGTCGCAATGCTGAAGCACCGTCGAGAAGAGACCCTCCCCTCGGTGTAAGATCTCGACTCGAGCGAACGAGTAAAATATCGCGCGTACATGCGAGTAGGTACATTTGTATTTGTATATATTCAACGCTGTCTGCCTCTCTTCTCCGCATTTTGATACTCGACATCGCTCGTATCGAATAGCATCGCATTCTTAGTAGGTACCTATAGCTACGAGTATATACGAGTATATGTACCTACCTAGCCTAGCTACATAGGTACATTTACTTCATAGCTGGTACTCGTACATTGGTGCGTGCTGTATGCGGTACGAAATACTCGCCGCTTTGCCAGTCAGCATTGCCGATCGAGACCGCAATCTGTAACCGTGTGTGAAAAACTGTGTACCGTGTTGTAGCGTGTACCCTCGAGGTGGTACCATTTCTCTACTGTACAACATGCAGTTTACAACTACGTGAAGTATATTTTGCCGTGTAGTACGTACGCTTCGTCTTATCCGATCGAACTTTCGCTGTGCACGACCGGCTTCGCTTCGATCGAAATGAAAAAAATCAGCCATCAATCTGTCGCAGCAACGATGCGGTACGTTCCGCTCAACTCTCCGAATAAAAGAAATTCGTCGGAAGAGGTACTCTTATCGTATCTGCCCCTTCGTGGGTGCACTCTGTACTCGTACTCGTACTCGTGCTCGTACTTACCTCCATTTTCGTCGTTATTTTCATAAGATGCTTCGCGCAAGCTACGTTCTTTCAAAAATGATTAAGTATCCGAACCAGTTCGTCACCGAGAAAAATTACAAATTTGTTCGCTCCTCGTTAACTTTAGGGCTTATAGCGGATTCTTCGCATCTCGAATCAGTTACTTCGATCGAACCGAGAAGCTCTAAAAATACGTCGCGTTATTGCCTTTTGTTCGTATTTTTGTGCTTGGCATTCGAATTTGTCGCGTCTTCCTAACACTAAGTTTTTATTTGCAGCTAATTATTCGCATCGCGTTAATCTGTCACTTTTGGTTCGTTGTATATGCGCAGTCGTCGATAAAGAATTCAAATCCAACTAATTGAATTAAAAACTTCAAAAACGCATATTTTTCGCGACAAATTGGTGAATTAACATTTAATATGGTTAATCGACGAACAATTCGGTGTAAACCTAACGAATTCGTCGTTTTACGTAATAATTATTACGAGTACGTATTTTGCTCTCATGTCTCGAAGGTTGCGTCGGTTTCTTCTCAATATCTTCATATCGTTCGTATTCCTAATTTACGTGATACTTGATCGAAATTCGTAAGCACGAGTAGCTGAGAGTAGCTCAACTATTTATTTTTTGTATCGGGCGAGACATCACGCGTTTTCAAGAATTAACTAGTTTTCTATCGCCGAGCTGGTAGGTATCGAAGATGCGTTGAAAAAATTAATAACGTGCTATCGATGTGATCTATAAAATACGGACAAACTACTTTCAACCGTCGGTAAAAGTTTCCGCTTTAACTTTCAAATATTTTAAGGCGAACTCGAGGCACGTCCGCTGCAATATCTTCGTGTTACAATATTCTATTCTTAGTTTTCCCGGTAAAATGCTCTTGTTTTCGAGTCTCAAGAGTGTCGATGTGGCGATGTTTCGAAGCACCAGGCTAGCCAATGAGACCAACGCTTAAAGTTTCACGCATACTCGACTTGGAATCGCCTAACGCGACGGGTTACGAGCTCTGCCTTAGCGTTGGACAGTGTGGGTGCCATCCAAGGCATCATCAGCAGTCCCGGCAGCCAGCTGCACGCAGCGAGGACCTATAGTCGCGGGCGAACTCGCTAATATCAGAAATCGGGAAGCGTGAAGCCAACCGATCGGGGTATGGAAAATATGTGCGAAGTTTCTGTTTAGGAGTATTTAATTTTCCGTTTTTCTTTGCCGTCTGGATATCGGTTTTAGTGCTTTTATACGGTAACGTACAAATGTAGAGATCCTGCCTCACAGATCGTGTACTTGGCTTTCCGGGAAGGGGGATGAATGAATAGGGAAAGTTTGTGCCCAATAAAAGGAGCCTACTGAGTACATAATTCATTTCCCGGTCTCTTATTCGATCTCTGATAACTCTTTTAACCTCTCTTCGAACTTCTTTACTCTCATTCCGATTCTTGTTAAGACTCCTTCCGATTTCCAAATTGATTCGCAACTTTTTTTTAATTAATTTAGGCATGTAGGTGATCATAGAGAAAGTGATAAAAGTATCAAAATAATACTAAAAACTTTTTCGCTCGCAGAATTTTCCTCATTTCCTTTTTCTTTTTTCTAGAAAAAGAAGGCCTTTAGTGTGCTTAATGTATTGGGTAGACAAGCCCCGTTAAACTCTCATTCCCTCTATTTACGTCTACGTTCAGCCACTTTTATAGCTCTTTCGAATTCTTTTAGGACTTATACTGATCGTAAGGAGGTTCCTTATAAACTGACTTGGAATCTCTTACGATATTTTGGTTCATGCTAACTCTTTTCAAAAGTCTCACGCAGTCTTATTGAGAGTCCCTTTTGAGTTCACTTGGACTATTTGAAAACTTTTTGGATCATGGGTAGTGGAACTTCGGAACATAGATGGGGGAGGTTTCTATATTTTTTCACGATGAAGCAAAAAGAAAAAGGAAATGTTCGAATGCTAGTAGCTACGGATTTTAAAGGATAATACATACTTTTTTTACTTTTGAGTTTTCTCTCCCTTTTCCCTTCCCTCCTCTTCTGCAAAAATAATTCCGGAGTATTTTAATTATAACGAAGACTCGTTAGGACTAATTAAGTCCGTTTTGATACATTCTGACTTAGAATAGATTTGAGAGTCACCGAGCTCATTCTCAACGCCTTTACGATGTGTAACACCCGGTCAACGGATTATGTGGCGAAAAGAAAATATTCGTACATTTGTGTCTCGTGTCATTTGTCCAATCATCAACTGCTGTAGTAGATAGGTCGATGAATTTGAAACGAACTTCGCGATTTGAAGTAGATACTGCCGGCAGGTCGAAGGCTGTGCGCGAAATAAAATATTGAGAGAAGACCGCACGATCGCTATACCTATTTATGCGAGTTAGGAATTTTATAACCTTTTGATCTGATCGGTCTTTAAGTGAGGAATTCTAAAACGTTTTAAAATGACTGGTTGAAACGAAAATCTAATAGGACCAAATGGGTTTATGAGCAGCTAATGTCGACTATGAGGGCATACGGATTCGTTTCGACTCCTCAGTTCATTTGCTCTGTCGATCCTACGGCACGTCGTAAGATACTTCTTCAGACTCGAGCATTTAAGAAAAAAAGAAAGGAAAAAAAAGTGAACCGATGGTATTGTGAATTCGCAATACCTATTGTTACACGTATAGGCCCGATTGCGGCCGAAAATTAACAGAGATGTATTCTGTAGTACAGTACGATATCGTATTGATAACTCGTGAAAGTGTGCCGATCTTAATTCGATAAATAACTTATAAATTGAAGTATGTTCTTGAAGATCCGCTGATCAAATCGTGATAGAAGCTGCTCTTAGTTGTTAGGTATTCCCCTCCCCGATATGGTTGACATTATGAATGAGATGTGTTAATACCTCGTAGACCGCAGAAAAATCCGCCGGTCATTGATAGGGTAGTCGAGAGACAATCTTCGCATTCGCCATATAAATGGGTGATGAGTGGACTAAATCGAAAAAACCGTTGTGGGCCAAATCGTAACTAGGTACATATTTTTCTCTATAAGAATTTTTCTGCGTTAAACGAGGACACGTGTCGCTACTCCTAGGTCAGGGCCTAATCAACTTGGCTTCGTGTGGAGAAATATTTTCAATACGATAATTCAACATTTTAATTTGGAGGAGGACTGATGTGATTTTTCAAATATTTGTAGTTTACATTGTTTTTTCAACAAAGTCAGTCTGCGCGAGGTACATCGAATATATGCCGCGCGCAAACCATACTTTCAGATCAGATTGAGGCAAATTTATATATTTCCACTATGGGTAGGTGCTAGTAAGTTTCGAGTCGTATTACATATCAAAGATTTCATTGAGGGCCCACTCCCCCCACCCCCATGAGGGAAGTTCCTGGTAGAGGTGACTCAGAAATAATTCTGTGATGACTCACGCGGATTCTGCCAAGACTCGTTCAGTTCTTCTAACCAGACCCTGTCTGGAAAACATTCGCATTAGGGATCTTTCGAATTGTCAGATTCTTCCCCATTCATTCGAACGGTATTAGGACTCTTTCAGACTTATGAAATTCTGTAAAGAGAGAGGTTTGAACGCGGGTAGACCAGACTTTATTCAGTCTTTTTAGAATTTTAGAAAACTCCTTAAGATTCATTCGATCATTTGAGGACTCGCTACAACTACACGTGCACCTTTTCTTTTAGACCTCTATTGAAACATTTATTAGGTTGGATATTATAACTCGTGTATAATCCGAGACACGATCGACCTTAAATTCGAACGACGAATTTGAACTTTTTCGAGAGTCGCTCGATTAACTTCGTATAGATTTGTGCCGGCTTCGATATCCACAGCCTGTTCTACGACTAGGTGCGACGATTTTATCGAAATTCATTCGAACATTTTTAGCATGCCGGCGTTGGCGGGGCGGCGGCGGAATCAACGACGTTGGCATTGGTAAATCGTTTATCTAAATCCATTTAACGCCGCCGACTCGGAAGAAAGAAAGAAGTAGCTGTATCGAAACGAGTCAGATTAACAAGGGATGATGATGAACTACCTGTACAGCCAAGCGTGAAAACAATTACTCGCGTTTTGCCGCTGGTGAGGCGACTGCCGCGCTGTGTCCAGCCGACCATGCGTGAAAACAAACAGTCCCAGCACGAAAATCCGCCACATTTTTAGTTTTCTTCAACTCGTTATCAGATTTTGAAAATTTTCTCGGACTCGATTACGACCGTCGAATTCCAAGCGGAAGAAACATTTTCGTTGTCGTTCACGTCCTCCCCTCTGAAACTTATAACCTTATAAGACTCATCTGAGATTGTAATTGTTGTACTGGAAATACCGGTAAGATGTAGACCGGTAAGTGTATACGAAATATGACGGAAAAGTGTGGATCGGGGAGTGATGGTAGTGCCTTTCTTGAAAGTCGATCGCAAAAGGGCAATTTAAAAAACCTATTTCTCGAAAGTAACTGATGAAATCTATCTTTATATCGAAAGAAGAGATCTCATCCGGGCGTAAATTTTCTATATTCCTGATGTGCCTTCAAGAAGGAGCGGAAAATTGTAGCTTTTCTCTCGTCTACCGCTGGGCGATCCGAGAGGAGGGGGAGGGGGATAAAAAATCAGGCGAATGAATTTTGAAATTTTAAATAAGAAAACAAAAAAAAAAATTCGTTTTCTCGCACAGTTTTACCCGCAACCATTTGTGAGATGGGTAGGACGGGTGGATTTCAGGGATAATAAATTCGCTCGAGGCACGTGGCGACAAGAATATAACTCCGTTTCTGATCGTGTCGTCGCCGTTTTACGATGGTACGGTATTTTGGTACCGGAACAAATGTCGAATTTTCTGCATACTTATGGCTGGGGGAAGACGGGAGCGAGCCCTTCATTGTCTTTTTTGGTTCGCTGTTGACCTTCGTTTCCTACAGTATGCAATTCAAAAAGAAGAAATTATAATTTCCGTGTGCGATGTACAAAAAGTATGAGTTACTTACACAATTTAGCGTAGTGACTAATATGTGTGGGAAGATTTTGAGTCAAAATTTATCTCACATTTGGAAGAAGAATATTAATCTTCGTGTCTGTTCTTCGTTTAAGCCGAATGAAAACAGTCATATCCAATGGTGGCGATTAATAATTTTATTTTGGTGAGGGGGGGGGCACTAAATTTTTCGTATTTTTCGTTGGGGGAGAGGGTAGGTAAATTCGTCCATCGTTTGCTGTTGTAATTTCAGACCGGATAAGCCGACGATGAAAAGTCGATACACGTTACTTCGAAAGGTAGTCTTTAGCGCTGAAGTAGATATACTCGTGAGTTATATACATATGTACCTGTAAGTTCCGTATATTATTAAATTTCCGTAGATATACTTACAGTCGCGTGATAAGATAACGAGACTTATCGTTAGCTATTATAGAGGTACTGATCGTGACAAATGATCAAAATTATACAACTCGTCTACATTATCGGCGTAAAAGAACTTCATTTGACTTCATCTCTGTTTCGCAGATGGAATTTCTATCAGACGGTGACGCGACGGCAGAATTCGATTTTAGCGCGCTGTGCAATTTCTGATTGGTATTTCGGATCGTAATTATTACAAAGGCGAAGAACGCCGCAGCGCGCCGCGATATTTCAACGTGAAATGTCGCTTTCTGTCCTCGGTACTTCATTTTATTGACATTTGATACAACGAGCGCAAATAGCGTTCTATCGGTCGTAGTTAATAAAAATTGGAGTCGAAGTAGAATGAAGCGAAGGGTATCCTACATTTAGCCAACCAACTGAGTATGGATGTTAGGTGGCCGGTCGTAATTTATACGTCGAACTAGAACCGCTTTCACGAATTAACCAGCGCCTGTGTATGTGTACCCCATCGCGAATACCCTATACTGTAGCCTATAATACGTATGCATAGGCCACTCGGAGTACCTAGTACCTACTACCTACCTCTACACAAACCGAGCCTTACGCGCTATACTCGTAGCTATATGTATACATATAGGTCTACTTGACTGGTGTAAAACGCGTTATTCATTCTTTCGTTTATTATATCGATTTCAGATCGTACTTTTCTGGGAATACACATTAGTATATGTATTTTTCGTATCTATGTACCTTCGTGAGGGATATATGTGTGTATGTATAATAATACGTTGTCGCGAGGCCAGATGCTCGACCATTCGTTTTGAGATGACAAAAGTCTTTTCTACCTGTGTCGGAGGTCGCAGGCTATCCCGAATGCGAATTGAATTTACTGACATCGATTATCGAAACTATTGTTGACAGTCGTCGAGTTCATAATATAGGTTACGACGTATTATATGCGCTGTCGTTGTCCTTTCTATGCGTATATAGTCCCGCTCGGTCAACAGTCGGCCCAGTCTTCGCTGTGATACCCATTTACCGTTGTTAGAAGTCAAATGCCGACACCCGCAGTGACGATACCCATTGAATAAGTCGTCTAAATACGAAATAGAAGTACATACAGAATTCTCTTTCTTCGTAGCCACTTAAAACTAATCGCGTGTATTCGCTCATTTTTACTTTTTACTCTTCTCCCGTAGACAAAGATTTCGAACAGTGGAACAGTCGATTGATTTAACACCGAATTCGTTCAAATAAATTTAAAAAAAAATGCGTGGAAGGGGTGATTAGGCGTTTTCACAATCTTTCCCTTTTTCCTCGTGAAAACGAATTATATATTTCAAACACACGAATGCAGGAAGGATGAAGGAGCGAGCACAGGATGTACACGTCGAACTTCGAAATACCTATTATTTCCGTTTTAGAATTCTGGACAAGGAGAGGGGAGGGGTTGAGTTGATCACACGATACTCGAAGTGACTTTGATTTTGAACCATATAAGACGCGGACATTATTTGACCCATCGGATGAATCGACCGCTATCTCGATGAAGAAACAATTATAAATATCCCCCGCGTCGAATAATGTTAAAAATAAGGGAACACCTATTACACGTGTAATTCTTAATTACGATCGTATATTAGCACTCCCGACAATTTTTTTCAATAAATTTCTGATCGGCAAACTGCGAATTACACGCTTTTCTGCTCTCTGTACTCTCTGCACGAGCGCTGCGTTGTATGCCGCACGCTCTGTGTTAAGACGTCGGTAACTTGGGATTGCGCTATTCGCAGCCATTTCTTTCGACTTTGGCTACCCTCGTCGAAGGAAACTTTCTTTTTGTTTAAGGAAGCAAGAGGGTCGGCCGGACCGGAACACAAAAGTGGGAGTAGGAAGCAAAATCGATCCTTCCGATCTGCTTTACATGCGATGTCTCGAATGCGCAGCCTTTAGTATGTAATTCGAGCGTATTATTTCGTGCATCTAAGCCTTATACTACGAGTATATACGTGTAGTAAAAAGGAATACAGTTTTCGGCGATCAGTCGTTAACAGAGATTTAGGTGTAGCTTCGTACTACATTCCATAATCTACGAATAGTAGAGGTATAGTTCACGAATGCGGGCTATGGAAATGTAAATTTTACTAGAGTATCTTTCTTACTCGAATAGTAGATGTATTTGACAAAACGTTTTCAGGGGTTAGTCCATCTTCGGCGGTACTTTACTGTTTGACCACATTTATTTCGGACGAATGTAATGCACTCGAGGTGAACTAAGTACGCCAAGATTTCGCCAAATATGTAACTTACTTTAGCCCAAAACCTAGAAACCCTCCCGAGAGAATTTAATTTGATCCCGAATGTCTGCCGTCTCCTTGGGAATGTACATACACGTACCTACACGCTATACGGTCCTATCAACGTATCTGGAAATAAGACGTTGAAATAGCGAAATTCAAGTCCTCCCCCCCCCCCTCATCGAAGTTACACTCTTCAAAGCGTCGTTCATTTTTAGCATAAAAGTCTATTAAATCGGAGACTCCTGAAAAAAGTAGATATTGAAGAGTGGACTAATCGAAGAAATCGACAGTCGAATGAGTGTAATCGGAAAATGAAAAGTTGTATTATCGGTAATCTAAAGTTCGTAGTGTTCTTTTTCCATTCCTTATTATTTGAACGTGAAAATCGATACGAATATGAAAATTTCTACTGGCCACGAATCCCCCGCATTTCTTATGACACGGGTATCTTCCATTTTCTGATTCAACGGCATCGATAGAATCGAATTAAAAACGAATTATTATAGCGTGTGTATTAGTACGAGTATTTCCTTCTTCTCGCCTTCATTCTGACGTAAAAGTCGATGAATACATCAAAGTTTTCACTTATCTTCGAAACACGCGCTTTGTTCGCATCAAACGCAGCTCTCGATCAGCTTCCGATCATCTAACCGACGAATCACCTCGCTCGTCGACGCCCCCGTTAACCGTTCTTTAAGAAAATAATACATTGGCTCGAGAGATTAGCTATTTTCATTATTATGATTTTTATTGACATTTTTATGTCTTTACTTTGGCCCACAAACCAAAAAAACGTTACTTTCACGCGCTACGTTGTAATAATAATAATAATAATAATAATAATAACGTTGTATCGTCTTATCAGCGATATACAGACAAGTTTTATGTTTGTCTTTATGTCTTTTGTGGACTTTTCTTGGCTATATCGAATGTCTTTCACTGTCATTATGTCTTATCAGCAATGAAGGAGTCGGTAGCTTGTCAATTTTTTGAATTTTCCCGTTGTCTTATCAAAAATATATGCACAAGTCTCAGCTAGGTTAGCTGGCTGGATAGTCTGGCAGCCAAGAAAGCGTTACAGGCTGGCTAGGTTGGCTGGCTGACTGACTCTGGCATCCGACTCGCAACGCTCCTTGTATCAGCCTGAGAGCATTAAGTTCCTTGCACTAGCCTTCGAGTACTACGCTCCGCTGGTGCATCAGTTTGCCGTCTGCAAACTGATACACTAGCGGAGCATAGTACTCGAAGGCTAATACAATTTTGTTGGATCCTTCAATTCAAGCACAAAATTGTGATTTTAGAACCTTCTTGAAGACTTAATATATTTTCAACAATTTTCCAAGGTAGGGGGTAGTATAGTTATTATTAAACTCTTAATGAAATTCCTTTTCCGAATTTACTCGGATTCCCCTCCTTAATCGATTCCGTTTTTGATCTAAATTTATCGGATGTCACCGTATGGGATCCAGCAATGAAGATACGAGTAAAATAATAGTAAATTATGTCAGATGGTATTCGACTTTCCGGGGGAGGGGGTGAGTTAAATCTAAAAAGAAGTCCCGGAATCTAGTTGAGTGACCTCGAAAATTTACAAATCAAATACTTACCATCACCAACAAATTACCATTAATTGGTCTCAACCGCGAGTTTATTGAACCCCTATTAACAATAGATTCTTAACATATTTTCAAAATTTTTTAAGGTAGGGATGAGGCGGAACTCAGCTTCCTTTTTTATTATTAGGTATATTATTATTATTAGGCATGTACTTATCAGCACGCAAAACAAAGGAAAGTGCACGCAATATCAACAGTCACAATGAAGAAGACAAATGAACGCAATCAAAAATAGGCCTCATAAAACGAAAATTTATTAAAGAACGCAAAAGATAAATACATATTAATTGACGCTAGTGAAAATGGAAAATTTACTGAGTTAAGGAAGCCTTCTTCGCTTTCGCAGGCTGTCCTCTTTTGACTTTCTGGCCTAGAGAAACATTTTTTGCAATGACTGCGGTACATCGACTTCTTTTATCTAATAAGCATGCCTAAACTGTGCTTACAAACGCGTTTCTTGATTTTTACGTTAAAATAAAAATTTGATATGTAACAGCGTGGCTATTATCGAAGATGTAGGAAGGCGACTCGACGAATCGATATTCGATTTCTCGAAGACGAATGGTGGTTACACCGAACACATAATATTTATTCGTATACCTACGAGTGGTTCTCAGCTCAGCCCAGCTATAGGAATTCAATTGCGGTTTTCTGATATACCTTCGCAACCGTGCACAACGGATATCCGATCGTTCTATTTTTTCTGTGTGGTTGGACGCTTGCTTATGTCACCTCATTTACTATAGTCTGCTGGAAAATCAAAAATACCGATCCCCGACTCTACCGCCACACTTGGATTCGGTCACTTCGTTCGATACATCGATCTCGACCGAGTTGGTTCCGAAAAAATTTTCAGCATAGTCTTGTAAACAACAATTATCGCGAGCGAGGGCGAGTCTATAGGTGGTGTGTAAATTCGACTGAACAGTATTTTCAATCGTTTTCCGGCTCGACGTAAGAACTTACGGCTGTCTCTGTCGAGTGTCGAGAAAAATTTCTATTTACCTTATTTGTGGACCTGTCGATTCGGATGGATTATGCGGCGTTTCCAGCACCCGAACCAATCCTCCTCCGAGCACCAGTTTTCCAGGTGGTTTTTATTGTCACGTTGCACGATCAGGTGTACGCGGTTAAACCTGCTACGTACACAAGTAGTAGCGACCATTCGTTCGCGACTACCTACTAGAAATTGCCATTGCTCAAAAGAGCCGCGACAAAAGTCCATCGAGTGACACTCCTAAGCTGTTGTAAACAACGATGAAGGGAGAAGGGAGGGACGTATACGTAGTGATTAAACAAATTGTAGAATAGTGCGAGTCGTAGTTCGGCGAGCAGTTGTACACGCTCGTCGTACTAGGAATAGGAAGCTTCCTTCGTAGATACTATACCGATGACAAACCCTTTGAAATACGTAAGTAGGTACAGGAATTATTGTTGGGAAGTGAAATTCGAATACGACCTCCTCGTGAAAAGGAAATGTATAACGGAAGACGACAAAGCGATTGTGGTTGTAGATGCAGATAGCGCTGACCTCGACTCGGTATATTCGCGACTGAGATGAGACTTTGGCTGCGCACAATTCGAAAATGGTTTAGGTTGAAAGATCACAAGAAGCTCGCTTAATTTCCTTTTCCTTTAGCCATAAAACTCGAACTAATATTCTTGGCCGTTGCCGCTCCCTCATATGTACTGACCGACCGACCGACCGACCGACCAACTGACGTTATTGCGTTTGCTTAATGGATTTTCTAATTGGTCTTTGTAGTATTGGGGCGCTGCGTCGCCGTCGCGCATCGGTCGGTGGTCGATGCTGAGGTAGGTAAAGGTAAGCTAGATTGCCGGCATTAACACAACCTTCTCTCGTAATTTGTACTTCCTTTGTTTTCATTTCATTTCATTTCATTTCGGTTCATTACGTTGTATACCGGTACGGCGCGCTTGAAAAGCGGTAGACTAAATTTTTTCCCGGCCACCAACGCCGTAGCTGTACTTTCGGTCTCCTTTTATACTCGTAGTTTGGAAAATACGTACGCTCGTAAGTCCGTTTTAATTTATTCGCGGGATGCGCGAACTTCGAGTCCGAACCGAGGACATTTTTCGCCGATATCTCGGTTTTTGTTTATTGGTTGGTAGCTTATAAGATGTTTGGAGATGATACGTTTCTTTTCGATCGAGCTAAGCTTTGGCAAGAACATTTGGTTCCCTTTCCTCGGAACAGTTTCCTCCGTATTCCACGCGGTAGGCGAACCGCGCGCCACCTAACAAGTATCGTTATGTTGTATACCTACAGGTATACGATCGTATCGGGAAGTTTTTTTAAATTTTTGATACAGAAGCGGTGCCGACGAACGCGGAAACAATATGAATTATTACATTTCGCAATCGGATTCATAAATTAAAGCGTGACAAAGAGCAGACAAGTGTGAAATATGAAAATCTAGGGGAAAGAAAAGGCGGGAAAAGAAACAGGGAGAGGGAGAGGTACACAGTGGAAATAACGGCGGTGCCGACTGCTACGGCGCGACATATAAACGATGTAAATGCGAACTGAATTTTATTGGTTCCATCAAAGGGTATATTTTGATAAATTAACGAAGGGGTACGTACCATATTCTATACACTTTTCGCTGTTACTCCACCCGATTACGCTGTAGCTGTAATGTATATGTATACTCGTATACTATACGAGAGTACAGACCCGATAACGCTGTTGCACTATAACGCGTATTTATAATTCTCGGCTTTTTTAATTTCGCGGCTCGATGATCACGTTCACGAAGACGACATCGCATCGCACCGACCGGCTGCAGCATCCGCATTCTAGGACCAGCTTTAAATTGTAGAATGGAAGGCAAGGTAAAACCTTAAATGCTGACGAAAAACTTCTAGCTAGGTCCTATAGGTCGCGTGCTCGCGAAAGAATTTCTAATTTTAGTCGCCAAACTGGGAAAACGTTCTCCGTTTGTACGAAAAGTATCTTTTCGTGTAGTAAAAGTTACCCAGTGTCGTGTCCGTTCCTCGAGATGAAATATTTGTCGGCTGTAGGAACTGTCGAGCTTACTCCCGATTGCCCACGCGACTGAGCACATCTCCCGGAGCTCGTGAAACCCGCTGTTCGTTCCGAGAGTACAAAATGTTCTCAGCAACGTGCAGTTGGTTCGGTCAGTGCGATTTGTCGCACGCTGCGCTAGAACTATATACTTCACCCGGACTCGATAAAAGCTCACGAACAACGGTAGTTCTCACCTTTTAAGCCAGTGGCAGGACCATTAGCGACGAAAAGTAGTATTTTGGCCACAAGGCTCGAAGGAAGGGCGAGGAAGGGAGTAAAAAGCGAACGATAAAAAAAAAGTATTTTTTTACCGCAATTTAGATAAAATGGATCGTTTGTATTCGAATATTTCCCGATCATTTACGTTTATCAGCGAAATACGGAAACTTCAAAGGTCAGCTGCCCCCTTCATCCTTCGCCATTTCGTCATCTATGGCCGAGTTGAGACGAATGGGCGTAATCTCGAATTTATTTCGTAATTTTATAAAAAATGAAAATTGCTCGAGACTCTCGACCATTCTTATGGTTTACGACAGAATGAAATAGATGTAGATAGAAATTATTGATTTTGATTTATCGACGATACATCGCATAATCGCTGCATCGAGATTACGATGACGATATTCTTCGATTGTGATCGTAATAATCGTATAGGTATAATCACGAAGGATACTATCCGTTCTCCAACTTTGATACGATTTGCGTCGATGCGGGATGCGCTTTCGATTATAACGATATTCGACGTTCGAAGGATAATCGTCAACGGTGATTACGATCTGCTGTGTGTGTATCGATACGTGTAAAATTTAACACTAACACGTTAGCGTCTGGACACCGTATCAAGAAATTTATGTTTCGAAGAAAAACGATTTTACGTGGGCGGATACACCCTAAGAACCTTGTATCGGTCGGCTTTAATAGCCGGAATTTCTTTTTAACTGCGGTAACGTTCGAGCTTTTCGTGCGCATAGTACAACAGGTCGAATAGGAAACGGACTAATTGTCCGTATAAGTTACCAGTTAATTTTTTGGTGACCAGTTCTGTTCGTAAAATTTGAGCCGGTATACTTTAGAGTTTCGGACCGCTGTAGTGGCTCGGGAGGAGAAAAGAATTTCGGAAACAGGGCTGTTGGATAATGAAACTGAAAAATTTCGATCACGCGATGATATTTTCTCGAAAGCTTCGTAGGTTCTAGTCCACCGCTGGTTCGAATCGAAGCGGCTGCTCGTAACGTGAAATAAAGCAGGTAAAAGAGAAGAGCCGCGTAACGATGTCGTTACCGCGCCGTAAAAATGAATTGACGCGCGACCCATACGACACGTGTGCACGGCATGAAGTAGATCGAGTATTTGATCGGGGAAATGATGGAACTTAACGGACGCTTTGCGTGAAGACAAAACTACCGCCAGCTCTAGCGACCGTGCCTCCAATTTCTTCGAACGATAAAAATAATTTCGAGTGGAGTCGGATGGCGGCTTATTATTAGAATTGTGATTCTAGAAAGGTATAGACATTTTTAGAGAAATTTCAGAAAAGATTTTAGACCGTCTTATTTCGATGTAATGTAATTCGAGCAGTGTATTAGGAACACAGGGATTCAGCCCGTGGTTGCTTCAAAACCAACCGTTTGCTGGACCCCTTTATCGGTGTTAAATACCCCAACTTGTGTTTGTCCGCGTGTCAGTTAGTCTGCCATTCAGCTCTTCTGTCTGTTTCTCTGGTTGAGTGATTGGCAGTTTCTCAATGGAACAACCGTTAATCCGAGTATTTTTAATTATTTATTCATTTAATACGGTTTGAATTTTTTACGTGCCTTATACCCCAGTAGGCCGTAGATTGGAAAATTGTAAAATGGCGTGATAAAGGTTCGAGAAATATATCGGAAATACAGACAGAAACTCGCGAATATCATTTTTATGTTGAAAATGAAAGAGAGGAAGAAAGACAGATTAGTAATTACATACTAGTTGAAGCAAGAAATAGCACTCGGCCCATAACCTCTCCAACTTTAACATTTCTTATTCGTCCTCGAATTTTCGGCGTTGTTTTTTTTAGAAAAAAATGGGTATTTTCCAGAAACGTAATAAATTTGCGCTGTATTTCACGAAATTATCGAGTTATAAAATTGCGTAAACAGTTGTTAGGAGGGTTTAAATGTGCAAAATCGTGTATTATAGTTTCCAGCTTATTTCTTTATTTTATTTATATTTCTTATTTCTTTATTTTATTTTATTTTTACATATTATTTTGTACAACTTTTAAGTTGTTAACTCGATATTTCCCAAAATACCAGAAACAGTTAATAATCGTGAAAAATAATAATACCTACGATTAAAGGTATGAAGATTTTAACGCAACCTAAATCTAATATGCAAACGAGGCACGAGAAGCTTACGAATTTTCTTATAATTCTATCGACTCTATTTAGACGAATAATTCCGTCTCTTTAAAGAAAGACCTATTGTAGGCGCATTCGAGTACCATCCTATCGTGAAGAAGAACTAGAAATCAATTAGCGGATTTAAACTAACTACTCGTAGTTAAAACATACACGTCGTTTGCCGTTAGGTGAGATTATCGCGATGACAACCAAATACTAGTAGATACGATAATTACTCGTACGTACAATATACGTTCCTGTACCTGTACCTGTACCTGTACCTATACCTACACATACTCGTATTATAAAATCGGTTCTTCGTCCGGAGACTGACGCGGTCGCAGCAGATATTTTACTACGCGTGTGTCAAGCCGTTCATTGACGGCACGTACCGTGTATACTCGTAATAAGGACGGAGAGTACGTACTACGCAGGAAACACGTAATCTAACCTCATTTTTGATTCGTATTCTCAAATTTATTTCTGTTCTTTGCGGCGCATATTGAGACCATCGACAACACACGATAATACTCGTAATGTGCGCCTTTTTCATTCTAACGGTTACAATTTTTATAATAATTCTAATAGGTACAAATTAACGATTTATACTCCGAGATCGGTACGGTGAAAACTATCGTTTCCAAAATCGTGTAATACTATAAGTGTGTGGTGTGTCGGAATCGAGTCGGGTCCGCACTTTTAACAGTGATTTATGTATGTCCATGTATACCGACAACCTTTTTTTTTTCTCTATTTATTTTTTTCTTTCTTTCTACATTTTCCGATCTTTTTTCTCAGGTATTCGTGCGCAAAATCGTGATTCTCGGAAAAAATCTCGCAACCTTCTTTCTTTTATTCCGAATGTTTTCTCCCGGACCCGTATTTTTTCTCGACAGCCTTTGGTTACAAACGATGTAATGAAACGGGAACGCTTCAAAACAAACGCCTAAGATAATAATTGACGACCTCACCTCGAGGTTAAAAGGCTACGACTATTCTCGATCGTATGAAGCTCCGTTTACTGACGATATGAAAACGGGCGTCATCCAAGCTGTCTCACTATCATCACTGGATTATAATGCCACGGTGTAGAGGATTATTAATATAAGAGATACCTCGAACGAGCGCATATTTCTAAATTGTTTGAGAAGTACAAAGGACCCGACATTTTCATTGTTTCCTCCCTGATTTTTGGCAAAAGTTAACCTCAACCTTCAGGAATACGATTTGAACATCCCATTTGCAGAATTATTTTTTCGCATTTACTCGAAGAAGTACTGATCAGTTGGGAGTCACGTCGTCCAATTTCAAAGAAATGGAAAGAATGAATTTACCGCGTTTTGGAAGAGTTTCTCTCGTAAGATTTTGATTCGAGTGAGCTGAATAAGGTTTTCATGTAGCTCATTTTTAACGGCAAACATGTCAGTGGTGTGGCCTCTTTAGGAATGACCGACCCAAAAAAGGGAAACGAAAAAAGAGGGAAACTGAAACGTGGATGATCGCTCATAAAGCTGCGCACATTTGTCCCGCTGGTACCTTCCATTTACCAGCGGGTACGTGCATAAATCGAAACTTCGGCGTAAACGTTAAAATGCGGGCATTCGAAAGGGGGTCCTGAGAGAAGCCACGACTAGCTCAACAAGACTCGCCAAAGGGGTGCCAGGGGCTTGGCAGGCGGTAACCCAGATCACACGTTGAATATTCTGTTGTTCCGGGGCCACAAACGAGAAAAACTCAAAAAAGAAAACTAAAGCATCTCTCTCTCTCTTACACCCACACACTCACACACCCACACACCCACACACACACTCACACTCACAGCTTATGGTGCCTTACATTCTCTCTTATAGGGGTAGTATTTACGAGCTCATTGTCGTCTGATGCGCGGTGCCGTATAAAAAGAAATGGAACCTATTACTCATCGACATAACGATACATTTAAGAAAAAGAGAAAAATACAATTCCGGACGCGGTGGCGGTCGGGAAGTCGTTGGTTCAGGCGAAAAAAGTCACACGAGAAAGCTTCGCGAACACGCGATCAGGTACTCAGTCTGGAAGAAAAACGAAAAGTCACAAAGCTCGGTAGGTCGCGGAAAAATCGCAGAAAATTGCATTGCCTGCCGGTCGCGGTGCTGACGGTGGAAAAGATCCACGTAAAATTCTGAACAAGTTTCTCAAATTTTGAAAATATACGCGAGAAAAATAACAGGAAAAATGGCGAAATTCGTTAAAGCGAAAAGAAAGAAAAAAAGAAAACAAGATTCGTCGAGAGATCGAAAAACGTACTGTGAAGTCACCGTACACTCGTCGATTGCAATTGGATGCTATTAAGCAAAAGAGACTTAAGCGACAAAATCTGTGTTTTGAGAAAACGTAACATTTAAAAGCCAACGAATAATGCCGATTTACGGACATAGTGTTTACTGATAAGCTTTTTTCAACGTGGGCACACATTTTTGTATCGGGGCCCAGTTTCGAGAAAAATTCTACTTTTTACGCTCTTTCCAACGATACTAATAACTCATTTTGTCAACAAATGTCGCTTAAGTCCCTTTTGCTTAGTAGCGTCCAATTAGCAGCCGATGCCAATGCCAGCAGTGCTGAAAGGGTACAGGGAGGAGAACTGCGAGAGTTTTCATTTTCATGCAGAAAGATCAGTGTTGTCAGATTATTGAAAGGACAGAGAGAAAAGGCGGAAAAGCGGTTCGCAGCAGAAAGAAGAGGAGAGGACGTACTAATGCCTGCGGAGCTCCGTGAAGTTAAATTTTGACACGTATTCCTTTGTTTCCACGCCTCAGTGGGTAGGTTTGAGCAACTTTTTTTGAGAGAGATTATATTATGTGTATGTTTTAAAAAGGTTGCTGAAGAGGGAGGAGATGGAGTGTGGAGCGTGCGGCGGGTTTTCATTTAACAGAAAATAATATAATTATTATGAATTGCGATAAAGAAAGGCAAAGCGAGCGTAACGAAAGAAATAGTAACGAAGAACAACCCGATGATGAAGAAGAAGAAGAGTGAAGAGGAGAGGAGCAGGGGCAAAGAGCGGCTTTGGGAGTACATAAAGTACCTACTACCTACTACCTAGTGCCTAGTGCCTGGTGCCTAGTGCCTACTACCTATAACTAGTTCTATGTGTTGTGTTGCTATACATGTGGTGTGGTGACGACGGCAGGAAAACACGAAAAGCAAAAGACTAGACGGCAACGCGTAGCGTGGTTAACGTTTAAAGCAGAACTGAATAAAAAGAAAATAAGAAAATAATCGGAAGCGACTATCGGTAGCATTAGTATTAAGTACAACATAGATGGATATAGGTATAGGCCTTGGTATAGGATAACGCTATCAACAAAATAGTTGTGATAATGGAAAATTCACGGTGCTGCTTCGCCGCATTCGCGTGGGAATGGACGGCTACATCAAACAAATGCCGCGCTGAAAGACGGAGGCCAGCCACCGTTTCCCGTTTCCCCCCGATACCAATACCGATACCAATACCGATACCGACCCAATACGATCCGATCCGATCCGATCCGACGATGATCTTCGCTGCTTGTACGTATTTTTAGCTGTGCGTAACTGTATATGTAATGTACCTACAATCTATCGTCTTGGTCTACCTGTACGAGAAAGGTATATAAATGCGCATCATATTTCAATAATTGATATATTACGCTTACGCTATTACATACCTACACGCACGTACCTGAATAGTACTTAGGCCCTTGCAAATACATAAAATATGTACTCAACTATTTACTATCTCCCTCGGCTTCCTGATGCGATGCCCGAAAGCGTAGTTTCCGGTGCCGAGGGTGCGGGGTCTCAGGGGCCACTTTGGCATGCGTGCATCACCATACGTCCCACCACACCATCTCCCTCGGCTTATTGCTGCCAACATTCTGTTACTCTTATCTATAGCTGCGCGTATAAACTTTACAAGACGATTTTACAGCATCTTTCCAAGAGTTAGGAGACTCATTCCCTTCTGCTCGATGTGTTTCCTTGGCTTACTGTACATACTGAATTCAGCCACTCACACACGAGCACTAACTTATAACCTCTGTATAGCGTCCCCCCTTTTTTTCTTCTCATTTTCCCGATTTTATTTTCTTTTCCTATTTTTTCTCCATCACTAAAGCGCGGTACTTTTTTTTATTCATTTTTTTTTCCTTCCTTCTATGTGCTATTTAGTATAGGTATTCGTATTCGCGTGCATCGTTCGATTTAAACAGTCGATGTACTGCTATAGCGCATCATCGTCGAAACGATTCAAAATCTTTTCGTTCTTCATTTTCTTTATTTTTTCCTTTCCACCTTAATTCTACTTCGATAGCCTTCCATATATTAACGGATTGACACAATTTTCGGAGCTCTATCGAATACTAGCATTAAAATACACTAGGAACGAAGAATGAGATTTTAAAATTCAAAAATAGCTCGATGTCCGACTGTAGAAAAGTAATACATTTCTTAAAGGAACGATTAATTCGAACCAGTTTTCGCAACCCAAATTACTCGCTGACTCATTTTGCCCCCAGATGTCAGCTACTCCAACGGGAAATGCCAATACGTCTATACGTCGTGCTCTGTGAAATTAACGACCACGAATCGGTAAATATTTCGAAGAAAAGACGTTCTCTTTTTGTATCAACTTGCAGCACTTTTCTCGCAAAATTTCTGGACTACGTGTATACATTTTCCGCATCAACTTCCGCATTTCTGCAAGAAAATTTGTAGATGTCTGAACGCTAGTTTTGCGTACGGTAGCAGAAATGGCGTTCAACTTCTCCAACTTTGGACAACGAGAATTTCACGAAAATCTTACGTCTTCCCCCCCCCCCCTCTCGGCACGAAAGAATCAGACCGTGGTTATATTTGTAAATTTGCGAGGAACCACGCGGATAATATTCGGCGCTTTGTAATTTTTTGTCGCTTCTTCTCGATGTTTGAAAAATTCAGTTATATACGTAGTTACCTCGTAGTGATTTAATACTTTAGCTATCAAATGGTTAGTGTGTTGTCAATTTCCATTCGTAAGTAAGAGTGCAGCGAACTTCCACAGAAAGTCTTCCAACAGGACGATTTAGGATACTGGCTGCCTAAATCGTATTCCGGCTCACACGAATAGAAATCGTTGTTTGTTCGTAATATCGACACTAGTGTGGCCCTTATTTTGACCAAGTCCGAATTTTTTGTGCGCACCCTCTAAGATTCTATATTAGGAAAAGAAATGTGTGCGACTTTCATCAAGACCACCGAAAAATCTTAACCCGACTCTCAAGACGGGCCATATTTAACACGCAATTTACATAATGGTTTTGGGCCATGTCAGTAAACATCGAATGCAGCGAGAAGAAAATTGCTAAAAATACAACTTTTGCTCGAATCTGTTTCAGAGTGCATCATAGCTCGCCCCCCCCCCCCTCCAAGTCCCCTCTTTCCCTATTGTGAGGTTCTAAAATGAGGAAGGAAAGGTGAAGAAATAAAATGTGAAATGGAAGTCGAATTTCGGCTTTGAGTGTAATTTTTGTATCTGACCCCTATGGAAGCCACAAAAGTGAGTTCAGTCCGAGAAATATTTGTACCTTATCGCTATGGTATTCAATTTATAAATTCCTAAAATCTCCGGATTCGTTTCCAGAAATTATTTTCCGATTCGACCTTCTCCACTCTTTCTTCCACCTCTCCCCCTTCTCCGCACCCTCTTCTGAGATGCTACAAGCCAGACAGCCGAACCACAGTCTGTGTTTCGAAAACTTGCTATATTACGGTATACCCAGATATGCTGCTTCCAAAATAATTGAGGTGTCCCGTGTAGATAAATGAATCATATTTCTTCCAATATTGTGCGAGTTTGATCGTCGGTTGGTTGTCAGGTTCCCATGATACGGTCGAGCTGGAGACGTTTTTCGATATCCGGATGCATTGAAAACAGGTTTCATGAGCACAAATAGCAGATCTGAATTGATGAGGACTCATTAAGGGGAAGGAGGATGGCGGCTGATATACATGTATCAAAACAATACTAAAAATTCTTTCACTCGTATAGTTTTTCATTTTTTCTTGTTGGGTGGGAGCAGGGTTCATATTGTGGGGGGGGGGGCATTGGCCCTCGGGTTCCCACGAACAAGTTGTAATGGATTAAAAAGTCTAAGCCCGCTGTACACTATTCGCGAATAATGACGGAAAAAATTGTAGATAAGGCCCCCACCAGCTCTGGCCCACTACAGTGAAAAACATTAATCCGGTCCTGGATGGGAGGGCTAAGCCACCCAAGACCCCTCCCCTATTTGCGCTTAAGGTTACCCAGAGATCTAACCAAATTAGAAGAATTTTGCTTAATTCTACGGTCTTCGATCTGCTATAGTTTCCAAGTATAGGTATACCACTAAAGAGAGCCGATAACTCGCTGGTTTGCTAATAATAATAGCAGCAGAGGTACGATTTAAGCAAGCTTATCCTACTCTCTACGTCGTGTTACGAAGAAGAAAAATAAAAAGAGAAATGACAACCCATCAGGCAATTCGAAGACAGACTAAGACGATGACGAAGGCGACGCGAGGATGAATTAGTAGCAACAGACGTGACAGTGAACGTTAGACCCGGCGGTGTTCGCAGAAGAGCGAGCGGGATGCGGCGACTTCGACGGCCAGCTAGCGAGTTAGCCCAGCTTACCAGCCAGTCAGCCAGCCAGCCAGCCAGCCAGCCAGCGAGAGGAGAGGAGAAGACGAGCGAGCGAACGAGCAAACGATCAGCTCGGCGAACAGGTCAATGGGGTGTTCGGCTGCACGAAGTACACCAGCGGCAGCGTTAAAGGGAATAAAATAAAAGCGAAGACTGAATGAAAAGTGTCGACGAAAAAGGAAAAATGATGTAGGCATAATTTGTGCCGCATGGTTCATTAGACATGCCCCATATTTAATGTTGTATATCTCGGATCTATAGACGCTGTTGCCACCACCACCGCCGCCGCCGCCGCCGTTGCTGTCGTCGCTACCGCCGCTACTGGTGTTACCGTTGCTGTTAACCCGAGTGCGATTGCTGTCTATACTTGTGCATGTGCCTCTGCCTCTGCCTCTGCCTGTGTCTGTGCCACTACCTCTCCTCTACCTCAGCCTCTGCCACTGCCTCTGCCTCTACTTGTGTCTATGTCTATACCGATACCGCCGATACTGGTAGCTGTTGGTTAGCTACTAACTGCTACTAATACTGCGCTGCTCGTGCTAATGGTGTTGACTGCCGTCACTTCGTCTGCGATGTTACCTATACCTACCACCTTCGGTAGTCTTGCTACAGGTACCGCCACTTCATTCTTTGATTTATTAATTTTTTTTCCCTTTTACTCTTTGCTCTCTCGCATCCGTCGGCTCCTCGTTTGTTGCTACTATTTTCGCGGCATTCGTAATTTGCCCGAATGACGTGTACAGTGTACACTGTGCGAAGTTAACCGATACGCGTAATTCTGCGCCAATAATCGTTCTTAGTAACAATTTTATTTCAGTTTAACTGACTCGTTCAATGTGAGCCCATTTCTAGTCTTGAATTTAGAAATTTTCCGTAGTAGGGATTAATGTATGTAGATTTCTTACATTTAGTATAGCTATTCAAAAATAAAGACGATAAAATGTCATTTAATTGTACGCTTTGAATCGATTTTATAGTTTATTATTACACACACACACACACACACACACACCTGTAAAAACGTGTGTATTCGAAAAACGGTACGAAGGAACTCTGTGGGTCACGTAACTCCCTATTCCAACAGAAACCAGTTTTCGCTAAAACGCTACCTACCTATGTACTTAGTCCCTTTCACTAGCACTACGCAACAATTTGAAATTTTGTAAAAAAAACAATGATACGGGAACGTACGATTCTGTAAGTATTTTCAACGAGGAATTTAATGCCGATGTTAATTTTTGGATTATAGTTCATTTTTTTTTTTTTCTTACCTCCTGTCTTAAATGCGAATTTTAGCATATCATTAAGATAATGCCATTGATCAAATAAGTATGCGCGTTCAGTATTGTTATCAGTATCAGTGTAGCTATTTGTGGACGACAAAAAAGGAAAAAAACGAGAAAAATTTGATAAAATTTTTATTTTGATCATGGAAAACGAGAGGTTCTCGAGAACAATGGTTAACGCCGTCGTATTCGGCATTCAAAATATAGCTATGAAATCATATAATCTCGTCACATTGTTTTTTATGCTGTCGTGTAAAGTAGGGAACAATTCGATAATTATTTAGTAACGAAGATGCGCGTATAATTTTTGGAACAGAAGCCAGAAGATTTATTCCGCAAACGGATTTTTCTCTCTCTCTCTCTCTCTTTTTTTCCCCGTCTCATTATTAGGGGGAAGGCTTCTCGTAGAATGTCACCACTTTTTAACTGAAGAAAAAATTATTCGAATGAAAATCGAGACTCGAGGGTTGGCTAACATATGTAGTTTCAGTGATGAAATGTTATAGTCTAATCGTAGTCATTTCTATAAGAATCTTTTCCCCTCCCCAGGTTACAAGTTATGTTCAGAATATCAGAATGCGCTTTTAAAATCTTCGTAGTATAGAATGGGAAATAAGAACTAAATATACCGTGTGTTACTTGATAACTATCATGTACCTACAAAATCACCTCCGCTGTATAATATTCGTAATTCTACTTCTGATTGATGAAACTGCACCGAAAAGAATATACCAGGTAGTAGTAGTGGGTACATCAAGAATGAAAGAAGAAGGGGGGGGGGAAGGAAAACGACGGTAAACGTAACTACAAGTAACAGCTCTGAAAAATCAGAAGCAATCAAGCATAAAGACCAGAACAATTCGTTTCACGTAGCTCTCTCGAAAACCACATCGCGGTACATTTATAATATTAGAGTCATGAGAACAACAGCAAACAGAAAGATGAAAAAAAATCGATCTACAGTTCGATTTCGTACCTCCCTACGCGTTAATTTGAATTCCATGTTTATTTAAGTACCTATCGTAGTAGGCTCTCTATAGGTATCTTATGTACGTATTTATAGGTATTCTACCCAGTTGTTGTTGAATCGTGCTTCCATTTATATTCTTAATCGTTCGACTCTTTGTTGACAGGAAGTAAGAGAGTGTCAACTGTAAATGAGCGTATCGCAGAAATAGACGAATAGTAAGTAAGGAATTCCCTGGCAAGGATTCATATTATAGTGCTAGTGAAGGCGAGCAAGATAACGCATATTAGGGCGGGAAAATTAATATTATACTAATACCTAGCGAGAAACACGATAGGAGCCCTCATTTTTCCATTTGCTCCGAGGCAAACCTATATTTCGAGGGGAGAGGGGAGTGTGAATAAGAGAGTAGAAGAACGTGTCTCTGAAGTCAAACGTTAAAGTTGACCAGCAGTAAAACCTTCGATGTAGAATGCAGGGAAAATGTGAGGAACACAATTGCATTGCAAACCAGAAAATAATACCGACGGATGTCGCGACCGTAAACTGGTCTACAATACAGAACGCTTACTCGTATATTGTAATTGTGTGTGGTGGGACGTATGGCGATGCACGCATGCCAAAGTGGCCTCTATGACACCGCACCCCCGGTCACAGGAACTACCCTTTCGAATATCGCGTCAGTGACCGGAGGGACGCCTTGGGGCCGGGCCCGAGCCCCCATTTCTACGTGCCGGAACGGTGCGCGCGTCCTACCAGGGCCACCATGGGGTTCCCTACTGACCGAGGTCCGCACTCCCTGAGCGCTCGCCTGGAAATTTCAGGTCCCCCACGGCCGGACGCGCTGCCTCTTCCTCTTCACTCATCCATCACCTCCTCGTCCTGGTCCGTGTGTCGACGCAAGCAGGTGGTGACAAGCTGACGACGGGTGAGCCTTGCCGGTGGGTCCGCAGTGCAGCTGCAGCAGCTCTTCCTAGGATATTGTAGTATGCCAACGAGAAAATCACTGCCCGAATTACGCGTATTAATTGAGTCATCGTAATCAAAGGGGATGGGGGAAAATGTAATACCCGTTCCATTCGTGTTTTTTTTATTTTTATTTATTTTTTTTTTTTTGCTTGTTATAAGATATTTTATAACACTTCAGTCAAACAGTCGAAAAATGATGAACCAAGTTGGAAAAATAAAAAAGATTATTATATTTTATATAATAATTGAAATTTGTGAAATTTTAGTCAGTATTTTTCGTGCTTACCCTGCTCATCTCGGCTCCTATAAAAACATGCTCTTCACTCCAGCCTCGAAGGCGACAAAAAATTAACAAACAAAAGTCCCGAGTCCCGGCCATCAGTCTAAATGAGACGAGAGGTGCGAAGGATGTCCGAGATCGAAATTATGAAAATTTGAAAGGTAGAGGTAGATGCGTAGGAACCTGATGCGGAAGAACGTTGTTTGTATCTGAAAAACTACCAAATTAACGGAGGAAAGGAAATGAATGAATTCTTGCTCTCGGTTTGAGCGGAATTTTCGGGTACACACTGATTTCGTCAATTCGAAAAACGCATCGTTCGACAAACCTGCTTCTCAAATAACTAAAGACATCGAGGGTACGAAATCTTTGAATGTGAAATGGAATAAAGCTAAAGTGACTAGCGGTGCTCCAGTTAGCCGAAAATTGCGAGTAATGTTAAGAGGAATCGTTTAAATCTGACGTCGATCATTCGCTGATGTCTCAAGTCAGATAGACAAGGGACCAGAAGGAAAATATATGTAAATGACAACTTTAAAGCCATATCGCCGTTGAAAGAACGGAAAACTCAACTCGTTAACCCTCTTCAGTGGCCGGTCGCCCACTCGTCTTTACAAACAAATAATTGATGGTTTTCGTAGTCCTAATGGCAGATTTTCCACAATATCTTTACCTCAATCTGAAAACTTAAATCTGAAACGCGTCGTGCCGGTTGAACGGCTGCGTTATCAAAATGGAATTTCTTTCGCAAGGCCAACTGCCGATTTAGTACGCGACCTAGTCGTTTCGTTGCCGCGAGAATGCACGGGCATGAGACTCTTGTTAAATCGACGGCAATGAATCGATCTCACTGCGCCGCAATTCGACAAACATATTTTAAAACGACGAATTTAAAGTAATATTTTCTATTGTCAAAGTGTTTTTGACCAATTTGCAAGGAACAATATACGCGCAAGATTCGAGTAGCGCTTCTAATTAACTGAGATAAGCGGGTATGAAAGGCGAGCTTGAGAAGTTAGGAATAAAATACTTGAAGGATATCGAAGGGGTCTAGTTGGCCGAGTGGATAGCGCACCCCACGTCTGAACTCGCTACATTTCGACCTAGGCCGGGTTTTCGGCATGAAGGGAATAGGGCTAAGATAGCCCTAACAACAGCTTCCCCGACGTCTCTGAGTTAATACTCGAAAGGGCGGACTTCAGGACTCGGGTTGAGAGTAAAATTAGAACAGAGCAGGATATCGAGCTTGAGCAGCCTCGCTCCAATTAATTTCAAGATACCGAGCACTAGCTACTAACAATTTTTACAAATTTCTTCCACCGGGTATCCGCTTACATTTGGCCGATATACCAGTCGATTTTTTTTTTTTAATTTGTTTTTCCGTTGAACTGTTCTAAAATTTTTCGACGGAATCTAGAATTTCTAATATTTTTATCTCGGTTGACTGAAACTTTGGCCAACACTTTTCTGTTGCCAATAAGCTGAAAAATTGTGTTAGCTGTGGAACGATTATCTCGCAATTATAAGATAATACGAAATGGTTCCAGGTCGTGACGTAATGTAATTCGAGGAAAATTTGAGCCTCGGTATCAGCGAGGTACAGTTCGGACGCGGCGTGGAGGATAAAAGAACGAGAAGAAAAAGTATTGATAGCCCATGCGTTTGGGAGGCCACGATATTAAAAGAAAGAAAAAAAAAAACTATTAACTGGCAATCTTATAAAACCGTGTAAAGTAGATAATAATTGATACGCTTAATGCTGCATAACCGATTCGAAATACGGCGGTGTCGACGGCAAATGTGTTGCAAAGCGATGCGGCGCGGTTTGATGTGGTGTTGCAGTGTAGGTGATTCTGTGCTGCAGTAGTAAGCCCTACAACTCGAACGTCCCAACAAGAATCTAACAAATTTTGATCCGCACTTACATGTAGAGTTGGTGTAGGTATTCGCATAAGTACCTCTCGTATACTGTTGGGAAGGTCCACTGGAGTGGCTGACATCTGGTGGTGACTTGGTAAAACGAGTAAGCTGCGCTGCTGCGAAATCGGGATAAAATTATTTGCTCGCTTAAGAATTAATGCAGAAGCGCGTTTGATACTTTAGAAATTCCGGAAAAACTTATGAATCTATAGAGGGTGAAGGTTGGTTGAAAGAAATTCTCGGCGTCTTTTCAGAGCGACCGCGTATTTGCGTACCCTGGTGTACTAGTGGCTCTGGTACAGCGCCGAGACTAATCTTCGTTCCCAATGTAAAAACAAAGTAAACGAATCTAACGATGTTTGTCTCGTTTTCAACTATCTCGTGTGTCTTAGTGTTATAGTGCTTAAAATATAATGCAACCGCGCTATATATTTTCCTAGTTGACTAGTGTTGACGATTTGGCATCCATCATTTGATGAAAATTGGAAACATCCGAGACTTCGTAGCAGATGGAATTCAAATTTAAATTTCCGCGCCGAATTTTTGTTACAACCCAATCGAATTGTCACCATTGTTCGTATTTTCAAGACCGAAATATTCCAGC
The DNA here is from genome assembly GCA_031841125.1 of Acanthococcus lagerstroemiae. Classification (NCBI taxonomy): domain Eukaryota; kingdom Metazoa; phylum Arthropoda; class Insecta; order Hemiptera; family Eriococcidae; genus Acanthococcus; species Acanthococcus lagerstroemiae. The sequence continues at coordinate 954,596 of CM063112.1, read as the reverse complement.
TTCACTCCGACTGTTTCAAATGTGTTTTACATGAAGGTTTTGAAACTTCCAATCGATTCTGTGTTCTCTACCGGTCTTCCCCCTGTGGCCCCATCTTTTTGACGCTTTCGATACGCGACTTCACGATCTCGCGTCGTTATTTATCAGGACTGTAAAGAATTAATGGTAAGCTTATAACTACATAATATAGAGGAGCGCATTCTAATTTCCGTTTACTTACACGTACTAATCGACTAGATAGTCTCGAAAATAAATACATACAACAGACTAGACAAGTGCGGTCCAATCTTACCTCGCGTCCTAATGATAGTCTACTTATTTAAAAAGACTCGCCGATATTGAAGGATCTCAGGATTAATCATTTCGAAGTTGATCTTCAATCGAACCCAAATGTAACGTGAACGAGCGAAAAAAAAAACGGACAAAGCGAAGGGAAGAGGAGATAACAGGTAATGATTTGTAGATAAAATGGAACGAACGACGTAGTGTTCGATGGAAAATCCGGTAGCTATTCCGAACGAACCCGGTCAATTATTCGGATTAAGATTCGGTGTAAGCGTAAAGGTAAAGACAAAACGAAGAAAGGAATAATAATAAAAAAGAAAAAAAAAAAGAAAAAAAAAGAATTTACCAAAGGATAGAAGGAGATAAATAAAGAACAGGTGGAATCACGACCTAAGCTACTACTAACCAACGGCATTAGTAATTGCGCTGACTAAACGAGTCGAGTGCATCTGTGAATTGAGTATACTTTTAAGTTCAACTTATTCTAGCTACTACCATACACTTGCAGACTTGTTAGGTTTTTTTTTTTCTATGTAAAACTGGGTTAGTTATGCGTCAAAATGCTGCGAGTGGGAAATAGCTGTTTCTGTTTTACTAGTAGCCTGGGCCGGTCCGAGCAATTTTTATTGGGGAGAGAGGGTTATAAAAATGCCGAATTGCCAAATAGAAATTTTGTCAAATCCAAAAAAAGCTAGGCTTCTTGATAATGATAAGAAGATGAGAGGGGAGACTCAATTTTAGATGTGAATCTGACGAAGCACTGAGAAAATTAAAGAAACTGAAAGCTCCAGGAGTGAATGAGATACCAGCTGAATTATTACAGAACTTAGAAGAGTATACGTACGTGATAAATTGTACAAATTAGTATGTTTAGGCTTACCAACTCATTTTTTCTAAAAAGCAAACGTTGCAGGTGAAAAAGGCAAATTTAGTCACAAAAAAGCAAATGTTCCAAAGATGTAAGACAGACTCGGAACTCGCTTCGCTCGTTCCTTACTTTGATGTGCATAGACAGAATATTGGAAAGATTTTGAGAAAGAATAGCACTATCATCTGTATGGATAAATATCTATAACAGTACGAGTGCGGAAACCTGCCTTTTTGTATCCAACGTCGCCCGTCGATGCCAAATTGACAACGCTGTACGCTCCGCATAGCCGGATTCGGCATCCGCGAGAATGATTGGATACAGAATGGCAGGTTTCCGCACTTGTATGGTTACAGGTCTCTAATAAGAGTACTGTAATCTGAGGTGACTTCGAAATCCGGGGTAACTTCGGGCCGATTCAACTTCTTTATTTAAAACATTTCCCACGAAGTTCAGATCGAAGGGAATTCCATCAAATTTGGCACATGGCTACACTGCTATGTAGTTAAAATTGGTTTTAAAATCGATATAGGGAAACTAGAATGATTTTCGTGACGCACATACATAAAGCCAACCAAAAAAATCTTATCAAATTTTCGTTTTCACGTGGTCGGATGCACCAAACTTTTCTGAATAATTGCAAAGAAAGAAGGAAAAAAAAAAAAAAAGGAAAGAGATTTAAAGAATGAATGGAAGTTGAAGTATCGGGAAAATAGTAGAAAAAGTGACGAAAATTTTTGTATGTACCAAGTTTTAAAGTTTGTGAAATAAAATTGTTCGTTCGTATAAAAGAAAACTCGGAGGCGTTTGAAAATTGTCAAGAGGTCATCACGACTTTGGTAAAGAAGTTATGAAATAATGTATACCTCATTTTGAATTTATATTTTATAATTTAACATTTTTATAGCTGAAATTTTGATTTTCTTTTTTACAATTTGATTTTTTCAGAATAATTGTATACTCCTATGAATAAAAATGCATTTTTATGCTTGAATAAATATTGATTTTTCATTTGAAGTTCATAAAAAGGGTTTTCAGAACCTTCGGAAACCAAAACATTATTTTTTTGAAGGGAGAACTAAAAAGTCCGAAGTTACCTACCCCTTTTCTGGATAAATTTTAGACTGCCACTTTTTGTCTTCTGGAGGGTTCAAAATTAAAATTAAGCAGATCTTAACTCATGTAGTGGTAAACTACAGGTCGAGACAAGGTTTTTTTGGTTACCTTCAAACCATCTTCGCACCACATGTTAGGGAGTTACAGGGACTTGAAGTTGAAAATAGACCGAAGTTAGCCCAGATTACGGTACACATGATGTGACGAATGATATGTTTCCAGCAGCGTGCAGCAACGAAGCGCGTTTGCACGCTTACGTACATTAGAAATGATCCTGTAAATGTTGAATGCTTTTACACTTTTACATTTTTCCGAGATACTTTCATAAATTGGTGAAAGAGGCAAAGTTTTCTCATTTCATTGCTGGGTCTGGCAAAGGGCAAATGCAACTTGGAAAAAGCAAATGCATTTGCCAAAATTAGATGGTTGGCAACCATATACGTTATATTTATGATAAAGGGGAAGTGCCAGAGGACTTTAAAAAGAGTGCTATTGTAACTATTCCAAAAAAAGCAAGAGCAGATAAGTGTGAAAATTATCGAACAGTTAGTCTTCTTTCGCATGCATCAGGATAAAGCTTTTTACCTTGTCGGATTTTCCTAACTTCTCAATCGTTTGACCGAATAATTTTGTCGAATTGGGCAAAATGTTGCCAAAATTGCCGAATGAAAAATGAGTCGGGAGTGTGACAATCCCCTCCCCCTTCGGGCCGGCCCTGCTAGTAGCTAAGGCATTTTTGGGACTCTCGTTGGGGAAATTTGAGCTTTGTTTATATGTACACCCCTTTCTCACCCCTGGAACACGAAGGTCTTGTAAAACCCCCGTAGGTATCAAACTGAATCTATTATTGGTTCTCGGAGTTTGGATCGCGACTCTACAGAATTTATTCATCATAAAGGTTGTTCGGTAGATACTTTACTATATAAAAAGAAACTCGTCTCAATAAATATTTTTACTGTTGACGGCTAAAGTTTCAGTCCTGGCTGTAGACCCAGTTTTTGCTGGTGGTGCGTTAAAGGACAAGTTTTTAGTGTCCATAGAAAAACTTACGAGCGCCTTTTTCCTTTTGGTATTGGAAAAAAAGGAGAGCTGCAGAAATTTTGCCTCTATTGGATTCCGTATCGGTGTTCCTGGCTCAATTTTTCTGATATGTCAGTGAACGCGGCGGAAATTCGACTTTTAACACGTACTTACAAAACATGTTTCGTTCGACTCCGCATTTCCTAACCATAAGTCTGCAATTTACCGGAGTATTCGAACGTATTAGTATCGGAACATTTGAGTAATCGGTTGTCCTTGCCACTCTCTCCAGTAGTCTACCTCCAAAAATTATCCGAGTCCGCGCGATGTGCTGTTTTTTCATCCCATCATCCTTATTATACAATGTACTGCATGTAAGACCTTGTTCACTGCTCCGAAGAAGTTTTACCATCGCGTGGTAATCATTCTGTTGTATGAACATAAGTATAGAAAGCTCGGTAGCTAGGAACCATCAATGCTGTCCCGCTTGTAGCTGGTGTCCTACCGGGGTAGTGGGCAAATACGCGAATTTTATTTTCTAATAACAGCGGCGTGTTCACTGTGGCCGGGGGCTGAACGAGTACATCTGCGCTAGGACCAAAGATAAAAATGTTTATTCGAACTACGAATAAGTTACGAGTATTTACTTACTCTCGAACTGTACTCTGCGATTATGTCGGCGCATTCTCCGACTAAATCTCGCTGTGTTGACTCACACATACCAAATACGCATAACTATACCGAGGTACAGAAATTCGTGTATCGAGTATACATATTGACGGATATTGCGATACAGCTACAGGTACTGGTACTGCATTATTGTAACGAGCGGGTGTGCAAACAAAGGAGCACGTATCTATACAGAGACTACCGAATAAATGTGCCCGCAAAATTAACGGGTGCAGAGACGGAATGAGAGTAATTGATCGCCCCGCTACTAATGGCGGTTTTAATTAACCGCTATGTATCGGGAATATGGGTGGACCGAAAAATTTCTATGTATATTCAAAAATGCGCTGTTGTCCCGAGAGGAGTACGAGTACTATGCTACAAGCGTTGAGGTTATACTCGTCGGGGTTTCGAAATTCGAACCCAGGAATTGTTCCGTTATATCTACTAGTTCTGCTGGGACAAAATATTCACGAGCTCGAAGAAATGATACGGGAACTCAGCAGAGAAGTGCGAAGATAGGACTAACGATGAATGCCACAAAAAAACTAAAATCACGTCGGACGACTCAGTAGTAGCGGTCCGGGCTGACAATCTTGGAATAAATAAAGTCCCGGAATATACATACCTTGGGCAGATAATGTCAACTAAGAACAAAATGAACGCAGAAATAGGAGTGCGCATTGCGAACGGGTAGAAAGCCTTCTGGGCACAAAAACATATTTTTAAAAGTACGATGAAAATCTCGACCAAGGTAAAAATACTCTCCAGAGTTGTGTAATATCAGTTCTCACATACGGATCTTTAAGCCCGGGATATGAAAAAGAGAAATATTTCAAGACTTAAAACGACGCGATACTCCATGCTACTACGTAGCATCCTGGGATTATCCATTAAGGATAAAGAAGGAATAATAAAACTATGGAAAAACCGAAGATAGTGGACATTGGGTACATAATTAAAAAATCGAAATTTAAATACGCGGGACATGTAGCCAGGGTGGGAAACCGAAAATGGGGATACAAGCTGACGGTCTGGACCTCCTATGGTAACAAAAGGAAAGGGGACCGTCCCCCATTCCCGAGATTGTTACAAGAGTGGGTCCAAGATGGATGGGGGTGGCCCAAAACAGATCAGGGGGAGGAGGGTGGTGGAGACCAATGCCCAAAACTGGGCTGGTTAGTTAGGCGTCAGTCGGCTACTAATCCGTATTTAATAAATAAATAAAAACTATCCGCTATAGTGCTCTGACTATCATCTCGCCAATGATCGAACTCTTTGATGGCGGCAAAGAAGTGTTTTCTCTTGAAAGGTGGCGGTATCGATATGTAGATACTCGGCGCGTACAGGATACCGATACTCCGCTGGGAAGCGAATACACTCGGAACATGCGGTAACGATTAATTCCTTCGAGAAGGCATGGCAGAAGCTATAAGTTGAAAAAGTTGTAAAAGAATGCCCGATCGGTAGTCTGTCGAAATAGGCAACCATACGACGTCATATTACGTGCGCAGTGAAAAAGAAGCGAACAAAATGAAATAAAGTAGAGTTGAGCGGAGGTGAGAGGAATAGACAGTAGGGATAGTAGATTGTGCGATGATCGTAATCGTAAAAGTAATAGCGATGGTTAATGGTAATCGTATTCGTGTACCAGTACACCAGTGCTAGTGCTAGTGCTAGTGCTAGTGCCAGTGCCAGTACCAGTACCAACGCGAAGAGTCATCGGAAATAGCCGCCGCCTCTGTCTCCGCCAAACCCGTGAAATTGTAGCGTAGTTACCTCTATCTGTACCTATACCGCCTATGTATAGTTCGTACGGTATACCTACCGGGCCGGGAGGAAAAGCAAAAACGGGAAGATACACATCCGCCGTCGCTGTCCGCTGTTGCACGTTCACGTTTTTCATAAAAACGACCAAGGACCGCTGCCGCCGCCGCCGCCGCCGCCGCCGCCGCCACTGCCTCTGCCATCACCACCACTACCGTATTCGTTCGTCCGTCAAATAATACGACGACCGAGAGAACAGACATTTCGTGCTTTTGAGAGTCCAATCGACACTAGCACTATAGCCACTATTATAGGCGTCCACGCTGGGCATGGGCAGCATTAGCAGCAGCTCATCGGTCGTCTCGTGCCCGACTCGTTATAACCCGATGCGCAAAGATCCTCCAGTTAGCCGCGGCTGAATGACAGTTTATGGAAAAGCCAATCAGATCTCTTTGTTCACGTGGTGGGTAACTGGTAACCCTCTAGTTATACCTATGTAGCCCTGTAGTTACCCGTCAGTTACCCTCGGAAACCTTTCAGTCAGTTTTACCCGGGTATAATCGAAGGGTTACAAAAGGGTAGCTTTTCCGCGGGTAACTGGCGGGTTTTTGCGCATTGGGAAGAGAAATAAAATACGAGTACGTAGTCTAAAGGAAGTTATTGCTGATTCTCTCCTGCTCGCGATATACCTTTACGTTCACTTTCGTATTTCGTAAAATAACGTATCCGTATCTACCTATTGGATGCTCAAGATCTGCACGCACAGCGTATATACTTCCTACTACTAGAGCGCCTACTATCATTGCGAATAAACAAAAAATAAATAAAGAATGTTATCGTTAATAGTTAATTCATTCGCTTTCCTCCTTCTAAATAATTTGAACTGTTTGCTGTTCGCTTTTTGGGCTTCGTAGCGAGCGTAATGCGCAATATTATTATTGTCGAAAATCAGTCAACATTGTCGGACATGATTATACTTAGTAGAAATATATGGCGGTTCCACGACGGAAAATTTTTGTAGCGTCGCTTAAATCGGCATTATTGTCAATAGCAAAGTCAGCCGAGGACAGTCGTGAGAGCGACGAACGATGTAAGTGTAAACGCTATTACGAGATTACACTTTTTTTTGTATAGAATGAAAAACTTTTTCAAATCAGCTACCTATTCCTTCTAATTTTTTTATTTCTCCATTGTTTTAATGCGGGTTTTATTGGCGCGCGTAAGTGATCCGCATCAATCAACACTACGGACGTCGAACCAGCAACAACACGATTTTATATTATGTAGGGTAGGTACATAAAATGGACGCTATTCAGCAAAAGGGAACCAACTAGCCAAATCCGCATTTTGAGAACTCGTGATTCGAAGTTCAAGAGCCATGTAGAAACTATAGGACATAGCGTTTACTGATAAGCTTTCTTCAATGTGAGTACACATTTTTGAATCGGGGGGAGGGGCCAATTTTGAAAAATTCTACTTTTTACGTACTTTCCAACGACACTAATAACTCATTTTGTTTACAAATGTTGGTTAGTTCCTTTTTGCTGAATAGCGTCCAAATGTGTATATAATACCTACTTACGCCGGTTTGGTTGGCTTATACGAATACTCTTGAGCTGCACTATTCTATTTGCTGCGCGTATACATATTACAACTCGAGTACATAATCTTATTACGTGCGTAAGATGTTAACAATAAATGGATGCTGTTGAGCGTAACGGAACCAACCAACATTTGTAAACAAAATGAGTTATTTTAGTATCGTTGAAAAGAGCGTAAAAAGTAGAATTTTTCAAAGTTGGGCCCCCGATTCAAAAATATGTACTCACGTTGAAAAAAGCTTATCAGTAAACGCTATGTCATATATAGTTTCTAACATGGCTCTTGAACTTCGAATCACGGGTTCTCAAAAAACAGATTCTACTGGTTGGTTCCCTTACGCTGAATAGCGTCCAATTCTACTCGTACGATCTTACGGGTCACAAATTTAACGACAATCGTTCTTCAGTGACGTAATGAAACACTACTCGTATCAGAGTTTTACTTTCCCGAAATCGGAAGATTTTTTTGTTTGATAATAAAACCAGTTACAAAAAGATTCTAATTTAATCGCATAATACGCCGCGACGTCGAAAACCCATTTCGATCGTTTCTCATCTTCTATTGAGAAATGAAATCTACGAAATGTACGTACCGACGACTGCGGAAAATAGCCAAATTCAAACTTAAAGAAACGTCACCATTTCATTGATTTTACGTAACTCGACGGATAGTTCTTTCATTTCTGTTTGGAACGCCTATGCGGTCTATTATCACGGGTACTTAGTAGCTGTACTAATCTGCTTGGTCCACTTCCATTTCTAGCACATCTTATCGAGATGCGCGACTCATTTCCCTAATATACTTCTTTTAATTTGTGGCAGCAAAATGTTTACGAAGGTAGATTGATAGATGCTCGTGTAGGTAGATAGGTAGGTAAGAACGCAGTAATTCGTGTAGGCGTTACACTTTCTGCCAAAATCGATGAGAAGAGTGATTCTACCCGGTGAAATTCGTTGCAAAAATAACCATCCCCGAATTCAAGCGTCGTTACAAGATTTTTTAGACAATTTTACGCGAATGGTTGCCGAACACCTCCGAGGTCAGGCGCTGGATCGTTTTCGGTACTATCTGCCCTTATAGACGAGATAATACATATTTATACGTAAGATATTGCCAAAGATGTCCAGAGAATTCTCCGGTAGTCGAAGCGGGCTTCACATTTTAACACGATGTCGCATTGACCCAAGAAGAATTTACTTCCAGGCGTAGCAAAATGTTGAAGGGTCGCGCAGGCGTTCAGTATGGGTGTGTCGAGGACAATACGCTACACCTAGGGAGAATCTTCTCACACTTTGTTAGTGCGGCACACCTTTCCGCACAAATAAAAATTTTATTTTCCATTCAACTTTTCTACTAAATTTTACTTACAAAGTTTTTCGCTTGTTACCTTCACTTTTAAGAGACACGAGAAATTTTTCTATTATTTGCTCGTCGATCTAAATTTCATCCATCTAAAAAAAAACAAAAACCTGTTCATGACTCCATTGTACGCCAAACCTTAGAAAGTGGAAACCTCGTTTTACGTAGATTCAGCGGTGATTTTGCTTTGAAAATAGCTTTCATTTGGAAAAAACTGATTCCAAACGTTTCGTTGGTATTCAAAAAATTATAAATGTTTAGCAACTTAAAACATCGAATCGTCGCTCGTATACATTTCTTATGAGAGCGATTAATTGTCGATCTTGGTTTTGCGATAGTTGTTCTCTTCTCAACTAGCGACAGTATTCGTATACGAAAATAAACGCATCCTTTTCGAAAAAGAATTTCTTATTATATTTTGACGTAGTGACGGAGTTTCCTTAGACAATAGCTGCAGTAAATGACAACCAATTTTAGTTTAATATAGTAGTTACTCCCGAGGTCCAGCCATGCAGTTATCAGACTAATTGACAGGAAAGAAAGCGCCCATCCCCGAGTAAGAAAACCAATACGAAAGAATCGAGTTTCGGTTTATTTGAATCCCTTTCCGTAGCCACAAAGGCTTGTTAGAAAGTAGTAAGGTTTCATTTCTGGATAAGGTTGCTAATCAACTTCTCTATAACATCTGGAAATAGGTATCCCAAAAGTATCTGAACGAAGTAGCTACACACTTGAAAAATAGCTGAGTTACCAGAGCTTCGACTATAGCTGGTGTTTTGGACGTGGCTGTACCGACGATATAATTATTCTGCCATCCTCCAAGCTCGTCCATCGGATGTGTTATCTGTGCCTCGAAATAGTGCTATCTGTAAAACTCTTTCTATATTCGACGTGTGTCGGGAGCAGTCTCCTAACGTTCCTCACAAAGTTACTATTCTGCAAATCGCGCTTACTTTCCTTCACCTCCTTGTACGATAGTTCGTGATTTACCCTCGAAATTGTGCAACGACTGCCTACTACCCAAGGCCTCAGGCCTAGGGTCACAGCCACATGACCTCCACAGAAGAACTGCTGCAAACTATCGAAAAAATCCAAGCTGAACTCCAGATAATCAAGGAAGAAAATGCCACACTCAAACGTAAGCTGGGCATTAGACAGTTCCTCGTCACCCCACCTCAGTCTTCAACTTCGTCGTGCACTTCACCTATGGACACGCAGAACAGTGACACCACAGGAACACCAGCTACACAAACGCCATCACAAGCTAACGTGAAAAAACCTCCACCATTCTTTATCAATGTTCAATTCCTTACTCGCTCGTAATGATATTAAGCCCCACGAAATGAAGGCCCTCGCCAGCGGTGAGTTAAAATTGATTTTAAACTCTGCGGATGATTACCGCAAGTTACGTAACTTCTTGCTTAACGATTTAAATAGTTTTTCCGAAAATGACAAGAAGGAAATTGGCTCGATTAAATTTCACACTTATCGCCTGCATAAAGACAAGCCTTTTACAGTCTTCATAAGAGGTCTCCATTATACTACAGAAGATCCAGTCGACATCGCCAACGAGCTTGCAGTGACCGGTCACCAAGTAATCAACGTTATCAGCATTCACATAAAGAGGAAAGTAGATAACAAATCTTCACTTTTTAAACTGCCGTTATTCAAAGTTGATTTGAAGGTAGCTGAAAGTAATCGTACTGTATTCGATACACGCTCGCTATGCCAGTGCATTATCTCGGTCGAGCTTCCGAAGAAATGCAGTAGTATTCCACAATATTCACGATGTCAGGACATCGGACACACGAAGAACTACTGCACCAGAACACCGAAATGCGTAGAATGCGGCGAAAGACACGAATTCAAAGTATGTCAGTCACCCAAGTCAGTTCCACCGAAATGTGCTAATTGCAAAGGTGCACATACTGCCAATTATAAAGGCTGTCCGTATTACCAAGCTAAGGTTACTCCAAACAAAAATGTAACTAAAACTACAGCAGTAGACCAAATTCGTTCCAACTCGTCAGTCCCTATCATCCAAAAGACCAGCAACCAGCAACGCACATATGCAAATACAGTTACAGCCTCGTCGACTATAAGCCAGGCAGCACCAGCTTCCGCTAAAACGCACTCCGAACCGACCGTTCCAGTCAATGAAATTATGTTAGTCCTCCAGCGGCTGGAGTCATCCCAGAAAGCATTAATCGACAAGTTTTCTACCCTCGAGAACCGCGTTGCTGCCCTAGAAAGCACTCTTGAATCACCTCCAAGAAGCCCTAGAAAGCACTCGTGAATCACCTCCAAGAAAAGCAAGAAGAAGACATGATGCCTCCTTCGGTTAAAATCCTCAATTGGAATGCCAATGGGCTCCTCACTAGGAAGGTAGAATTGGAATCATACCTACACCTCAACGACATCGACATCGCTTTGGTATCGGAGACGCATCTCTGCAGCTATGTAAACATTCCGAAAATCCGAAATTACTCCGTATACCTTGCTAACCATCTCAGCGGTACAACACGAGGCGGAGCTGCAGTTATTATCAAAAAGGCAATCGCTCATCAAGACATCGGCGCTTTTTGCATCAACAGTATTCAGTCGTCGATCATCACTATCACTCTTAACAACCGGAGTGTTGCTGTAGGTAGCATCTACTGTCCTCCTGGCTGTCCTCCTAAACTTCCAGAATTCGAATTGCTGGTTGACCAACTTGGAAGTCACTGGATCCTCGGAGGAGATTATAATGCCAAACATCCTGCTTGGGGGTCACGCATCTCTTCCCCGCAAGGGCAAGTCATCTTTCACTTGACCTCAAAAGTAAATTGCCACCCACTCTCACCAGGAAGTCCAACCTACTGGCCGGCAGACCTAAACAAAAGAACAGATGTTATCGATTTTTTCCTGGTTAAGGGGCTACCAATAACCCATCTTCGTATAGTTGGTATTCCTGACCTGAGCTCCGATCACATACCGATCTTGATGACGTACCTTGCTGTCCCGCTTCAAACTAGTAGAACTCAACCCCTGGCCAACAAAACCACCGACTGGGAATCAGTCCGTACCCAAACCGATGATCAACTCGATCTCAGCCTTCGGTTTAGCACTCCTGAAAACCTCGATAGAGCAGCCGCATCTTTTGCAGACCTACTTCAACAGGTAACAACTGCCAACACTCAGTATCGCAACACACTCCCACCGGAAATGGAGTATCCAGGTTATATAAGGAGCTTAGTTCTCCAGCGGCGCCGAGCCCGTAAGAACTACCAGAGACACCGGACTGCTAATGCTAAAGCTGCGTTCTACAAACTCACGCGACACCACACGAGCAATCCAGCAGTGGAGAAATAATTCGGTTTCAACATACTTAAACTTGCTCGCTCCGACCAAGGAGGCCAATTATTCACTCTGGTCTACTACGAAAAAAATTCGGAGACCAGCCCAACCTAATCCCTCGCTCAAACGAAATGACAACACATGGGCTAAAAGTGACACAGAAAAAGCCGAACTACTGGCTGAACACTTCCAAAACGTATTCCAGGTGAATAACTTAATTTCTCCAATTCCACCAAATATACCAAACTCAGATGCTGGCTACATCAAGCATACCTCTCCTACTATGGTTGCAACAATCATCGATAATCTCACAATTCGCAAATCACCAGGACACGACCGCATCACGCCTATGGTACTTCGAGAACCATCACGCAAAGGTATCGTACACCTCACTAATTTGTTCAACGCTTCCTTTCGTTTGAAACACGTTCCAACCACATGGGATGCCCGTATGATTGTCATACTCAAACCCGGGAAACCGGCAGAAAAACCCGAATTATGTCGTCCAATTTCGCTACTCTCAGTAATTTCGAAGGTGTACGAAAAGGTCATACTTCAAAGGATCCACACAATCATCAAATCTAGAGACCTGATTCCCGATATTCAGTTCGGATTCAGGGAAAAACTCTACCATCGAACAAGTGCATAGAGTGGTACACGAAATTTCACAGGCACTAGAAAATAAAGAATTTGCACCAGCAGTCTTCCTAGACGTCAGCTCCGCCTTCGACAAGGTCCTGGCATCATGGTCTAATTAATAAAATCCAGCCGTATTTTCCACCAGCGCTGTGCAGACTCCTGTTATCATACCTCTCGTCTCGTAGATTCTACGGGAAGTTCGGCGAAGCAACCTCGATTCACAAACCCACTGAGGCTGGAGTTCCACAAGGATCCGTCCTTGGGCCTACCCTCTACACCTTATAAACCATGGACATTCCGCTACACTCGGTCGTCACAACCAGCCTATTTGCAGACGACACAGCCATTGTTGCTAGACACGAAAACTACAACGTAGCAGTCTTGTCACCTACAGGCAGCCGTAGCAGACATAGCTTCGTGGGCGCAGACCTGTAAAATCCGATTAAATGAAACCAAATCCATTCGAGTGGATTTTTCATTACGACCGCACGGCTATATTCCCACAACAATTGACGGAAAACCAGTCCCTGTGGCTGGTTCTGCAAGATATCTAGGTCTGCACCTCGACTCAAAGCTAAACTGGCAGGAGCATATCCGTAACAGACGTGAGATGCTTAACACTATGCTACGTAACTTCCGTTGGCTCATCGGACCGAGATAAAGTCTATCCTTGAAAAATAAGGTCCTTATCTATAAAGCTATCTTCCAACCTGCCTGGAGCTATGGCTCTGAAATCTGGGGTACAGCAGCAAAGTCAAACATCCGCAGGATTGAAGTATTCGTTCACAAACACCTTCGTACCATCACCGGAGCATCGTGGTTCATGACGAACCGGCAGTTACGCGAAGATCTTGGAGTCGAATCCGTTACTACTATCATTCACAACCGAGTCCGCAGTTATATGCAGTGGTGTCCCTATAGGGTATACGGCGTATACGCGGTATACTCTCACAAAATTTCCGAAAATTTCAGCATATATACGCCGTATACTCTCAAAAAAATCTCCATTTACTCACAAAATAAATTATTTTCCCTTTTTTCTCAAACTAATAAGTTCTAAGTTATCGCGTCGTCTCATATGTATATCGTCAGTATATGCAAGGCAAAACATTAGGAATCGCAGGATGCAGAATGTATTGTGAAAGCAATTTGGACCTGTTTTCGAGATGCTGGCTTCTCTGATACATTCATAAAGAATAATATGGTTGCACTTCTGACAGATGGTGCCAGCGTAATGGTTGGAAGTAAGAGCGGAGTCTGGACCAGAATGAAGGCAGATATTCCAAATCTGTTGACTTTTCACTGCATGGCTCACAGACTTGAACTGTCTGTAGATGACGTTAAAAAAGATGTTACTGGTGTCAATAGGTTTACATCTTTTATGGATAAATTATATTAATTTTATTGTGCCTCGCCAAAAAATACAAGAGCTGTACAAGACATATCTTCTGAGCTTCATACACAATTCCAAAAAATTGGTCGCGTATTGGGTGTACGATGGGCGTCTAGTAGTTTAAGAACTGTGAAAGCTGTATGGACATCCTATAAAGCATTGTACACTCATTTTTCCAGAGGTGCTGAAACATGTACTAAAAATGCTGAACATGCTGTTTTTCTTGGCATGAAAAAAAAAACTCGAGACTGCCGAATTTTTGAAAGATTTGGGATTTTTGTATGATGTATTAAGTGAACTTTCCATTCTAAGTAAAGTACTACAATCCCAAAAAATTACCATTATGCGAGCGAATGCAAAAATCTCAAGAACCATACGAATTTTATTGTCATTTAAAGAGAATCCAGGTCTCAAAACGAATGAAGTGGCTATGGCAATTAGAGAAGTGAATTCTGTGACATTGAAATAAGAAACACAGGAAAAGAAAATATAAACCAAAATCAGTTTCTTCAATCATTAGTCGACAGTGTGTCCAGGCGACTTCTAAACAACACAGAAACCATATTTCAAGATCTTGACGTTGTTCAAACACAAATATTTAATGTTGAACCTACTCGTATGAGCGATGCGAGTAATGTTGGACAAAAAGAGGTGAAAAATATAGCTTAGAGGTTTAACCTAGATGAAGAACAGTGTATTGTCGATTTTCGCCTAAAAATTCCAAAATCAGAATTCATGAAGTTGATTCGGGTGGTAGTATGTTCAACCGCGGAATGTGAAAGGGGCTTCAGTTGTATGAACAATACAATCACTGATTTGAGATCTGTGTTGCTCATTCCACACGTTTCGAATTTAATGTTCATATCAATAAACGGTCCAGCTCTTGAAAAGTTCCAACCAGAAAGTTATGTAAAATTATGGCTGAAGGAGCATAGAAAAGCGACCGATAAGCTCCGAGGAACGAGTGTTCAACCAAGAACTGGACAATTCGACAAGAAAAATATTGAATTTTTCGAAATATTGTTTGGGTAGATACTGTAATCTTAATCGTTAATCATATTAATGATTATTGATTTAAAAAAATGCATTCTCAGTACCTACATAGCTATTATTTTTTTCTTTCTCATTTTCTCGAGTCACTATTAGCACGTGTTTTTCCTTGTGATCATGCTTCTCCATTCTGTTTACATACTATCACAAAAGAGAAAAAAACTGAGTCGGCGGTCTGGGGGGGGGGGAGCGTATACTCTCAAAAATTTCATTGGGGACACCACTGATTATATGAAGAGACTTCATGACCACCCAAACATCGAGGCCATTGCCTTACTCGACACCTTCTACGACACTCGAAGATTACAACGAAGATACACACTAGACCTCATCTGACGTCATTGTAAACCTATAACTAGTTAACATATATCATGATAGTGTAATTGTACATTTATCGAATGCGTTTCTCCCCCCACGTATAGCAAATATTGGTTAATGTTCATTATTGTTACAGTTCCAATAATAAATAATAAGAAAGAAAAAAAATCCTCCATTGGGAGCGTCGGCATTTTTCCTACTATCGCGAAGATTTATTCGAATGTTCTTTAGGAGAAAAAAAGTTGTCTTTGTTTTTCAACGACTGAATATTCTGCCGAGCGAATGCTTTGATGGAAGCATTTCTGGATGAGTTCACGATATCCTCCTACAATGAGGGCAAAAAATAAACTACTTTCTCGTAAATATTTATCCTTACGTGTCCAAATAATTTCGTTTTTTATATTTTTTGTCGGATTCACCTTCCCTCCTTCTCTTCTCCATAGTCTTAATAATTGAAAAAGATCCTTTTGGAATCGCGAGAATGTTGTCTCGATTTTCTAAAACTCGGAATAATATCGATACCCTCGATTAATAAAGAACACTTGTTCGTAATTTGCACCGGCACTCGTTACTGTGCGCGTTCCAGATGATCAGCCAAGGATAGAAATTTCTCCGTACACCTCGGCTGTTTTTCGCGAACCCCACCCGTGGGCGAATAGTATACGTCGTATACCTAAACACTTTTAGACCTACGTCGCTTTAACATGTCTATATATTTCCACGTAACAATCAACGAAAATCTTTTCATTTTCCTCGTTTTCATTTTTCGCTTAAGATAAGAATTCGTACGTACTCGAATCGTCTTAAAAGGTATACTTTTAATGATATTTTCTTTCCTCGAGTTTTGTTGTCATCTTGTTAATCAAAAACTTGGTATTATGGTATACGTTTCTGTTTGACGTCGCGAGAATCAGTAAACCTTGTATTATATTTGTATTCTTACGGCGATACAATTTCTTAAATACTAAGGATATATTCATTCCTTGAATATCGGTTGAGTCTAGTGTCATAGCAATGAGGAGGAAGAGGAGGAGGAGGTTTAAGGGTTGAATCAATCGCTCAGGTGGTGGAAAGTACAATTATAACCCGAATTTGCGGAAACTCAAAAGACGTTCGCCTGCCGCTCTTACGAACGGTGTTTTTTCCCTGTCAGTTCCCATATTCCTTTTCTGGCGATCTAGCCACATATATATACGAGCTATGCATCCGGCAAGTCACTGGCTGATTTAGTCTAAACGGTCATATTTTACACCCATATGCGTAAATGGCCGACCCGGAGTGGTAGAGGGGAAGGCTCGTGGAGGGCTAATATAAGATTACTGTCGCTTATATGTGACTAAGCCTCTCCCCAGTCCCCTCTTTATTTGCACCTATGTTTACATAATTTTTAAACAAAAATCAAAGTATACTGTCCGTAAATTTACGTACAAAAATTAACGAGTTCGAGCGTCCATTAGATTTGTTGCCTCTTTATTGCTTATAAAATTTGAGTATGCTCCTCCCTCTCCCCTTGCATTCGTGCATCGTATACGTTATTTCTTTTTACGACGAACGACGAAAGAATTACGTACGAGTATAATTTTTCTGGACACGTCTCTTTCATTCTTCATCTTCAAGGACGTCATTTCCCTGTGTGAGCGAAGATGTTTAAAATTAAAATGGAAACATCGAAGCTGCACTTTTTCACTCTCATCCAAATCTTGATGAATAAATGGCGCGTTCGCATCAAACTGATTTATGTGTGAGAAAAGACGGGAGCTCGTAAACAATGCGCTATTTTCAAGGTCGTACATTTTAAAAGTAAAAGCAAACCGCGTGCGAATTCGGTCTAAAAATTTATTCAATTCGTTGTACTGTGTACATGTGTACATATACATATACCATACCTATACGTACCTACACCTATATTATTAACGTTTTAACGCTGTAAGGTTTACGCATTTATTCAGCGACTATTATTTACTCGAACGTGTTCGCCAAGTTGAAGTACGAATACCAGATATTGTAGGAAAGAACCTCCCGCTCTTTCGCAATCGGCTAATTAAATTTCAGCAGCTATTTGACGGCGAGTAAATAGCTAATACGTACAACGATTTGATCGAACTCGGTTTTTTTGTTGTTTTTTGTATTTTTTGTATTTTTTTTTTTTTTTTGTATTTATGTCAGATTTGAGGCTAAATAATTGCGACGCGTTTTCAACGCGACTCGAAAAATTAAACGTCATCGCTCTTAATTTGCATTCGATTCGAACGCCGTAGACAAGGTAGAAAAGAGAGAGGAAAAAAAGTATCATTGTCGAATGGTTAAACAATGGAAATTCACAAGATAGGACAAAACGAGTAAATGCGAACGGAGGACTACGAGTATACTACATGAAAATCGTCGCGTGGTGAAGTTGGGTTAAAACGAATCGCTCGCGATTCGAAGAATAGACGGAATAAACGAATAAAATGAATAAATAATTGGACTATCGTGATTTCGCCGACGAATCAAAATGGCTGTTTTCGCCTCTTCCTGGTGTACTTATCCAATTTGCAAATTCACGATGCGCGTTATCTCTCTCGCCTCTCCTCTACTCGATGTATTTTTATCGCCAAATTTTACATTCCCTTCCATCTCCTGCTTTTCGTTCGTGTAATATCATCGAGTCTCCTTCTGACATCGCAACGACGTGTTCACTTACAATTTCCAGAATGAGCTAACATTATCGAATACCCTCTTTAGTAAAGAGGAAGAAGAAAGACATAAGTGGTCGAACCGGAGTTGAAGGACCGGGGAACAAGCCGCCCCTTAGAATTAAAAATTTTTGGCGAATCAAGTTGAAAGTGCGACAGTTGAAATATAAATACTTTAATTTCTGATTGAAATTAACGAAGATACTCGCAGATGTGACACCGTAAGAATTTCAAAATCAACAACGTGCTCTCGTCTTCCCTTTGAAACAGTTTAAAAGAGGCTCGCAATCTCACTATCGCTACTCCCAAGTCGACTTCCGTAAGAAAAACACACGGAGCAAAGATTAATATGGTACTACCTGAGAATAAGAAATTTGTTAGAAACCAAAAGTACAATTTTTAATCCAGAAGGTTCCGAGCATAATAAAGATCTGGTTTCCAACGAAATATACCGTTGCTGCGTCAACTGTGTAATATTTACCCTCGGTTATCAATTTTTCGTGTTTGAACTTATCAGCGGCAATATTTTGCTGGCATGCGTAGAATGTCGCCGTTTCATTAACGCCACCGGAGGAAAATGCGCTGGATGTGGACACCTAAATCCTCCGTCTGCAACGAAAGGTAATAAAGAAAAAACTACGAGCCACCCTTCAGACGTTCCTGATACTGCCACTAAAACAGATCTCGAATTAGTAAGGCAAATAATTCAAGAAGAGCTGAATCCGATTCGTAACGATTTAAGAGAGCTCAACACAGCGGTAAATACGTATAAGGCGAAGCTTGATGAAGTCCTACGTGATAATAAAGCCCTTGCAGAGAAAGCTAAGGAATTAACAAACGAGAACAAGCAGTTGCGGGAAACTGTGGTGGACCTGGAGTCGAGTATTCAGGATCTTGAGTCATACACAAGACGAAACTCGGCTGTAATTAAAGGGATTCCCGAAAGTGCTGGAGAATCGACGGATGATCTCGTTATAGACTGCACTCGCAAATTAAATCTACAGATTAATCTTGCCGGCATCACCAGCATTGTGAGGAATACTTTCTCACACTTATCAGAAATGTAGGTTAGGTGGCTGTTCCATCGCAACTTGTCGTCCAGGTGGATAGCCAGATATTTAAGCTGATGAGTCGACAACAGTTCGGCACAATGGCAGCGTCATCAATGAAAATACACGACTACCAGCCCCCCCCCCGGCAGTGTCGACGCGTATAAGTAACTTTCATACAAGAACGCTTCGGTTTTGCCGATATTCAGCTGCAACACGCGCGAAGCGAGGAACTTTGGATGATCTTCGTGCGGTGGCAAACTCGATTTGCTGGCCGCCACCTCGACCTCGCTGTCTGCGCTGATCATCACAAGGGTGTCATCAGTGTAGCAGAGGACGATTATGTACTTGTAAGGTTTCCCCGTGATGGTGCTGGTGAAAAAGTTAATTTCGGTGGAGATATTCTATATACAGCACGGCGGACGTACAAAAAATTGAAATGAATTTCACGTTAAAGTTCTGCTGCATTAGGTTGCATTTTCAGATTTGTACATCAAGATCGAAAAAAAAAAAAAAAAAGTATGTCTACCAGTTTTCATACCGAATATGGTGATTAAAAGCGATGCTATGCTGAACGGACGAATGAACAGATACTAATTAAGAATTTGGTAGCGGTCCGTAGTCGCTCGAATGGTGACGCGGCACAGCGCGGCGTCATTTTTTATCCATGACCTACGTTAACAAAAACAATAATAGTAATAGGTCGATTAATTTCTAAATGCGATTAATTTTTCGCACACCACCGAGCGTGTCACCCTCGTTAACACGTAGTAACGTCAATACCAGCAAATGCGCATGCTCTCGGCTTTTTTTTTCACGAATGCCCGCAACCGTATAATTTAACGGTTTCATTTTCACTCGTACATTCGGATGATTTTCCCTGATGTATATCGCATAATTAACTTAGGGATCGGGGTGCCATACAATTGAAGTTAAAGACTAAAAGGTAACGAACGCTGAACCGGTGGGTGGTGATTACTTATCCGCCACGAGGGCGTAAAATGTTAATCCGCTATATACTGTGTACATATAGTGATATAGTAACTATAGCAAGAATACAGGTATGCCCTTTATACGACACCACATCATACATCATACCATACCATACCACCCCGTAAAGTCAGTACACGGCTGTAGTGTACAGGTCCGACACATCATCGCGGTAAGTTTAGGTGGATTTTGAAGGCGTAAACCTGTAACACTCCCGCGTGTATAACTATAGCATGGAACACCGAGCACGGTAAAATTAACTCTGTTGAAGAACTCCTTCGCATGCCTGCTCTTCGAAACTAGGTTAATTAGCTATCGAGTTGGAAATTAATCGAACACTCGTCAAACAGACACGATACGATGCGTAATATTACGCTGACTCGTTTGGAATTTACATTCGACTTTGAAACATAAGATAAGGATGCGCTGGAAAAATCTCGGACTAGAGCAAATTTAGTCATTCGGACGCGTATTTTATTCCAAGATTTGTTCGAAATGATTTTTCATTTATAGCAGCTTGAAAGTTGATATACTACTGCGGATTGAAAATCGCTGTGTATGGCAAAAAGCGTTGTTTGGAATGGGTTCTTAATCGAAAAGAAGTCTTATCGAATCTTAAACAAGTTTCGTAGAACTGGGATGTGTCTATACATAGTGGTCAGCGTGCCAGCGAAGCAGTAAACCAACTTTAAAAAGCAGATCCGCGCATAATAATATGCAATGGACGTCGATCGAGCTCATCCAGCAACCAACAACAGCAAGCATTTCGCCATCTGGTTGCTAGACTTGCTGGCCACTATAATGTATAGACCTACCCTTAGTTAGTTTTAAACGAATTTTCAATGTGTGTTCGATAGTCCTAAAAGGGTCTAAAAAAGTTTTAACGAAGCCTGAACACGACTGTATAAAAACCTTAATGAGTCCTATACCTGTTTGGAAGACTTTAAAAAAATAGTTTTAAGGAATCCTTAACGAGTCTTGAAGGGGCTTCAAAAGTATTGATTTTAGGGCGGGGCGAGTGCGCGTTTTAAACACCTGTTTGCGTGATAATTACTTTTTTTCTCGCCCGCTCGGAGAGGAACTAAATTTCTAACTTCTAAAAATGGATAGTCATCTGAAAAATGTAGCAACCACCGCTCTACGTACTAAAACCAGACCTCAGCGTCCATACTCCTCCAGATATAGTAAAAAGGCTGAACGGTTATCTACCTGAAAACTCAGAAACTGAGAAGAGGTTGACCGATTCCTCAAGATCCACCCAGACAGTGAGATAGTCAGTCACCCAGATGTCTGACAACTTTTTGATAGAGGAGGAGGGGATATTCGCTTTTCCTCCATTCCAGTACGTACATATTTAGAATCGGTTCTATGCTCGGGTTCTTTTTACTTTTCGATCATTATTTTCAATTACTCATATTCTCTAATCTAAGAACAATTTCAGCGCTAGTTCAATAGGATTCAACGACTTAATTCTTTGAGATTGATCTTAAATTTACATTTGAGAATGACAATTTCAGCGCTAGCTCAATAGGATTCAACGACTCAGTTTTTTGAGAATGATCTTGAATTTACATTTGAGAATGTCTTCAAATCTGAGGTACATTCAAATTGACACTTGATGCACTACGGGAAATAGACCTCAGTGTTGTGCCTTTAGTGGGTTAAGAAGCTGGATCTTGAAGAGGAAATCCAGACTCGAGGTAAAAAGCCATGAAAAGACGCCAGACAGGGAGCACGGCTGCGTGAGACCGTGTGAAAAGTTTGTTAAGGAACAAGCGATAACAAAAACTCTAATACGGATCGATTGGAGGATGAAATATTGCGTATCTCCCATCGACGTTGATAATTCTGAGAGTACACTCTGGAGCATCGGCCTGCGGTCATTGAAACAATACGCCAATCGAGTTCTGTGAAAATTGAAAATTGGAAATCGTTTTCGCCGCCGTCACAATCGCCGTGCCAAACTGCCGATGTCACGCCGATTGCCGATTGTCGAGTGATAGTGATGAATTGTACAAGTAGGCGTTGGAGTGAGCGCGGGATATGTACACGGCCCAGGAATACGGCGTAGTACTTAAGAGCCGAGGTAGCCAAAACGAAATCGTCAGCTTTGGGAAAAATGTCGAGAGACGAACGAGTGCGAGCTAAAACAGCCGTAAAATTATCGGAGACCAGTTATACGAAACATTTTTGTTGCCGCAGCAGCCGCGCAACCTCCTTCGACTTGGCTTTATTTTGCAAGTTTTTGCTCACACGACTTCTGCATTTCATATTTCATTCTCCGCAACCGACGGCGTCGCCGCACCTTCTTAATATTCCATCTCACATTCGCTGACATTTTTCTTTCACATCAAGGTCATTTCCCATTACCTTGCTCCTTTTACGAGTTACCGAAGTCGGCGGAACGTTGTGCGCGTATTTTGGCGCTCCGCTTGTCGGAATAACACTCACGCGCGCGAGTATTATAATGCACATTACACCGTACAGGTATTTGTGTATGTACTCGTACGCAGTATTATCCAGTACCTGTACCTACACGGTACACACACACGGTACATAAAGTACAAATATACTCGCTCGGTACACCAGCACCGACCACCGAGTGGATACTTGGCACTCTGTACTCGGTATACATAAGTATTACAAACGCAAACGTTGGTCGGCGTAATTGTGAAAACTGGCCGGTGGCCGCTCGTCGTGGTGCCCTCCTACACCTCAATTGCGACACACCAATCGGGGTAGCCCCACTCGGCACGACTATATCTGTACGAGTGTATCATTCCGTTTTTGACATTTATATCGTTGCCCCCCCCCTCCACCCTTTACCTTCCTTTCTTCTGCTTCACTAACCTTCTCTATCGTTTGTCTGGTCTTATCGTAATTCGGCCTCTGTCTTTGTTTTACTCCGTGCTCACCCTCCACTCGAGCCTTCTCCTTCTTGTACGACAAAGACAAACGAGTTACATACGTTAAAAATAATAACAAACGTGCGAAATCGAGCCATTGTTTCGTTATTTTTCCTTCGCACCTCCGTTTTACCATTTTATCGACATTATCCGTATCTTATGTATCTTCTGTTCTTTTTCTTCTTTTTTTTTCTTTCTTTTTTTCCCTATTCCTTTTTATTCTTTCTTTTTCTTTCTTTCCTTTTCTTTTTTTTCTTCTTTCCACGGTTTTCCCATCAACCGTTTAATGTGAGCGCGAAAACGAATAATTTTTTCCCCTCAAAACCGGTTGCTCATATATGTACATGCCTATACATATGCAGGTATACATGTAGAAATAATCGGAATTATCTTTCGTTTGTTTTTGCTTTATCGAAAAAGAAGAGAAAAAAATTCCAGCAACGCCGAATCGACGTTCTTTTTTCTCCATTAATATGGTAAATTACGAGTATTTTACAGCTTACATCCGCGTCCGTCCATACATGTATATAGCCGACCGGTTACGGTTGCTCGATATACTGCTCTCTGCGACTTTCCTTCATTTTTCATTTCGAGACAATTTAACTTCGCGTCGGTTAATTTGCAATTTCACAGCCAGTTAATCAAATTAGTTAATACTCGATTAATTATAGCGTTATAATTTGGCAAAGCGGCGGGTGTCGAGGAAATGGCCGACGAATTATACTGCTTCGTATTTTTCGGATAAAGACGCGTAGCGAACACCATAGCTATCGGCCTGCATCGAGTATTCGCAAACCAATACTCGAATCAATCATTCGAATGATGACTCGTACCCAAACGGCTTCAAACGCGGACAATTAGAAACCTTAAAAACGAGACAGTTCTGGGAGAAAAAAAGATGGATATTCACTACTTTTTCCACTTCGGTGCTGTATTCAGGCAAAATGTGTCTGGGGACAAATATTTGAAAAGCACCTTCTCTCGTTGTAAACACAACATTGCTTTATATAGACAGGTCGAGATTTTTTTGGACTTGAAGTTCGAGATTCATTAAGACTATTCGAAACTTATTCGAGACTCTGTAAGGCTTTTCAGGACTCGTGTCCGAGGATCTTCTACACTTACATAAAAGTCTTCGAGGCTAGCGGCGGAGTACATATTTCTTTGAGGCTCGTCTTTAAAGAGCCGAAGCGGCGAGTGGGCGACTAGCCGCGGCAAGTGAAACGAGTTGCTGCGAGAGAAGCGGCGAAACTGCACAAGCGTCATCGTCTTTTCGGTTGTCACCGTCGCGTCGTCGTCTGATTCGTTACGGCAACGCGAGCACGCCGATTTTGTTAAATATTTTTTCATTCATGAAGCGGCGAATAGTTTTGAGGTTTCATTAAAACAGACGTTTGTTGGCCGTAAGCGCCGCTCCGCTTCACCGGTACCGCCGCGGTAGCCGGTACCATCGGACGGTCGCATCAACACAGCAGACCCTTCTTTTATCGTTGAACCGCGAGCAATTCATTCATGCTGGTAATCGAAAGTCAGTTCGCTTCTTCCGCGCGCTTCTTTTCTTTCCTGGCCGTGCTTTTACACAACCACGACCACGACCGCACATGGAAGTCGCGTACCGCTCCCGACCGTTTCGACCGAGTAATTCTTAAATTTTTTGAAGCGCCAACCGGTTCTCTGTCTCTCTGTCTCTCTCTTGTCGCGTTCCTATCACTCAACTCGCTCGTATTATTATTATTATTATTATTATTATTATTATTATTTTTCTTAACCGCTCGGTCCGTCTGTAAGTAACAAGTTGATATATCGTCGTAACATTTGTTCGGATTTTCGCATACGCGTATATTTATGAAACAGAATGCGGATACCCGGTAACTTTCTTCAGAAATGCAATGCCCGTCTTCGAGCTGACACATTCCGTATTGCGCGACCTTCGTCCGCCTGTTACAATCGACGATACTCGAACCATCGCATCGCCATCGACCGTTGACATCGGCATCGTGCCGGCGTAATGTCGTTGAAAACGGCGAGCGTATTTGTACCTACTTCCTCACTCGAATCGACTACTCTATACGACGATACGAGTAACTATACTACTCGTCATAAATTTACTACTGCCGGCCCCGCCTACGCGATGTAGTCGATTGATTACTAAAATTTATAAAAAAGGTGACTGTTGAAATTCCATATTTCGGTGATCAACGATCGGAATCATCGCAGTAAATTACGGAAACTACGAATGTATTAACGCGCGACCAACCTAAAGCTCAGACAAGAGAAAACTACATTGTTTCAATTTAGAGACCTGGGTGATGACTCCGAGCGAATAGAAGGCATAGTTACAGAGCGCTCCTTTCTGAATAATTTAAAAAAAAAAACCTCTTGTTCTCCACGAGACTGTTTTTATTAGCCAGCAAATCTTACCGAGTACGATTTTTCCTGGTCTCCTATAAGAACCCGATTTTCTTCTCCTAAACAAACCTCTATTACCAAAGTCAATTTTTCTTCTACCCCTCGCCCATCTCCGGTGCGTGAATTTTAATTTCGAGGGAAAAACTGGAGGCCGATCAAATATATAAAGCTCTTTCAAAATCGATAAGCGAAGGAATTTCTATTTTGATACTTCGTTTTATTCTCTCTGCCAAGTCTACATAGTTTGCCTATTTAATCGATGAAATTCAAATTTTAAGACCTAAACGGGGCGGCATCGAAAATCCGATATAATACTCGGTATCAGCAAACTTAATAACCTCCTGTTCCGATATACTTATTGCTGAATGATTTAAGCTAAGTATAAATTTTTCTCATAAGAAGAAACATTAATTTTGATTTTTGGGCTAAGTTTGATGCGAATCGAAATTCGAATGTAATATTCGAAATCGGCAAAACAAAAACCTTTATTTTGATGCTTTGTTCGATGTTTTAGTTCAAATTAATTTCGTCCCATTGTAGGGTAAAATATCAAATTTGGCAATTTGACGAGATATTCGAAATCTGTGACGCAGAATTTGATACTCTCCCACTTAGAATTTCAAAGTTGGTGCTACGTTTAAGTTCCCATTTCCTTTTGCAGAAACGAACTTGTTCTCGCTCAAAAGATAAAGCTAAACTTGGTCTCCTGATGATCTTTTCTCAGTTAGTATCGATTCAACTCTGTTATCACAAAGAAATTAACTAGGGAGAGGAAAATTTGCAACACTGCGTATATGTTTAGAAAACCACGTAAATATTTCAGGGTTCAAAATGTCTTACAATTTGTAATTTCTACGACAATACATATCTATTATTTCCACGGTGTATCAACTATTTTCTAAATATCGTGGCGCCGATCCTCGAGATAGAGGCGCGTGGGCTTAAAAACTGGTGACTATTTTTATTATTATTTTTTTTTTTGACTGTGTGTGTGAAGGAGGTGCACTTTTTCTGGGAGCATCATGGAAATATCTCTTTTTTTTAAGGCGACAAGGTTTCGTAAATGCTTTAGATTCGTTCAGAGAAGACATTTAAAAACATGTTGGCATGTTCTTCCTAATTCTTTTCAAATTATTGCAGAAGCAACAGTATCCCCTCCAAAAATCGATGTTCTAAAACAATTGTTTTGGTAATATTTTATAACCAGAAATGTACCATTCGTAAATACTTCTTACTTAATTATTCGATTAATTTACTAGCGTAATATTTTAAAGTATTTTGGGCCAGAAATTATACTAGTATTAAGAAGTCGAATTCTTTCCCTAGAACCTCGGCGAATCTAGGCGTTTGCGTTGAGTCTCGCGCGGCGATACGTATGGGGGTGGATTTACTACGAGTACTCGTACGTATGTGTATGGGAAGACAGCGACGATGTGATCAGGACGCCTAGAAAACAATAGCCAACGAATATTAAGAAAGAAAAAGAAGAATCGTCGCTTGTCGAAAAGGGAGGAAGACGCCGCGAAATGATTGTGAAGGGCCATCTGTTGCGGATAATAACAAATAATAATAATAATAACTACTACTACGATAATGATGATAATGCACTAACGTTATTTAACTTAACGCGGTGTCTCAACGGTTTCAACATATGTTAGCTTTTTCTCTCTTCTTCTTCTTCTTCTTCTTCTTCGCCCTATAACGTATAAATTCTTTTTCTTCGTCAATCTGCCTCGTTTAATAAGCGTCGTAATTATCGTATAAATAAGATTGTAAACTATAAAG
Source organism: Acanthococcus lagerstroemiae (assembly GCA_031841125.1). Classification (NCBI taxonomy): domain Eukaryota; kingdom Metazoa; phylum Arthropoda; class Insecta; order Hemiptera; family Eriococcidae; genus Acanthococcus; species Acanthococcus lagerstroemiae. The sequence continues at coordinate 927,360 of CM063112.1, read as the reverse complement.
GGGCCTATCAGGGACACAGCGAAGAGTTTTTTCTGGAGGGGCAAAGATTGTTAAATTCCCAACTGACTCGAGTTAAAATTCCCAAGTATCAAAATCAGTGTATATTAAAAAAAACAACAACTTTTGACTTGTTGGATTTTCCCAACTCCGGCGGAGACTTGGGGGCAACTCATGCCCTCCTTATTTTCGTCCTTGGTTCCTATTTTGGCGATTTTTTCTTTACTTTATTCTCTCTTTCTTCTGATCGGAGACATTGAATGGTTCAGTGATACTCGTATATTTTGATATACTACCCGTTTATCGATCCATTTGCGCAAGAAAAAAGTCTGGTTACAATTAAGGATACCTATTACGATTAAGAAAGATAGGAATAAGATTTAAAGAAAGACGAGTTATTTTAAACTTATATAAAGGACAGAAAGCCACATTAAGAATAGAAGGAGAGAAAGGGGAGACTAATATAGAAAAAGGCGTAAGGCAGGGGTGCTCCTTATCTCCAGTTATATTTAATATGTACATAGGAGTGGGCAATAAAAGAAATAAAAGAAAAATTTGAAACAGGTGTCACTATATACATGAAGAGCGAGTGAAGATGCTCAGGTTTGCACTTGATATTGTCTTATTAGCTGAAAGGGGGTACTGATTTGGAAAACATTTTAAATGGAGTGGATGAGGTTTGGAGTATAGAATATCGTATGATAATAAATAAAAATGAAACTAAAGTAATGGTATGTAATCGATGTGAACAAGATAGCTTAAATACAAATATTGGACAGGAAAATATCGAAGAAGTAAGCGAATTTTGCTATTTAAGGAGTAAAATAACAAAAGATGGAAGGAGTAAAAGGGATATTAGTAGTAAATAGCACAAGCCACATTATCATTTTATCGAAGAAGTAATATTTTCAAATCAAAAATAAATCTGGAAATCAAAAAATTGTTTTTGAAAACTTATGTTTGGAGTATATAGCTTTGTATGGATGTGAAACTTGGATCATAAGAAAATCAGAGAAGAGAAGGATTGAAGCTTTTCAGATGTAGTGCTGTAGACGGATACTTAGCATCAAATGGACGGATAAGGTAAGAAATGAGGAAGTACTTGACTGAGTAGGTCTGAAGAGAAGGAGAGATAAACTAATAGGTCATAATTTGAGTCACCCAGGAATAATATCACTGCTGCTAGAAGGAAGAGTGGAAGGAAAGAATTGGGTAGGTCGGCAAAGATTCCAATGTGTTCAGCAGATAATCGAGGATGTGAAATGTAAGTGTTATTACGAAATGAAACAACTCGCACAAGATAGAGCTGTATTAAATCTGTCGTAAGACTGATAACCTTATCATCATTACGACAGTAGGTGCGGATTTAGGTTCCTTGAAAGCTACCGAAGCGAATACTTTCGTACAAAAATTTGCTTTCTCCCGTGTGCTGTGTCCGTCTTAGAATTCAATCCAAAAATTACTTCTAAGAGATCTGGGATTCGACGATTGGGGAAATCTATCGATAAAATAACATACTAAAAAAATTATACGCGTAATTTTCCACTTATGTATGCTTCATACTTCTCATGTAGTCATAATCTCGAATTTCTCCTTCAGACACACTTTTAAATTCAAACAAATATTGGTACATCATCAGTTGGAAAGATGGAACTTTTTCTTTATTTATCACGCAGTAATTAAAAACTGAGTTAATAAGCAAATACGTTGGAGCCGAATTAAAAAGTTTGGTATGGAAGTCCAAAGTCAGAGTCAACTCAGAGTAGAGATGGTCCAAGAGTTAGCCTTTTGAAAGTTAAGCAGTTGGGTTCAGATACCTATTTCATATCTTCTAGTGAGCTGTATTTTACGAATTTCATTCTTAATATTCGGGTACCAAACATTTCACCTGCCGGCCTTCGATTTTAAATTCAAATTAGAATTCATTATTCATTTCGTAGATAATTTCGCACTTGTTTTGTATGTGCCGCTGTGCGTTCGCATTCACGATTTTTTTTGTACTTATCTTGTCCCGCCAAGAGATGCAGGCTAATTCAGTTGGATAGGGAGAGTGGGACTGGAGAAATACTACCTCTGTAGTTGAATTATAAGTTTCCTTTAAGATTCCGTCCAAATTTGTTGAGACTCTTTTAAGAATGTTTCAGACCTGCTGCTCGAAAACGTATCTGGGAGATACTTTAAACTAGAGTTAGTAGTTGAGATACAGATTATGGGATAACAGTGAAAAACGCTCTGACGAAAATACACTGCCTACTTTTCGACAGAAATTAGAACATTTCAACAATTTGTGACACGATTTTCATTCGCAGCTCGAGAAGAACATAGATGCATCAAGACGAGTCTTACTCTTAGACTCTTCAAGATTGTTTCAAGTAAGTTCGAGACCACGTTTGAGATTATAAGCGCAAAAATATATTCAGGAAAGGTTAGCCCCCAAATCCACTGGAAGTCCCTTAAAAGACTAAAAAATTATACTTTTCAGCACTACTTTCATACCCCCCTACAGATAGGCTATCTGTACTTAATATGTTTAAAGAACTTTCTTCCTCTTTCAAGATTCTTTTTCACACGCTTCATGAGGCCCCGTTTTGAGACTATTCCAGAATTTTTCGGAATTTTTCAAGACTTACCAATTTTTTTGTACACTCGTCTATATAAACGAAGCTAGTGTGTGGTAGAGCTGAATTCTAAAAAGTTAAAGACAAGAATGAAAGGATCTGGGGTAGAAAACAAACTGGCTAGCTTAGATATATGTGGGTATTATGCTAATTCTAATCTGTAGGTATTTACAGTTTTCAAATGTCATTTTCTAAAAGTATCTTGAAGAGAATTACAAAGTCTCAAATAAGTCTGGAAAATAATTTAAAAATCCAGATTTCTCGGTAAGAAGTCCTATACGTTTAACACTCTCCTCATGACGCCTCCTTCTCTTCTTCCAATGTGGGACTCCAAATACAAGAAGTCTACAGGTTTGGAAAATTTGAAAAGTTTGGTAAAAGTCAGGAATTTGAAAAGTAGGTCAGGAAGTTTGTAAATAGTCAGGAAATTCAACAATATTTTTAAGAAGTTTGAAAAAAAACAAAGAATGAACTCACGAAAATTTTTTTTCGTGATTTAATTTTACTTCAGCACTCTGTATGTATATCTGTGAACACCTTCCTAATGCTTTCACCAAAAAATCAACTTCGAATTTCAGTTCATTTTAACCTTAGCGTCTAGTAGTATAAACATAAATATATATACTGTCTATACTGTAAAGGATTAAAGAAGAGAAAAAAAAAAGTTTGGAAAAAGTCAGGAATATATATTTTTCCATTTTTGTAGACACCTTGAAATACTTCGCAATTTCATAGCAATATTGATGACTAGTGTATTTTTCATATCAACAGGTACAATTTTAACCCGTACGAGTGTAACATTTAAGCACTCTCCACCTTTTCCACCTCATTCCGCGATCGATATTTGTTCGATCGGTAGATCGGTCTGCAGCCGATTACATTATACCCCCCCCCCCGCCGCCACTTCAATAAAAATCGAAAACTATTTATCAAGTTGATAAAGAGGCGTTTGGAAAAATCGATAGAATCTGGAATTGAATCTTTATTCTTTTTTGTCAACCCAAAATGTTTGCACCACTTAAGGGGGGGGGGGGGGAAAGGTCGGTAAAAGCAACGTCGTTGACCGTAGCGTACAGTGCAAATATGGTAATATGCTAAAGTCGTTTGATTTTCCCTCTCCGTTTCATCAAATTATTTCGTTAGAATGTACCTACGCTCGTTATAAATTATACAAAATACGAGTAGTGTTTGTAGTTTCAACGGTCCGACCGTATGTTCAGTACCGAACGTATAAGTGTGTGTTAATAAGCATTGGCTTTTCGTACATAAGAAGCTTCCTGGACATCGATGCATATTTTGTGCATGTGTGGTAGAGGTAGAGACGCCGGTGCAGAAGCGTACCTTGTGCGTGTGCGTGTGAGTGTGCGTGTACGTGTAGGTGTACGTGTACTGCCCTATACCTATGCTCAACTGTAAGCTAATACGACTTGTAAAACATATTATAACGAGTGAAAACATTTACTCGCCCAAAGAAAATTCTCCCATCGCGATTGAACGAAATGCGAGCAAGCGGTAGGTACTCGACTGCAATAATTACAAATACGTACTTATTTTTTATTATTTATTTATTTATTTATTTATTTATTCATTTATTTAATATACCTGTACACATGTATATTTTATTTTGTGCGGAGTTCGTTTTATACCATAGAGTTCCGGCGAAGTGTTTGCATGTCAGCCATTTCCGTCATACACTGTATAGATATAGATACACTACATCGAAAATACCGACCGGATGCTCCCGATGGAAAAACATATCATCGCGATTTTCGCAACGAATTTAATACGCTGTGATATTATAAAGTGAGGTTGCCGATTTTTTACAATTAGAATAAGTAAAATCGAAAGCGTTTTTGGGAAACAATAAACTTCAGAATTATTAATTCTGCGAATACTTGGCACCATTAACATTATGTTCTTGTTCGTCTTGCTTACTGTATGTAGGTACAGCTGTCAATTGTTACATCCGAAAATATCAACGTAACACTCGACGTAATTGTTTTGGCTATTTTGCAACATTTCATTCCCTAGTTTGACAAATAATTAGTCTACCGCGTTAATTAAAATATTACGTAAGTCGTGGTTCAGTTGTCAAACAAAATGTTTGATGAAACGAAACGTGCCTATAAACGCGTAATAAGTTGGTACGTAGTCTAAGTATCCATTCTTTATCGCGAGTGGTGTAAATCGGGCACTTTCAGTAATAAATGATACTATAGGAGGTACGCAATCAACCACCAAATCGGTATACCTACATAGATAAATACGCCGTAGATGAAAGTGTAAACTAGATTAATGTCTTTACAACGCACCTCAATATAATATGTACGAGATGGCCATATTTTCCGCACCTTTTTACGCCATCAAATGTCACAAATGGAGAAATAGTCGCAAATCCGGTCACTAGCTAAATCTACTTTTCGTTCGGATCTATGGTCAAGCGGATACTCGTATATAAATTTATATAAATTTACGGGAACAGAAGTTCAACCGTCTTTGTTTTTGAGCTAATGAAAGCTGGACGATACGCAAACTCGTATAATATCTAATTAGCTGTTTATAATTCTGTTACCTTCTTGTCCACTGATGCTGTGCCCGCTGGAATTTTCATCTGTAAAAAAGAAAACGAAGTGCATTAGGTGAGTTACCAGCAGAAAGAAAGTAGTAATTCCGGTCAAATTTGCAAATTCGTTCGAACGTTACTGTTCGAACAAATTGGATTGAAAAGAAAGACTCGTAGATGCGTGAATTGTTGGGCAAATAACTTTCATTGTCTTAATTATTAGCACTATACCATTAGAGTCACTCTTGCCAACTCTTCACTTTCCCGAAACCGGTGATATCTAATTGCAGAGAAAAATACGGAGACTTTTTTTTTTCTTTTGCAAATAATTTGTTACTGCCTGCATCCATCCCTATACTATGTAGTTATCTACAAAGAAGATAGAATGCGTTTTTCCTCGTCGAAGGCCTAAGAATTATAATGTATAAGAAATACTAACAAACTGTAAAAGCTCATATCGACGACATGCCGAAGCGAATTTGTTGGAGAAAGGGCGACGAGAAGGAAAGAACTACTAATTTTTCCAAAAAATAGTATATTTTACAACAAGCGCTTCTTGCAAAAGTTGCAAACTATATATTTTTTTAATACATGCTCGAAAAGCAGTAGTTTATGGGAGTTGCTGGAACGCTTAGGTATCAAAAAACGCATGGTGGAAGACTAATTCTCAATAAATAAATAAATAAATAAAACGACGCGCTTGTCCTTCTAGCGTGAACCTTCCTTCTACTGCCAACTGCCAAGTAAACATACGGTCTTGACGTCACTTTTTTGCTCTAGTGTAAAACTGGATTATTTTTGCATCCTTTTTGGTGTATTGTTTATGCACTACATTGTCGATTCGGAAATTTCACTTCTTGCACTGAAAAGTGGTTACAAAGAAGATGCTTTTCGAGCATGTAGGAAGAAAAAAACACGTATTTTGGGATCGCTACATAAAAAGGAAGAAAGAAAAAAGAAAGGAAAAACAAAGTCGGAAGAAAAAAACAAATTGATACCTACATAGTCGACACGGCTCCTCATTTGACAACTGATATTTCGAGTTTTCCCACTGACTATAACGTCTGTTGGGGAAGAAAAAATTCCTTTTTCCCTGGACACACGCGTGTTCGTATAATACTCGTATGTACAGTATACCTAAATATTATTTGAAGTTTCGTTCACAACTCTCCAGCCAGATTCGAATAATTTAAAAATTACATTTTTTTAAAATAAATTCAGTCCCCTTTCGTTTTTATTTAAAGAATTTTTTATTATTTACGAGTATATTGTTGACATTTTTTTCATTTGTTTATGTGTTTGTTTATTCATTTCTTTGTCAGTCTATTGGTTTGGCGTCTGTCCGCTGGTCTCTTTGTTTGCCTTCGTCTTATTTTGTTTCTACTCATTTGGTTGCCCGATTGTCTCTGACTCGCTTACTGTTTGGTTTCTCTGTCTTGCAAGATATTTATCTAACAGGACTGCGCTTTTCGCTGTTCTTTTCACTGTTTTGGGTTTTTCCTGCGGTAAACAACACAAGCAGTCACTTTTCATGCGAGGAAGCGGAGACTATGTAAGTTTTCATCGAGAAGAAGAAAACTGCCTGATTAAATTAAATTTGCAACATTTTGTTTCTTCATTGTCACGCATCGTTGTACTTCATTCATCAAAAGATTGGAAATAAGATTCCGAAAGTATATTTTATATTATTCACGAGTGAGTAACCGATATGAAATTTTCCCGTAAGACGAACTGAAATGCGTATTATTCATTTTACGGTCTTTCGAAAGCAAAGGAGAGCGCAACTTTACCGAATGAGTTCGAGATGTGATGTAGGTTTATTTTTCTTCACAGGGATTGTTCCCTAATATTTTCTAGTTTTGTTTTTTCAACGCAGCACTCCCTAAATTGCTTCCATATATTATTCAAAAAGAAAGTAGCGCAAAATTTGAGTCAAGTCGTTCGATGATACTTCGTGCCTCGAAGGGGTATAAGTTTTTATGGGAAGTAACGCTGATTTTAAGAATTTCAGATCCTCAAGTAGCTAAAGCCTCTTCATGAGAGCCTAACATTTTTCTTTTGAAATGGGGACATTCGAGGGTCAACTGAGTTCATTTCATGGATTTTTACTTTTCTTTGACCATTTAAGCCCCGCAGGATGCGGGAAAACTGAAAACAATTCAAATCAGTTTTCTGTGAAGCCAAAATGGTTGACGCTGTAAAACAGACCCCGAAAATGGATTTAGCAACCTTTCAAATTCCCACTTCAAAAAGATCGTGTTTTTTCTTGTTTGAAAGGGAGTCAGCTGTTCCTAGAGGATCTGAAATTCTGGAAAATTCTATTCTATATCTTTTGTTGATTCGACCGTACTGGTCTAAGAATCTACGACTTATATTTTCCTTATGTTTTTATTTTTTTAATTCTTACAGCCATGCCCAACTGTTTACTTTTCTTTCTAAACTTTCACATTTTCTCCTTCTCTGAATCAAATTCTAGAAAAGTCCGTCCGTCAGTGTGTTAGAGGTGAGGATGATGGGGCGGGAAATTGACTCTACGATGTTCTATGGCTTCAGTTATGGCGCATGAATAGTGTCCGGATTTTCCCCCTCTCTTCATCTTATAGCCGAGTAAAATGATTAAGAAGTCTTAAATTTTTTTCTCGCAAATCTGATTTCGAGTAAAAACTATTTTTCTGAAGTTTCTCTCGAATAATGTGAACTATATATTTTCCTTGTGGACTCATTAAGAGGAACATTTTTAGTAAGGACTTCGTGTTTCATATTTCCGCGTGTGCCGAGTGATTTTCCAAGTCAAAACTGCTTTAGTCTTACTTACGTTCGACCGTATTTAACGCTGTCTTTCGTCAAAAGGCTAATTTCAACACGATTCCCGACATTGTCTTCCTGCCTGAATCTCGAGTGCGGCTCGCGAAATTCGAATTTTGATATTCGTACGTATCTTTCGTTGCGGTGTTGCGATGTTTACACAAATTTCACTGTTTCGGATTCGAATAATGCGAGTTATTTCTGTTTGTAATTCGTCTCATTTTTCACTCTCGTCGAAGTGATGAGTCCAGCTGTGCCGCTAATACATATGTAAGGCTGTTTTAAAATCGTCTTTTTAAGCACTCTACTACATATAACTCTTCACGCAAGTTCCCATCCTGTGCTTATATGTATAGAGTCTATAACGGGCTCGCCCTGATCCATATTATGTCTTAGCTATTCGCGGGTTGCTCTGTTGTTTTTGTGTGCGTGTCTAGTCTTAGAATACGACACTGGTTATAGGTTCAGAAGAGAAAATTTCGCGAATCATTTGTTAAATAAATAACGTAATGTGGCTTACATTCGTAGAAGCCTTTACGTGTAACATTCCAATTAAGGAAAATAAAGGAAACACTACGAACGAAACGACAGAAATTAACAATTATCTCGTCGAGTTCTGTACTTTGGAACTTCTGGCAATCGAACGGAATTCAGGTTGTCTCTCGACTAGAAAAAATGAAAAAGTTAACGTTCAAATTTTGGAATCGGAAATGAGCACTACCGGATATTAAAGGGCGCTTACAAGAAGGCGAACGCAATTCACCCGCCGGTAACAAACAAAGTGTAGCGCTTCGGTTCAACTGTATCTACTCGTAGGTATGTATTCGTAATTCGTACGACTACGCGGAGGAGAAAATCTACAACCGTTATTAAATTAAAATCAACCGTCATCTGCGAAACATAGCTGTGTTTTTGTGCAAATTGAATTTTTACACTCCTTGTAACAAAAGACGAACATTGATTCTATAACGTAAGGCCGCACGTTTGCGTTCTTATTCTTTTAATCAACATCTGTTTTGCCTTTTGCCCCATAACGCTTTTTCGTATCTATAACCTACCATCTCTACCTACGAGTAGGTACTAGGTACCTAGTGCCTCTCTAGACTCGTGGTATAGGGATGGATATCTGTTGCGCCACTTCCGTATTATCTTTTCCAGTTAATGAAAAGGTACCCGACAAACAATAAGTACAGCAGTATTAGCTATTATTAACTAAAACTTTTGTACTTCGGGTCGATGATTCCTCTCTCTCTCTCTCTCTCTCTCTCGGTTTGGTCTTACCGAAATTCAAATACGATTAATATGTGCCTATGTAATTCATTTCGTTTGCTTACACCTACTCGTTTCATTTAGATAAAGGCAGGTAGCGATAATTTTTCTTCTTCATTTTTTCACAGTTTACCTATATATATTATTATTTATTTATTTATTTATTTATTTTTTTAAATGTGAAGTCATCTTCATTCAGTGAATACAATGTATGACAAACGAAAAAAACAAAAAACAAAAAAAAGGAACTGGACAAGAAGAGGGGGACGGAAAGAGAGAATAAGTACGAGAAAGAAGAAGAAATGAAGTTCGATATCTCTCATTTTTCTTTGCCTGTTTAAAAGTTGAAGCAGATCGTTGTGATGAATGGAGACGACGTAAACATTCCGGAAATGAGGAACAAACGATGACAGTACAGAAACAGGGGGAAAAGATTCGAGGCACCGTTTCGATTCAATGAGCAAGAGTTAGAAAGGAAGATGCAGTTTGTTACGAACGAAGCCAAACCAGCTACTATTTACTCGGTTTTTCCTTCTTCTCCTCCTTTCAAAATGTACGAATAATAATTTTACTTTGAAACCATGATCGCTCCTTTATTGTCTACTCGTGTGCCGAAAAATGATGTTTACCTACACTATAGGTATTCCCGACGTTAAAAAATTGTATATTTTAATGGACGGTGAACTTAAAACTGCACACATTGCAACTACGATACTGATGTAAACGACCAATTCCATTATTGTTCAGTATATATAAAACTAGTAAGAGTGACGCTGACAATGCGGTGGTCTCTCTCCATTCAGAAATTTTGGTACGGACTCAATAAGGTGAATACCAGCATCATTTGGCATAAAAGTGTTAGAATTTCTCCCGAACAACCCTAACGTAATCGCTCTCAAATATTCCCACGTCTGTTTCAATTATGGGCTTCCATATAACGAGTATAAACATGATAAGAGCTCCTTTTTATAATAAGTCCACAAGAAGCACGTCATTATGCTCCAATTTAGTGGGTGAGAGGTACGACGTTTGCGACGAGATTAGAAAATGAAGAAAGCGGTTTTAACCCGCTGAGTAAAATCAGAGTACAAAAGTAAATTAAGTACTTTGAATTGAGACAAAGCGCGCCGCATGCGTATACGACCAGCCCCGTAGAATTTCCACGGGCCCCTTCTCCCTCCAGTTCAATGTATTCTTTTGTTAGAAGGGAAAAAATTATAGGCTGCGGGATAAGAGGTTTCTTTCATGGTGTAAGGAATGATTTCTGATTTGATATATTGTATGATGTAGCCATAAGCGCTGAAATCCAGGCCTTTTAAATATATATCGGGCCCCCTTGAAAGTCCGGGCCCGAGGTATTTTCCCCTTTCCCCCTCCCTCTCGATAGGGTTGTATACATCTCAGGGCTATACGCGCACTGAGCGGTTAGGCCGTTCAGCCATTCTCCTTGAAAGTTGAAACCATTCCAAATTTCCGAACCGTTCTTGTTCATAATGACGTACTTCTTGTACACTCATTATAAAAAGCATACCTATTAAGCTGCCTACGTATTATAGGTACAACAAGGTGCATTCAAGTGCGCGATATCAACCCGTGCGTTCGCTTCACTCGCCTTCGGCTCGTTTCGCAAACTTTGGCACTCGTCAATAATCACGCACTTTATGCACCTAGTTGTACAATGTACTATTTTTATTATTTTATCTTGGTTACATTTTAAATATTCATTAAGTTAAAATTAAATACTACTTTGAGAAAACAAAGAATATTCGAATGCGAATTTTACTATTAAACTTAGATGCTTTACGTATTAGTAATTCTTAATTGGATTATTTTCCTTTAGATTATTAAATATTTTAATTTCAATAAGAAATGTAGGACTCTTTAGTCAATTTTAATTCGAAATTAATTGTCAAATTAAATTTAATATTATAAAAATTAACGTGAATTACAAACTAAATATCATGGAAACTAAACGTAGTATTAATGATGCAATAATTATTAGAATTAAAATCAATAAAAATCTATTAAAAATTCGCGATGTTCATCTGATTTCCTGGAAGTTTTCCAAGTGGGTTACACAAAGAATTTCCTAGAGTAGAGCTCATCGATTTCTAACAAATCTATTCAGGATGGAATAAATAGTGGAGAGATCAAATTTCTTATACGACCATGACTCCCATACAATGAAAGTGAGTACAATGTAGTCAATAGTAGACTTTTTTGAAACCATTACCAAGCATGCACTATTTACTTTAGTTTTTGTTCCATTCATTTTTATGTACGAAACGGCAAAGGGGGCATAGATGAGAGACTTGAAGTACTGAAATAAAGTTTTTATATCTTAGAGAAATGTAGAAGCCTAAAAATTATTATTTTTCTCTCTTGTAACAGATTACGAATCGAATAATGATCGTTCGTTTGTGCCACGAAATTGACACTTATTATAAAGATTGTCCCTGCCATGTTCTTTAGATGTTGTTTACATGTTCTCTCTGTACTTAGTTCGCAATCACTTGGGCTTATTGAAATATAACGCTGCTATTACTCTTCCTTTCTTTTTGTTACATATATTCGCTTTAAATATTAAAATTTATTTTTGTTTTTTCCCCCTTGACGTAGGTATTTTCTAATGCGCTCTAATGGAAAATGAAAGGAAATGTTCAACACCAAGAACTACAGATAGCGTACAGTAATGCAACGAAGAATAGTTTTACAGTATACCAACCAATGCGTATATATGTATATCGTTCTTAGGTACCGGTATATTTTCAGTATATTATTATATTTGAACTGCGAGTTGCCTTCGTAAGCCTATCAATAACTTTATTAACTACCCAACACTCACTGTACAAATTTATGTTCCGGTTTTAGTTATCTTTTATAATATGTAGTTTCTTTCGTCCCTGTATTCGAGGAGAACATTACGATGAGTGAATGTAGTACGACTACGAGGGAGATACGGGGGCGCCGGAAGAAACATTTTTCTGGGAGGGGGGACACTAATGAAGAAATTTTTAGGGCAAATTATTATAGTACATATGTAGGTATAGCGATTGAAATATTTGTTGAAAAAAAATTACAGAAGGCCTGCGTGATTAATAATAGAATTTAATTCAATTACCTATCTGTAATTTGAGTTTGACCGAGGGAGCAAAATGATACGTTTTCCCCGCAATTAATTGAGTTGTGGGGGGGGGGAGGAGGCAAATTCCCCTCTTGCCCCCATCTCCGGCGCCTCTGAGGAAGAAAGAAAATGATGACAATTCCATGTGAACCAAATAAATTCAGTATTACTGTTCGTACTCGTTGTTTCTGGCGAGTTTTAACTGATATTAATTAATTAAAAAAATATCAGCAACATCGCGCTTCAGAAATACATCGCGATACATTCCTCACACGCTTACACGTATAGAAATGATTTTTTATGATCACACTCCGATGCCTTTGATTACAAGGTTGAATAAAACAAAGAACAGGCGATATTAGAAGTTGGCACTGTTAGTACTCGAGTGGACTAATAATTTATTTTGAGTTTTGACGATGACACTTACTAAAAACTATCTAATATTTTGGTGTAAAAAATAACGTATATCAAGTTTCGTTGAAAAATATTATAATATTTAGGTTTTGCCCAAGAAGCTTAAAATTGAACATAGGATTTTCCACGAAGAAATTTGCAATAGGTATAAGAATAATTCTGGAAACAGAGTTTGGCTAAAAAAATTAGGTCGAGTTGAAAAAATTGCTTTCATTAGTTCACCAGTCGATCATCACTTACCTACACAGAATTTTTAAAAGGGAAAAAATGTCAGAGGCGATACACCTCGTAATTATCAGAAGGCGCGCAGTGCACTGACATCTAATAACGCTTATTATTTGCATTAAATACCGCGTACATGCTTAATTGGTAATCAGTGTGAGTAAATTTTCCTACTCAAACTAGCTTTACTTTCAGAATTTTGAAGAGCAAAATTGATGTAAATTTTTGTATGAGAAAAACAATGTCACACATAAGCTCCTTTGAAAAAACTTAAATTTTTCAAGGAAATCCTGGATCTGTTGTTTTTATAGAAAAATTCGTATTTCTCCTAGTGGCGCTCACATCTGTTTAAAGTAGTGTATGTTTGTGTACCAAATAAATAGGTACACCTATACGTTATTTTGCATACATCATGCCTTTACCGTAAGCTATAGTACAAACGTAAGAACGTTTTGTTTTGTCACGACCTACGAAAATATGCTTTAAATGTTACGTACAGTTCCACGAGCACGGTTGCTACTACAGACAGACTGTAAATAAGGACCGCAATTTGCTCGAACCTATACTCGTACACAGTACATACATATACATTGCAGCACGTTGTTTTCATTCTGATAAAATACCATAATGTGACTAATCAAACGCAAAATACTATCGATCACATTTTGTTTATTGCTTATCAGTTCGTATGAACTTTTTTTTTTTCTTCTGGCTTTATTTCTACTCTCCTTTTCCTCTTCTTCATCAGATGTTTGTACTTTCATTCAGTTGCCATAATAGTCAAAATGTATTGGCGGCTTTGGGTTTTTTTATTTTATTTATTATTATTATTATTTAAAAAAAAATTTTTTTTTTTTTGGGGGGGGGATGCAAGCGGGGTCAGAATTATTGTATATTTTTCCTAAAGATATTGAAGATAAGTATACCGGTTTCTTCTTACATTTCAACTTTTTTTCAATTTTGGGGAAAGATTCCGACGTTAGTAGACGTGATGTGAACGTACAACCAACTTATTTTACAGGAAACCTTGGGTAAAACTATCTATTTTCTTTGATTTATAGTCCGTCCCAAATAAGAATGCCGAAAACAGCTCAGGCGTATCACACTTAGCTGCGTATCTATGCAGCCCAAAAAACATTTTTACGTTATCAATCGCTGCGAAAATTCAGATTTATGTAAAAAGTTGGTGTATGAAATTCATTCTCATTCATTAAGAAATTAATATTATTTTAAGTCAACGGAGTATCTATGCTTCGATTTGTAGTGTTGTATGAATAACTACCTTTTCCTTTCCCCACATGCCACCCGTACTCGCATCTGTTTTCGGCATTCTTATTTGGAACGGACTATAGTAGCCTTCTTTGAAATGGTTCTAAAACAAGATCGTTTTCGTTTTGTTGCGGAATTCGTTAAAAAAATAAAAAAAGGCGGGTACACTAATATTCACTTTACCTGTTTGTAATATAAGATGGACTCCTACGGAGTTTTTTTTCTTTTACGAATTTTGTAGCGAAGTTGTAAGTAGGGTGCCACTTATTTCTAAGAATTCAAATTTTGGAAAGCACGCGCTCGGATATTGCGACGTTATGCCTAAAAAGTATGTATGTATCTAAATTTTGATTTACTAGAAAAAAAGATTAACCCGCGTGGCAGAGATGCTCAAGTTTTGAAGATACGCTGCCCTGTACTTCAATGGAAAACGAAAAATAGGTATATTAGAAGTAACTTTTTTTTCAGTACTGAAATTTCATGTTATTTGATATAAAAAATTCGATAAATATTTCAATTTAAATAATATTATAGTAAAAATCTAAGCGCTAACTCTCAAAGTTTTGAGAGTTGCCGACCACTTCAATCCCATTTAGTACTCTCGAATTTCACCTATGCTTACATAAAATAGTACTACTAAGCTTGTCAAAAATAATACTGAAAAACTTTGTTCTTTCGTTAGTACGATCGTCAAATAACACAAATGAAACGTATTTAAAAGACGAATAAATTTCAAAATTCTCAGTTTCGTTATTTTCTTGATTTCCCCCCCCCCCCCCAATTATTATGAAGCCACTATATGTCTCGAAAGTATCCATTAGCGGAAAGGTAGATGAGGGTGTTGTTTATGTGCTTGTGGGCATAGGCGCCGACTTATGGAAACTATTGATGAGGGGGGGGGGCGGCAGAATCAGTCGGAGTGCGGTTTTTTCTTTAATTATTTTATTAAGACACGTCTGATATTTCGGTATGATCGATTTTATTCTTATTTGTTTTCTCTTCTTGTTAAATTTAATCATTGCTGGTAAAATTTGTTGTACTTTTTCCATTTTTGAGTTGAAAATATTAGGGGGGGTCACCCCTTCAAAGGTTTCGTGGAGGGGACTTCTCCTCCTCCCCCTCCCCCCCAAGTGCCAAGTCGGCGCCTATGCTTGTGGGAGTTAGAGAGGGCCAAGATTCGACTATGGGGACGTGGTGAGAGTTACAAAGGCAGATGACGGAAGGGCATGAGAAGAGGTGGTCCATGGTGAGAGGGTCGTCATTTTCACAGCGTGGACAGTTGAGGGGATAAAGGTTAGTGAGAAGGTGCGTATGTGATTTTAATTTTCCCATACTGTAACTTCTTTAAAAAATTTATATCATTGAGGAGAGCCTCTACTGATTTGTATAGCAAAAAAGTTAGTCTCATCTTACAGCAAAACGAGTTTCTTCTATCAATATTCTTCTTAACTGGTTTCGGAATATCAAAATTTTAAAGGAGTCATCGTCGAGAACGTGTGGCAGGTTTCAAAAATTCTAAGACTCGGGGAGGCGTTCCGCCCGAGAAAATAATCATTTCAACGATTCAATAAAATCGCTTCTACCTGTAGGGAAGTTTTCCTTTATTTTGAAACTCAGGAAGAATTCATTTCCAGTTGATATAATATATGCACCTAGCATTAGGAGCTCAGTTGGTCCTAAAACCAAACACTCGATATATGTATTTTATGAACTCGTACTCCTATAGAACGATCAAAACACACGATGTGGCAAATATTGCACTTTATCACTCCTTATCTCCTTATAAATGGTAAAGCAACTAAACAGCAAAAATTTGACCATCCTGTAACGTGGGTTAGTTTTAGTTTTTTCGAACCAAGATTTGGGTACTTTCATATCGGAATCTTAAGAGTTACAATATCCGGGCGCACGTTTTCCAATATTCAAAGAAAAACAACCATTGTATAGATAAGTATGGCACGCTAGTGAAGCAAGAGGAGAAGGGGTATTCATCTTATTTAAGCAAACTAACTAACACTAATCTAAATAATGGATTCTAAAGGCTAAAATGAAAGAAGAATCATCAGTTAGCTATACCTATTAGGCTTCGGTAAAAGAAGGAGAATATTTTCACGACTGCCTCGTGTTAGAAAGAAAACGTACATAATTATGTAAATAATATAAAACTTTACAAAACATAAATCGAGAAAATCGCCTTTGGATACCGAAATGATGAGGCAGCTCTGTTGATTGCTCAGATGCCTATACATTTTACGTTATCCCGCGAAATTTCCGACGACAATTGGTCAACTCGATTTTTTCTTCCCATATCTCGACTACGGGTCGATAAATAAATTCGTCGTTAACGCGCACGATAACCACTATTATTTTGTCTTTTGTGCGTTTCGACGAAACTGGTGAGTTTTACTCGTAGTAAGTACGAGTAGATAGAAAATGATACGAGTATAATGTTAAACCTTAAACGGATGTGAATGCGTCGCGGTCGCGGCGGTTGTCTTTGCTTATATTTAGAAAAGAGTAATAAATGGATTCGTACATAAATGCTCACTTTTTTTCTTCTCGTCGCTGGTTATATTGGCGGTGTGGGACGAGTTGATTAAAGCGTGATGAATAATCGCGGTTGATTGATGATGCGGATGAGAATGTAGAGGATCGAGATGTCCATGCCCCATTGTACCTAAACCAGAAGTAGAATGTCCTAAGTTCGAATGTCCATGCGCTACGTATCCATGTTCGAGCTGTATTCCAGGCAGTTCCATGCTAATCATTACACATCATTTTCACATCAACTTCATCTGAAACAGAGAAGAGAAATACCGAAATCTATATTACGTTTTTGAAGTCGGTACAATTCGAAAATGTTGGTTCTAAATGTGTAAATGTGTTAAACCGATAAAATCTCGCGACTCAAACGTCACGCCGTCTCGACAGTGGGGTAGCTATTGATCAGTGTTCTGAGGACCGGATTCAGGCAAACTTGATAGTTCGAATCCCATCTGAACCGATGTTTGTAAGTCGAGGTTCCGACGCATACTTAATCGATAGTGGAAAAAAAGCGAATAATTAAGGTGCTATCGACTGCGGAGAAAACATAAAAAACATGAGACTCCTCGTGGCATTCTTACGTAGGTATTAGTATACAAATATTATTGTCATTCAACTTCACAAAGTATCTACCACGAATAGCATAGATAGGGAGCTGTTAAGGCGAACGGAGAGTTGACATTTTTTAAAGGAAAATTATGTAATTTTTGATCGCGAGCGGAGCAAACGAAAATTGTTTAGATTTTTCATTCATTTGAATTGAGAAAATCAATTTTTAAAATGCTTTCTCGCGCTCTTCCTCATTTAAGCAACTGGTATCTATACCTTCAAAATATCTACCTAAATTTGTTAAACACCATGTAGAATGGAGAACTGATAACCGTAAATCAACAGGAATACGGGCGTAGTCTTTCAATTTCCTCGTTAGTTTTAATTTTTTTAATTTTTCTATTTCTCTTAAATAATGATGGAATTTGAAGGACTCTTCATAGAGTACCTATATGTACACATAGTAAGTTGCTCGAGCTCGGTTGAGAATGAAAATTCTATCGAACAATTCTGACTGGACGTATAGTTGGTTACAACCATACCTACAATTAAATTCGAACGTAGGTACCACGCGGTTTATTTCCCGCAGGATATTGTGGAAAGACGGTTTCAAGGTTGACTTCGGATAACGAGTTGTTTAGAGCAGAATAAATGAAGCACCTATCTAATTTTGTACACGATTTCCGTAGCTCGCCACTTCTCGAAATTTTATTCTCACAACGAGAAATACACCATTGAACGTGGGCTATCAACATCTAATGCTACTGCAGTGAGACAGTGACTTACAAAACAGGTACCTACATTATGCGAATAGATTTTACTTATTGAGAATTCTGCAAAATGGTCATATTTGTATTTACTTCTGAAGTCCGAATCATTTGTCTTCATTAGGTGTATCTGTACTATTGTTTCGTGCCGAAAAAATTTTAACTACTTTCGCGTTATGATCCCGAGCTCCGCCTTCCAATTTAACTTCGGGTAGTTTTAATTTTTCCTTTACATTGCCGTTACGTTATGGTAATTTGTATACTCGTAGATTGAAAAGGGGTCGGTAACATTTTTGAGTTGTAGGCCGTTTTGTTAATTATCAAAAACTTCACGATTCGAAGCAGGCCACTAAAACAGCTACGAGAATAAGATTTGAAAATAACTCCATGTAAGGCAAATCAATTTCTAATACCGACGTGTAAAAATGGACCGATTCGGTACTTTGGAATTTCGGAAGGATTATTGGATTACGTCAATAATAGACCATTATATGAGGAGCGATTCCGTTCCAAAACGAAATAAACACATAGTTTTAAATTGTTTAGAAAACACAAGAAACTGTCTGCAGATCAAAATTTTGATTTCTTCCTTCAGATTTCTGACAAAGCTATTGGCATCAACCTTGACGGATACGTTCTAAGAATTTCCGTTTTAGAAACTGATATTTTCGGAAATATAATATCTGAAGAAAACTTTCAAGACTGTACTTATTGCGTTTCAAAACTGGAATACAAGTGCAAAATATAAGTAAAAAGTTTCAATGTTTTCAATCCGATGGAGGGCTCAAATTTAACGTAAAATGCGCTTAAAAGATTCTCACAAAAAACTATTATTCGCGATTACATCTTGCAGACAATTATTATTTGTGAAACGCGTTATTTTCTGATTGTACGTAACAACGGCGACATATTAGCTCAAAACTGACATCTTAGGAATTCTAATTTATTTATTTAATTTTTTTTTCTGAATTAAAAAAATTATGAATATTAAAGTTTGAAATAATTTGGTTTCTTTGGCGCAGTTTAAGTAGATTACACTTTGAAAATTAAGGTGTTCCACAACGTTATAATTTTTATGAGCAGGTATCTCGAAAAATTATTTTTCATGAGAATTATAAAGTGTATACTCGTATATTATACGTTAAACGTTGAGTCTTATGCTCAAACTGAAGGTATTGACATTTTTACCGACATTTCGCGCAGTACTCATGGTTACAAAGTACAACTTTCGAGAGGTCAGCGTAATGCGAATTCCAAAATTTTTATTTTTCACTTCGTCTTAGTAAAATGACTTGTGACGCTAGAAAAGGTATCTGAAGTTGAAAATGAATTTTCCAAAATGAGGCTTAAGATCTTCAGAATTTTACGCTGTACCAGCTGTACACAGAGTTTAAATTTAGATGTTTTCCACCTTTTATATTTTTTCTCGCAACGTGTATCGCCTTCATTTATTATTATTATTATTACTTTAAATTTACGTCGTACAAATGGACTAAGCACCCATCCTGTTTGATCAAATCTGGAACATTCGAGCCCCACTGGTTAAAACGAAATTTTCTCTCTTTTCTACTCATTAGACAAACTGAGAAATTTCATCGAGGCAACCTGTGTTTTTTGGAATGAGTGTACATACTTTTTGACGGAAATCTACTTTTACAGTATTGTGCCCGAAAGCAGTATTTTGCTGGAGCTTGAAAGGGTGAGGAGGAAGAGGGGAAGAAGAAGTTGCATTACGAAGCACACTGTTCGTGAACAAATCTGGTGGAAATAAAAAATCTCGGTGGATAATTATGCTGAAAAATCGTTGTAGCTGCATATAATATCTTACTACTCCTTTATCCAACGGTATAGCCAAGGAGCTATGGAGTAGCGCCCGTTCTGGGATAGAAATATATAGATTATCGTACTACTTCTAAGGATGTTGAACTAAAATTAAGCGGGGTAATCAAAATTTTGATCCTAGATAATAGAACTTGCGGGAATTCATTATAAGGGGCTTCGTGACTATTGGTGTAGGCCGTTATGTGAATGCACAGCTGCTGTTTGAAAATGCTCGCTGTATATAATATAAGTATGCACACTCTCATCGAGTTTCTAGAACTGTTGTTTTCTACACCATCTACAACATAAATTATGTACTATGTACTTGTACTACTGATGAAGGGTCCTATGACGACATGAAGAAAGTCTGCTGCGTCTCTTCAATCTGTTAAAGCGTTAAATTTACCGAAATAGGCAAAAGAGAACCCAAGCTATCAAACTGTATAAAAGCTGTCAAATTTTCCTACATGGTACACAGTAGCTGCGCTTGAGTTCCCTTAATTTCGTTGGTTCCTTCGCTTTAAAATGCTCAACGATTAAAATTTCGTTTCACCTCGAATTTAAAACACGTTTTTCTTTCTCTAATTCGTTTAATAAGCCGACGTATTCTTTCTAATCCAAAAATATCATCGCACAACTGTTTTTGTGTCCTATCAGATGTATACACTGTAGTGTGTAACCGAAGAACGGCCATGAGTCCGCACAACCATCAACATTTAATGTTACTCGAAAACTATCTCGTCGAAAAATTATTAAAAATTAATTGGGATTATTATTTAGTAATGCGCGGATTCGACAATAATTCTCATGCGACGTTAATTATTTTGAAACAGTAGGCTAATAATATCTCCCTCCCCCTTCAGTAGTTATTACTGAGTAGGCAATACTGGCATTGGCGTCGTCGTATCGTGTATAGACGACAAATAAATCTTATATTATACGAAGATAATAATAAATTATTACACTACGTTCGTGAAGAACAACATTCAGTACCTAAATCGCAGCTTTCAAAATATCTCACCGATCGGTATGTATCGCTTTTACTTAAAAATTGCTGGTGCTAATCACCTTCTCAAATAATTGAAATACCAATTATTCGTCTTAGACGCTATTCCACTATTCAAGTCTCCGAAAAATCTCCAAACCAGTGTTACAAACTTCATTTTATCGCTATCGCTATCGCGGCAGGGCGAAGCTCGGCGATGATGTGCCGATGCCGATGCCGATATGCATATTTCATCAGTTCGACTATTTACGTACAATAAGTAGGTATCCAGGAGGGGGCACATCCCCCCGCCAATATTTTTACATTGAGCTGTAATAAAGGAATATCCTTTTTTTATATACCACGGTAATAAAATTCTATAGAGAAGCAATGAAATTTTCTCGAGTGGATTGCCCCCTCCCCCATCATATTGAGCACGCTACGCCTCTGTAGATATCCTATGTGGTACGTATATATATATATATTCACACTTCTCTTATTTGAAACTTGATTTTTTTAAGGAAGTGGCGCGACAAATGCTGTCAATGGAGAACAGCACTGAGCCGCACGACAGCGCTATCAAATTCGATTGACGCGCGCCACTTCCTCGGAAATCAAGCCGCTACATATTGTTTACGATCGGCGAGAATTGGTATATTTATTTCGATTGACACGCGAATTGGATATGATTTTCGATTAATTTTCTTTTTAACGATGCGACGCACACTGGTCTGAAAAGTCATCCTGTAGCTCGCATTAATTCTTAATAACGTTTAAGATCTGATATATGGGTATTTTGGACTGGGAAATTCGAACTTTTAAGAATTTTAACCGTAGAACTCCTCATACTTCCGTGGGAAGGAGCGGCAATAACCCACCAGTTTTACAAAAATGAATAAAAATTTGATATTAGTATCGATATACAGGTTTTTGATCTGGACAATTCAAATTTGCAAAAATTTTCACTGTAGAAACCTTTGTAGTGCTCTGGGAAGCTAAGAAAAAATGTAGAATACATATAAACGAGTATATATAAGTAGTTTGAGCTATAGAATTCTCTAATTCACCGTAAATCCTCTCCCCGTAGTGCCGCAGAAGGCCAATGACTAATCAAATTTTCAGAACTGAGTTTTGTATATAGAGATGGTAATTTTTAAGAGAACATCTAGTTAAGTTCGTATTTGATGAATGTCCTGTGATCGGAGACGAACAGGGACGCAAAATTAATACCCCCTGAAAATTAACCGACGGAATCGCTAAAAAAAGTAACAAACTAATTTATAAATTTGAATACTCAAATAAAAAGTTTGATAACCCATTGGATAAGTTATTTGCGAATAAGCTGCGTAGAAAAATGAAAAAAACTTCTGGTTTCAAAATATCAGCCCTGTTTTTCAATTAGATAAAAAGTTATACAAAAAAACCAAAGAAAGTGATTTTTTTGTTCGAGTGAAGTTTCTGAAAGTGATTAATATTAACAGGGAGTGTAATATATCAAGATGTCTGGAGAGTACGTACTTTTAACATAGCATGATTTTAAGGTACAGTTGCCATATTTTGGTGAGAGATGAAACTTTGACAAAAAGTGTGGAGCTCCAGTCATAGAATGGCATGACAACTTTTGTTTTACATCAGCAGGAAGGTATGGCGGATGTTCGATTCGGCAGGCTTAGCTATGAAAAAGCTGCGGAGTATCATCACGTTCCCATTGGTTCAAAAAAAAAAAAAAAAGCTCCAGCGGAGAGTGTTACTTCAACAGAGCTTGGCAGAAAACTTTCTTTCCGAAGAAATCGAACGTAGTTCGGTCGAGTCTTACTAATTTTATAGAAATTTTTTTTTTTTTTTTTTTTGGAATGGCCAGAGCAGGTCTATGCCAAATGGCGTTCCAGTTGGCAGTCAAAAATGATCTGAAATATCCGTTCGCCCAAGACGTTGCTAGTAAGTGTACATCGATCATCGCTGAAAGTAAAATTTGAGAAAAAATGAATCACTATATATCTTACACTCTAATGTGTTATGTTTTGGGTAGAAAATGGCTGAAATTATTTATGCAGCGACATCCTAGTGTATCATTTCGAAAGCCAGAAGCACCGTCCATTACTCGCTTCAGCGGTTTTACTATACATCAAAGGTATATCGGTTTTTGGATTTGGTAGAAAATGCATTCAAAGAGTTCAAGTTCGAGTCCAACCGTATAGTCAGTGTCGATGGATCCTGGCTCAGTGTAGTGCAGTCGAAAAATCCTGAAGTGATTGCCCTAAGGTACAATTCTTGCAAAAAACGTATTATCAGCAGCGTCGATATTCAAAATAATAATTCAGAATGCCCGTACTGTAGCAGTTCCTGTCAAGCAGATCGATGCGGTGAAAAGTGGATTTGTTGTATCAATCCATATTGTCGACGTTGGTTGCATGAATTATGTGCTGGTCGTGAACCCGATAAAAAAACATTTGTGTGCGAATTTTGAATAATTTTAAATTTATTGATGTACTTGCTAATCTAAAATAGAAGCTTTCCACCCGAATTTTAACACATGTATAATATTGTTATTATCTTTTTTTTTCTCATATAAACACCACATTCCATATTTTGCTATTCGTTATTCCACATTTGAAGCATTTCTCTTGATTTCCAACTTTTTTGGGGGAAAAGAATGGGCGGGTCAGTTATTTTTCTATTTTAGGGGTACAAAGTAGATATATGTAGGTTGAGCTACACGGAACATTTTTTTCAACCAATAATATTTACTCCCTAGGTTGCCTACAAGAGATCCCATCCCACATTTGGCATCTTTCCTCTAAATATTTAATGAAATGCGTATCAATTAATACATTAAATATTGATACTCGAACTTCAGAACATTTTTCTGTTCAGGAGTAATATTAGGTATGTGATGAAATTAATTTTTCATCATACACACCTAAAAAGTGGTTCGTTATGCAACACATGATTGGTCATAAAGTGCGACTTTTTAAGCTGTATCCCGAATGCGGAAGAAAAAGTAACAAGCGGGAGAAGAAGTAACCTAACCGGGAGCAAAAATAACCAAAACGGGAGAGAAAAACGTGAAGATTCCTATGATTTTTTTCTGTGGAATTAAACTTTCGTAGACATTTTTTAGGTGTGTATGATAAAAAACGTCGTATGCACCACAGGAGAGAAGTAATCATTTACACTCGTGCGTTCGCTTCGCTCGCTTTCGCTCGTTTCGCGAATCTTCGCACTCGTGGTAGAACGATCACTTCTCTCCCTTAATGCATTTTTGTATTTCATTTGGTTTTCAACTATAATGTATGTATACTTATCAAAATTAACAGAATTGGTATATTCTGTTTCCCTACTAATAAAAATCACTAGATTTTTCTCTAGTTCATTATGTCCTTACTTGTCTCACTTGTAATTACACTGATGTCTTCTCCTTTTTTATCTTGCCTCGTTTTTTAGTTCAGTAATGAAAATATACAGCCTTATTAATGGGATCAAATTACTTTCAAAATATTTTTTGTGCGTAGAATAATTTTTTATCTCTAGGTACTTATAGACACAAAGCCAAAGAAGAGTTATTCTAAGAAAACAGTCAGAGATGGTTTTAGCCACATTTTGAACTCAAATGTTTAATATACGCTTTTTATACGCGCGTAAGTAAATAAATAAATAAAAGTTGGCTGAATGTTACATTTTGGAGACCAGAATCAAATTAAGTTTTTCCGCATGTTACTCAATTCTACAGTCAAATTCAATATATTTTGTTAGAAAACCATATTTTCATTTTACCCAAATGCTTTCGAATTACTCCCTTTTTAACCGCCCTTTACTCCTCGGAGATTCTGCTCTTCTAGTACAGTGACTTGAAAGTGATACCAGGCAGTATTATGCGCTGAGTTTCATTTCTTACGAGGGAAAACTTGACCCTAGGACACATAAGACGAGGTAAAAAAATACTTGTGAATCAGAAAGTGAACGATGCAATGAAGGACATGTTTCTCAATGAACACAATAAGTATTGAAGGATAAATTTTGTGAAATTTGAGAATATTTATTCTGAATTTAAATTTATTTGCGCAATATTCTACGCAACTGGTTCTGATTTGCTTTTCTTCTGCGGTTGGTAGATACAACTATTTTCTATTATTTTTTGAAAATAGTATCTTTTGAAAATTGGACCGCTAAATAAATTGAAGAACACATTTTATTAAATTTCTGGGTCTCCGAATCGGCAAAGCACGAATGATACGTGCATTCGGAAAAAGTTATATGTACTTCCTTCGGTAGTCTTAAGTCTTTGATATGCCCTATATATCTACTTGATATTGTCGATGAACTCTTTGTAATTTTCTTCAAAATTTCAGCCAATTAGCATTTGCGGGACACAGAAATCGATGAAGAAGAAAAATTAAGAATCCTCACTGGGACAACTTCCCGTGCATTTAAACGTTCAACTGTCTGTACTTTAATTTATAACTTATCTAATACTTAACTGTGTACTTGCTAAAAAAAAAATCCAAAATGATGCGGGTCCATAGTATACTTCTAAACTGCTCAGGAAGCACAAAATTAGCCTGCTGATCAAAATTTTGATTTTTATTCCTCCAGTTCCTCCAATTTTTGACAAAAGCTAGCTTCAACTTAATGTGTGCGGCCTAAAAACTTCATATCCAAAAGTAAAATATTGGCGAAAATATAAGCTGAAGAATACTCCAAGAACTATACTAACTGCATTTTGGAATTAGAATACGTACCAAGCGAATAGACTTGCTGCGTTTTGGAAATGAGCTTATTACGGTAATATTTGTATATACGAAGGAAAACAGTTTTTTGTCATTTGACAAAGAAAGACTGACGAGTTGGGTGTTTGTTTCATCATACGATTTCGAAAAAATAATGCATTTACTTAGTTTTCGGGAAATGAGCTTTCTCATTCGTAAATCTTGCCATACCTAACACGTAAGAGAAAACAACTTTTTTTGCAATGCGATAAAGACCCCAGATGTTAATAAGTTGAGGGTTCCTTCGCTCGATTTGAAAAGTAAAACAGAAAAACAAAAGAAAATAGACATAGGTATTGCGTGTAAAAACCAAAAAAAGATGGATTTCTTGAGTTTTGGAAAAGCTTTTCTTAAATGAAACTTTGGACCATACTCTCTGATCAGCCGTGTTTTGGTCACTGTTGCCAACTTCGCAGGATTTTCTTTTTTAAATTTGCAATATGAAACCGTTAGGTTTCTGTACCGTGCCCTTAAAAAAGCATCTCGCCTGTCTCGAGTTAGTGACTGGTTTGATCGGCAGCATTTTTTCGCGCCTGATAGTTACTCAGTTTCTTCAAAACTAAGGGAATTTCAAAAGGAAATACCAGCATGCGGCTTAGCTGGAGGGATTCTCTGGTGTAGTGCATAGCGACACCGGTGTGTTAGGTGTAGATCGTAAAGATCATTTTGCGACGTATCTTGTTGTATAGAAGGCGAAGAGTTGGACCAAATGGCTTTGCCAAATTTTCGTCGGTCTCCTGTACCTACCTAGAGCGTATTAACTAATCCGCGTTTAATTCATTACAAGTTATCGTATTACGTAATCTTAAAGAAATTTATCAACGTCTTACCGTGTTAACTATTATAATTTGTCCGAAAATAGGGCAATGAACTAAGTAGATATATTTGTCCCGGAGAAATGTAATTTTTTTGATTTTCTCGTCGTAGCGTGAAATTTTACCGTCGGTGGAAATAAATTTTCGTATGCGACCGTTCTATTCGGCTCGATTCGAGGCGACGGTATCAATCTGTTCTGTCGGGCTATCCGAGTGTCGCCTGTGTGGCGTGTTTCTTGCGAGGAGAGGCAAGGGTCACATATAGCGTCGACATCATCCTCGTTACTCTGTTTCCCAAAATCGGTCGGTTTTTGATTCGTTACTACTCGGTGCAAGGACCGATTTTATTTGCACAACCGTCTTTATGCAGATCGGCACTTGGGTACTGCGCTGTAGCGCCAACTCGATCGACGAAACTGGTTAGGGGGGCTTGCAGCCGGTGATTCGAGGGCACCGTCCTTTTTAATTATCGATCGTTGCTCGAGGACTGCGATCTTACTATCCTACGCAGAGAATGCGGAAGTAGTGTGACGGAATACCTTGAGACGCTGTTAATCGAATGACGCGCAGAAATATCTATCGATTTTTCGACGTTTAGGTTGTGCGCCAGAGATGAGGACTGCAAACAACGAAGATCGGGACGATCGAAAACAAAAGGTTTCGCACTTTCTTACTGATACACACGCAAATGTGTAGCCATATCACTCGTGTAATAGGTACTGCTATAAGAAAGCGACCGCATGGGGTAATCAAATAACCGAATTTATTTTTAAAACTCGATCGATTCGCAAATTATAATATCGCAATATAAAACGACGACAGAAACGACGGCGAACGCGACAATTTGAAACGATTGCGGCGGCAACAACGAATTGTTTACATTGGTGCCCGTCGATGGACCGAAAAAAAAAAGTGAGAGAGAAAGAAGGAAAGAAACAAGGCGAGATGAACGGAAACTGATATACGTGTGCGCGAATATTCCAAGGGCGAAGGGTGCCGGGAGGGGAGGGGGAGAGAGAGAGAGAGAGAAGAGCAGGCGATCTTTCGGATAATCGTAAAGTGGTGAGCGATATCGAAAAAATTGTCGAACTTTTAATCAAAATATCGACCGAAATTATAAATTAGCGAATTGACATGCGCGCGCGCCCGCGCCACGGTATATGCACTACCGATGATGCGTACCGACCGTACCAGTAACACGAACGAAGAAGCCGCAACTGAACGCTTCAACGAAAAGTTAAACGTTTGGAACACCGCCTGCTACAGGTTCACCGGTTTCCCCCCTGAAATTATTTTACTTCATTATTACGCTTTTCCTGGCTGACTCGATCGCTACGGCTACGGCTACGGCTACACTCGTAGTTGGAGTTGGTAGTCGTGTCGACGTGCCAGTCCGCACCACGCCGCAGCCAGCCACCAGCCAGCGCGGAGAGCAGCCGCGTCCACGTTACCGCCGCACCATCCTCCCATCTACCGCAATTGGTCGCCGTTCTAGCAGTATTCGCTGCTTACGCCGAGTTGGCCGACAATCGCGCGCGCACATGCCAGAACCGGTACCATTCCCCACTCGCGACCACCATTCGTTCGTCTTGTCTTACCATTGGCTCGGTAAACCTTCTCTATTTTCCGAAGCGTCGTTTTCTACACCACAATTGTTCTGCCTTCGCTAATCTCCGCCCATCCTTCATTTATTCATTCATACTTTATTAGCTCGCGCCGCCATTCACAAAACTTCACTGCGATACTTGTTTGCGAGCATCATCGTCATTTCGTAGTCGTATAGATGCAGGACGAAACAAATACGAGTATGTTGCTTACGTAAATTTACCCATCAAACTAATCAACTCCTGTCGCGTGCAGCCGCGCGTGCATTGCTTCAAACCCTTCTGCACACAAATGCATTTCAGTAAAAAATACCTACACCATAATTCACGAGGTATTCGGTTTTAGGCTCTCTCGTCGTCTAGCTGCGTTCAAAGTCGTGATACCTAAAGGGACAGAGGGGTTAACCTTCTCTTCTTCTCTCTTTGATCGCAAAAATGGACGTTTCCGGCGCTTAAATTTACTGGAAATTCAAAAAATATTGCCCGCGAATACTGCGTTGTCTTGTAATACTGCATGCTTTACATTTCAAATTTCCGTCTGTCCGATGACATGACGACTTCCCTATCTACATACAATGTCTAAGGTCGAAACCTCACATCGCAGTTCACGAATACCTATAATATGTCTATAATGTAGAACGCAGCACGCGACTGATACTATCAAGTATTAGGTTCTGCGTGTAGGTAGGTAGGTAGGTAGTAGGTCCGTCAGCTGATATAGTAAGTACGAGTACCTATGGCATTATACTTTCGTTCGTGATTTTTGTGTTTACACCTTAGCTACGGTCACTCTTTCTAATCATCGTGCGGACTGATATCGTAATATTACATCGAGGAACAACCGAAAAAGATTCCTTCGTCCGAATACGAATTTATTTCCGCGCCTGTGAGCTGGAATATTAGGCAACCTATAGATTTCTTCACTATTCCTGTCGCCAAGACTTGCTACGGTATAGTTACAGAATGGTGGGACTTTGAGGATGATTTGTCTCTTCGTGTATGTTAATGTTTTTTACCAAGAAAACTTCAGACTTCTGATTCGGAAATGGAGAACAAACGGCCGCAGGAGAAGAAAACGTCCATCGAATGGAGAAAACATCTCCTGTTCCTAACTCTCGAGTGCGTTAGATTAAACTATCATACCACTGGACGACGGCGAACAATACATACTGCAGTTACAGCTGGCAGACTATGTTCTCTCCGTAACTGTGGAGGAACGTCCTTGCGATAGGTACATCTGTTGGATCCAGATCATGTCTTAGAGGTCTTATGGTACTTCCGTCTCTTTTTTCGTCCGCGCTCGTGTTTCTCCGTATCTCTTTGGTACGACCGGCGGTTAAATACAAAGCTCTTGTTATGTCCATGGCAAAATTGCCTGCGCCTTTAGGGTAGAGTAAGTCCGTATCCTGGGTGGACCGGGAAGAGAATTTATGTGGAAAGTGCACGTTCGAGTTTATTAACTCGTCTCGTCTTACTTTGTACTTTTCCTAGGAAGAATATTTACTCGTCTTTTTCTCGTATCATCTTTTACGTCTGTACAATATAAACCTATAGACGCCTTCTTCGTCGAAAGAGGCGCACTGGGTGGCTTGTCTGTAGTTAGAGGCTAAAAAATTGTCTCATTCCACAAGATCCAGCCTGACAGAACAGTATCCAACAAGCCAGTCAGCTCGCAAGACAGACAAGCAGACAGACAGTTAGTTAGTCAGTCAATCAGCTCTACATATTTATATCCGTCGGAGCGACAGACTGGTAGATAGACCAACAGACCGATTGACCGACTGACGGGGTGGCAGAAAAACAGACAGACAATAAAAAAACAATGAAACAGAAAAAAAAATGAAAGCATGAAAGAAAAATAAGTAAGTAGATAGACAAACGAACGAAAGTTCACTCTGTTAAAACAGAACAGTATCAAGAGCTAAGATCTTCAGTTTTCTGTATTCTGTATTAATTTTATATGTCTCGATCTCGGCATCAGACAGTCACGGAGTTCCCACTTTTCCCTTTGCGGGGAAACATTCGAGCAGACAAGAAACAAGACGGACAACACCGAATAAGAGACCAAGGGGTTGAACGGGAGATGGCCAGGAGATAAACGTCTTAAAATTTATCTTTATCTCGCACCAGACTTCTTAAAATACGTATCAACATGCAGACGTTAAAATTGTTACCTCGCTACGTGTGCCACTTCTTGAGCAAATCGATCATAGTACCATAGGCCTACATTTTACGCAGTGTCGCCACCTGATGATCCCTATATAATCATGTATATGTGTAGTTCATCGGAGCTAGCTGCAGTCATCGCGAGCGACAAAATCGCTCGATGGGTTCTCCTCGGGTTATCCACTTGTGAACATATTGGTCGTGCTTCTGGCATATTTTTATGCGATACAATAGTGGCAACACAGGCTAACATATCTTACCTATTAAATAGGAAAGGAGAAGGGAAGAATCCCCTCCTCTATTCGGTGATAATTAAGGTCGCGTTTCAACAAAATTTGATTTGATGTTGAGTGGAACGAATGGCACGAGTTGTGAATAAATTAGCTGAATAGGTATAATATAAGAAATTTTCCAAATAAGAATCGCACATAAGTGGATAAGCCGCTGCTGTGCAGGATACGTGAATAGATCAGTACACTCGCATTTCGTTTCTAGAACGGGATAATTAACGGTTGGTCATACGCCACTCGCAGGTATACGCGCATTTTTCATAATAAACGTTCCTTATTTTCATCGTAGTTACATTTAAAATAATAACATGATTACCGTAATAACCGAGCTCATCGCCATAATGGCGAATGTAATTCAGATTCGACTCGATTTCTCGAAGGATAGGTTCATTACTTTCGTGGCCCCTGTTCCCTCTCACTTCTATTTTTAAAAATTCGAATCATCATTTTCTTAGGCAAACGAAGTTAGCCTTCTTCGTAGTTTAAAACCGTACAAAATAGATATAATAATATGTATAATTCGTAGTCGATTTGATGCCCATACATTTTTCAACTAGTTTGGGTCTTGTCACTCGAGTTTACCACTAAAATAGTCGGAATTTTTTTTACCCTCCCCCCCCCCCACTTCCCTCCTCTAAGGCGCACAATATCGGGAACATCGACGAACAAACTATTTTGTCTTATAATGAAACAAAATCCAAATCGAGGAATTTGGACTAAACAGATTTTTCTTTTGAAAAGTTGCTGTACAAATAAGTACATTACAGCGTAATGTGTTTACTATAGAATTCGTGTTTAATCTATTCAGTTTTCTAAACCAAATTTTGTATCTAGTTACGTACAGCAGTACAGCAATAGGAAAAATAAATCGTACGTAACATCAGGTATGAGTGGGTATACACCGCTGGCACAGTGATAAGTCGCGATATTGACAATCGCAAATTTATAGAAATATCAGCTATTAATTTTAAAAAAAATTACCAACCTGTACTATAATTAGGGTGAAAAGTCAAGAATACCATATGTTTATGAACTTTTTGTCTCTTATTAACACGGTAGTTATTAAAAGTTTATTAATCACAGTGATAAAATATACCTACCTACGTGAATTCGCGGGCATTCATTAAGATAAGACTAATTATATTTTGAATTAACAATGTTGAAAAAAAGAAAATGTAAATACGATCTTTTTATCCGGATAAAGAATAAGAACTGGGTCGTCAGAAACTGTACAGCGTGTTTTACGAGTGAAAATAATTCTTTGCTTGCTGATCCATCAAATTCTGTTTCTCGTCGCTGATTTACAAATAACGTGATGATAACTCACCTACCTACCTACCTATTACTCGTAATGCGCAAGAAGAAAGAGAAGAGAGAATTATATATGGAGAAATTAATAAAATGCTAATTAGGACGCTAAGAATAAAGAAAGAAAAAAAAAACAACAACAACAATAAAACTGAATAAGAAAAGAATCATGAAATACCTAAGTCAACATATCGGCGTATACTTGTAATATTGCATTTTGTGCTGTATCTTAATTCGAATGTAGCTAGGTGACTACTTATGCCTCTTCATGTACCGCAAGTAGAGGTGTTAAGAATTCATATAAATCTTTTGCGACTGCCAGACTTTGGATTATACGTACATGCAATGCATGCGGTATAATCCAATGCATATAACTTCAACAGCTTTGCATTGAAGTGATCTTTCGTCAGGGACGTAGCGAAGAATTTCTTTTGGAGAGGCAAACATTGTTAAATTCCCTACTGACTCCAGTCAAAATTCCCAAGTATCAAAATTTATTTGTATTGCCTGGGGAAAAAAAAAATCTTTTGACTTGTTGGATTTTTCCAACTTTTGATCCATCTACTAAAATTCCCCAACTCATCCGGCTGACGTTTGGGGGCAAATTTCCCCCCCCCGTGTGTTCTCCCTTATTTTCGTCCCTGCCTTTCGTTTTCCAAGTATTTTTATGCACTACTAGTAAGGTAGATATTGTAAAAATAGTGTTTACGTATAATTTTCAGTTTTGAGCGCATACCTTACCACATGGTGAAAAATCGAATTATCTCAGAAATTTTCTTCTAATTAAAAAATAGAAGATATTATTCCAGTGTGCCGATGGAAAAATTTCCATTGGTCTATGATACTTTCCTTGACGAACTGAAATTCAATCGGAGATCGCAAAATATTATAAATAAACTAAGCCTCTTAAACGTGAACGTTCCTTAACGCGATGACTTGTACGTATATTGTATAAGCTGTTTGCTTTGGGCTCTGTACAGCCCTGAGGTACCTGGGGCTGTAGTTCGACGGGAAGTAGCAATTCCGAGAGCACTTTCGACGGGCAGCTGAGAGAAGACGGATCGAGTACCTGAACAGCTGTCCCATTTGATGTCGAACCTAGGGAGACCGAGGGAGAAGCGGAAAAAAACGTACGTCAGTGTCATCATGGCGGTCCTCCTATACGGGGCGCCAATATTTGCCGACAGATTCCATACAGAAGAGCGGAGGTGGAGAAGATCCAGCGAAAAGCCGCGATAAGGTGTGCCAGTGCGTACCGCACTGTTTCTTCGGAGGCAGTAGGCGTGTTAGCGCATATACCGCCGATCGAACTCAAGTCGGCGAAATAGCGGAGGTATACAGTGCGAAAAAGAAAGCGAAGACGAAACAGGAAGCACTTTGGGTGAAGCGAGTCATCCAGTAGGACACGATTTGGAAGTGGAAGGACACGCTCGCCCATTCGTCCAAGGGCGAGTGGACCCGACCGCTGATACGCGACCTCGATGGATGGGCAGGAAAAACTC
Source organism: Acanthococcus lagerstroemiae (assembly GCA_031841125.1). Classification (NCBI taxonomy): domain Eukaryota; kingdom Metazoa; phylum Arthropoda; class Insecta; order Hemiptera; family Eriococcidae; genus Acanthococcus; species Acanthococcus lagerstroemiae. Next base: position 893,962 of record CM063112.1, on the reverse strand, counting down.
ACGGAGAGCTGAACTTCCTCCTGACTCAAGTCCTGAGCGGCCACGGGTGCTTCGGCACGTACCTGCATCGGATGTCGATAGTGCCGAGCCCCGCGTGCCCGCACTGTGATCGAGGGGCGAAGGACACACCTTGGCACACCCTGTTCGAGTGTGAAGCCTGGGAGCAGGAACAGCGATCGATCCCGGCGGCGGAAGAAGAGGAAGCATCATCAACGACGACGACGGCGTGATTAGCCGTCTCGCGTCGGACACCCTGGTTCCGGATATGATGAAGACGGAAGCAGTTGGAACTGGGTGTCGGCCTTTGTCTCGGCCATCATGAAGAAGCAGATGCAGACGGAGTAGTCGAGGCAAAAGCCGGCGATTTACCAAGCTCGGCCCGCACCATCGAACAGCACAACTCTGTACCATCTTACGAGAGCTACTGCAGTTGCGCTGCGACCCCCCTCCCCCGGCACGGCTCCCCCGTCGTCACCACCTGCCTACGTAGACACACGGACCAAGACGAGGAGGTGAGGAGTGAGTGAAGAGGCAGCGTGTCCGGCTATGGGGGACCTGAATTCCAGGCGAGTGCTCAGGGAGCGCGGACTTCGGTCAGTAGGGAACCCCATGGTGGCCCTTGCAGGACGCACGCACCGGTTGCGGCACGGCGAATTAGGGGCTCGGGCTCAGCCTTTAATGCGATACTCGAAAGGGCAGTTTCTGGGGCCGGGGGTGCGGTGTCATTAGGACCACTTTGGCATGCGTGCATCGCCATACATCCCACCACACCATCCGTAACTTGTAAGCACTCTGCGCCCCTGGTGAGGTCCTACGTCCGGGCGTTCCCTTTTTTTCCGAGTGTATCATCAGTAATGCTGTTTGCCTTCTAAAGCTTCGGCCAGCCTTCTGGCGCTGGTTTCCGGATGTGAACAAGTTGGCTGAAGTCGCCCGAAGCAATATGACACCTTCACGATACATAACCTATCCATTAGCGCCTCGTCGTTGCGTAATCTTGCGGTCCGTTACGACTACAGTTGAGCCACTTGGTCCTCTACTGCAGACCGCTCCAGTCACTACTTTGGCCGGGTTTCTTCGAGTTTTCCGTCTGTCAATATGGTTTTTATCTCGGAGTTGTTCTTCTCCTTCCAAGGTTCCTTCTTCTAGGGAATCCTTTTAGCCTGTTATGCTGTACTATCTCCGTATGCATATTTCCTTAAATATGCAGAAATATAAGCAACCAAGTTGGGCTCATTTTACTTGGGATTTTATGAATTGTAAAGATAATGTGGATATGCGCAGAAATAATCAATAGAAAAAAATATGCGAACGCGTAAAAAAAAACTTGCCCTAATTGTAATTTGGCCAGGAGAGCGGGAACTGCGGTATCTGATCGAAGTTCACGATTGGAGTATCAACTCCTGAACTTGATTTTTTCCTTTTAAGCTGTATGAACCATTGAAATTTAGTGTACATCTTTCTTAGTAATGATAATCTGAGTCAGGATCAAGTATAATATACATGTATGCACTATATTTATCAGACATATTCTTCTACGGTTTATTATTAGCACCAGAAGTTATAGGCCGAAATGTATAGCAGTTATACTCGAGCTACAAACTACTACTGCGTGTGAAAGTTTCCATGCAAAATTTAATTCATCATTCTGTATTCCACATCCAAATATTTTCATTTTTATTTATTTTTTTATTTATTTTTTCTTCTTAGAAAATATTAAAATATGCCAAACTGAAACTAAATTAATTTTGAATATGGCTTAAAAAAACAAAAAACAAAAAAAAAACGAGGAAGCTTTTAGCTGAAGTAAAGAAAAAAAGTGAATTTATCGACTCCAAAATTGATCAATCAGTTTCATCTTATACCGCGGCTGTTTCATACAGAGTTTCATACAGAAACTTGCCTGTATAATGTCAGAACATTTTCAGAATCTTAGGTAATTAACGTAAAGGAAAAAAATTCCACATTAGTAATAAAATGTTGGGGTGTAATCCAGTCCGTCTCCTCGTGATGTACCCTCTGGGTAATGCAAATGAATGGGCCGCAACTGGAGCCGTTGGTAGCCGACATTGGTTTATAGGAATAACAAGGTCGCAATCAGACTATCCCAAAATTCTGTACAGCTTTCCCTTCGCGGGCCGCAATCGGATGATCCCCTTTTAATACTTTTCTCTTTTATCGTACACGCGTAGATGCTACACAAATGAAGTATTTCGATTGTCGAAATTTAGCCCGCTCTCTACTTACCTCGATTCTTCTTATTAAATTCTTAGTGAAAATTTTGAATGATCTCGAAAAAAGTTTCCTCGTGATTTCGTAACTGAATTATCGAGCGTAAGTGATTCGGGAGTAAAATGTGGTCGTCCCAAAATCAAAATTACGACATGTGTACCTATACCTACCTATTCCAGACGTCAATTTACGAATGACAGTAATAAATTCGGTTATAGGGGAATGGACCTACTTAAAGAGTAATAATAAGTAGCGTAATATCATCGAAAAATGTAAAACGAATGAATCCTTTCACGACGACGAGAAATTAATAAATACGAGTACAGTACTAACCGAACTAGTTATTTACGCTGTGAGACCAGTAAAACCTATTAATTACAGCGTTAATATGATTTGAAACGGTAACGATAACATCGCCGACAAAAGAATTTCGTAAAAGTTGCGCGATTTCACATTTTAATCTATTGATGTCGGTGAGACATAATTATAAGCCGAAAAAAGATGCTCTCGAATATGCTAACAACGGGTGCCTATCAACAGGGACGGTTAATTATCCGTTACTTTTCTGCTGTAGGAGGAGTCGGGGTCAACGAGATAGTCGCAATTTCTGACTTCATCGCCCGAATTTTACTGTCAGTTGAGGCGACACTTTTGAATTTGAACTTCTGACTCGTTGAAGGAAGAATAGGAAGAAGGAAAACAGGAATGCACGTGAAATGAAACTCGAAATTCACAAAATGACAAAAGGAGAGAATTTGGCAAAATTTTTGCTTTTTCTTTCTTTTTTCTAGCAGTTTAGCGGCTTAATAACATGTCCTTAATCTTCTTTGTCCGCTGTTACGGGATACTTAAAATTCATCTCGTTCGGGATCTTTTCCCCCTTTTTTAAATGAACATTTATTTTGCTGGCGGCCTGGCACAAATTTTTGCTAGGTTTCCCGGGGATTTTTTCCCAAAAATAAAGAAATTTAAGATCGAAGCTTTAAAATCTTATAAAAAATTTTAAACACGTTTTTTTTCATTTTATTTGTTTAAATTTTTTTTTTCCCCAAAAATTTTTGTTTTTTTTTTTAAAAAAACCCCCCTTTTTTTGGGGGGGGTTCGTTTCTTAAATTTCATTTCCTTGTATTTGTTACCATTTAATTTATTAATTTAAATAAATTAGAGTCGGAACGGAAACCGGGAAAAGCTTTTCCATTGCATTTGGTTTGGCCGAAAAAATTTGGCAAACCAAATTTTCAGAAAAAAAGAAAAGGCAAGATTCTGCATTTGATGAAATTTCTCTGAGCCTGATTTAAAAGAATTAACATTTGATACGATAAACGAATTCCTACACCCCATGACTTTTGGGTTTGGAAAATGCGGTCTTTAATCGTAACAATGCGAGAATTTTAAAACAGGTTGGGATTCCCCCTTCGTTTCGGAGCGTTAACTACTTTTTTTTTTTAACCAATAAATGCTGATTCCGAGGGACGAAACTTCTACCCGACGAAAAATTCCCACATTTTAGATTTATGTCCCTCACGGAGGTACGTTACGGATACATGGTATGCTTACGAAATAACCAATACGTTTAATTTATTTAATCTGCAATGGATAATTAACAATATATTACGGGATGGTAACGTTTAACAACAAACCCCTTTCCGCCGTGGTATAATATAGCTATGTGGAATTCCACCTTCTACTGTGAAATTTCAATTGTATTATCTTAAGTTTCAAAACAAAAGTCGTTTACTGTTACAGTCCGACTCATCGTGTCCTTAAAGGGGTTTAATCTGCCATAACGGCGATATGGAACGCCCACCGAAATACGAACTCTATGATTGCGGCCCACGGGTTTTTATGGTTTTTGACTTTCAATTTTCACCTCTTCTTTTACCATGCAGTTCTGAGTGGTCTTGGTAATTTTCCGCCCCTCCCTTCATTTCATAAACCTCGGTAACCTAAAACGTGGTTATTTCCCCGGAGGGACAAACTATCGCCAAGAACGTTTCGTTAAGAGTGTGGCGAATGCAATCTCTAATTACCCAGATTGGTTTAATGGGAATTTGCGGGGTCCTCCGTAGGAAATCTTACTTTTCCTTTTCACCTAATTCTTTTAACTTAAATTCTTGCTCGCTATCTTCTCTTGTTAAAATTTGGGACCGTTTGGGTTTAATTATGCCCGTGAAATTCAAAGGGGGTCCTGAAAAAAATTCTGACGTAAAGTTATTCTTGAGAACGACCTAAAATACAACCTTTGGTTTTGTTTATTGTTTGCCTATGAAATTTCATCCATTTTGTGCTTTTCGGTGAAATTTAAAAAAATTTTTCGGCCGTTTTCTTAATTCTTGGCATGCCCATTTTTTTTCGTTTTTGTTTAAAATGATTTGAATTTCCAATACATTTACTTTCCAAATTTACGTTGCCCAGTTTACCAAAACCAAACATTTTGGCCGTCGTTTCCAACAAATTTCAGGGTTCTTTGTTGATCTTCGACATATTTTTGTTCTTTTGTTTGGTCGTGCCCTGATTTCCCTTTTTACTATCCGGGTGCAAAAAGTAAAAGGAAGTGGGGATCAAGCTGAAGATTTAAAATTTTCCGCAAGTTTTTTTTTCATATTTTTTTGTTTTATACTTTTTTTTTTTTTCTGGATCATTAAATTTGGGCCCACTTCTTCTTTTTCTTTCCAGTCCAAAAACCATTGCTCTTGGCGGCGCCCAAGATTTTAATTACGAAGCACCCGCATAAAGATAAAAGGAGGGCGGGCAACTGTCTGTAACGATCGTTGAAAAAATTTTGCAGATTTTCCCCTATTTAGTTTTAGTCTCTGTTTTTTGTTAGGAAACACTTTTGTGTCTTTAATCGTAGGACCACATAATCCCGAGACTTAGTTGGTTGTAAAATTTTCCGGGACGAATAAGACAGCACCGACCGGGCAAAGGGCACATGAGGAAAGAAATTTTATTATAATGAAAGGTGGTTTTCCAAACCTTGTTTAATTTTTGATTGGAAACGGGTGCTTTTAATGGGCTTCCCGCTCCGGCAGAAAATTTGTTTTGATCTGGGGGTGTTCGGCGCTTTCAAGGCGAAGCTTACTCAGCCCCCTGCATTTAAATCGAGGGGGTTCCACACGAATTTTCCGTTTTCTATTTTAGTAAATTTCCCAAATGGTGCCTTCCGCAACACCCAAATTTGTAATTCCTTTTCTTGGACCTAAAATGGGAGTTTTTGGACTTCTGCATCATTCGGGCGCCCACATGGCGGGTTTTTGAATTTTTGGTGGCTTCTTTTCCTTCTTGCCCCAAAGGCCTGTTCGGTAACGCCCCCACTGCCGGGGCGTTATTTCTCCACCATCCGCCCTATTCGTATCCGAGATGCTTTTTAATTTTTTTACTTTTTCCCATCGGTCCTTTATTTTGATTTTCCTTGCCAAAAATTTGGTTCTTGTTTGTTAATGGCCTTTCTGTTTAAGATTATTGCCTCAAATTTCTGACCAGTTGAGTGAGTTCCCATTTCTTTCTTCTTAATTGGGATTAAATGCATCTTAACTATTCTCACAGGTGACGTAAACCCAAAGCCTACTGTGAGCTCTGTTTGTTCCATATTTTTATGCCCTTCTGAAGAAAATCTTGCCCTTAAGTTTTCAATTGGTATAAGCCCTCTTTTTCCTTACTTTCCGTTAATTGTTAAACCAGAGCATTTTCCTTTGATTGCCGTTCCGTTTATTTTCTTTTTTCAAAGTACATCCTGGTCTATCGACGTGTTTTTTTTATTCCTACGTTTGGTTTGATAATTTTGCCCTTACCATTCTTTCCCTTCAGGGTGTCCGCTGTTTACTTTTGCTATTTGGTTGGTTCCAATACAACCTGTATCGGATTGATTAGAAGATGGGGGTTTTTTGATTTTGCAGTTCCTTTTTTTCAACCGTTCATTTTCCATGGCCGGGTATTGCGCCCCTATTCTTCTCCTTTGCTTGAAAAAGTATTAAATTCTAATTATTGTGAAAGCAATTATTCTTTCCCTTTTTCTTATTTAATTTGCCTAGTAGTAACCCTTTTGGGTTTCAACGGGTAGCTTACAGAATACTTATTTAATCGTGGGCAATTTCTGAATGAGAAGTAAAAACTGGTGGCCTTTTATATGCGAGGTGAGTGGGTATGTGAATTTTTAGTTCAGGTTTTTGTGTTAATGGAAAATATCTTGTTAGTTTGGATTAAATGAAGCCCATTCCGAAAAAACAAGTTCCGGGTTTATTAAGTAAGATTGAAATAGGTGTTTCCGCTGGAACTGGTTAAAAGCGCAGCCCTTTACAAGGGAGTTGGTGGTCTGGAATCGGGAAATTTTGCTTAGTTTTTTTGTTCCCGTCTCCGCAAGAACCGTTTTCCTTTGTTCAAGGGGCGGGCCCGCCTGAGAAATTATTTGAACCTAATAAGCGTGGCACCCGAAAAAAAAAATAAAATGGGTTTTTCGGGACAATCCCCTCAACGATTTTAGATCGATTATTAAATTGGGTGGTAAGATATTGGCCATCCTAACCAATGGAAAACTCTGAAGAATTTTATTTAATGAAAAATTTTCGACTAAAAGATTATTTGCTTTGAATAATCACATGGATGTGAAGGTGGTTATTTTTATTTTTTCCAATTTGAGATTAATGGCAGATAGCATTTTAGGCCTTCTTTTTATGGGGTTAAATCTTTAACTGATCGGATTTTTTCCGTTTGACTTTAAGAAGATTTTACTACGGTTTAATTTGGGTTATTTTTTTCAACAGAAACGGTTTTTTCAATTTTTCAACCTTTTAGCTATTTAAATTTGAAAAACGTCAGGTTTGTTTGAAATTTTGGATTTTTATTGGAGTTATTTTAAATACATATTACGGTTTTTCATCGACCCGAACGATATTGAACTATTCGCAAACTTGCAATTACGTAACTGCTAATTTTCCCTTCCCCGAAGTAGTTCGCGGTTACCTCAACCCCATTCACGCTACTTTATAAGATATTCGTGACGTAAAATTCGATACTCAAGTCGCTAAATAAAAGTTAATTTTTTCCCTTATTTTTTCTTTTCCGAAAAAATGAGAAAAAAATTCGTGAAAAATATTTTTAGGTAAAATATTAAAATTTCCCTGTATTAAATCAAGAAAAATCACGTTAAAAAAGATAAAGTAACAAAATATTTTTTTTTAATTTGAAGAAAACCTCGAAAAAAAAAAAGGTTTTTATCTAAAAATTAAATAAATTTAAAAATAAAGAAACAAAAAAAAAAAAAAAATTTGAAAAAAAAAAAAAAACGGGTAGGAAAAAAAAACCATAAACAAGTTATTTTAAAACAAAATTAAAAACGAATTTAAAAAAAAAAAAAAAAAAAAAGGGAAAAGGGAAAAAAAATTTAAAAAATTTAAAAAAAAATACGAGATAAAAAAAAAAAAACCCCTTGAAAAAATAAAAGGTAAAATAATTCAAAATTTGACTATTCTTGATCTGAAATTTATTAGGATAAACCAAAATTATAAAAATAAAAAAGGAAGAGGAAAAAAATGAAAAAGAAAAAAAAAAAAAAAAAAAATTTTTTTAAATAAAATCAAACCTAAAATAAAACCACAAAAAAAAATACATTTTTTTCAAAATTTGATTTTACGAACTTTATGCAGACTATAGGGGATTTATAGGACAATATAAGAAAAGGTTTGCCCGGGAGAGAGAAAATTCATGATTTTTTTGAGATGATGCAAAAATATCTTGTTAAAAAATATGTATTATTACTATATTTGAAATACTAATAAGATAATATATACAAAAAATTTATTAAAAAGGGGGGGGGATGAAATACGAAAAAAAAATGAATGACAGTATGTTTTTACTAAATATACATTTTCCAAAATCCAAATAATTAATTTCTTTATATAAAATTTAAAAAAAAATTAAAAAAAAAAAATTTTAAAACATTTAAAAAAAATTAAAAAAAAAAATTGAAAATCATTTTTAAATTTCCTTTAGTTTTTAAAATTAAAAAAATTTATAATTTCAATTTAAAAAACGGAAAAAAATATTGAAAAAAATTCAAAATTTTTAAAAAAAAATTTAAAATTTAAAAAAAAAAAACCAAAATTTTCTTTTAATACATTTAAAAAAAATTTTAAAAATTAAAAAAAAAAAATAAAATAATAATTTTTATTTCATATTGGCAAGCATAGGAAAATATAAAATGAAATTTTTAAGAAAAAATACAGAGTTCTTTAAAAACAAAAGTTTTTACTTTTTAGAAAAATGACTTTAAAGAAAACGAAGCAGGGATGATGCGAGTCCTTTATTTTGTAATGTCATACCTAGATAATATAGAAACAGATATTTCGATGCGGTCGGTGAATTACAGCAGAGAATTATTTGCTTCCTCAAACCATAATAAAATTCAAAACTATTTAACTTGAAATATAAAATCGGCTGTATCTTGAAAATTACAAACGACCAAATGGTATTTTACGTGTGAAAGTCATGCAATATAGAGAATATGCTGGCGCTCCTTCTCCATGAAAAAATAACCATCAGCTTTTCCGACGACACCACCCTAGCTATACATGTACATGTACATGTTCGAATTTAAACTTGGTCGAAAAAATTCCCGAGCATGATGAAAAAATACTGTACATACAATAATAAATCTGCTTTCTTTATTTCTTTCCTTCTTCCTTATTTGGATAAGGAAGCGGATTAGAAACTTTTCTAATCAAATATTTTATTTTTATGAATTATAAAAATTATTATATTTTTTTGGCGAATACCAACGTAACAACGTGCCAGTGAACCAATGTTTTTTTTCTCCCCTAGAGGAAAGTGTGTCTGTTGTAACATCATCGTTGATCCGTTGAGTAACTCTTGCACTGAAGCATAAACATCGATGAGAAATTATTTCGAACTACGTTCGAGTATGAATAGATAACTTGGCGGCACGATTTTAATAATTGATTGTCGAATAATGAAAACACTCGATCGTGTAACCGGTACAGTTGTACAATATTGACAATTCCAGAATTCCAACGAGACTGTGTCTCTCTTTGTGCTAAAAGCCTAGTCTTATTCTCTTTCTTCCTTCCCCTAGAGTTGCATGAACAAAGATGTTATTTAAAAATTCAGTCAGCTCGAAGTAGAATGACAGATAGACAGAAGACACAAATTGATAGTCGGACAAGGCATATAGTATCTCCTAGACACGTAGGATCACATTCCATGTTGAAATGTAGATTGACCAGAAGCGTGGAAAGCTGTTGTTTTATCTGACGCACATGCTTTCCAGATACGGATTTTTCAATGTGTACTTGAAAAACGTAAATAACACAAACGAGGCACTCGGCTCATGCTAATATATACACGTAATTGCAGGCCAGTAGAAAAAGATTGCTGATGACAGCAACTCCCCTCCCCCATAATCTTTGGTTGCACCCCGTGTATGGCTGAATGAACTAAGTTGATTCGCCACCCTAGAGAAATAATTTCGGATAATATGGAAGGGGTCGTGCTCCTGAGCCCAGAATACTGAAAAGTCGTTAGCAAGTCTGCATCGGCGGTCATAAGTAGGAAAGCCGAGGTCGAACATATAAACGCCAGATACAGTCGGTTGCGTAGCAGAGATCGGCGTAAATTCTGGAGACCTCGCAGCTCAGCAGTCATGTGAGGGAACTAACCGGCATTAATACAGAAGGAAGATTTCAATGTATTTACCAACCATCTTCTCAAACTCCTCGGCCGAAAGCGCATTAAAAAATTTAATTTATCGAACTACGAAGAGAGGAAAAAATTAGATTTTCAGAAATGAACGATCTTCGCAGCCTGTCTTCAGCCTCCCTGATTCAATACGATGATCTTGGATCAGAATCCAGAATTTCGCCAGTTTTGGTAAGCTAAAAAAAAAAACAAAAAAACTACAGACAAATGGACTGATTAAATGGCATTGGCTGACTGTCCACTAGTGAAGTCAGACAGTGACTAACACAACAGGGAAGCAGACAAACAGACACGCCGCACACAGGTAGACGAACCTATATTGACAGACAGAAAGCGAGGCGGTAATAGTCTTCGTCCAAAGAACGTGTATCGCAAAATCAATAGTCGACTTTGGCACGTTTACATGATATATTTTATACTGAATTTTCTAGGGGGTGAGTCCCGTTTGATCGAATGGGGGGGGGAGGGAGGAATACTAATTGAAAAATCAGAACTGTATGTATTTAAGAAATTACTTTTCCCCCTCAACAACTAATAGATAAGAGAGCAGATCTGGAGATACGGAGGGCTCGAGCGCTTCTTCGAAAACCCTCCCTCTTCAGATTATAATTTATTGTTACCTCAACTTTTCTTACCTCTTCCTGGAGAAACGAGCTTTTTTGGCATTCAGTCTTCCTCTCGCCTTTCTTCCCTAACAGAAATATCGCTCTGTCTCCACTTGTGGGTGCCATTTGAAGACTAGCTATGTATCTAATAATAAATGTGCGAAATAATAGGTACATCTTTCGATCTATGACAAGATAATCATCTCCTACTTGCTTTCTTGATGTACAGTTGGAACACGCATTAGTATGTATAAAATACTTGTAGTACCTATGCAACTGTTGCGATTCTTCTAAACGGTGACTTTCGTTCATGTGTTCCGCTCTATGGACGATAAGTTTCAGCGACAGTTCTGTAGTTTATTTTCTCACCTATGCTTTCGAATAGTCAACACGATGTAGAACTCTCGTCTTATCAAAGGCATCCTCGGTAAACATTAATTAGGAACAGATAAATTGTACGCAACGTATGCGACAAAGTGGAACTGCGAGCTGTTTGTTTTTATTAATTTTATTTTCGCTAGATGCGAGCCATAATCTCTCTCCACGGATAAAGGTGATGTATAGGATCGATTATCCTGAAATTTTCTTCGTGGTTATTGAGACACGGAACATTTAGTGACGTGCGGTTTCTGACGCGCGACTTTCCTGAGCAGGTTAGTCGTGGTAGTTTGCCGTTACATTCCCCGCGGTTTGTTGCGTAATAATACGTGTTTTACGACGTTGAGTAAGCTGGCCACGACGTGCACACAACATTATCAGTCTTTCAGATCCGGTGGTAACACGCCCTGTGATTGTAGTGCCTTGTTCGTTCGAACTGGCGGAGAATTACAGAGCGCGCTATCTTCCACTTCGATTGATACGGTAGTTGCTGTGTTCGCTAGGATGTTAGCGAGGGTATTCGAATATCTCTAGCTTTTTCCGGCGTTGTTGGGATTCGAATCCGAGATGCGAGGATTGCGAAGGCTAAAAATGGGCGATGACCTTATTAAAATGAATACCGGAGCGACATATTCTTCATAAAGTTCCCGTTATTTTTATTTTTATTTTTTTTCGGTACCACTTCGTGTCTACGGGACTTGATCTTCTCTTTAGAATTTATCGGATTTTCGATTGCAAAAATGTTGCAAAATCGTAAATGATTTAGAATCGATTCTTTCGGAAAATGTTTATGTAGGCAACAAAGAGTTTTCAAAGTGAATCTTTACACAATTAACTTCACTTTAAACTACAAGTTGGTTTAGAACAGGGAGACTCAATCACTCAAGTCTATCCATACTGAAGTGGACACGTGTAACTATCCTCGAACTACTTCCCTATCTACGTTACTTTTGATTTCTTGGAATTTTTCTAAGTGTTATATAGTATATTATAAGAATGTCCGCATCTACGGCAAGAATCTCTCATTTTACATAATTATCCGTTATGAAATACTACAGAAATTCGTACTGTATTTTGCTTACGATTTAGAAATTTTGCTACGTATGAAAAAGAAGACGAAGAAAAGATTTACCGGATTTGTAGATAGATAATTTAAGAAAAAAAAGGTACATCTACACCTTTCTCTTCAAACTTATCTATTTAGTATACGATTGAGTGTATCAGTCGTGTCTCGTATGAAATTAGGTACCTACCTAGTTAGCTCGCATTTTACGTTGCGATGTAGTAGTAAAGTCTATTCACCTCCGAACTCGTAAAAAATAGAAAGAAAGAAAATAAAGCGAAATTAATTACCGATAATTTTACGATTTTCTTGTTTTGTTAATTTGGCTTCGATGAAAAGAGTACCTACCTACTCGTATACATATAATATTATTATGGATATTGTAAGCTAACGATCAAGTTTCCTTTTTGTAGGCGAACGGTTTTTACGACACTTTAAAACAGTCGAAATAGGCTAATATAGTGGCAGCTATGGCGGCTAATGCAGAAAGCAGAAATGGTGGCAAACTGGTCGTGGCGGCGGTGGCAGCAGCAGCAGCAATGCAGCGACAGTGGCAGTGGCTGTAGACGGTCCTGGTGTGGTAGAATGAATTGAAATGAAATGAAATGAAATGAAATGAAATAAAATAAAATGAAGTAATGGTACCGATGGTAAAGTAAGGGAAGGCGAGATATCGTTACGGGTATACTCGTATCTCTTTTATGTTCGAACGCTGGCTGTTTGCGACGACGATACGGAGTGAAATTCACGAAGCGTGCAGAACATTATTGCGTTAATCGTTAATATAGCTGAAATAATGATAATTACTGAAAACGTCGGTAGGCGGTAACGCTGGTTTTTCTTATTATAGTGTAACCCGTATTTTCTGAGTTGGCGCAAGACGGTCGCGAGCGAGTAAAGATGTATTAACTGATAAAGAAGAGCCTCGGCAATGCTAAAACAACACAATGAGATGCTACCTTCGCTGCCACCACTGTTGGCGTGCGCCGTCGTCTTTCGTCTTTCGTTTGTTCAGCGACCCGTATTTCCCTTTTTATGTAAATCAACCGCCCGTAAAGTTCTTCGTCCACTTTTTACTTGACTATAATATAAGTACAGTATACTTACTCTCTTATGTAGCTGCACCACAACCGACCGATGTTACGAGTCCTCTTTTCCATCCGTTTTCTACGCTTACTGTCGATCTGTCTATCTGCTTCATTTGCCTAACCATACTTGCACCCTGCATATTCGATGTCTACTGCTTCTGCTTCTACTTTTTATTGAACCCTAAAACTCGACTGTCTGTCTAGCTGGCTGCTTAGCGAGTTCTTCCGTACCACCTGTTCAAAGACTCATCACTCACTGCCTATTGTCTACGTGCTACTACCACGCGACATACATAAACTCGACTTCTTGTACATTGTCGCTTTGAGTGCACTCTAATGCTCGTTTACGCGCAGCTCGAAGTACATAGTTAGCAATAAGAGGACGATTCGATAACCCGTTAACAGTTAGCGATGCAAATCTCGTTCTAACGATGGGACAGCTGAATTGGCCATAACCACCACTTCGTTTATCATTGAGGAACTTACTGGTCGCTGAACATTGACGTAAATGACTCACACCAGTGACATCAGGCCGTTGGTGGAGTAGTCTAGTAAAGTTAAAAGTGAAAATATTAGGAAGGCAGAAAAATCGAGCTCGCTGTATCGTGTGCGAGCATTTCCAACTTCTATTGTTCAACCTATACGGTCTCTCTGGATGCGTAGTATAAAATTTAATAATCAGAGTGGATTCCATCCATCGGAGATTGAGAAAATAGTTCGACTCGACAAATAATGATATGGACAAAACATAGTATACCTAACTATTGGAGCAGTCATGAATGAGCAGCTGAAAGAGTTGTAGACCGCTGGTTACGGGCCTGAACGAACTTGCAGATCATCGTAATATAAAAGGGATGTTATAGAAAACTTACACAAGAAGGGGAGAAAAATAGCGCTGAAAGGAAAAATTGCGATCATTTGGTGGAATTTTGCGATGCGACAGTCGTGGAAAACTATTACTTATCCGACTAAAGTTTATTTTCGGCCTAGTATTACGCGATTTTTAGTATATAATGTAGATATACCCGATATCTGTATATGGCGTGGTGGGACGTATGGCGATGCACGCATGCCAAAGTGACTCCTATATGACACGGCACCCCCGACCCCCAGCACCGGAAACTACCTTTTCGGGCATCGCATCAGTGCCGAGGGGAAGTTTTAAGGCCAGGCCCGAGCCTTCATTTCTGCGTGCCGGAACGGTGCGCGTTTCTTGCCAGGGCCAAACCATGGGGTTCCCTACTGACCGAGGTCCGCGCTCCCTGACTGCTCGCCTGGAATTCAGGTCCTCCATGGCCGGACGCGCTGCCTCTTCCTCTTCACTCACCCATCACGTGAGACTCTGTCTGCTCTAGCCCTTGCACTACGGGCGAGCTCCGCTGAACGGGATCCGCCGCCGCAGCAGCAGCAGTAACTTCACCTTGTCCGTCAGCCCTCTGTCTCGACCACTCTGTCTCCATCTTCTTCCGCATGATGGCCGAAATGAAAGCCGACATCTAATTCCAACTGCTTCGGCTCCTCAACATCTCCGGGACCAGGGTATCCGGTGCAAGACAGTCGATCGCGCCGTCTCCGGGATCGATCGGTACCGCCCCGCACTTCTCCTGCTCCCAGGCCTCGCACTCGAATAGCGTGTACTGTGGCGTATCTTCCATTCCTCTTCTGCAGTGCGTGCAATCGGCGCTCGGTGCTATCCCCATCCGGTACAGGTACGTGCCGAAACACCCGTGACCGCTCAAGACCCGGGTCAGGTGGAAGTTCAGACTCCCGTGCTTCCTAGCCGTCCACAGGTCGAGCTCACGAATCGGCCCTCGGGTCCATTCGCCTTTGGAAGAATGGGCGAGCTTGTCGTTCCATTTTTGAAGCGTGGTCAGCTGAATGCCACGCTTCGCCCGGCGTGCCTCCTTTCGTGTCCTCATCTTCTTTTGCGCCTTATAGACCTCCGCCATCTCGTCGACCTTCAGCTCGATAGGTGGTAAGCTCGCCAGCAGATATCTATACATACTCATCGATGTATGACGTTTATGTCTTTTGCGAAACGGCTAAATTGTAAAATTCGCGATTCTGAGAACCAGCGAAGTTCGATCTCTTCGGACAGCCTAATCGCCAAAATGTTATATGAAAGCCTCCCAGTCCGTGTTTATTAGGAGATTAGGTATGTTTTCTTCGGGTATACCTAATATTGAAAGCTTGACCTATATTTCTTCTCTCATGGGGAAAAATGCGAGACGAATTACTTATTTCAAATTCAAAAAATCGTGGGAGTAGGCGTATCTTCCACTGCAGTAATACCTATCCAGAGTACCTAGGACAGACCCACAGATAGTAAAACAAACAGACAAGAAACCCAACTGTCACAGTTCTTTTTTTTTTTTTCACAGAAAAAATGAAAACGATAGTTTAAACCTTTAAACTGGAGAAGTTTCCCACAAAATAAAATTTAAACATGTTCCCGAAATAATTTATTAATTTTTTTCCCCCTTTTTCCCAAAATAATATTTATACCCCAAAATTCCCCTTTTTTCGAATTTTAATATTTTGGGCATTATAACCCAATTTTAGAATATTTTTTTTTTAGTAATTTTTCAAAATTTATTAAATTTTGGAAAATTTTTTTGTTTAAAATAAATTTTTCGTACACAAGGGTTAGGCTTTAAATTTTCTATTATAGAAAATTCCTTTTTATAAACCCCTTTTTTAAAATTTCCCCAACATTTTTTTAAGAAATATAGAAGGTTATTTTAATTCATCTTAATTTTAAAAAAAATTCAAGACTCCTTTTTTCTTTTAAAAATTTGCGTTCCGGGAAATTTTACCCGATAATTCATCTCATGGTTAATCTTTAGCGCATCGGACCTTTGGTTTGGTTTTTTGAAATTTTGTTCCCCGAAATTTTAAAAGGGTAATTTCGAATGATTAATCTTTGAAAGGGTGAAACCGGCTAAAATTGTGACAGAATTTTTCCCAAAATGTAATTTAGTATAAAATTAAAACTCAAAAACCAAAGTGTACATTGGGAAATTTGATAAAACTCGTGGAATAAAAAAAAAAAAAATATTCAAAAGTATTTTGAAAATTAAAAAAAGAAGACAAAAGACTGTAAAAGGAAAAATTACGGGCTAAAAAGGTTAAAAAAAAAGATTTTTAGGGAAAAAAAATGGAAAAATCCATGAATTTAAATAAGGAGGGGGCAAAATAGCCAACTTAAAAAAAAATTTTTGGAAATTTGGGGGGATTGAAAAAAAAGGAAGGGGATATTAAAACCATGGGTAACTCCCAATTTTTTAACCCTAATCCAAAAAGGGGTTAACCCCAGGGGGGGAAATTAAGAGTGGGTTTTGGGGGTGGGAAAGAAAGGGAGGGGGGAGGGAGGGAAAAGGGGCCGTGTAGACGGTGTTTTAAAAATTAAAATTTTTGAGTAAAGGGGGGGGGATTATGGGTTTGGGGTTTTATTTGGGGTTTAGTGTGAGAGGGGGAGTTTGGAAAGTTTGTTTTTTGTTGAAATGGTTGGAAAAGCAAAATTTGTGGGTTAAAAAAGAATAAATTTGGGTAGGGTCCATGGAAAGTGGGATGTTGGGGTTTAGAGTTTAAGGAGGATTTTGAGATATTTTGTTGGATAGAAACAATCGTTGGGGTTAAAATAAAGACAAATTTCGTAGAAGGGTGGGTATGGAGGGGTTAAAGGGTAGAAGTTGTTTTTAGGTTTTTGGGGTTTAGGAAAAAGGGTTTTGTAAAGTTTGATGAAGAATAAAATAAAAATTATTTTAAAAAGAAAATTTTTGGGGGGGGGGGTTTGGGGGGGGGGAAAAAAAAAAAAGGGGGGGGGTTTGGGGTTTTTTGGGGGGGGTTTTGGGGGGGGGTTTTGGGGGGGGTGAAAAATTTTTTTGGGTGGAAAAAGGGTTTTTTTGTAAAAAAGGCCTGGAGATTGAGAAAAAATTTATTTGGGGGGGGTTGGGGGGGGGAAACCCCTTGGGTTTTTCGGGGGGGGGGGGGGGGGGTAAAGTTTTAACATGGGGGGGGGGGGGGGGGTCCCCGGGGGGGAAAAAGGGGGGTGGGGGGTGGTTTTTTTTGTTTGGGTTTTTTTTGGGGGGGGGGGGGGAAAGGGGTAAAGGGGGGTGGGGGGAAAAAAAAAATTTAGGGGGTGTTTGGTGGTTTTTTTAAATTTTTTAAAATTTTACTGAATTTAAGATTTATTGGGACATTTGGCCTAAAACGGACTTTGCCAAATAAAAAAGTAGGAATTACTTTGGGAAACTTCGACCCAATTGGCAAATGCAAAAAGGAAGTTTTTAGTGTCGAATTTTTTTAGGAAAAGGAAAAGTTCTATTTAATTTTTTTTTTTTTAATTATTTTTAAATTGGATGAAAATAAAAAAATTAATTAAATAATTATGTAAAACATTTATTTTTTTTGGGGTTTTTGGGGTTTTTTGGGGAAAGTATTTTGGTAATTTGACGTTTTTTTGAATTTTTTAGGTTTTAAAAGGAAGGTTTTTTTCCCCCTAAACAGGGAAAAAACTATAAACTATTTGTAGAACATTGAAATTTGGTATTAACTGCAATTTTTATTTTATCATTCGAAAATCTTGGAATTTTTTTTTTTTCCGGTAACGTTTTTTTTCCGTAAATTAGGGATTGGGGGGAAAAAAAGTAAAAAAAAAATCCAGGGTTTGTAAAAAATTCCGGATTTATGCGCCAATCTAAAATTTTTTTTGATAAATTTTTTACTTAAAATAAAATTTAAAATATTATAAATTTTTAAAAATTTAAGTATTAATTTTAAAAAAAAAAGAAAAAAAAAACCTTGGTAAGGAAAAAAATTTTCCCGGCATTTCCCAAAAAAGTTCAACAACAAATAATTTCTTCAAATAAAACTAATTTAAACAAACTTTCTAAAAAATTTATTTCCCCGTTTTAAAAAAGTAAAAGGTCCCTTAGGTATAAATTCCAATTATACTATAATAATAAAGAATTTCTTAGAGATATTATTTAACATATTTTAAAAAGTTTTTTTCGCGCGTGAAAAATTTCCCCAAATCCGGGATTCTGAAAGATAGTTCTAAGTTTTTAATCCCGGGTTTCCCTTTTAAAAGTAATTTTTAAAAGGGAAAATTAATTATTTTGATTTTTTAAATTCAAAAAGGTTCTTTCATTTTAGAAAAAAAGAAACCTAACCCTTTTTTTCCCAAAGGGGAACTGAAAAAATTATTTATTTTTATTTTTTCAAATTAAAACTCTTCATAATATAAAAAGGGGTTAGCTTGAATACCCACATTTAAAGGCTAATGGCCCTTCTAACGAACCGAGAAGATCACAAAGTGGAGGGGAAAAAAAATAATTAAAAAAAAATTGCGGGGAAGTTTTGTTTTTTTTTAAATTTTTAAAAGATTCAAATTTAAATTTTTTTCTTGGGGGTGAATTCCATGGCCCGGGCCCCAAATTAAAAAACATTTTGGGGGAATATCCATATGGAATATAATTCTCCCCCAAAATTTAGGGGAAAAATTCGATATTCAGTTACAGTTTTTCCCCTCCAAATTTTTTTGCAAAAAAAGGGTTTTTTAAATTTTTGTTTAAAATTTTATTTAATTTTTTTTTTTTTTTTAATTATTTCTTAAATTGAAAATTTTAATCGACCAGGAGTAAAGTTGGTCCTTTCAATTTTAATTTAACCAAAACGTTTTTTATATTATTTTCAATTTTTTTTTGGCGAGAAAAAACCTTTTAATTTCGTTTTTGTTTTTCCAGTCAAGGGGTTCGACGATTGCACGGGATTTAAATTCCCCGTAGGCTGGGAAAATTTTCCGCCGGGCGTGGATGCGATTTAAAAAAACCCTGGGATGAGGTACCCCGGACCAGTGGCTACTTTTTTCCTAACCTGGCCCAAACCTGATCGGGCTAACATTTCCCCCCAATCGCGGCTTCCAAAGGTTTTTTTTTCCTCCCATTTTTTGGACTTCCCTTTATCCCCTTTTCCAAAATCCATTCGGAAAAAGGGGGAAGGTTTTTTTAAATTCAAAAGGCGGCCCCCCAAAGTTTCGGCAAAACCCAACCGAACTGTAAAACCCCTCTTCCCGGAACTAACCCGTCCCCTTTTCTTCATTTGATTGGTTGGGAAGTCACCACGGTCCGGAAAAAAATTTCATGTTTAAAGTGATCATGGCTCATGGGCAACGAAACTTCTTTGCCCTATGGTAAAGGGGGGGTTCCCTCGGCGGTACTAATGAAATTATTTTTGCAACGGGCAATTAATTCACCTCCCCAAAACCTTCCAAATGGTCAGAATCTCTTTTTTTATTCCCCTTGGTGGGGCCTTCCTTAAAGGGTTTGGCAAAACCTACACGGTTTCTCCTTTTTTCCCTTTTTCTGGACAAATTTGGGGTCAGTTTCGCCCAAAATTTTGAATAAAATTTACCTTTCTTAAATTAAAAAATTTAAAACGATTTTTAGACCAGGGAAAATTATTTTTTGAAAACTTTTGGCCGATCGAGAAATTTAAAACCCTGGGGATTTTGCGAATTTTCGCCATTAGGTCACAGTTTCGAATAGGGGTTCCCTGAGGCCTTTTAATTTTGGGAAAATTTTTTAAGGGTTTAAAAAGTTATAGTAAGAATTTTAATCACAAAAAATTCGGACCCTTCAAATTTTTTAAAAAAAAATGTTTATTTCCTTTAAATGAATTCCCGGGTTAAAAAGTGATATTTAAGGTTTCTAAGTTGGAACAAAATTTTAATTTTCCGGTTTGAAAATTTCTTGAAAATTCCGTTGATAAATGCAGGGAATTTAGGGTTCCGTTTTTTGCAGGAACGGCGAGGATTGGAAGAGGAGAACACGTAAAACCTTTTTTGGTAAATTTGCTTGCCCAAAGAGGGGCCTAGAAAGGGATCTAATTTTAAAGACATCAAAAACAAATTTGGTTTTTTAACTTTTGGATTTTAAAACCTCCGTTTCCCATTTTAATCCTTTTAAAAACTTCTTCTAAAAACGGAAAATTTTTTTCAAACATTGTAATTTAAAATATTTTTTTTTTGATTTTAAATTCTTTTTTCAAAAACCTGTTAAACGGAATTTAATTTTCCCCCCCTTAAACGGGGCAAAATATGTTGATGTTTAAAACCATCCGAAAAAATTAAGAAATTTTTTTTTAAAAGGGGGGGGGAGGGGGAGGGAATTTGAATTTTTTTGGTTGTTTTGGGGGGGGGGGGGAAAGGGGTGGGAAATGAATTTTGGAAAACCGTTTGTTTTTTAGGTGGGTGGGGTTGAAGTGAAAAAAGGGCCCAAAAAGGGACGGGAAACCCTTTCCGGCAGGGTTGGGGGGGGGGGGGGGGGGGCCCGGTTTTTTGGGAAGTGCCGGGGGTCTGAGGGAAGGGGTTTTGGGGTGGGGGCCCCAGGGGCGGAATCCGCCGGGGGGGGGGTTTTTTAATTTCTACGTGGGTGCGGGGGGCAGGGCGAAGGGACGGGGGGGAGAGCAGCCCTTTTCCCCTAACCGGGAACCGGGGGGGGGTTTTTTTGGGGGGCTGAAAAACCGGGTGTTGGTTTGGGGGCTTCGGGACGGTTGGGGGCCGCGGGAGGGAGGGGGTTTTGGTGAAGTAGGACGCTCGGCCCCGCCCCCGATGGTGGTGGGTGGGTTCCGCCCCGCAGGTGGATGGGGGGGGTTCCCTGGGAAAAGGAGTGGGGAAAAGTGATTTAAAGCGGAGGTGGAGTCATTTAAAGCCCCGGGGGCCGGTGGGCCCAGCGGGGGGGGGGTTGAGATGGGGGTGTCTTTTTGGGGGGCGGGGGAAGCAGTTGACCGGAGGGGGGGGGCCCTTTTTGCGGGGGTTTGATGCGGGGCCGACCCTTGGTGGGTTTTTGTATTTTTTTAAAAGGGGTGGAAACTTGGTTTGCCTTTGGGGGAAAAAAGTGGAAAGGAATTGGGTTTCCAATGGATTTACCGGGGAGTTGGGGGGGGTGGGGGGAAGAAAAAGGGGGGGGTTTGGGAAAAGGTTTAAATTTTAAAAGGAAGTCGCGGGCGCTAGCGAGGAAAAACGTCGTGTTGGGGGGGGGGTTTTGTGGGTTTAAGCTGGGGTTTTTTGGGGGTCGAAAAAAGAGGGGAGGGCGGTGACTTTTTGGGGGGGGGGGTTTTTTTGTGTTTGAGAAGGAGGTAGAAAGGGAAAGGGTACAAAAAGGGGGGGGGTTTTTCGGGGTTTTAGGGAAAAAAGGGGGGGTTGTTTTTAGAAGGAGTTTTGGTGGGTGCCCAATTTCGGGGGAGGGAACGTTGAGTGGGTTTTTGGGGGGGCTTTGGGGGGGGCCCGGAAAAAGGGGTTGAAAAAAAGGCCCAAAGGGAATGAGGGGCTTTGTGGTAATTGGGGGGGAGGGGGAAAGGGGGGGGGGGGGGGGGGGGGTTGATTGGGTTGTAAGGTGTTTGGTTGGGAAGGCTTGCTGGGATGGGGTTTAAGGAAGGTCCGCGGAATTGGAATCCATTTAAAGTTCGGGTTTGATTAGCCCGGGGAAATTTTGGGGAAAATTTAAAAAGGGGTTTTTGAAAAAACCTTTTTTTAAAGGGAGTTTTGTGCGCCCCCTTTTTCATGGAAATTTTTGTGTAAGGAAACAGGGAAATTTTGTCGGGTTAAAAAGGGGGTTTTACAAGAATCGGATTTTGAAAGAGGAGGCGAAAGTGCAAAGGTTGTTGGGTTTTTGGGGGGTTTTTTGGGGTGGGGGGGGGGAAGGAAATGGGGGGTTTTTTTGGAAAAATTTAAATCGGGGGGGGGGAAAAGAATTGCAATTTTGTTGGAAAAAAAAAAAAAAAGTTTAAAAAATGGAAAAATGGGGTTTTTAAATTGTGGAAAAGGGAAATTGGGTGGTTTGAAGGTTAAATTTTGCCCTTGTTTTATAGGGGTTCTGAAAAAAAGCATATCGGAGTGGGGGGATTGTTTCCCCCGAGTTTTGTAAGCGCCCCAAAGGGTTGTTGTGGGTTTTGGGGGTTTTTGTACCGGTAGGGTTAAAGGAGGGGAAAAGGGGAAAAATTGGGGTGTTTTAAAAAGGCCGGGGTGGAGAAGATGTGGGGTTTTGGTTGGGGGCCCCGCGGGTTTTTTGGAAATTTAATTTTTTTTATGACGGAATAGGTTTAGAAGAGCAGGTTTTTGCGGGAAAGGTTTTGGGGAAAGGCCCTTTTAAGGGGGTGTAGTTTTTGTTTTCCCGGGGGGGGGGTGGGGAAGTTTGGGGGGGGGGATTTGGGAAAAAAAGGGGGGGGGGGGGGGAAAAAAAAATTTGTTTGGGGTTTGGGGGGGTTTGGAGGGAAAAAAGGGAGGGGGGGAAAAACTTTTTTTTTTGGGGGGGGGGGGGGGGGAAAAGGGGGGTTTTTGGGGGGGGGGGGGGGGGGGGGGGGGGGGGGTTTTTTGGGGGGGGGGGGGGGGGGGGGGGCCCCCCCCCCGTTTTTGGGGGGGGGGGGGGAAATTTTTGGGGGGGAGGGGTAGGGGGGGGGGGGTTTTTTTTTTTAAAAAATTTTTTTTTGGGGGGGGGGGAGGGTTTGAAAAGGGGGGGGGTTGGTGCGGGGGGGGGGGGGGAGGGGGGGTTTGGGGGGGGGGGGGGGGGAAAAAGTTTTTTTTTTGGGGGTTTGGGGGGGAAAGGAAAAAAAGGGGGGGGGGTTTTGCCCCCCCCCGGGGGGGGGGGGGGGTTTTGGGGGGGGTTTTGGGGGGGGTGGAAAAAAAAAAAAGGGGGGGAAAAGGGGGGGGGGGGGGGGGGGGGGTTGGGGGGGGGGGGGGGGGGGGGAAAATGGGGGTTTGAAGGGGGGGGGGGGGGTTTTTTGGGGGGGGGGGGTTGGCCGGTTTTTTTGGGGGGGGGGGGGGGGGGGGGGGTTTTTGGGGGGAAAAAAGGTTTTGGTGTTTGCTCGAAAAAATTGGGGTGGGGGGGGGGGGGGGCCCCCCGGGGGGGGGGGGGAAAAAAAAGGGGCCCCTTTTTAAGGGGGGGGGGGGGGGGGGGGGGGGGGGGGGGTGGGGGGGGGTTTTGGGCGTAAAAAGGGGGGGGGGGGCCCCCCCGGGGGGGGAAAAGGGGGGGGGGGAAAAAAGGGGGGGGAAGGGGGTTTTTTTTTTGGGGGGGGGGGGGGAAAAAGGGGGGGGGGGGGGGGAGAGGGGGGGGGTTTTTGGGGGTTAAAAGGGGGGGGGGGGGGAAGGGGGGAAAGGGGGGGGGTGGGGGGGGGGGGGGGGGGGGGGGAAAAAGGGGTTTGGGGGGGGGGGGGGGGGGGGGGGGGTTTTTTTTTTAAAAAAAAAAAAATTTTTTTTTTTTTTTTGGGGGGGGGGGGGAAAAGGGGGGGGGGAATTGGGGGGGGGGGGGGGGGGTGGGGGGGGGGGGGGGGGGGGGGGGAGGGGTTTTGGTTTTGGGGGGGGTTGGGGGGGGGGGAAAGGGGGGGGGGGGGGGGTTTTTTTTCCCGAAAAAGGGGGGGGGGGGTTTGGGGGGGGGGGGGGGGGGGGGGGGGGGTGGGGGGGGGGGGGTTGTTTTGGGGGGGGGGGGGGGGGTTTTTTTTTTTTTGAATTTTTGGGAAAAAAGGGGGGAAAAAAAATTTTTTTTTTTGGGGTTTTCCCCGGGGGGGGGGGGGGGGGGGGGGGGGGGGGGGTTTGGAAAAAAGGGGGGGGGAAAAGGGGGGGGGGGGGGTGGGGGGGGGGGGGTGGGGGGGGGGGGGGGGGGGGGGGGGGGGGGGGGGGGGGGTGGGTTTTTTGTTTTTTGTGGGGGGGGGGCGGGGGGGGGGGGGTGGGGGGGGGGGGGGGGGCCCCCCAAGGGGGGAAGAAAGGGGGGGGGGGGGTTTTTTGGGGGGGGGGGGGGGGTGGGGGGGGGGCGGTTCTTTGGGGGGGGGGGGGGGGGGGGGGGGGGGGGGGGGGGGAAAGGGGGGGGAAAGGGGGGGGGTTTTTTTTAAAAGGGGTTTGGGGGGGGGGGGGGGGGGGGGGGGGGTTTGGGGGTTTTTTGGGGGGGGGGGGGGGGGGGGGGGGGGGGGGGGGGTTTTTTTTTTTGGGGGGGGGGGGGGGGTTTTGGGGGCCCTTTTTGGAAAAAGGGGGGGGGGGGCGGGGGGAAAAAAGGGGAAAAAAAGTTTGGGGGGGGGGAAAAATTTTTGAATTTTTGGTTTAAATTGCAAATAAAGGGGAAAAAAAAATATTTCATCAAAAATATTTTTAAAAAAAAAAAAAAAAAGGGTTTTAAATTTCCCAAAAACATTGCCGAGACATTTTAAATTTTCTATGGGGGACTCTATTTTTAAAAAAAAAAGTCCGGAATGAAAAACTAGTCTAATTGAAAGGGGGAAACGGGAAAAAATTTTTTTTTTACCCAAAAAATGATTTTTGGGTAAAATCTTTTTTTTCAAAATCGCTTTTTAAAATCAAAAGCCGGGGGGAGGGGGAAAATTTTTTCCCTTTTAAAAATTTTTTTAAAATTTCGGAAAAAAAAAGGGGGACCCTTCGGTTTTTAAATCTTTGGAATGATTTTTAAAATCGGAAATTTAGTTCGATTTCCTAATGGAAAATTTTTTTTAAGGCCTAAATTTTTTGGGGTTTAGTCCCTCCTTTTACTTTTGGGGAGTTTAATTTTTTCTTCCCCGAAAAACTTTTTTTCATTTTTCTTCCACCGGTTTTTATTTTTAAAAATTAAAAAAATTTTTTAAAAAAAAAATTATTAACGTGATTTAAATTTAAAAAATAGTTTAGAATTTTTTTTTTACTCCGAAAAATTTTAATTAAAAGGCCCGGCCCCTTTTACTTTTTATTAAAATTTATTTTAAAATTTTTTTAAAGCCCAAAGTTATTTGAAAAAATTTTCCCCTTTTAAAAAGGCGCGATTTTTTTTTAATTTAATAAATTTTTTTTTTTTTTAAATTTTCCTATATTGGAATAGTTGCAGACGCGTTGACTAAAAATTTGGAGGAGCTATCAAAATTTGAGTGTATTTAATAGTTGATTATGAGTATTATGCTTATCGCATTTTGAATCAGACTCTGACCCGGTTTCCAAAATACAAAAGTAACGCCAAATATGATAAGTTTCACAATTTTTCTATCTTTACGTTAAAGGTTTCCTTCTTGCATGTCATTGAAAAGCTTGTGTTAAATTAAACACGTTAGGGGAACACAACTTTGTAGACAAAATGCGCAGTTTTTTTGGTTCGTTGACAGAAAAAGAAACGAAGTCTTTTTTATGAATTTTAACTCAAATATCGATTGGGCAGTAGCGGGAAAAACTTATTCGTTCAATTTACGCGTTAGATCATTAGCGAACTCTAAAGGAAAACAAAGATATTTCACTTCAACTAGTAGGTAGGTAACTAGGTATATATTTTGACAAACGCGTTTTCAAGAGTTCCCATAATCAGTTGTCCGAGTACATCCTCTGATTAAGTATGAAAATGATCTACTCGGGGGACCTCGAAAATATTTTAAATAAAATACGCCTGCAACAGGAAGTGAAAAACTAAGGTACGTACTTTGTTTAAACGGAGAACGGTAAACTATTTCACTTGGGCACCTCTAGAAAAATGAATTTAGAGCCTAAAATCTAGTTATCTACTACAAGTCGACATTTAACCAATCATACTGCTGTTGCTGTGGGAGAAGGGGGAGTGGTAATTCCGATTCCGATTATATGTATTTTCCGGTGATTTGACGCGAGATTTCAAACGATATTCCTATACGAGTTGAAGATCCTATCTGTGTAACTGAGTTTTAGAAATCGGTAAATTATGTCTCAGATTTCTCTCAGATTGGAAAAATGTTTCGATCTCTTAGAGCCTAGAACTTACTGCTTTTGAAGATTCTGATGCTCGGTCCTTTTATCGTTTCGGCTCAGTTTATTATAGTGCAGTTCCCCGAAATCTATCTGTCATCTTCATTACCACCGCGTTTTTGATTTTTCAAAACTAGTCGTAAACATTTGAAAAAGAAAGCAGTTTATCTATACAGTGCAGTTAACGATTTAACATAGTTCTCGAGGTACATTTTACTTGTACTCCTGAAAACATCAATTAAAGTCGTCTCGCCGTTTTAGCGTTTTTACTTTGGAAGACGATGTATACTCTTACATCATTTCGAATTGCCAACAGTTATTTTCGATTTAAAATTAATTCCATTTAACTATAGGCGCAGAATTTTGTTAATTTAATAATTTATTCGTTTAATTATTACAAATTTTCTCGTGTTTTCGTTTCTGTTTTAAAATGTTCAGAGATCGCTCCTCAAATCATACCGAAACTTTTAAAATGCCGGATGTAATCATTAAGATTGAAAAACCTACGTTTGTATCAAGTTTTTACTCAATTTTAATGCACTGTACCCAAATTTTACTCTGTTTTCCGTGATTGGGGACAGATTTCACAAAAAACGCTCGTAGCTGTTTAAGGTACCTACTGCAGTTCGTATTATAAATTTTGAAATTTTGAATGGCAATGATAGCGTGCTTTCATTCACTTGGAACATTATTTTCTGATTCAGGGCTGGATCCAGAAATAAGAAAATTTAGCGGCCCACTCGGTATTAATCGGCACAATTTCTTCTCCCATTTTTCAAATTATGGCTCAAATACGTCGCGGCCCACCGAGATTTTCTCGGTGACTCGCCTGCTGGATCCGGGCCTGTTCTGATTCTATAATCCATTTTACCTAATACCCGAGCAATTATTACTTGTATAGTCATTTCAGCTCATAAGTAGGTATAAAGCTGAAGCGCAACAGAAGGATTTTGAAATATCTTACGTTACCGAGTAGACTGTTGATTTCAAAACTCAAAAATATCGCGTTTTAATTTTTCGTCGTTTAAGCAGATGACCACACCCCCTTACAAAATACGTATCTCTTACTGCTGATTCGGTTTACTATGGCAGCTGTGATTGTTACACCAGAGTGACCCGAATGGACAATATGCGACATGAAACTTTAAGAGTTTTCAGTTGCTGGTCACGAAGCTAATTGTACGTGAATTTAATTTGATACACGGAAAATTTTCAACATCCTTCTAGATTGATTTGTGGGTAACGTATAACGCCTTTTTCACTAATCAAGAGGAGGGGGAAAGGGGACTCTATGAAAAAACGTTCGTTCGAATAGTAATGATAATTTAATAATACTTATACGAATAATTTATAAATTTTGTCACTTTCGGCGTACATTTTACGTAATAACTTATTTCGTAATCGCATACTTATCAAGAATTAACGTACTGTAATAGTTGCTGTAATTTGTGATACGGAAATGGTATCTTATCTGTATCTGAAATCAAAGGGTAAATATATTATTTAACTACATATTATAACGACGGAGTTTTGCAAAATTGTTACCTCTTAATCGCCACGTCTACAGTAGATATTCAAATTACGAATAGGTACCTCATTTCGACGATTCACGAACATTTTTAGTTTACAAACTAGAAGACGCGTACTCTCTAAAACCTAACCAGATATAAGTGTATCACAAATTCAACCACCGACAATCTTCTCTGATTTATCAGCCTATATTCTCTAACTGAGTCAGTGACATATATATATATATAGATCCAATCAGCAAATATAAAAAAGATACATCCAATGAGGCTGAAATTTGAGGTACAGATATTCTCATCCTTCGTCTACAACTTTTATTAAGATGTTTTAATTTTACCCCCACCCAACAGATGTATAATCATCTTTCCAGCGCCTCCTTTTGGGCCATCTTGTCCGATAGGGTAGGTAAGATGCCTATTAAGATGGCTTATGGAAATTGCGCATTAAATAAAACTGTAATGAAAATATGCAAACTGGTACGATTTTCATTTATTCGAGTATAAAACGTATAAAATGTAACTTTCAAGTAAAGTAGGCGTTCTTTCCGGAATTTTTAACAATCGGCCGGATTCACGTAACTTATGCTATGTTTTTTTTCCTATTCCCCCCCCCCCCCCCGAATTTCATCGCGTCTTTCAGTTGCGTTTTTGTCCAGAACCCTCTAGTGGTCTTTTGGACGCAATTCGACTCCAAATTTAAAATAACAAGATGAGAAATGTTCGTTAGATCCATTAATAATCGTTAGATGTAATTTAACAAATAAGATGTAGATACCGAGATCATGGCCTACAGGCGTTACGTGTCTCGTTAAAATAAAATTTAAAAAAAAAACAACAAAAAAAACTTTATCATTCATTATACTGCGGCATCTCGCCCTCTCACACTTTGGCTATTTTACCCACCCTTACCAATTGCCACACTATGTAACTTTGGTATAATATAGCTCGATTTACTGGTAAATTTGATGAAACATTTTGAAAGAGGAGGGAAACTACTGTACATCTAACGCGTATAATACATACATATACATTGAAAATTGTCAAAAATGAATTATAATTAGGTATGTGATATTATAACTTCAAAACGACCAAACATTTTCAAGCACTTTTCCTTTGATGAAAATCGCAGAAAAAATCACAGAAAAAGAACGGACAGGTCTGCGACTATGGGAAGTTGAACCCGAGGCCTAATGTAGAAGCACTACAAACCTACTACGTCCCTTTCATATTACAGCGCTGTTAACGTGGCAAACGGCCACCAGCGGCATCTTACCTATTGCGTCATCTTACCCATTACCTTACGCTGAAAAATCCGTGAAAAAGGCTGGTGATTGAACTTGCGACAGAATTTTCATTGATTCAAACGTAGAAAGTTAGTTATCAGGTATACAGAGTTAGTTTTGTATTTCGTAGGTGGAAGTCTTGTAATAATTCCGTACAACAGTTGGGGGATCCAATCGCAGTTGCTGCCTTCCGCAGCACTTTGCTCAACTAGCGAAAGAACGATCAAATATAAGTTACACGTCCCTTTACTACGTTATCACAACTTTAAAAAATCGAGAAAAGACTGTAAACACTTAGAATTTGGAATGTAAGATGCTACACGTATGAACGTTATTTGAAAACAAATTCCCTCTGCCGCCGTTCCACGAATAATGTTCGTATATTTGGCCACAGAAGAAAATATTCCAATAAATTCGAATACACGGCCCTCATTATCTGGAATTTGAAGAATGTCCGGAATTTCCTTAATTTTTAATGAGAATTACGGTAACGCTGTAAGAGCTTTTGTGCTTTATACTCGTATTTGATCGTACCCTTTTGTTTCATCAGTTGCTCAGTGAATGCGATTTCTTTTGTATTAAGAATAGAAAATTAAAATTAAAGCACCTATTGAAAAATCTCAGCAGCGAAAACATTTCTTCTTCTTCTTATTTTTTGTTAATCTAAAATTAAATACGTACGCCGCTCGGGGAAAGCACAGATCGTCACAACTAACTGCGAATCGTGCTCCTACATTTTTAATTCTCAATGGTAGGGTGGATAGGTAATATGGATGCTGTTAAGCATAAGGGAACCAACCAGCAAAATCTGTTTTTTGAGAACACGTGATTCAAAGTTTAAGAGCCATGTAGAAACTATATGGCATAGCGTTTACTGATTAGCTTTTCTCAGTGTGAGTACACCTTTTTGAGTCGGGGACCCAATTTTGAAAAATTTTACTTTTTACGCTCGGTCGGTTCTCGCACGTTTAACAGTGTCTATATATATTATGGTTTATCGTTATTAGTTTTACAAGTCTTAGTTTTGTTTTTGCGTTTGCTACAGCTTTTGTGGTTATCGAGTGGGTAGCGCGCTGGTCTCGGAATCCGGACGTCCCGGGTTCGAGCCCACGTAGCAACTCGCTGCATTTCGACCTAGGCCGGTTTTTCGGCAACAAGAGAAGAGGGCTAAGACAGCCCTAACTGCCTCCCCGACTTCTCTGAGGTAATGCTCGAAAGGGCGGATTTCAGGGCTCGGGTTGAGAGCAAAATTAGGAAAGAGAGCTTTTGTGGTTTCGGTAACAACTAAATTTGTTCGTGTAAAGAGGCAGCATCCCGTGGGAGAGTACATGTATACATTACATACATACGTACGAGTATAGTAATGTGGCGACGAGCTACACATACCCATATGTAGGTATATCGGCATATAGCCTATGATAAGTCGCCGTGCACACGCTGTCACGCTCTTGTCCGGCACCACCCCTCCCTTCTTAGTTCATATTAGTTCGTGTACTGACAAGCTGTGATTTGGTATTCGGTAACTGCAGTCTAATGATACAATGTTTTGTTGCGAACTTCAAAATTTATACGTTCGGTAAATGATCCGTTACAGTTTTCCATATTCCGCGTAGCGTACATTTTTTACGTCTAACCGTGAAAAGTTGATTGAAGATGGCATATTGTTCATCTTGGTAATTAGTTCGGCAAATTAACCGTACGTAGGAAGTAGGAACCATAAACGACCACAAATAACTAGCTACGTAGAGACTGCTTCGAGATGTACAGCAAATAAAGCAGAGCTTACTTCTGTACTACGAGCACTTTACGCACCTATAACACATGGCCATGTAAAACTAACCGACGCGACGCGGGATAGAAATTTATTACGAATATATTACGAGTATGTTCGTACCGTCGGTCGATGTTGGTTCTCGATTGCCATTTAAAACTCTGATTTTTCTCTTCATATGCGCGTCAATGCCAAGGGTATCAGATTTACTAACACATACCATTCCGTAAACTTTGATACCTGGTACACTAGCGTAGGTTGGTTGGTCATGGGTTGTAGGACCCTCTGCAAAATGTAAAAAGTTTCGGATCAATAAAATATCGATGACTATTCTACGAGAAACGAGAAGCTCGCTGTATCGGTAATACTTTTTAAAGATAATCGACAAGTCGAGTTTCACTCTTTGAAACTCCAACCGCAGAGTTTGGTGGCTGCACTTTATCGACATTTTGCTTCTTTGGGTCAGTTTTGTTAAGGCAGTTATACTACAGAGAATATTGACTCGGTATAGAAAATGTCTGAAACACTCGGGTCCTATTTTACGAGATTGAGGCGGAAAATGAATATTTTGGAGCGCTTTTTTCCCGTCTACAAAATATACATCACCGTGAAGCATACCGTCTTTTTTCGATTGTGCTGTAAGGAAAGACTTGTCAAGGTAAGGGAAGGTGTACTCGGTGCTTTTGGAAAATTCCGATATAATCCCCGGGTGAAATTATGGAAAAGAGGAAGACCTTCCTGAATGTCTCGGTTGCGAGCCGGCAAATTCGAGCAACGCCACCCCCTCCTCTTCGTGGCAAGATAAGTCTAGTGACTCTTCCGTCTCTCGTGCAGCATCCAGAGAAAAACTCGGCAGCTCGGGTCGTGCCTCATAAGTCGGTTCGTTGCTCGGACAAGAAAACTACACGTTCCCTTCGCTTCCTTCTCCTGTTAATAACTGTGTCACAACTAAACGAAAGGTCCCATTTGGTCGGTATGGAGTTATACATACGTTGCAGAGGAATAAATTTTCTTTCCAATGAAACCAGAACAAGCTCGGTACGTTAAAAACTCGCGGAGATATAACAGCGTGAAAGCGAGACAACGAAAAACCTAAAGCCGAGAAAAACGCGTTTACAGCCTTTAAACACGGCGCGCTACAACGCTAACCGTTTAACACGATTTCAATGATAGGAGAAGGTATATTATACGTTCCGAAGGAGTCAACACTGTTTTCTATTATTTTCGTTTCCACACCATTCGATCAAATCCCCTCATAGCCTCCCAGCTACCCAGCATCCATTCATTAGAAGAATAACCGGCCAAGTCTGGGACCTTTTTCAATACTGGGAGTTGCTCGGTACAATTGCATTTTTTCGACCCCTTTCTCTACTTCTAGGCCCTAGACCCACTTACATCTGAAAAACAAAGGTCCTAAGATGCTAAATCAACAACAACAAAAAGTCCATATTTTGACTACTTTTCACGTTTTGTGCTGTATTTCAAAAACTAGGATCGGCCAAGTGGGAACTTTCGTTTAGTTTTGACACAACTTCTGAATCATTTGACGATGGGTCGTCGACGTTTTTTACTTTATTAGTCGTTAAAATGATTGCGAGTAAACTCGTCTACTTTTCAAATCGAGATGTTCTCCTAAACGGCGGGTTCATGTAGCCTACTTGTAGGTATCTCACCTAAGATGCTGGTATCCGGACAATGGCAAATTACCAGGTAATGAGATTTTCCAGTTCTCACGTTCTGCAGCGCCAATAAAGACCAATCTCTGGGTGCTCGGCACAATCTCATTTCCTTAACCGGCTCGCAAGTTTTTACCAACGTTAATACCTGCGGAAAAAAATCGCGGACTGTTAAAATCCGGTGGATAGTAGGTATCGAAATACATAGGTAATCCTTTCGAGTCGTCAACCTGCGCACACCCACGAAAAAGCGAATGGAAAAAAGATTCATCGCGCTTCTTCGTATCGCGGTGAGACGTATTCGATGTAAAAATATTGCCCGATTTAATTTTACGCAAATTTCGACGAAGAAAAAGTGGAAATAATTTTCTTAGCGTCCCCCCCCCCGTTTTGTGTAGTGCGGCGGCGGCTTCATAAGAGGAATGGATGATGTGCTATTGAGATAGAAATATGTAGCTGGACGAAATCCATTGAAGGAGAGTCGTTACTGGATAACGGCTGTAAACTTCATTATTATTATTATTAATTAATTAATTAATTAATTTATTTATTATTATTATTTTTTAAATCGTTGGCACGTAGTTACGAGAGCATAACGAAAGGTGGATGAATTGGCCGCTGATGTAAGGTACAAAAAATACTAGTTAGTAGGTACATTTCCTAGTAATTACTACCTACCTTTCCTTTGGAATCTACCGATAGTTCGGTCGTATGCATATCATCCGAATTGAGACTCGCGGAACAAGGCTCTCTGTATCTTGACGGACAAGCGCATAATGGTTGAGTGTAATTCAGTCTAACATAAACCGCGCTACATACCTATAAATAAAATTTGTTTGTCGCTGTTTTAATCACAAACGTACTTATGTAGATAAATATATGTATATGCACCCCCCTTCTCCTCCCGCCCCCCACACGCACCAACAGACGAATATGGTGAAGTCGAGTTGATACAGGTTAGATGGACAATCTGATCCCATACATATTATAAGTATAGTATGTATAAAATGCAACATAGGTATAGCATGCATACAGTATGTACTATATACCTAGTACCTACGTCTGGTCTCGTACCCATAGGTACACATCATCCAAACCCTACACAAGTAACTTAACAGATGACTATCTCCGATGTATAAATTTTAAATAATCACGTTTTAACTTTCTAGCTGTATTTTATTATGCGACTCTAGGTACCCTATAAGTATAATCTGTTTGATAAAAATGAGTTCGCGTGTTTTTGTTCGTTTCCTTCGAGATTACATACAATGCGCACGTGGTTACCTACGAAAAACACGACGTCGAGCCGGAACTCTTGACGATCTTCTGGATGGATTTTTGGTAATTTAATCCGAAGAGATACTTAACGAGTTATTTTTCAGAATCAGATAAGTTTGCGAAACTAGAAAGGGTAATTACGAGTATTAGAACCTAGTCTTCTCGAAGTCACCATTTCTAAAGGAGTTGGCGCTGAATTACACATTTGCCGGATTCTAAGCTGAAACTGCGCTCGGTTAACTTGGCAATATTCAGAATTATTTTGAACCACTTGTTCGAGACTTTTTTCGCGTAATCAGTGGTTACGAAGACATTGTGATAGACATTTTTATAGAAAATCCGTCGCATTTCAATTTTTGTTCGAAATTTTTTTATTTTTTTCAGCTGTATGCGGAGGCGTTTTTACCGTTAGGCAACTTAGGCAGCTGCCTAGGGCGACAAAATTTTGAATTTTCGAAAAAAAAGAAGAAAAAAAACTAAAGGAAAAAAGGAATGAGAGAAGTAGAAAAATGGAGAAGAAATAAAATAGAAGTAACTACACCATTTGAAAGATTTCTGTCATATAAGAGGTGATCGAAAAGTCCGTTCTTATTGGAAAATGCTTCGCAAAAATTTCCTAGTCAACTTATTGAGAAGATTTCTACTGCAGCGGCATTCTTGGTCCATTACTGTTGAAACAATAGCCATCCTCCGAGTTTTATCAAAGCGTATGAAATTTTTAGTAACGTGACAACCGAGAACTGTAATTTTTGTTTCACGATTTATTTCTGTCATTTTTCCATTTTTTTTTCTCTGTAGTTTGCTGCCCAAAATTTTGTCACGATGTATACCTATACTTTATTCAGCATTATATTATCGATCGATATAAGTAAATTTAAACTAAAAATTATTTTCTCGACAACGAAGTGAATTTAAGTCGGCAGTTTGGTTTAAAGGGTATTAGCATTTTAGCAGCCTAGTTCGTAGACACCTGGCCATTATAAATTGAGCGCATTTATGATTCCATGTGCTCCTACAATGCATTTCCAACGTATCTAACAGTAACGAGACCAAACTACAAACTATACTTTTATCAATCCTCGTACACAATGACGGATGTTTGGTCTTACGAAGTCCATTGTCGTTAGCGCACGAACTTAACACTCCGGGTGGTGCTTCGTTGCGTGTACATTCGCGATCAGCTTATATACTCAAAATTGGCGCACCTACTATATCGTTAAGTTTCTCGAAATTATCTGTGTGTCATTGTAACCGCGTACTATGTCAATTTAGATCAAGTTCCCTGGCAGAGAAGGAAGTGGATTAATATTTTGAACACAAAATACGACAAACCGTGTGAAAAGCTAGAGCAGACAACCCTGTCTTAGTATAGGGTTGGTTAACGACGACAGTCTCTCAGGTCCTAGGGGTCTGCGGCACAAGAAGAAGAAGAAGAAAAAGAAAAAGAAGACGACGATGCAGATGCTGATGGTGATGAATGCGAATCTAGGTACATACATACATACATACCATACATACGTGCCTATACATTACATACATACCTGTTGAACGGCGCATTCTGGTAGTAAATACATATGCTGATTATGCGGATAGTAATGGTATTTTTGTGGTTTGGCAATCGCTCCTACGCTGTTTGTTAATGAAGGTTCCGTTATTGGACTCGTAGTTGGAGACATAGAAGGTAATGGAGCTCTCAAAATGGCATTCTAAATTAAAAGAAGGAAAAAATTGAGAATTATTAGGTATCGAATGAAATCAAATTCAGCGACGCGACAAATCAGATACCTATGTACCTAACGAGAAAAGCTTGACTCTTATCGGCGGATGGCATTTGTATAAAAGGGAACAGAAAAAGAAAAGGAAAAATTAAACGAGAGGAAGTGCCGATGATTATTCATTCGATTTATTAAATAATTTTTCAAATTCGAACGTTTATACGAAACCGTATGGATGTGTATTGTGTACTTATTCGAATATACGTAATCGCAAATAGTTTATCTGGAATATCTGAAGTGAGTGACTCGGGGAATGGGGGGGGGGGAGAGCTCACAAGTATCATCAAAATAATGCTAAAGATTCTTTCGCAAGTATAATTTTTCAACTTTTTTTTAAATGGTGGGCGGGTTTTTAGAAGATTTGGAGCTCACCCCCCCCCGCCAGTCGTGCTTATGCGGGTACATATATTTATTCTGATTGTCGAATTAAAAATTTGTGGTATCTATGTACCGCGTATTTCTTTTACAGCTTCACCTTACACAGCGAAATAGAGCCTTATTTAGACGAGGCTACGTTCAAGATGGTATTTGCGGCCTTTCATAATTATGGGTAATACTTCTCCGGCTCTTCTAATCATTTTCCACGTTTTAGTGTTTTTTCTTTCTTTCGTAAGAAGAGAACGTCGGTTTTAACGCGCGTACGCCGACTCACGACTCTAATTAAATTTTAACTACCAGTTGGAGTTCCGGTTAAGGTCGTGTGGACCAATACAGAGGGCGTTCACCGCACCCTATATAAACGCAAATCCAACAGGTATAGGTACTCGATCGGTTATTGGATTTCGAGTCGATGTTCAAAATGTGATGTTCATCTTGGGCAACGATAGGTGAACGATGGAGCCCAAATAATACGCGTCGCGTCTACTATACGTACCGTATGTATACAAAATACTCGGCTATCTAAAATAATAACGAAAATAGTACATCGTACGTAATAATATATCGCGTAGGTATTTGTAAACTAAGGTGGTCCCCGCCTCTACCCTCTAAAGGCTTTTTCCGAAAAGTTGCGTTTTTAGAGGCTTCGAGTATTCTAGTACATGTAACACACATCAGTCAAAATTCTTTAAAATAAAAAATTTTTCGGGAGTTCGGCTGTGGGGATAAGGCTTAACATAAGATCCCACGACAAAATAAAAGTACCGATTTAACTATAAAAATACTTCAAAATCGAGTTTGATAAAAAAACTTTGTTGTAAAAATTGGGTATCCACCTGGAATATTGCGAGTCAATGGCGATTTTTTGAATATATTTTAGTATATTAAATCGAGCACCGCGGGCCGTAATCATTCTTCAAAAATTTGTTCTCAAAATTCGAAGCGGGTACTCAATTTGTATACTTTTGAGACCAATTTTCTGGACTCGAGCCAAATTTTTTAATCACACTCGATTCTTAAGAATTTTTATAGTCAATACGGTATTTTGTTACTTTTTGTTACAGTAAATCCAATATGTTAAACTTCACCCCCACCGCTCGATCGCTCAAAATTCTTCGAGTGTGCTCACTTTATCGAATACACGTAGGTATATAAAATAATGCAGGGCTTACTTCCTCGGTTGATTTAGGTTTATCTTTGTGATTATAATGCGAATTAACCGGTCCCATGCGATCCCTGGATACGGCGCTCGAAGTTGTAACGAAATAATCGTTGATCGTGGTTACCGGCAAAGTGGATTCGGTCGTCAAGTTGTACGCAGCAGCGCCGTCTGACATGGTGACCGCAGACGCTTCCGAATCGGTGTCGTCGACGTCTGATATCATTAAGGTGGTTATGTCTTGATTGTCTGCCGCGCACCAGCTCGTGCAGTACACTAAAGAGTACACGATAATTGATTTGGAAATCATCGTCGTCTTTATGTTAAGTCAACGTGAGATCGGCTGCAGAGTCTGCTGGGAGCGAACTCGTCGACTTCGTCTGCACAAGAAGCGCGGCGCGAGTTTATTCAAATCCGCACGCACTCGTGATGATGCCAGTTACTGATGCCGATGCCGACGCTATGACTGCTGCTGCTGGCTGCTGATTAATGGCGCTGTAAAACGGCGTTCGTTATTCAGGAAGGACGACTCGACATCACCTGTGAGCAAACAATCGTCGAAAGTGCACTTTTTAATAGCGTTCGTACCTACATACTTGTAAAGGAAAATCGCTCGCTCGGCGGCTGGTCGGATTGGATTCGTCGATTAATCGATACGCGGGTACTGCGCGCATAAAATACGTATACACTCGGTCGCGTTAATTTATTCGGCCAGTAACCCACATTTATCAGAAATTCGCTCTGGAAAGATAACTTTCGATTTACAAATTACTACTGTAAATGTTACCGTCTCCCGTAATTAAAGTTAATAGACCCTTTTCCGAACGCTCGTATATTCCTGACCGTTAAACCCGAGTGTGAGTATACGTACCACAAATCAAATCAGTAAATGTATACCACTTATACTCGTACGTTGGTGGATACCTCTGGTAGTGGCACAATGATACTCGTCACTTAAGGTAAAACTGCCCGATTGTCGATAAAATCAACGAGTCCTGTACGACGAGTATATGGGAACGAAATTTGCCCTTCCTCTCGGCGCTCCAGCTGGTCTTAGCAAGTCGCGGACGTGCACGTATAATAATCTCTGTACCAAATTCGAATACTGACTGGCGCCTAGCTCGTAAGAACGATTTCAATTTTAATACGCGAAGGCGAAACACATTTTACTGCCTGTTTCGTTAATTTTTCCAGAAATGGCCATAGGAGATGCCGAATGTGTCCAATTGAAAATTTGGCGACGTCGTTGCGGTCGCAACGCTGCCGCATCGAGCCTTTCGAGTGCACGCGCTAATTTGAGCTCCTTTCTGGGCAAAACTGAACCGTCTCTTATTATAATAATTATTTTTTAGCAATTCTCGCTGGCCAGTTCGTAGCCCAAGCCTTCAGTCGAAATTCATTTCGCTCGTGTCGACACCTATGCAGGGCAGCACGCTCCGTCGCTCTCCGCGTGTCTGTCCGAGAATCTGTCTGATATGTCAGTACGCCCGACTAATTGACCGACTAATATCTGTTTGTGTATCTCGTGGGCTTACTCTCGATCCGGCTTACACGTCCAGCTTATCTCTTGGTCTGCTCAAATACTGAGATCGTAAACATGCTCCAGCTATTTTTCAAAATTTTCCGAGGTTTTCTCCGCTGTATGAGCAGAAGTTGGATTATTACAGAGAAAGTTGTTAGTTGTCCGTACAGCGTTACAATTTATTTTCAGGTCTGTCTGAAAAGTGTGATTTGTCGCTTACTACATTTTTTCAGCTATTTTGATATTGCTCGTTCACACAAGACGCGAACAAAAAATCCTAGGAAAATGAAGGGAATGGAACGTAAACGAGCCATTTTGGAGGAACTTGAACCGAAAAAATCGTTCATTCGTCACTGCGTTGATTAGTACGGCTACATTTATTACTTATACATCATAGAGTTCGTGAATTGGTCTTGTAAATATCGCACGATGCAGTCTTCTAACCTCGTACGATAAATGATGAACTACGCTACGAAATCTCATTAAACTTTTGTCTTCCTTATCACATCCTATCATTTCCCCATCCGTTCGGAGACTAGTGACCTCGTTTTTGGAAGTTTATGTACTACTACTCTCAGTTCGCGTGGAAAAAGGTCCATCGTCCATCTTCAATATTACCTGTTAATTACAGCGCAGAAACTGGACAACAGAGTTTCCTTTATTCGTCTCGACCACGGTACAGTGTGGTCGAAACGAATAATTTTAATAGACGGCTCGTTGAAAAAAAAAAAAAAAGGAAAGAAAACATAAAAAAAAGACCGATTGACATTTAAATATCGGATGCGTGCTTGGATTTCTTTATTTCGCACGTAATAAATAAAATGACTTAAGGCTACTGAAATGCGATGATTTGACTTCGCGTGATCTTAAAGTAGTTGCGCTTGGAAGAATTGAGAAAAAAAAATACGATTAGACACTGAGACTACCACTCTGATACTGCTTCTTCTTCATATACTTGTACTTCCTTCTTTTCATTATTCGCATTTAATATAATACCTATATATTTTTCTTAGCGAAAAGTAATCTCTCCCCCCCCCCCTCATGATTAACTACCCTTTGTACTGGAATACTCAGCTCTTTTGTGATACACCTTTTACGTTATAGTAAAAAAGATTTCGATTATGTTATTTTACTTTTTTCTTTTAACTACCCGATAAATCACTACTGCTTCGCATTTATAGTCTGCGTGAAATACCGCGAAACTTTCTTTCGACTAGAAGAATGAAATTATTATTTTTATCTTTGACGTAGTACCCCGAGGATGGATTTCAGGCTTGAGGTGCGGTATTGCAAAAATCAATTTAGCGTGCATGCATCGTCCTACATCCTAACAAGAGGAATTGGGTACTAATTTGTATATTGCGTGCAAAATTAATACATCTTTCTTTAAATAATATCGTTGATATTACATCTTTTGCAGAATGCACATTATCACGGAGAAGGGACACTCCATCAATGAACGCAATACGATCATATTAGAAAATCCGAAGAAACTGCGCCACAATTTGTAAAAAAGCAGAGATTCAGAAAGTGTCGATAGTCGTACCAAAAGCAAACTGGGCAACTATAGTGGCGTATTGGCAAAACAGCTGTCTACCTTGGACCTTCGAATAGGCCTGCGAATTAGAACTGGCATATTATAAGAAAGCGTTAACTGCGGGGCGTAAGGCTCTTAAAAGGAAATTTTGGCCTGGTGTGCAAAGTAGTGCGGGACCTCCTATATTGTAATAAAGCGCAGAGAAATAAATATATTCGATTTTTTGTCAAATTTTGTTTGAAAAAATAAACTGATTTTGCTTTATTTTTAATAGTTTGTTTTGAAAATGTGTATCCCGGGTCTGTACGTGGAGACCGGGTCTGGAGGAAGATCTTTACTTCCTTCTCCCCCTTGTCACTCACGGTGTCGCGATTGGATATTGAAACTCTAATATCTTTTGAAGAAGTTCTTTCGTCTTCGCTCGGTGGAAACCGGTAACAAAAATTTATACGTTTTGAAATTAACGTATTTTTACCGTTGAGGATATCGAAACTCGTTTCAACTCAACTTAAAAAGATCGTCATGTCGGCAGGGATGTCTGTTAAAAAAATACGGGGTAATTTTAATAGCACAGCAAA
The DNA here is from genome assembly GCA_031841125.1 of Acanthococcus lagerstroemiae. Lineage (NCBI taxonomy): Eukaryota > Metazoa > Arthropoda > Insecta > Hemiptera > Eriococcidae > Acanthococcus > Acanthococcus lagerstroemiae. The sequence continues at coordinate 853,667 of CM063112.1, read as the reverse complement.
AGAGAATGTTTAAACATCAAATCAGTAAGCAGTAGAAAAGAATGAAAGAACAGTAAAAAAAGCATGATATGAACAGCAACTGCTACACAGCAAATAAAAGTACTACAGCATTAAAAGTTATTATTTTTTAACAGCAAAAAAAGGAAAAAGTGAGCAGTTAATGCTACACAGCAAATAAATTGTTCGAACATCAAAAATGTAACTAAAACGTGTGTTTGAGAAGCACTCATCATGTCACGCACTTTTTGCTTTTTGCTACAAATACGAGTATGTCCGCCTCGAATCATCATTGTAGGCAACTGCAACGTCGGATTCGCAGGCTCGTTTTAACAAGAATTTAATTTTCGTACGAATAATAACGCGTTTGTGCGTCTTAGTTCACCGTACTTTGTATTACTTTATGGTCTCATCATTTCAATTCATTCAAAGAAGAAAAAGTGGAAAACATTTGAGGAGTTTAACAAATATCAACATGGTATTTGGGAGGTTCACATAGATCGTAATAACACTTCGAATTCCTCCTGTTCATGCCCTTGTTTCTTAAAACATTTGACGTGTAAGCATTCGCTGGGCATTCTGATTCGGCTTCAGCTGTGTAATGTGCCACCTCAGGTAAAAAATGTGCCCCTGCCCCTAGGGCAAAAGCGTAAGCGCAGACGTCCGGCACTGTCAAAGAAAGCTCTTTTAGTTCAATTATAATAATGTATTATGGTTTTTTTTTCTTATTTTTAAAAAATTTTATTTACTTACACATTTTACTGCTGACTGAACAAATTTTGCTGTTCGAACTTATTTTTTGATGTTGCACATATTATTTGCTGTTAAATTCTCATTTTGCTGTGCAATTTGATCTTTTTCTGTGCATTGTTTTTCCTACTGTGGAATACACATTTTGCTGTGCTAAAATTCTTTCCACTGTGTTTACAATCTGTTTTGCTGTGCTCTAAAATCCATCCCAAAAAATACTACTAAATCGACTCGATCGAAATTTAAGAGTGGATTCGATGCTGCCAAAACATTATCTTAATAAACTACCTACTCGATGTTAACGCTTAATATTCCAATAAATCTCGGCGTATTTATTCTTTGAAACGAAATTTCCAGCGGAAATCGCGAAACGAGCACACGGGTAAAGTCCACGCTAATGAAGATACCTACGGGTATTTATAGATTTTGAAGTACTCTATATACCTACATCCTATGTATTAACGCATTGAAAAATTTGACGATACTGGAAATTTGTTTTTGTTAGAGAACCTTCCCAACTTTTCATTTTTTTAAAACTCGTCGATTACGTCAACAGGCAATTAATTCGTAGGTATTAGGGCGCAGAATAACAAAAAGTCGCCAGTCGTGTAAAATACTCGCGTATTGAAGATTCTTTTTGAATCTTCAGCGTGATGAGCGAGAAAATGAAGTACCAAGTAGCGGTGTTCGAAAACGGGGGTTCTCAACCGGTAATTCGAGGACTACCGGTAATCTGATGTCAGCCGTAATTCTGCTTTTTTCTCGTTCCCAATAATAATTTTTGGTTGCGACTGATCTGCGAGAAGTTGAAACATTCCGGTGGTCCTCACTTGGTGGAGCATATGGCGATACACGCGTGCCAAAGCGGCTCCCCCGACATCGCACTTCCAGCCCCGGAAACTACCCTTTCGTGTATCGCATCAGTGACCAAAAGGATGCATTGAGACTGGCCCGGGTCCCTTTTTCGGGTACATATCATTTGCGGAAATCCCAGTCCATATTCGACCCTTCTCGTTAGTTTTGATTTGCGATAATACAAACGTTGCAATTGCGGAGGAAGAAATGTATTGTATTGTTATCATTTGCGGCAACTAAAGTCATGGTGATGTTGATGTACAGAGAACGCAGTGGAGATTGCAATAGTAGTGTATGATAGTACCTATGTTGACTGTAGTCATGGTGTATGGACAAATCTTTACGAAATGGAATTCGCTCGAACAGTCACTAATCGTAGTGTGGTGTGTATAATTTATAAGAATTATTATAAATTTTCCTCTTCTCCATAACCAGCGCAGAGGTCACTCCATTTACCGATTATCTCGTTGACACATACACAGGTTCCACTTTTCCTCGGTCTCTGCGGGCGCATCCTCCATGTACACTGGACCCCGCCACTATCAACGGCGCAGATACTTTTCACCGTCACTTTAAACAGCACTTCACGTCACCGCATCCAAATGTCCATCTTCTCTCGCTCACCTTACTCGAACATCAAGAGGACACGTACGTTAAGATGCAGACAACGCAATCTGGACGAAAGCGTTTAAAAGCTGTAAAGAAAATGGATACCATAGCCACCATTTGGAAATCATTTGTTGACGGTAATATGACGGTGGTCGATTACCTCAGACGACTAGGATACCTGAAACAAGCTAAACCTATGTAATTTCGAAAATGTATTTTTCTGCAATTGTAAATTTTGTTTTCCGCATATGCAAAGTATTTTTTCCCGCAAATGAAATTTTATGTTATCAGCAAATGATACACTGATTCCCGCAAATGAAAGACACCGCCTTTTTCGCCTTTCTGCTTCGGATTCGCGCTGTGCTGCCAGAGTCACTATGGGACACTCTACTGACCGAGGCAACGCTCACCCAGCATTAACCTAGAATTCGGGTGCATAACACACGGACGCGCTATCTTCCTTCATTCACCCCTCACCTCCTCGTCTTGGTACGTGTGGCGACGGCGGAATGAGCCCTATCGGAATTTCAGTGGTCCGCCCAGAGATTAGAATCACGAAGTTCTAAAATATTTTTACGAAGGCAACGTAGCTGCAAATTATTTTGCTTTGGTTTTTCATTCTTCCGTAATATTTTGAAAGCAAAGTACTATCGGAGAGAATTAGCTTAGCTCCTCGGTTTTGTTCTACCCGGAGTGGAAAAAAATTATTGAAAATCTTAGCGTGTCTTTCTATCATTCTTAAAGCAGCTCAATTTTACTATGAGCGGAGTTTCTAAAACGTTTTGAGAATTTAAGCGTGCCTCCGCTAACTTTCATGTAGACTGAACTGAGTCCAACTCTGTCTGAATTATTAGTCGCAACAGAGTGTTTTCATTATTTCAACGAGTGATTTAACGAACATCGAACATTTTAAACGTAATTCTAACGTGTCTTTACGAATCTCAGCTAGGCTTAAAAGAGTCCTCAGTGAGTCCTAATGAGCCTAGACGAATTTCAAAATAATCCGAACGCCAACTTGTTTAGAAACAAACGAAAATTATTTCCAGTTTTACTCTTTCTTCCATCTTTTCTATTTTATTCGGAATACTCGCACTCGTAAATCCGTAAATTATACTGAAATTCGATCTTCAGTATGCATGTCTCATTTCAAAAGTCTTTTATTAAGGCTGATCTTTTGCTCTTGTTGAGTCGATCCTTATACGTGTTCGTTAATATTATGTATTATTCGATTTATAAGAACATAATATTTTTTTTTTATCGGATTAGTTTTTTTCACTTTCTGTCTGCTCGACTGACTGCCTGCTTGTTTTCCTGTTTATGTCCGTGAGCGAGCTGACTGATGCACTTTCTGTTGGGTGGCTGGATTATGGGTTAAGAGGTATGTTCTCGTTATGTTTAGTGTTTCAATTCGCAACCAGCTGGGCTTTGTTTTTTTAATGACGGGAGGGAGAGGGTAGGTGATTTTCTGACACATAGATTATCGAAAGATAGGTAGTAGCGTAATGAAATTTCCAAAGAAGTGGGCTCCCTCAGAGATGGTTTTCTGCGGTGTTCTTGTACACCGTGTGTACTGTGTATCGTATGCGCGTTCGAATGCGTCCCTCCGATTAGAAATAGATATACGAGAGTATTCTTCGTTTCGCATGATCGTTTACCCGTTTGACTGAAAACACTTGCGAGTAGAGGATATAGATAGTGCGCTATGAATACGAGTAACAAAAACGCGTGCGAAATAAAAGTAGGTACCCGGCGACGACTGAATACGACTGCGACTTTATAGGAATACATTCCTAGCGAGTAAGTTTAATGACAGAAGTGTTCGAACTTCGTAGGTAGACCTTGAGACGGCTTTGTTTGAACTCCGGTCATGGACCATCGGTTTCGCGTTGGTAACTTACCTTTCGAAGGAAGAATTTACCGGGACATAAGCTGGTTGTAAGTATACGAGTGTTTTATCCCGAAATGAGACTTTTGGAACGGTCATTGTGAATCAGTATGGTAAGAATTTAATTTTCGGTAAGTGCCATTCCGGCTACAAACCGATTTCTATAAACGTTCGGAGACGCTAATTTCTTAATTAATTAACTAGTTAATAATTGATAGTCGACTCGCTCGCGGATGACAGGTTGAAACATCTACAGACATGGTTCAAGGGTCAAGCGTATTCTGAAAAAGTGGCGAATTCGGCTTATTAGAAGACAGAAGTCATCAACTTTTCGTCGATGTCTAAGATTCCGACAGCTCCGCTGAAATATAATCGGTCTTTAATTTAAAATATGGGTGTCCTATTTTCCAATATACCTACGAACACCTATTATGTTTACGATCCATCGGACTTAGATCTGCTTTTCACGAGACCCTAAGTAAGTATGTATTTTCGGATTGTTCGCGTCTTAATTCTAAAATAGTCACTCGGCATGGTTCAAAGAACTCTTCGAAGGGGTTGTATAAAATAGCAACCAAATAAAGTGAGCTCGTGCATGTCGTAGTATTGAGAGCAGGACTTAACAACGCTTCGTCTCGGCATTTTTTTTTTTTGTTGGTTCAATCCACCTACGTCATGCTTTGAGCTTGCAAAAACATGCCTATAATACAGTGTGAGTGTGTGAAGCTATGTAGGTGCGTACCTACATAAAGTACACAGGTACCTATACAGTATACCCACTGTAACGTGTAGGTAGAGATGTTGTACCTACATAAATATTTAGCTGTAGATGCGAGTATATATTATATATGTACTTACATGTATACGTAACCGAGTGTACGTACTATAGAAGTCTATAGGTATGCTAGATAAATTCTAGAAGTAATGAATTCAATACTCACTTGACTCTGTTAGAGATCGAAGAATGTCGAGCTGCAGCGAACGGTGTCCGCTATTCTTCCGAATTTCATTCGAAACGAAAATATGCAACGGTAGCGACGACGGACAACGGCGACGGTATAGCGACAGCCCGTAAATTTACGATCACAAACGAACAAAACGCGGGCACCATACGAATACGATATATAGATGTAATTAAAATAATTAACGAACGAGTTAATAATTTATCGCGAATAAATATTTAAAAAAAAAAAACGTCTATTTTGAAGGAAACTACCTATTATAATATGAACAGCTAAAAGAATAAAGAAAAATGAAAGAAAAAGAGGAAAGAATGCGAGTAAACAGAAGAAGAAGAATGAATAATAATAATAATAATAATAATAATAAAGGGGGGAAAATGTGAACTTACGACGAAAATAGAAAAGTAAAGCACGTGTTTGCGCGGGTAAGCGAGTTGTATAATTCTTTATTATCCGCGAAGATAATATCTGAAGCACCTTCGACTAAAACTGGTTGTTGCATTCGCTCGCTCGTTTAACGGTTAAGAACAAGGGCAGGGGCAACAACACCTTTCAAGAAGATGAACCACATAACTGATTCTGTACTTGATGAAGCAGACGATTGTACGTATACTCGTACCTATATAAAGTGTATCGATCGCGGAGTACCTTTTTTATCGATCTGGTTCGAGTTTACGGTTTGATTCATGTTCGCGTACACTCGTCATCGTCATCACCGTCATCACCATCGCCGTCACCATCGCCATCGCCATAGTTATAGCCATAGCCGTAGTCGTAGCCATCGCCATAGTCATCGTGTGCTCCAGCGCAGAGAGCATAGAGTGTTCGCAAAGTACACGTACAGTCTACTTGTTTGTTCTTCTTACCCGGCGGTGTGTTCAGAGCAAATCGAACGAGTAGATAGATATTTGTACCACATACATATTTGTATTTTCTTTTATTCGGTACGACTCGTGATCGTGATCGCGATCACGATAGATGGATCAGTGTAGATTTAGTCGCAGCTGGAGGCCATTGCTGGTGCTGCTGGGTTGGATAGTCGGATGCTCTCGCGCCGCGTATACTCTTCCTATGCCTCTAATGATCTCGTTTTTCGTTGGGTACGATCGCTTTCGTTCTCCAGAGCCTTAGTGTCAATCTCAGCCTCTCTCGACGTAACTCGCTCTCGCACACAGCGGCAGAGAAGTCATTACTTATAACAATTATCGATGATTACAGTCTTCGAGCGTTGATATACGTACGTAGTATACCTATTCATCATACTAATAATGATGATGGGTGCCAAGTACCAGTACAGTATCTACGAGTACAACAAGCAGTCAGACGAAAGCGCGGCCGTTCTATTTTCTACATTCTGCACGCCGCGACGATACCTCCTCTAAGAGGGTTCGACTTCAATCGCAACGAGAAATAGATTTACGATGCTCGGATTTCTTATATGTACTTTATAGCAGAATATATAGATAGAGTATGTGTGGGTGCGTATACTCGTATTGTGTCTTCGAAATAGGTCAGTTTGAAAAGTAATTTTCGGACGGAACGCGCATTTTCTGAACACGGGCTACCGTGTCATTTCGATTGATCGAATACAATGCTACATTATCCGTGTATTCACCAGACGTAGGCGAAAAGAAGAATCGATATGTTTTTTCCTCCTCCTTTTTTTTTTTTTTTTTTTTATTTTGGTTTAGAACGAATTATCAATATTTTAAATATTGAAACGTCTCGGCATCTTCCGAATAGAAATAACAGCGCCGCACTCCGCACCGTGCCGAGCACGTTTGCTTTCCCTCCGCTACACTTTTCCTCCTTTCTTTCTTTTCTTCATGCGAGAACTTTTTTTTTTAAATCATTCGCAATTTCTTTCTTTCATTCTTTTTCAGTGGAACCGTCACCGATGGATACCACTGTACGTAATACACCCCCCCCCTACACCCCCTACACACATACCCACACACAAACGCGCGCGCGCAGGCGGGGATGTACCGAAACGATTCGAGTTAGGAGAGGAAGGCAGACAAATTTTTACATTCTCGTTTAATGATTTGAGTCGCAGAAACGGGGCAAAAATGCACCTTCTCGCACTTTTTGGGTCGGAGGTTTTCTACTCGACCTGCGTTTTCTCAACTTTGCGAACGCAGATCTGTTTCCCTAAAATTTGGTCAAACCGTGAAAGAAATATTCGCCGTCGGTCACTCCTCCCTCCACCAACCAGTTAAACATAGATGTACAGACAGACAGAAAACAAGGTAGGTTGGCAGACAAGCGGCATGGTGTCTCACAGCTGAAAAAAAAAACCAAAAAAAAAACGAGCCGAGCTCGAAGCAACGGCATACTGAAGCGACCTTTCTGAAAACGCGGGAGGAATCTTAAATTGGCCCACTACTTCCGATATTAAAAAAGTATTCCAAAAGAAAAATTATTGGCATTATTGAAAAACGAAAAAGTGAACAAATTCGTTCGCTCTTTTAAATTATTAAATAAATTTAATCCAACTCGTACGAGCTTCTGAAAAATTCCCCTCCTTCTCTATTGGTAAATCCTTGCGAATGAGTTTCAAGTACGATGAACAGTTCTCTCTATTAAAATTAGATAATTTGCTTATGACTAATTCATTCGGAGAAATATCTAACTGCTACAGTTAGAAACTATACACGATTTTCGACACAGTAGATGCAAAATAGGCTCACAGTGCTTCGGGATCGTTTCGATAATCGGATTGTCGATTAAATAGACGCGTGCAGCAAATCACACGAGCATAAAAAGTTTCTCGTACGCGTGTAATACCGTATTATTGTACCTAAATCTTTTTTCTTCGATAAAGAATAAATAAATTCCTAGTTTCCTCGCTGTTTTGGAGAAATTCAAACACAAGTAATATCCCTCACTCCCGAAAAAATTGTCCCGCTCAAACAGCACCCTTCAGTCTCCTTTCCCTCCAGCCCGGAAAAATATTTTCGGTAAGCTCGGTACTTATATTTCTCGTACAGTTTTTGAAGGTGTTTACAAAAAAGTGATTTCTTTTCTGTTGGTTTTGTGTTAAAAATCACTCGCGTGTGAATTAGGAAAGAAAATCGGCACTGAAGATATTTAAATCTTATTTTTCCTTCCAATTTCTGGCAAGGATTTGTTTTGAATTCGATTATTTTATAAATAAATTTTATTTATTCGGAAAGCAAAAAATGAGAATAATTGAAAACTAAAATCTCGCATTGCTTCTCAAGTGTGTGTCAGCAGTGAGTTGGAATGTTAGAACAAAACCAGCTAGGGTAAAATTTTTATCCTACAGGATTTAAAGAGATGATTTACTACACATTATGAGCCAATGTAGTCTACTCATCGTATACCGCCAATACCGAAATGAATTCAGCGAATTATTAAATTGAGAACATCACCGATATAATCAGTTTTACCCGGAAAGCTGAGTTAAATACAATAATTAAAACCACTTAACGTCGAGCCACCGCCGAGATGATATCCTTTTGGCCATAAGTATCTCGTTAATAAAAGAAAGAGGGAAAAAAAAGAGAGAATTCGCATCTTTTCGTATTTTTTACTGAACGATGAGTTGAATCGACGCGGAGTGAACACGAACCGTCAAGTGGGAGGGTCTAGTTTCCAGAAACTACCATTCCGATAGTTCTATTTAGGACTCCAGCGTTGGTGGTACGTTCAAACCCCCGTTTTTGGGCGAGAAAAAAAATTTTCGCCCGAAAAGAAACTAAACCCTTTTGCTCGAAGATCCTCGTTAATTCCGCATCGATGCGATTTCGCGTTCAGAAAGGAAGATGGGAGGGATTTATCTTTTTAGACGCTGTACATACCTAAATTAAAATATTGGTATTTTAAACAAAAGGATATTTCAAATTAGCATTAAAAGACATCTTTGACGCTATTTTCGGTATTAAAGTCGGGTTCGACAATTCATGCCGAGATAAAATTTTCCCGAGACCGTATAAAATGGAGGGGGCGGAGAGGGGGTAGAAAAATGTCTCAATCAGTCAAAACACTGCTCCGGACCGAAACAAAAAGAAAGAAAGATCGTAACTGAAACTTTTCATTTCGGATTGTTAATTATTAGGTAGGTACACGTTTCAATTTATTATATGTACTCCTCCTACAAATTACACCAGGATTACAATTTACGATGTCTTCGGTACGTAGAATATATTTGCCCACACAGCTGATGGAATTTGCTGACCATATAACTTTGAACGAAGGAGTGACACGAGTTTTCTTCGTCAGAAATTTTGAAGTAGGTATCACCGGTGATTCCGCTAAGAAGTTTGTTCGCTCAATATGCTCGCTGACGTGTTAAAACTCGGTAATAGGGCCGGATTTAAGATTTCTGGGTCCCGTGACCCAAGATTAGTGGAGCACCCCTCCCCCCTCCTACTAGAAATATCATGTGTAGGTATAATATCTCTCAAGAAGAAAAAAAAATGAAATCTGGATTGTAATGATTTTTATTACTTGGTTTCGGTACCTAATGGTAATTTTTCAAGATTTGTAATTTTCTGGGGGTTAGGGGGGTTAGGGTGTGTGTTTTCATCTTCCGGGCTAAAATAATATGAAAAGAGTTGATTACAGCTTTTGTTTGATTTGTGTGGAAAATATTTACTCGAAAATAGTCGGCTCGTGAATTGAAATTTCGTTCGATGTTTGTGCTTTAGTAACTGCGAGTACTTATTCGTACCCGTCTGTACTCGTACCTACATGAAATAAAACGGACGATTTTAGATGCCTGCCTACCGGGGCGAAGGGTATTGATATACATTTACACACACGAGTACGTAGTACGTACTACATCACTACACGTATAGTGGGCAATGGTACTTTTCTAGATCCATAGGTATACGAGTATATACACAGATTTTATGTTTGCATTTGTAGGTAGGTATATGTATAGTTGCGACTAATATAATAAGTAGGTACCTACTACCTAGTACCTACCTGTCTCCGTTAGCAGATAATTCTTCGATGGAATGCTCAATAGGTGGTAACATTGTATTGAAACCGTGATTTTGTTCGTTAGAAGGCAACGAGGCATTTTTCATATCGACGGCTTTTCTGTCATCATTGATACTATGATTTTTTGCGCCGGTACCACGCGTATAAAAACGAATTCAGCTATTTCACTCAACTAAATACATTTTTTTTTTAAAATTTTTTTTTTACCGGACCCGCAAATGAGAACTTACTTTTCTCTTTTATTCTTTTTCGAAATAGGTTGTCTGTATTCGTTTTCTTTTCTAAGTCAGTCATGCGGTGTCGAGGTACAGGACGAATTGATTGTAAAGCCGTTGTACAGATATTTCATTAACATTGTACATCCGACCCTGTGCTTTGTCGGCTTGCTTAAGAAAATCTTCGCCTTCGCTTTATTACAAATACAGATGTGTAATTGTTAAATATAGATAGGCACTCCATAATTTTTTCCGCTCGATTTATAAATTCTCTTTACGCGTATATAGGATTAAACGATTCGAATTGGAGTGTGTTTCAGGCTGAGATGTTTATAAAAATGTTAACCGGTAACCAAATCCATTTGCCCTCAACCAGTTCGATGCTGAAGACGCTGCGCGAGGAGAATTGGTGAAAATTAATTCCCCGTGCCCTTAAATCGCATTACAATAATATCTACAATAAAATATCAAGCCGAAGCCGTGAAAACCTATTTGGACAGCCTCGCTCGTTTTGGAAAAGTAAATTCATTTCATCCTGCGATGTCGGAAGTGTATAAAAGTATCCGGCACGTATTAAGATACGATTTGTAGAAATTTAATTAGAAATCTGAAGAAAATGAAATTTATATTTGTCGACGATGAAACGTGTACGCTTTATTTTCAGTTCTTAATTTTAAATAAACTTTTGTGTGTTTCTTTTTACATTCATATCATTAAGGAAGTGGGGTAATCGTGCGCACTTGGATGTGAATGGCTGTTGTATTTTTAAAATTAAATTGACCGACAAAATCTTTTCACGAAGGATTCAACCTACGGCTATCTTCTCTCTTTTTCCATCGTAAAAGTTTCTATACCTTGACTTGCAAATCTAGGATTTACCGTTGAGTAGGAAAAAGTCAAACGCGTTTACTGTACTTACCTAAAGATACAACAAAAAAAAGTAAACATCAAGGTGTACGCGATCTTGTTAATTTTTAGGAACCAGGTCAAAAACTTTGTTTTAATCGACTTTGATATCTATAACGCACGATGAACATGTCAACTGATATCTCAGAATATTTTATTACCTGTTTATTCACTTAGTAGGGTAATACATATATGATGCACACAAGTATCTCTATGGAAACAATTTTATGGGACTATTTCATAAACTACCAAATAAATACATACATTTTCACAAAAAAACAAAAAAAAACAAAAAAAAACAAAAAAAAACCACAACTTATCTGACTGAAAAAATAGTACGTATCTGTTAATGTAATATTCTAACAGTATCTCAAAAAATACAAAATAACAGATACAGGACGCTTGTTGCATGAATCGTAAAAGCGATGAAGTAGGTACACCTGACCACACATTCTTAAAATGTTCTACTTTCAAACAAATGAGGGCCAAATATAACGTAAAAGAAACCAATCAAAACTGGTTCACAAGAAAAGAAAGCACACAAAAAACCATGAATTATGTCAATGAAATCATGAATAATAAAGAGAAGTATACATAACTACAAGTACGTAGGTACGAGTACAATAGTTACAGTAAAAAGTTGAGTTACCGAAAAACTATAAAAAATTACAATGACCTGCGGAGCGCCGATAAGGTCAAGAAGCAAAAGTGGTCCCAAGGTCAGCATAGTATATTGTACAAGATGTTTGTAAAATAAATAAATAAATTAATTTAAAAAAAAAAAAAACAGAAAAAAACAGTTATCTCAAACTTAAAAACGTAAGTTTAACCGTTTATCTTGCGCGTATCAAAATTAAGATCGGAAAATGCATTTTCAGTTTTCCATTTTGTTAGCTTTATGCAATATGAACTAAAATTAAGTTAATGAACTCCTGTCCCATAAGGCAGCTCATTCTAGTTTTTTTTTCCCCCCCGAGGGTGTTTTCATGAGAGGCCCTCGGCCGGCCAGAACCGACTTTGGTAGGACCGCAGTAGACTATTGTAACGAAATTCGCACCGAAAAACTCACGAAAACACGTACTAAGAACTTTTAATGTCACACTAATACAGACGCTCGAAAACAGTAGCTAGATCGCTTGAAAAAGCACCATTTATCGCATACAAAAACTAGACTGTACGGCGACGACCAGCGACCTTTATGTACCCCGGCGTTATCGGCGAAACTCTTTATCGCTTTCGTTATCGAACTTCTATTCTGCTGCTCGAAACGTGTCGATCTTTCTTCGCTTATCTCGATTGTTCGGGAATATTTGCCACACTATCTATCGCTGCTTTGCTTCTTTTAGCGGGTCCAGGAGCGGTAGAAATACGGCACCCACTCTTCGGCTGTTATTCAAAATTCAAAACTTCAGTGGTAGAGGAAATCCGATAAGAGGGGAAAGAAATTCGTCCCCTTGGCCTCGGTTTCAACTGCAGACGCCAGCTAGACAGAGTTGGACTTGACTAACTAACAACAGACCAGCTGACACAAATACAATACACCACTTTCCTACAAGAGGGGAAACATAACGAGAATTCCTTGCTGCAAAAGACATACTCTGAATAGGGAAAGACAAGACTCGACTTGACATGACTAATTAGGAAAAGAAATCACTTTACTCTAGACAAGACGAGAGCACACGACACCTTTCGCCTCAGGACCCTGACCTGACTGGCTGCGCTCTCCTGGGAGCCTGCTGGCGGCACCCTTTTTCACGTTTCCTTCACGTCCGGTTCTCCGAGTTATGCATTGCGTCCCTCCTCCGGTTACGTACTGTGATATCCCCACTGGCTTTTTGGGGTGCCTGGCTGGTCAGGAACAACCAGGTTCACTCAGGCGCTACAGTAAAGGGTTATGCGGGAGTTCTTCCTCTACAGACCTTTTCACTTTTATGCGACGTGTATGGCCAGTTCAAGCACACATGGGAAACTGGTGGACATCGCCTGGTCAGCACGCTGCATAGATTAAGCACTGCTTTCGAAGGGAAGTCTGGGGACGCCTGCTCAGCGACGGGCGTGTCCTTCTAAACGTGTAGAGGAGGAACCCATCAAGTGTGGCCTACCGCAAACTAAGCCTATCGACAAGGCGAGCGGTTACCGTCTTCAAATAAGTAACTAATATTCCCTGGGAGGGGGCTAAACCTTGGATATCAGCGTATCAGCCTAGGATAAATCACAAAGTTTTGTGGGTGGCCTTCTGAAAAACCCACACCCAGGTGAGAGTTGACTCCTCTACCGTTAATGTGGATATCGACAACAGCCGAGCCTTGGATAGCAGGGCGGATACAAGCATCCCCCCGTAAGGAACAAATTTACCGAACACCGAAAACCCGCTACTCAACCATCATGGCAATCCCACTCGTCGAAAACTAAGTCTTCAACCCCGGTCATGGTCACACCGGATAACTCCCAACAGTATTCAGAACCTGACGCCGTGGCAGCGGAGTCGGGGACGACCGCTGTCCGACCGCTGGGACGTCAGAAGAAAAAACAAGTATCACTGACGAAGACAAAGCAGAGTGACGGAAAAGCACCGACTGCGGCATCAGCGTCGGTCATCCTAACCCATAAAGCATGGAAGCTTCCGGCGCTACCGGCAAAGAAGCTCACCTCCAAGAAGCGCACCAAGCTCTGTGGAGAGATCAAATGCCTGCCGGAGGAAAGCGAGCGTGAGCACCACAGCTGCCAGTCCAGGCTGGGGCTCAAGCGATCCAAGAAGTTCGAGCAGATGGAGGCGACTAAGGTTCTGTTGTCGAATCAAGACTCGAGCATATCGTTGAACTCGGCCACACTCTTCTATAGTGCTCTCTCATTACCTCTCGCAGGGAAGGAAGCGAGGCCGATATTAGGCTACCCCAAAGGTCCAGCTTGGTCATGGAAACGCTGAAAAGCACCGTTTTTGAGACACTGCCGACGGCTGAGACACTGAAGACTACCACAACAACAAGGGAAGCTGAAGCCGAGACGAAGGAGGTGCCCGCTGCCCCCACCACCCTAGAAAACGTAAACCACTCCAGGAAGAGGATGAAGAAGAATCAGACTCCCAATCCCTCTGGAGCGGATCCGATGGTGGGCACCCTCCTCAGGCAGCCACCCGCCAAGCGGAAAGAAGATGAGGCGGCCATCCTGCACTAGCTTAGGCGAGAGCTCGAGGAGAGACGCAAGCGAGCCACCATCCAAAAGAAGGTGGTAGAGGCCCGCCGAAAGATGGCACTGCTGGATTCAGAAATACCGAAATACAGAAAATGAGGGAAGACGTAAAAAAGCTGCAGTTTTCTACGGTGGGGAGAGATGAAGTCTCGCTACTACAGCGGCTGATAATAGATACTATTTGGCTGCTGCTGGCGGGGACCTAGGGGCTCACCACCATAAGTTCCCCCCTCCCCCCCCTCGGCAGCAAAGAAGGCTCGACCCGCTCTGCCGGCCAAGCAAGGACCGCCTTCATCGGTCAGACAGGCGGATTCAGTAGCACCACGGACCGGCTGCTGACCCACCGATGACAAGAACGGCAGAAGAAGTAGCAGCAGCCATCTAATCCAGGTTTCCCTAGCAACAGGAGCTATGCGTCCATGGCCGGCCAGTAGTACTCTGCGGCGACAAGGAAAACGAGAGGCCCGTTGTAGAGCTTTGGGATATGCTACGAGTGGAGCGACCATATTACTCTGCGAAGACATGGTGTGCAGGCTCATTGCCGTTGCCACGAGGGCAGGCAGATGATTCCCATTTTCTAAACTGGTGCAGGTACGCGGGGAACACCTTCCCACACTTATTAGGAATGTAGGTCAGGTGGTCATTCAGGTAGACACCCACATACTTGAGTTGGTGAGTCGTCACGACGGCACGATCATCAATAAAAATGCACGACTACCAGTCGTCTCCACGGCAATGTCGACGCGTACAGTGGTTCTCATAGAGCAGCGCTTCGGGTTCGCCGATATTCAGCTGTAACCCGCGCAAAGCGAGGAACTTCAAATGATTTTAGTGGTTGCAAACTGGCTTTGCCAGCCGCCATCTTGACTTCGCTGTCTGTGTTTGTCACCACTACGGTATCATTCAAGCTACATACTGCCATATTTCATTGTCGTGTGACGCCATCTGGATCCGCAAAGTCAGGATGCGCACAATGACCGGTCGCGCACGACTACTAGGAAAATCAAACTATTAAAAAAAATCAATATTGACAAATTTTGTTCCTGGCATACCGATAACTTTGATTTTCTGTCGCTTAGCTTAGACTATCATTTGTGTATGTACCTACAGCTGTCTAAAAATTGTTTCAAGCCGGACATTTGTGAGATGTGATCGTTGCCTACTTTAGGTCCGTATGGAATTCTTTATCTTAACCATGTCCAATGCCAACAAACAACAATAGAGCAAATTTTATGGGGTCAACTGACTTGTAAAGTACGAATGTTATAGGTATTAGGTATACACCAAGATCGTAAAATACTTATAGCCAGCGTTGTCATTAACTGTAGGGGAACTCGTGATAATTATTGATGTTTTGTAATACTTCTTGAGTGCTATTCGATTGAAGTTATTTTGTATTGGCAAATCCAAGACTTCCAGAAAGCGCTGCAAATCGTTTAAATTGACCGGTATCGGTAGTTTCAACAACTACATGCGTGCAAACTTCACTCGTAATCATCGTTACCACGGAACAGCCGCCTTACTTTTAGTTTATAAGAATTCCGATAGAGGACGACTACTTTACTTGATTTTGTGAAGAAATTATTTTTAATCCCGGGAGTTCGGACCAATAATTAAATTTACCGTAAACTGTAAATAATGAGGTTTTTGTCACGTTAAAAGTTGACATTAAAATGTTTGAGTTTGAAGCGGGTATATTAGATGATTTAGTAATAAAATCAATCGATAAAAGTAGAAATTAACTGAAAACTGAAAGGCGCGAGTTTTCTTTATCTGATAATTCGAACGCTGACATAAGACGATGGAAATGAAATAGAACATTCAGTCCTCTTCCCCATTCATCCAACGCTCAAGTTCTTTCTAATAGCCACATTATTTCAATATTTCAATTTCATCCATCTTCACGAAAGAACGAGAAAAAAAAAGTAAGGTGAACGTGATATCTCTCGGGTAAATTTTGTCCTATTTGTAATAATGCTCCATTTCAGTCATCTTGGAGCGAATTGATTTTCAGATGTTGATGAAATTGCATATAAGTAACATTGAAGGCATTCTTGTTTCAAAATGTACGAGTATATTATGTTGCATAAGTGGAAGTTGAAGGAGCATATCGAAGGCATCGTGCTCCATCAAATATCTCGTCAGACAACATGTTGTGTATATAAATTGCGTGAGCGAGAGTTTTACTGGCAACAACTGACGGCCACTGCGATTTCTCTCGTCCTCTTGTAAATTATAATTTCTTATTTTATTTTATAGAGAAAACCTCGTTACCTTATTTCCTCGTAGTAGTTTTTATTTTGCGTGCTTTTATCAACATGTTTGGACATTTTAGAAATCATATTATTGGTTTTAGGTTCTTTTCTGCCACTCCTTTCTTTTTTGTTATTGAAATAAAATGTGTCTGTATAAGCGAAGCGATTCATTTTCATTCAATATCTAGAGTGCTGTACAAACAAAATCAAAATCCAATCATAGTTATAAATATTCGCATTAACTTACAACGGTCGATATTCGATTGGGTTCCAAAAGTGGGCGAAAATTGATCCAAGAATGAATAAGCTTAATATCAAAATCGAGAATGTAGAGAATTAAGCCACCTTCACCTGGCCAAGGCTCGGTAACGTTCTGAAAAATTATTTGACTTCGTCGCGAAACACGGGCTAATATCCAACCCAGTTGGTCCGCATAGGAGGCTGGTCGGTCATTGGACAGCGGGACCCCGCGGTTCCGGAGCGACCGGAACGCGTCATTGCTGGCCGAGGATCGTGTCTTGTCGCGAATCGACATTCTTTCTAAAGGTTAGAGTGACACGGTCGGAAACAAGCAAGATCAGGTTTAGGTAGCAGAAAAATACGCGATTGACGGGGTTTATTAAAGTATCGACACGAGACTAAGACAAATATGACTCGAAATGCCAACGAAACAATTAGAAAAAGAACCTGACAAGGAACAATCGCACTATACTTAATTAATGTTAAAGGCGGCGCGGAAATACGGTACTAATATAAGTGTCGTGAATCGTTTTTTCGAATCGACGGCACGAAGAGCGCATGGAGTTCGCCACAGGTTCCGGCATGCGACACAAATCGTATCAATAATCAGGCGGCCTAACTAACCTCAGAGTACGCAATCTGGCTTCGTGCAGGAATCGGAAGCGGGTATTTAAACAAGGGGGCAGCCTGTCCCTGGAGTATCTATCGGTGGCTACTACCGACAGGGTACGTAGCAATCGATCAGCTATAGGTTTCGTTCGCTTTGTCAGAAGCCTACAGTACGCGACTGGAGCAATACGGACGGTGTCTGAGAGAAGGGACTCTGTAGGGGGCTACTACCTGTTAAAGAAAACTGTGAGGTAAGTAGTCACCTAATATGGACTCAAGGGGTTCGTACACAAACTGCCAGGGGCCAACCAGATACGCAGCCGAATCGCAGTGAGTGGTTCCTTTTTTGCGTTACAGTCACAAGCCGTCAGATCTGCTGAGTAATCTATGTCTTTCCTTGCCACTTCAATCATCTTTGCGAACCAAAATTCTTTTTCAAGCTACAAAACCCGAGAAATCGTTCTATGTAAATGGGAGCCTAGATTTAAAAGTTTCTGTACTCGCAGATAATTCTGTTCGTAAATCAGCATGTTTTTCGCATCACCGAACTCGCATTGTACTTATTATTTTGTACACGAAGTAGTTCCTATACCTACGTGTATTTTTCTTCTATTATTCTGTCAGAAAAGTATTTAAGGCAATGGTTGGGACGCAGAAACCAAAGTTAGATGATGCAGCATTGTAGACAATTTTTAACGAGCGCACGCGTAAATTTTTAAGTGGGTTCCTTTGGCAGTTTACTAAGTTTGGTTGAGCGGCAACTGCCGACCAGTTGGTGCGTCCAGTCCGATGCTAAATAAAGGGAAACTTGATAAATATTTTTAAATGAGAATTGTTATTTCAGTCAAGAATATAGAGATCGAGACATTTCCGCGTCGCAGTCGTATCAACATCTTCGATACACAAAGCCGTATCGACCGTCAGCCGGGAGGGGGAGGGGGTTCACTACCAATCGTGTTCCAAATGCTGGTAGGTACCACAAATTCTAGCAGCCAGTAGAACTATTTTTTTCGTCCCCCCCCCCCTTCAAACGCTGATTGAATTCTTTTTTGTAGATGCCATTTGAAATAAGTTATAGTTTCAATTAGCAGTTCAGCTATTTACACCCTCTGCACTCAGCTACCAAAAAAAAAAAAAAAAAAAAAAATGTTAACAGTGGTTCTGTCAATATGCGATAGTTAAGTTGTTCGAATTTACAAGAAAACTATCCCACGATTTAACACTAATCGAATACCTTACGTATTAACTGAGAATCGATGGTCAAAAACTGGACTTTTTGTTCAAAGATTCTCTATATTATGATCTGGATACGTCTAATGGCTCGACACACGAAAGAGAAACTTGCCGCAAAAAACATTACCGTCGCGATGTACAGGCAGTTCGATCACGACTGGCCGACATGGAGAAAGCCGAGAATGGACGCCTAGAGAAGGCATCGGAATGTGGGTACGCGCGTCAACGCGGTCGTCTGGACGACATATCCATGTAACAGTGTCCTTCTGTGCAGCAGTCCTAACTCTTTCTTTCATTTTTAAATTCATTTTTCGGTGTCCTTTGGTATTACCTCCCCAGATGTCAAAAAGTAATTATTTGTGAAAAGCGATAGGCGAATTAGAAAAGGTCTAGTAGAAAAATGTACACATACTATATTTTGTACAAAAAAAAAAAAAAAAACAATATCGTAATCGGTATAAACACGTAAAACAGAGTTATCAAGAAATATAGTACAGTATTCGGCTACATTGCGTACGTATATTACACGAACAGCCACGTAGCTATTTAAAATTAAAAGAAAAATCGACTAGCTCGTAAAGTATTCAACTAAAATAACGGTAAATTATTCGCGTCGGCGCTTCATCAGATGATACATACACATATTTTTTGGTATGTTTTTCTCCTTCTCTCTTTTTCTCGCTTCTAAAGCAGCGTCTCAGCTCGAATATTTCGATATTATTAGTCGAAAGAGATACTACGTCCTTAGAATTTATTAGTTTCGCGAAACTGCAAAAGTATTTTTTTCTAATGATACGTAATAATAACGACAGACTAAGAAGGAAGGAAAAAAGGTTATCGTAGTAAATCGAATAAGAATTAATAATACATATAAAGAAAAGTAAATAATAGAGTAAGGGCGATGACAACGATGAAGGCGATAAAGACAATTGCTATAAATAATGATAGGAAATAACACATACAGCGATGTTATGATAGAAATGTGAAAAAAAAACAACATAATATTCGACACAGAATAATTATGCGATAAAATTTTTAAATGCTAAATACTCGTACGCGACAGTTAGGAAGAAATAACAATACTCGAAAAATAAGAACACGTAAAAGAGAATAGGTAGTATAAAAATAATAAATTTTTAAAGATTCGATAGAAAAAAGAAACAAAAGGATAGGAAAAACAGTAGATTCGGTAGATAGCGAGTGACGATGGACAGATAGGTTTATCCGACTTCTCAAGAAGGAACGACTATGTGCTGCGACGATATGGGACAGGAAACGTAGGTAGACGATCTTCATTTAACTCAAAAATCGATCGAATAGGAGTAAAATATTTTGTTACCTCGGGCACATTCCTATTTTAAGAATACTTTCATACGTCACAACGAACGAGAGGCGTTTCAAATATTTTTCTGTGTCGCAACCCTGCGGATTCAACACAAAGATCCATGTTCTTGAGAACAGAAATGCGCGTACAGTTCGATAGTGTATTCCGTTCGACGAAAATATGAACAGCGACGAGAATTTCCAGTTTTCTTTTCCCGACCGACAGTCCTCGAACTCTGTTCCACAAAAAGGTAAAGAACCGAAACCAACTCATACGGCTGATACTTGGGTACCGTCATCTGCGAAATTCCACACCCGCTAATATTATATCGCATCACGTCACGATACAATCAAGAAATAATGTAATAATTTACAGATTCGAATCGAATCGCAGCTCTCGCTTACCATCCTCATCCTGAACGATGTCTCTAAACGGTGCTGAAACTCCTTCGTGCGAATACGACCGACCGTGATGGTACATTTTAGGAGGTCCCTGTCCAACACAGGGGAAAGCCAGAGACGGTCTCACATGACAGCCGGCATGTATATCACCGACGCAGTTATTTCCTGCAAAAATGAATTGGTACAAATACTCGCGTTACATCATTAATATCGTCCACGACCCGACCATGATTCACGATTGTTAAGCACCAAGAAACTTGTAAAAAATTCAAGAAGTCGACGATGGACAAACAGAGGAATTTGACTATCGCATCGAAGAAAGTTCGTACAGTCGAGAAAATGAAGTGAAATACCGCCCGCCTATCATGTTGCGGTTGCTTATAAAATGAACCCAGTTATTGACGAATTAGCGTGACTGGTTTCGGGAAAAAGATTTAGTACCTGCGCTTTTCACTTGGGCGGAAAAAGGAAGCGACTCGATCGCGGCATTGTTCATCTTCTGCACACTCGCGGCATTTGAATGAGAATCTAATCGCATCGAATTACCAGTATCGGTTGTAGCACCTATCGACAGATATTGTCGGTTACACTCGAGCTAACGCGGCATAATTTTAAGAACACGAAGTGCTCGTACAACCACAAATACGAAAGCTTACCGCTAGCGATATTTTTTCGCAGTGGCAAATTTGATAAACTGGTAACGCTGCTGCTTTCGGCACTCAGATCGACCGCGGACATTAAAGCCGAAGAATGAAAATCTTGATGAGATCCGGTTGTATCGCTGTACGAGCGTTCGTGAGACGAGGCCAGCAAAGCTGGTTGTCTCAAATTCACACCCGCTACGCGACCGTAGGGTCCGATCGACGAAGAGAGGGCGTGCCTGGACTGGTGTGGACGCGTTTTACATTGTTCGCTTAACGACAAAAGCTTACGTACTGTCTGAGGCGAAGCCGATCCTACCAATCACACATCATACGTCGCGATGAAACAGGCGTAAATTGTCACGAGCGCGCGATTCTCGATTTCCACGAATACTTACCAAATTTCGGAGCCGTTGTTCTGCGCCCTTCGCTAGTACTGCTGGTACTACTGGCGGTAGATAACGTAGGTGACGGATTACATTTTCGTGGCGGTACCGGTGCAGACGACGGATTACTATTGACGTTACTTTCGCACTGTAGAGATAATTCGTGCAGTTTTTCCTCGTCTGTTATCACTTTCATTTTGGCTAAATACGCCTTCACTCTCCGAACCATTTGCGACTATAACATAAATCGCGATGATACATCATTTTAGTCGCACTTCATTAGAGACTACGAGCAGTAACAAGAATATTCAAAGGGGCTGTTGCCGCTTAAATCAAACATCGTAGACATCTTACTTCTTCAAACATTTTTCTATGATTTAAAGCGCCAGAAGACTTTTTTCTTCGTTTTACGGTAGAAATTCCGTGACTAACCGAATTCACAGCCATACCGCCGCACTGCGAACCTGAGTGAAAAAGAAATTAGTTTAGATGTGATTTGTAACGCTAGATGAGCGCTTCTATCACTGTAAGATACTCAACTGATATGCCTGGGAAAGCTACAAGTTGATATACCGATTTAAATTTTGCTACAAAACCGAATCGTGCGCAAATAGTTCTCAATTTTCAAAGGTTTTTTTGAGGGGGAGGGGGATGTACCTTGCCCCCACCGTTCAACTTATAAAATAATAATTATTTATTAACCTAGATCCGACGCTTTAAGGTCGCAGCTTGAGGAACGCATATCGGACAGCTTTCTGATTTCTTTCGCGATCATACGAAGTTTCTCGAAATTGATCAATCCGTCGATGAAGGAGTCGTTACCCAGGTGAATAAAAGTAAAATCTTTCTTCACGACCGGATAGAAAGGAACCTACAATAGAGAAGACTAGTAATTAGTAATTTCCTCGATTCAACAGCTGGGAGAACAAGAGAAATCGTTTACCATAGGCGGAGTATTTTGAACACTGGCGACGAGCTGTCTGTATTTACTCATATTTCGCGACGGATCCATCAGCTCTTGTAAGTCAGTGAATAATTTAACGTACTTCGTGGGTAATTTTTCCCACGTCTGTCTCAGTCGCATGACGGAAGCGTGGCCCAAACCCGATATGACGGCAAAAAGAGAATTGAAATTTTTGTACTCTTTGCAGTGACCTATAAACAGACACATATTTGTTTTAAAAAATTATCGAAATTATGTGTTATTAAGCAGCTAACTGCACCCAGTTAATGCAACAGCTCATCGCAAGAATTCTGAATAACGAAAACTTACGAGCAAGTTTTATAAACTGCTTGATTATTTTCGATCTCTTGACTAGATTAGTTTCTGAACAAATTTCTGTGACGACCCAGAACATTTCTTTGTTTACCAACTGGAACAAGGTGCGAAATACGTAAATTATTATTTTGTTAACGCGAAGCGTAGCAGTCGTACGGAAAAGAAAAATTCTTTTGCCTCGCTGGATTCTGGGCGAAAGGATTTGTTCCAAAATTTTCTCGAATTTCAGGCGGGCAATTACTCGGCGATTTTTCCCGCTGTGGAGAAGGAGAAAGACAGGCTTCTAAAATATATTTTGTTCTGTAAGCATACGGGGAGAAGGAACAACCCCAATTCGAGACTACGAGAATAGATATTGTTTGCGATCGCTTTTTTTCACGCTCATTTTCAATCGCTTCCCAGATTATTTGGATAACGCAAAAATATCCACAAGAAACACATCGTACTGTATAACCGACTATCGATCGTACTTACCTCAGCAAACTGCGTTAGAGCGGGTGTCCCGTATTTACTTTTTATCTCGAACAATTCGTCTATATATTCGGTCGACTCGATTTGTCTGAACACGTTGTAATCTTGCACTGTTAGTTGTAGAGCAACCTCAGCGGCATTCAGTTGCAAGAATGAAACTGTACTCTCTCTCACCATGTCAACTGCGATTTCATCCGTAACTAAAGTTTCTGTTTCGTTGTTAGTTTTCAGGTAATACCTGAAATTCAATTAAATAAATACAAAATGACCGTCGGGATATTAGACCAGAGTCTCTTTAAGTTATATGCAGCAGCCTTTCTTGCCAATTCTACATAAATACAAACGCAGAATCTGTAAGCTGCATCCAATCGCATGTTAATAAATGAGTTTGAAAGGGCTCAGCCCCATCCGTAATTATTAGGGTAAAAATGCCATCAAAGTTTAAAAAGAAGTATTAAAATTGAAAGTACAGCACGTAAAATATTTCCAGTCTTCTCTGCTAAGAAATTCTAGGTTTTATTCTCGGAATGCGACTTAAGACGGGTCAACCCCATAACACCATCTTTTCGTTAACGTACTGGAGGAGTCTGCTTACACCATACTGAATATCTTCCGATAGAGCGAGGTAGAGGACTTCAACTTCCTCTTTGAATATGCAACTGTTTGCAAATGCACATTCGTCCTTCACTCAGTTAACGCAATACCGATACTCAGAGGCAGTAAGTTCATTGGCAGAGACGATTTACTCGAAATTTCTATCGTCGAATCAATTTTACCTGCTACACAACTCTTGTCGATCCGCTAAATTTTGCATTTGATCGGGTAGTCGTTTTTGTTTGATTATTCCTTCTTCGGTCACGGAAACTTCGCACAATGAAAATTCAGAACTCGACTCGGTCATTCCGAATTCTCGCAAAGCCAACATCACAACTTCATGAGCGGTTGTTTCCTATAACACACAGGCGAGTAAAAAACATAACGCCGGCATCGAAAACCTTTCGATTCGATATCGATAAGCAGTGTGGTATGATTACCTTATGCACTACTAAATACTTGAACATTTGATCGGATTTATAGACTTTCAAAACGTATTCCAGATAATCTACGCAGTTTTGGTCGTCGAACGCCAGAGATACCAGATCAGGCTGACTCTGAGAATGATAGTGCGAGGAAAAATCCGTTTGCTCACCGCTGGATATCGAACAATCATCGGCTGCGTCTCTACAGGATCATTGCAGTAGTACTATATTTTTTGTTACTCGCCCGTAGTAAGTGAGAAAAGTTATCGTCAACTTACGAAAAATTGTTGGTTTTCGGGAATATGTTCATTTTCTTGAGAGCTTTCTTTAATCTGGTCTTTGGTCCCAGTGTCATGTAACTAGCCGATGAGTTTTTATTTTTTACCGGTGTCGTATTCAGCGACATGGAATACAGCACGGAAGCGGTTCGAGTTCGAGAATCCGGCTGTAGTTGCGGCTTGGGCCGACTGTTTTTCGGTAAGGGTACGTCGTCGGGCATTTGCAAAACGTCTTTCAACCCTGTTAAAAGGAACGAGGTAACGTTTAATACCAGCAAACTTCCAAGCATTTCCAAAAATCTTCGAAATTTTGACTAACCACTTAAATTAGCCTTTACGGTAATACTTAGATGGGTAGACGAACACAGCGATTCCATTGCTTTCTCGTGCAGTATATGCTGGAAACTCTGGCCATTGACAAACAGTATTTGATCGCCTCGCTTCAAGCCGATCTCGTCCGCTTTCGATCCAGCCTCGACCTAATAAATGAGAAGAGAAATAAACGAATTCGTCAATTAGCAAATAATAAAACGGTTAGAAAGTTTATCATCATCGCTATTTAGTTACCGAAGATCTCTTTATTAAAACTCATTAAGACTATGTTCAGATTAATTTGAACTTGTTTACGACTCATTAAAACTGCGCTAAACAAAGTTTTCTTCTTTCAAGAATCAATCTGAGTCCGTCAAGATCTCTAAATATTCCATTCAGATCAAATTACAATTTGTTTAGACTTATTTGGTACTTGAATGGGAAAACTATCAGAGACCCATTCAGTTTTTAAAATTCACTTCTCTCTGGACTGACAGAAATTCTTTTAAAAATCTCTTTTATTCTCATTCGGACTTCAGTAAGTCTAGCTCAGACTTTCAGCTGAAACTCGTGTAGACTCGTTGGAACACTTATCAAGATTGACTGACTTGAAATATAATGCTGATGAACAATACTAATCTCCCGGAATCCATTATCATCATTATTTCCTATCTAATTCGTTAAAAATGCGAACGTACGTCTAATTAATTTTCTATATTTTCTATCACCAACGCTCCAGGTGATTTACGACCTTTTCTATTTCGAACAACCTGAACCGCATCCATGTCAGTACTTTACATTTTCAATGTTTATACCCGCTGTATTCGCCGAATAACTTACCATGGATATGAAGATTCCGCATGACTTTTCGAATCCGCCGACGATAAGAAAGTTCAGCGGCTCGTTACGATCGGATCTCGTAAGAGTAACACACCTAATGCGAGCTTTAGCCGTACAAGCCATATTAAGCAAATTCAGCTGAGGCGTCATGTTTTCCTCCTGCAAGCATTCTTCGAAATGTTCCAAAAAATTCATCATCACGTTATTCGTTTCGAAATCCGTAAAATGATTGTTGACCCATAACAGGACTATTCGAGTGACTCGATCCTTCATATCTGTGTTTTGAAACCTGTCGACAATCGAAAACAAAATCAATAAGGACACGATCAGCACGCCGAGTTTCAGCCATTCGGTTATCGTGAAGTTCTCACCATTGCGTAAGGCGGTCGGTGATTTGAGTAGGATTTTTAATGAATGTTCTAGATGTCAGGAGAAAATCCTCTACGTAAGTCTGATCCACCATCGAATTTCCTTCGATTAACTGAGTGATAAGTTGGTCTTCGGTTCCCTAAATTGAAAGGGGTTCGTTCAATTAATTCTAACTAAGCACGCATACGTAAATATAATTTCTAAATACACGATGATGATCCAACAACGCGAAATTTTTCATTTTGTTTTATCGAAGAAACTACTGTCCTGGGTTTAACGAACTTACCCTAATAACGACATATCCCTTGATAGGCCCTTCGGCCGAGTTCACTGTACGTTGTTCAGTAACGAGTACGACTTTGCCGTTCTGGTCTTCGTGTCGCTTTATATTTTCTTCTCCTTGATGTAGAATGCGATAATAATCAGTTTGCGTTATACACACGAACTGACAATCTGGACACTTGGTGCGCATTACACCTTCGTGAAGCAATTTTTCCATAGTCGGCAAAATACCAAAACTGAAATTATAGTGAAATAAAAATCATTACTCGTGGAATTTCCATAGTTCAAATTTCTGAACCGATAACGCGAAGAAGTAAGAGTATCCGACAATAACCTGTCCCCACAACGCAAATGTTCGATCCGACCATCGCAGTGTTCGATTTCAACGTGGCCATTGATAATAACACTCCAGGAATCTAATTCTTCGAGGTGGTTCATGACTATCGTACCCGCTTTCTCCACAATCGCAAATACCTTCAAGATACATACGAGATACAAGTGAGATACGCGAATAACTAAGCCATTTTCACTATCATAGATGTTGATCCAACTACAATTTGACTCAAATTGTAGCGTACCATCACGCTGCATAAAGCTCGTCGGGTTGACAACGTAATGTTGGTAAACGCTTTCAACTGTTGAGTAAATTCGAGCAAGATTTCGATATCTTCTTCGGTTCGATCCGAAGGATCTTTTTCTAAACATTCTCTCACTTTGTCGCGAACAGTTAAACTCTGAAACTGTCGAATGAAAAAAATATACGAATTAGAAACCAGTAATCGAACAAAAAGCGTGGCAATCTGAAAGAAAGGAACTGAGAACACGCATCTGAATATACCTGATTTGTTTCAGTTATATCATCTTCGTCGGAATCTACAACCGACTCGATGAGGCCACTAAGATCCAGTTCTTCCGGATCAATAGAATGGATACTCGAAATAGTATCGCTACCAGAATATGCGGAACTGGTATCCGAACTTTGAGAATCTCTGTTATTAGACTGTAGAAAATGAGCAGGAGACATTTTATATAAGCAAAAATATGGTATACGAGAATTAGATGAATAAAGTGAACCAAAAGCGGATAGTAATTCTTTCGTCGCGTGGAAGTCCAAAAATAATATGGTAAATTTTGACTACTCACAGGATCTTCGAACATTAGGTTTACACTACGGTGATCCATTCGATATGCGGGACGTTGATTACAATTTGAATGTACGGTTTGCATTTCTGAGTAATCAATCTACAAAGAAACATGTGAATTATGCGAGGAATCAACGCATTTTCAATACAAAATCGGCTCGTAACATGCATTTCTAGCCCACAAGACTAGTACACACACGATCAGTAACTCAACGGGTTGCTTCGATAACCGACCATAATGTTTCATAAAAATATGAGATCCTCACATTCTCTTCAGAATTTTTATAATGACAAAGTTTTTCAAAGAAATCAACATTCGAGATTATACGACCATTACATAATTTCCAACTTCTGGTCACTAAGTCCATTTTTGGTTGACTTCCAATTCCTATCTAGGTTAGCTTCACGGTCCAAGATGAACGCTTCTTATGTAAGTATTAAAAGATTCCGATTCAAGTGTGTAGAACCTCAAAAAAGATCGTCTGGGTTCCAGTTTCTTAAGTTTTATCTGGATTGCCAATAGAAAGAATTTGTAAGGAAATTTTTAAAGACTTCAAAACGGTTCTTGCCTGTATACCGAAATGAAAAAGTGTTTACATTTTTATCCCCTTTCCTCTTTCTGAAATTAAGAAGTTTTTCAGTTCTTAGACGTAACTAACACCTAAAACAGAAATTCAAGAAACCTCTTCAAGCTACAAAAAAGGCATAATCCTGTAGCGGTGAGAACATAGAACAAAATTTTACGTTGTTCTGTAAGCAGAATTAAATAATGTTTCCCTTTAACTTTTCACGATAGGCAACATAATACTATAACGAGTTTCGATTAACCTTTCAGAAACTATTACATGGCTAAAATTTTTCCAATGACAATTTGATAGAACACTTACGACTATCATTTCAGACGGCTCTAGAACAAAACATTCATTGGGCCTTCTAGAAGTTCCAGCGGTTCTTTGTCCAATGCTAGAAAACAATAGGGAGAATGTCAGACAACAATGCGCAAAACATCCGCAATCGTAAAAACTAGACCGACATATATGAGTTTTCTAAGAAAATAACTACAGGTTTTGACCGATTAGGAACACCCGAAAATGTGTATGACATAACATTACGTTGGATTTCAAAAAATTTACCTGTTCGGAGGTAAGAACATACATCCATTAATAAATACGGAACCAGACAAAAGTATATACCAGCATGTTGAAAGTTCACCAGTCCTAAAAAACACACATATAAAAAAAGCGAAGTCACGTCAAATGTAGAACTCAGCTAGTTTTCTGTTTCAAGTTTCTAGGGTAGTAGGGATGATGGGGAATGCAGTGACTCGAAGTGTACCGTTTTTCGAATTAATTCATCCAGAACACCAGTCAACACGATTTAACATTATAATCGGGTAACAGTAAGCTAGTAATGGATTTAGAACTTGCTAGATGGGCCTTCAACCAAATAGATCCAAAATTTCTCCGAGACCAGGAAAAACTATGTGAAGACTTATTGATATTATTTTTAATGCATATCAAAACTAGGTCAAGAATCGTTAAGACTATGCAAATACATCATTTAGACTCTACTGAATATCCGCTGATATCACATCGGTAAACCAGCTCGAGATTAATCCAGGCTAATTCACGGTGTGAGAACTATATCAAAATTTGTAAGGATTCTTATCAAGATCTGAGGCGAAGCAGACTCATGCAAAGTAACCAAGAGGAGCCATTTTATATGAAACAAGTAGACTGCTTCAGAAAATAGAAAGGATAAATTGTACCAGGATAACAAATCTCACTTTCACTCAGAGACCTTGAGCAGTTGATCATTTCATCTCCTACTGGCGATTGTTCCCTAACTCATCAATTTCGTAGTTATCTGGCTGAGTATTCAATCATAAACAATATTGGGCGAATAAGAATACTAAATATCTTACGAATATAGGACGTCATTTGCTTCCCGTTTTTCATATCGTACGGTCCTTGAAAGGGATCTCAGAGTGCTATCATGATACGGCGCAAATACTTCTAATGCTTGTAGACCGTAATAGATGATCTGTAAATCCTGTTAGTACAAAACAAATGGTAAACGTAATATAAAATTACAATGACGATAAATATTATCAACACTCGATTATCCGTCGATTACAATATTCTCGAAAGCAAAATTTAAAGCGGAACGGTATTTTCTCCACATACTTGCAAATTTCGACTTTCCGGGTTCTTTTTCAAAGCTTTTACAAAATAAGGATTGATATAATCGGTCATATTATAACAGCTACCAAAAACCAGAAATTTCTGATGTAATTGCTCATTATCCAATTTTCATCCATCATAAGATGACCAAAGCTTCAGCATCCGAGTAGAAATGTTAGGTGGACAAACCCGTGCGTTACCTAGAGCATTGGAAAAAAAAAAATTATAACCATTTCCTGCAGCGAAGTCTTTAGTTCAGTTGTAAATTACAATTCTCACCAAGTTCTTGTATTAAATAACATTGGCCATGGTACCACCATTTTACTACGGGTACAGTTCGGGATTGTCCTTCCAACAAAAATGAAGCGATGTAGTAGCTAAAAGAAAGAATAATATCATTCTGTTAATATACATACCGTCTCACGTTATATTAGAGGGCTTCGATAATGAATAAACTGGTACTGTAAGGGTCAATTCAAATTGTGAGGGATGAGGCTTAAGTCGGCAAAATGACCAAAATAGAGTCCTTGCATGTCGTTGAATCTATTAGTACGGATGATTTTAACGCAAACAAAGTTTTAATTGCTACAATTATTTACAATAATTGTTCGATGAAATTTAAAATCGTGGAAATGAAATCCTAGAAATACATAATTGAACGTTGACACAAGTTATACAGGTTCCAGTTGGATACATAAGTGAATGTGGATACAGTTATATGAATTTCATGTTAAAACAAATCCATTCGATAGCAGTTTGTATTCTCATTTGAAAATAAACCTGACCCAGTTAATAAGGCGCATCAGTAAATGGTAAATGTATTATAAATTTTGAGAAGTCACAAACACCAGAGCATTGAAGTTGAATATCAATGAAACTTCTACACATCGGTAGAGTGAACACTCGAAGTAACACTCAACTGGTTGCTACTGGGAGATATTTCGATTTCGAATATCAACGGAATATGAGCATGTATTTTCAATATAATCAACCTTTAAGCTTCTAAAAATTAATAGGCAGCGAGAAATCTCACATGAAACCTGATATTACGCTAGACAACGCGTCTACTGCTAAATTCGTTGCTCTTGCTGATATGATTAATCAATTTCCGGAGAGAAGAAAAACTTCACAACATCGCAAGAAATTAATCAACGTACGCACTCGACTAACCCAACAGGAAAAACGGAAGATGGGTAAAAAGCTTTCAAAAAGAAAAATAAGTATCTTTAAGGGTAAATATTATTAATGGTACAATAATTAATAATATCAAACGTAAACTTCAAATTAATTGATTACCGAATATTACTAGAACAATAATCAGATATAAATTTTTCCACCTTTCACAAAACCATAAATATAAATTCAAGTAATTTCGATTACAAAATAGAAAATAAACGAAACGGCAACAAATTGGCTTTCGCATAAATATAAATACATGGACTGATTATTCGCCATGAACCATAAGGTCTAAGGTGTCTCCAAGTACTCCATATTGCATACTATGTGATATGCTAGGAGGAAAGAGTGCGCAAAAAAATGATGTAAATTTTACAGAAGAGCAGATGAACAAAATTGGACGCTGTTCAACATAAGGGAACGCTGGGAACCAACTAACATTTGTAAAAAAAATGAGTTATTAGTAATTAGTATCGTTGGAAAGAGCGTAAAACGTAGAATTTTCAAAATTGGGCCCTCGATTGTCGAATGTTGATTTAAAAACAAACCAGTGTTTGGAACCGATTCAATTTTTCATTTTGATCGGTTTTAGGCTTTGTAACTTCCATTTTGGTTGGTTTAGGTTCGGAACTTCCATTTAATTTGCCAATAGGTTTTGGTTTCAGCCATGAGACCGTTTTAAAATACTGAAAGTGTCTTATTTCGGTCTTTCATTGCTGATCCGGTTTTGGTTATGGTCTTCACTTCAGATAATGAATCGGTTTCAGTCGGGCTCAAAAAATCTTTCTCAAACAAAACAAAAAAGCTATCATTTTTATAGTAAAATCAGCCATAATTTGAAACCAACTATATAGGGTGCAAACTGCAGCATCGACTCACTGGGGATTGGCAGGTTAAATATTCTGTTGATTAGTTCAAATATTCAGCTCTATTACCAGGTACAAGGACAAAGAAGAACAGAAAACGATTGACCGATTGGGACCTTTTCATTTAATTGGTTTATGGTCTTGACGCAGGCATAAGCTTTCATTTCAGTCGGTTTCAGTTTCAGTTAAACCTACATTTCACACATTTGGTTTATGTTTTGGTTAACCCATAGGTGGCGCGGAACGAAAAATCTTGTTATGTGTCCTAGAGTGTCGCCTTACTACTTCGCTACATTTTTGCAGTAGTAATAGGGTCACTGAAACATACAGAAAAGAATTTCCCTACCGCGCTACCTATGGGCTAATGGGGTAGTGAGACGTTTCGGGCCGTTATCAGGGGACTCCGTACTACACTTCCATGCAGGTCCCGTTCGGATCCGCCATGTCACCTTGTAGCTATCACGCTGTTATGCGAACGAGCTCGGAACTTTGCTTGGAAGTTGTTGGAAGTTGGAAGAGAGGATCTGTGAAACTAAGGCTCTGTAGTTCCACATGGGTATACTAAGCCGCCATTTTGGTTCAGCTTTTTGAAAACTTCTAAAGCGAATGATACCGCGCGACGCTGTGTATTCAATACGTTGGTAACAATAAAACCCGAACCAAAATGGCGGCCTAGCATACCTATGTGAAACTATAGAGCCCTAGTGAAACCTGTGAGAAGTTTTTACCAGGGGTGCTTAGCTAAGCCGAAGCCATTAACCGTTAGCCGTTAGCTTGGAAAAATTTGAACAATATTAGCCAGCCATTAGCTGGCCAATAAATTCAAGTTAGCTGTTAGCTAAGCCAATAGCTGATCAAAATTGTTTTGCTAACAGCTTATTTTCCAGCACGCGAAAAAGCTTGAAACGGATTGAAATTTCTGCTTCTTTTTCGTTTTTCTTTGAAAAGTTTCATATTTTTAAACAATTGATCGATGTGCGCTGTTGAGATTTTGATTTTTTGTGTTTGTCTACTGTTGTTCCTTCATATTTTCGGTAACATTTTATTTTATTGATGATTCTAATTCTTTCTAACTACCACATATCAAAGTACAAACACAAACATGAATATGCATGATGAAAAATTATTATTGAAAATATTTTTTGAAGATTAAATTATCAGTTGAACAACAGTTATACAAAATTGTGCCTACATGCATACTAAAAGTATGCATGTAGGCACAATGATACTAATATTCAAATTCTACTTCCAAAGAAAAAAGATATACCTATGCATGCGAGAAATGTTACCTGTCATATTCTAAATTAGCCGTTAGCCAACTGTTTAGCTAGCCATTCACATCAATTAGCCGTTAGCTGTTAGCCGAAGCTATATTTTCTGGGCCTTTGGCTTTTAGCTAAGTTTTTAGTTTTTCGGAACGGCTAAGCACCCCTGGTTTTTACACTAGATATGTACCTAACTTCCTATCCTGCCGTAGTAAAATAAAGCCTATCCAGAATTTGTTCGAATATTGCATAAACGTTTGCCAGCCACTGGTATGGTCATTTTCCCCATTATTTATTGAATTTCGCGTGGATATGCTGGCTTTAAATTTAAAAAAAAATAGAAATTGAAGTGTAGCGTATTGTTTTTTTTTATATTGACATCTGGTGGCAGAACTAGCAACTTCAGAGTTGTGGTATGAAAAATTAATCGCTCCCATAAGAAATGTACAGGCGATGATTCGATATTTAAAAATTACAGTTTTTTGACAATAGGTATTAACCAAATGCAGTTCTGTGCGCTATAAACTACAAATAAAAATGGTCTTCCAAAAAGAATGGACGTTCAAGTGTTCGTAAAACAAAAAAGATCTTGGCTCCTCATGTAAAAGTATAGGAGAAATGGATATTTTCTTTTCATATCATACGGGATTTTTGTTGTTTACTAGTGTTAGTGTGTATGTGTGTGTGTATATTACAGCCGACTGTAGCGCTCCTGGTGGGCGTTTCAACGGCGAATACTTGTGATGCTAACAGATTGGAAACTTGGGGTGGGTGAGAAGGGTTTATAGGTTTATACACTAGCTGTAGTCCATAGGTATACTGACGCATTTGGTCAGTTTTGAACTTCTAGAGCGGATGATACGCGCGACGCTGTGTATTTGCGTGTACACAAAACCACAATGCGGCTAGATACCTTGTAATAGCCCTATACTATAGTCATCTATACTGCAGGTTCCAGCTGAGTTAGGTAAGTAGTTAGTTATAATATAGATAAAGGTCTTTGGTTTGCTCGCACTAGTGATATAAATTTTTATTTTCATTTTTCATTCGTTATTTATCTAGAATTTAGAACCAGAACGGGCAATGGCACTCAAGACAGAATCAGACATTGGACGAAGAATAAAGAACTCGTGATATTTATACGATATATGCCTCGCTTTCTCGCGAACTTAGATATTTGTCAGGCGAGCAGTGATCTAAGAAAATTCGAAAATGTTTTCTGTAGCGGCCGAAGAGTCGGAATTATTGAACGATTCCAAATACAGATTGTGAGTATCAAGCTTGACGAATTTCTATCGAAAAAGTGATAATAAGATCCGAAACAATTTCAAAGCATTTTGTCGGAGGTAGAACAGAGCACCAAAACCTCGGAATCTGTAAATGTAGGTGCGAACTGCTTTGCAATCGTTGGTCCCATTCAGCTTTCACGTCGGAGTATAAGCTATATGCAGCGTATTCGTAATGGTAATGGTCGCCGACGTCTCTGTCCCTTTTAATATGTATGCGAACGATATCGAGTGAAAAATCGACGATGTATGAAAAATATCGCTTCGGTAAAATTGATAAAATTGTGGCACCACTTCGTGGTAGGAAGACGAAGTTTCTTCCCAAAACTTGTCGGATCGAGTTTACGAATTTATTTCGTTTATACTACTGCGCGTTTGAATCTAACGCTTGTAATTCTACTTTTTCAGGTACGTTTCTTCGGTGGATAAAGCTTTGAAAAGTTTTGAATATACTAGCGAATGGGCGGATCTTATTTCCGCGTTGGGAAAATTGAATAAGGTATTTAAAAATATTAACATGTAGTAAAGATGAAGAGTGAAGAAGAAACAAGTGATTGGTAAATCGTTGAAACGAACTCGGTAAAATAATCGAACCGGATAGTCGACGTCGGGCATTGTACTATTACACGTAGGCAGGATGAATAAAAATAGAAGAGATGACGCCGTATTCTTCCTAATTGAAATTACGTCACGGGTGATCTCGCCTATCAGACGGCCGGATTTCCTACCGATAATACTCAAAATTTAGTTACTCGAGTCGTACTTGATTCGGCTCAAAATTTTTCTATTACTCGTTGATTGGTTCGTGTACTCTACGCAGCATTAGAAAATGGAAAACTAATTACTGGCAATGGTTAGCGTAACGTGTTGGTTTTATGATTGATAGATTTTATCGAATCATACCAAATATCCTGTGATACCTCGGCGAATGAAAATTAGTAAACGACTGGCTCAATGTCTTCATCCAGCTCTGCCATCGGGTGTGCATTTGAAGGCGCTAGAAACGTACGACATAATGTTTCGAACGATGGGGACCAACCGATTGAGTCAGGAGTTGTTCATCTATAGTTCGGGTAATATTTGAACGAGAAACGAATTTCTACTGCGACATTCGTCTTAGGTTACGGTTACACTCGCATGTACAAACGCTGTGACGTGTAATGCTCGTTTATTGTTTGTCTTTCGACGTAGGTTTATTCCCAGTTCTGGGGCATGCGGCAACCAACGTGAAGCCTTCTTTACTAACCATCTACGAAACTCATTTCGTCCCGCTGCGTGAAAGATTAGGTCCTGGATTGAACGGTTTTCTTAGCGGCGTTCTTCCCGGTCTAGAAGAAGGAACCGACTATTACGAAAGGTGACGACGAATGAGCCTTTTTGGTTGTACGCGTATTACTTGTACCTCGTCTATCCATTTACACGTTAACGCGGTCGATACCTGTTCTCTTACCCGAATCTATTTGTCTATCTACCAACTTTTCTGCTTATCTACCTACTTTTTTCTCTCTCTTTCTCCAACTAAAGCGGGCGATGCTTTCTCTCCCCAACTGGAAACTCGCCTCGGTGGTTCCATGTACTTCGTTTTACGGGTTATATAGTCTTCTCCAGCCGAGGTTGTAGTATCTACTATCTAGGCAGGTATGGCGGAACATTCGACTGGAAGGGTGTGCTACCGAATTATGCTGATAATTGTGTTTGGTGGTCCTTGGTGGTTGCGGTGAGTTACACCTACCTACCTAGATACCTTCCTGTCGACCTACGGTCGAACGCTCTACGTATTATTTTTCAATTTCTTTTCGAGCCCTCCTATCGTGTTACCGTGTAAGCGAATGTTGGTGAGATAATCTTTACTTATCCGCTTTATCGCGTTAGTTATTTTTTATTTTATTTTTTTTAATCGAGCGATGCCGAATGAATTGGGAATACATGATTGAGAAGTAGGGCATTCCTCTCAGTGTTCCAGGTATTGCGAATAAAGATGTTTGTGGGAGATTTTCCCCCATATTTTGCTCGCTTGTCCCCTGCACTCTCATCTCCCTTGCAACAATTTGTTGAATATCGAAGAAAATAGAAGAGATAGTTTTCATTTATTCTTCTTCATTCGACGTTCGGCATCTTTAATTTTATTTTTTACTTACAGTTAGTCCGTTTTAATCTTAAACGTACGATACGTTTTTTATCGTCGCCAGAAATGAACGCTGAGAAATGACGGGCGTGTCGTGTTTCAGGACTAATTTGTTACTGGAAAAAGTTTGCAGCGGCGTTAATCCATTTTCATTTTATACGTGTCTATGGGAATGCTTGGTTACGAACGCGGCCGTTCGATTACCGGCTATCATATTCGTACTGTCGCATTTTGACAGACATTTGCCGACGAAAGATCAGATATTTCTAATGGGCAGCGACGTCGATTTGATGGTAAGCATCATTCCGTACCTCGTCCATGAAAGACGGCGAACTAACGCTACAACATTCGAACGTAGTAAATATTTACCGTATGAATTCGAGATTTTTGAAATTTTTTCTCGCTTTTCCTATTGTAACCGTAGTCAGAGCGGTGGCAGTAGTACAGGCGCCGAAATTTGTGCTCGATCGTTCGTTCCGAGTTATTTATTTATTTTCGTATTTACCATCTTCGTGTGTGTTGGATCCTAGGTGAACGGGCTATGCACGTGTTTTCGAGACGAAAGCGTTTTAATTCAAAGAAGCGCTCTCGACTTTTTGCTGATCGGCTTTCCGATGCACGACACCATTTTATCGCGCCACCATTGTCAACGTCTATTAACATCCGCCCTTCTCACTTTACTGAGACGCGACATGTCGCTCAATCGGTACGAATTGAATCGTAATCCTCTTACTTATCATTCGACTATTCGTTTGTAGACTGCTATGCTGCGTACGATGTACTTACGCTTAGTAACGGATGAGTCGCCAAAATTATTATGATAAGCCCGCTTCCGCGTTTGCAATATTTGAAACTCGCGCGTGTTATTAATGTCGCAGGCGATTATTCGCGTGGTTGTTGGGTTCCGACGTTAATTCGAATTCGGCGCAAGTCGATTCCAACAGTACAAAGTTGAAATCATCCGGAAATGACGACGAGACGACCGAAACAGCCATTCATCGGTATTTCGAGGCCCATTCGAAAGACCTGTTGATTTCGGTAAGTGGACGCGCGTTTGTTTCATTCCATTCGGACTTGGGTGTTGATACCACCTCCGTCCATCTGTCGAATAAAAAACGGCGTGAAACGCTCGCACTCAATCTTCGCCTATGCCTGAATCGCTAATGCACGTGCTCTCGCGGCGATTCCTGTCCATCCGTTTGCGATACGTCGCACTCCTGCGTACGAAAATTGAAACGCGCTCGTAACTCTTCGTAATTTTCATTCTTTCGTTTTCTCTCTCGTCCGTAGGCTATCAGATGTTTCCTGAAAAAAGTTACCAGTGAAAATCCGCACGATTTACGTCCGTACAGAATTTTAATATCTTTGTTGGATAAATCGGATATAGGACCGATTATTTTGGACGATATACTCTTCGAAGTATTCAGGTAGGTGATCGTCGATTGATGTTTATTTATCACGTATTGTAAAGAGAAAGAAAAAGAGCTCGATCGCTCCATCATCGATCTTACTTCGCACCATACTGTAGTCGATCGCTTTTCAGATTATTGTATTTATGTTGGCGAGAGCCTGGTAGTCGTGCGCCAAATGGAGCGGAATTATTGAAGTCGGCCAACTTGTTGTTCAGCTCCTTAGAACCACGCTACCTGTGGCAGTACGTAGGAATGTTATTTTCGCAAGCGTGTTGTCAAATGCCCGCATCCGAATTATCGAGTTGCGACCAAGTCGATTCGATCAGCGTCGCCGACAACGTAATGCCGGTCGATAGCGGCGATCCTTCTCTCGTGGAAGTAAGGTTTTCATTTCGACGCGAAAAGCACTTTACATATTATACTATAATGTTTTCGCACCCGCGCGCGTAATTCGAATTGAAAAACGTTATTTTTTACGTTTTTAGGTTTGCAACGTGATAATATTCTTGTTGGACACGCTGTCGTTGGAAATTTATTCGGAAACATTCAGCGAATACTTACCCTCGCTATTTTTACACGTAATCGTATCACTGACGGATCACTGTGACGCAATACACGCTTCGCAAATGAACGCCTCGCTTAAGTTGTGTTTGAAAATCCTGTCGAAAGTTCGATCTCCGGTGCCTCTAGCGTCGTCATTTCAGACGAATACATCGGTCGATAATACGATTAACTTCAACGACGCGACATCTTCGTATTCCGGTGTTGAAAGTAAAACGACGGCCGAGCCTGGTAGAGTAGTGCAGCTGACGAGCTCTAGTGGCGGTATCGGTGTGTCCGTTGAAAGTTCGAATTCGCCGAACGACGTTAAAGATGAAACGAACGCGGCGGCGATGATCGACGAGGAACGAGTGTTGATTGTAAATCGGACGAGTCCGGTGGCCACCGAAATGTCGTCGGAGAATACGGTATGTTACGACAACAGCGGCAACTGCGAAGGTGCGGCAACGTTACAACAACCTAATGCGTCCATTATCGCCAGGCATCGCGAAGATACCTCCAATCCCGAGATAGAACAACCTGTCGCGTCTGTTCGAGGCGAGGAGCCTCAGCAGCAGTCGGAATGCGAACTTTCGACTATGGAAAAGTGTTTACAGTATTATAAAAAGTTTTACGTAACTTTCGTCTGCATCGTGAGGCTTAAACTAGGTGATACGAAAAGTATTTCGAACCTGTTCGAATCGTTGATAATAAAACCGGCGGATACGGTCGCCGAAGATCGAACCAAGAGTCTAGAAATTCTGTTGAAGAAGATTCTTCGTCAATACGTCGATGCGACTACTTCGAATCGACGCCTACTGTCTATTTCCTGCGACTGTTGCCCTACCGTTCCCGCCGCGTGTCCGGATACGGGTGCCAATTCTCCATCTTCCGACTACCGGAGCGTAAACGTCGATTGTTTCTTCGCGTCGTACTACGCTAAAGACACGATCGGATTAAACTGGGAAGATCCCATTTCGCACGCTTCTAAATTATTGATCGAGTTGTCAACATTTCAGACGTCCGTCCCGTCCGACGTTCGAGTTCAGTTTCTCGGTAAGCGTCGAATACATTTCTCGTAGACCCTAACATTATTTTGTTTTACTCTGCTCGACTCTACTCCATCCTACCCTATCTTGCTGTATCTACTCTACTCTATTCTATTTTTCACGTTCTGCTGCATCGGTCGTCCTCTTTCGTGGCTGCCTTATGTTGGCCGGGAATACTTCGTTTTATTTGTTCGCGTATGTAGGTTTATTCTTTACGACGTACGCGCGGATGTACTTATACGTATTTTATTGTTCGCCAGGTAAAGCGTCAAAAACTACGGATGAATTCGTTCTGCCGGATTGGTTAAAGTCGTTGATCGTATGTTCGTGCTGGCTGGGCAGTACGTGCATTCCAGTACAGTTTGTAGCCATCTCGACGCTATTGGATTTGTCGATATTATGCCGACGTACCGAACTTTATACTCGACAGCAGTGCTCTTCACTCGGTAAAAATAACGTTCAGTCGCCCACCTTGTATTCGACCAACTCCGCCCCTGTAGTATCACCGCAAAATCAAATCGTAACTGTCGTGCTATTCGTACCGCTCTTGACTTCGAATCAGTTGGCTTTCATCGAATACCACACTAACGTTTTCCAAGTACGTAATCGTCGAAGAACTTTTTCATTTTCTCTTCTCTCGTCTACGTGTGTGTTTTTAATTCGCGAATATGCGACCGACGTACGACGGTTCGAGGCTCTTTTTTAATTTTCGGGAGAGCCGAAAAATGTTGGGGAAAAAAGGCCCGACACTCGCACGCGTGTAGTATTTTGTGTTTTTAATTTGATTCGCAGTCCGAATCGCCGTCGATATTTTCGACGACGTAAGATCGGAAGGGGAACTCCGTTCATTTCGGCGTGACATATTTGGACGATGCATACCTTTCGGCTGTGAGTAAAAATTATGTTTCGACAACTGAAAGAGTACATCATACAGGGTTAGTTAGTTTAAAACGCAGTATAGGAAAATCCCGTTCGTTGCGTGTTAATGTGACTAGACCGACGCGGTGCGTACTGCGTAAACTCGTATTATGATAAGTCAGTGCAACGACGGAACTGCTTATTCAGTTTAAAACGCAGAATGAAAAATCTTCTTTACAAAAGTGAAGCGGACTCGGAACGTCTCGTATTTTATTGAAACAATGAATTAGTAAAGCGTACTCGGTGCGTTTCTTATTCAATAATCTTCGGGGAAAATCTTCGATGATTTTCGAAGAATTTCATCAAAAATCTTTGGGAAAATTTTCCAATGATTTTTAAGGAATTTCACTGGAAATTTTCGGAAACAAATTCTGGTAATTTTCGATACAACTATCTCCAGGAAAAATATTCTCATCAAAAATCTTCAGGAATTATTTTCGATGATCTTTAAGAAATGTCATGGGAAATTTTTTGGAAAAAATTCCAATAATGTCCAAAAAATCTTATTCGAAATCTGTAGAGAAATTCGGGAAAATCCCAGATGATTTTCAGTGGAAATTCATCGGAAATGGAAAGAAAAATCCGAAAATTTCCGTAGAATTTTATCGGAAATCTTTTGAGAAAATCTCCAATATTTTCTAAAAAAAAAAAAAAACAAAAAAAAACTACTTCTGGAAAATCTCCCGACAACTTGGAAAGTATTTCATAGAAAGTAATTCGGGGGGGGGGGGGACTCCGACGTTTTTGAACAATTCAATAAAAAATCTCCCGCAGAACTTCATCGGAAATCTTTTGAGAAAGTTTCCAATATTTTCCAACAAAAAATTACTTCGAGAAAATTTCCCGACAACTTGGGAAGTACAGTGGATTCCGCTTAATATTATCGCATTGGTCCGAGGTAAATTTAATAACAATAACCGGACAATAATAGTAACCTGAAAATCAAAAAAAAAAATTTCATCAATTATTCACAATGGAAAAAAGGTCAATTTTTGTTTACTTCTTGCTACGTTCCAACATATTTTTTACAAACGTCATATAAGAATAATGTAAATGAAAATTTTCACCATAATATTCGAAGCCTTCATTTAAAACTTCTAATGTATTTGACTTACGTTTTGGTGTATTACTACTCAATTTAGAACAATTTTAGGCAGGGACGTACCAAAGAGTTTTGCCCGGGGGGGGGGGGTAAAAATTGTGAAAGTCCCAACTGACTCAACTCAGAATTCCCAAGTATCAAAGCAAAAAAAAAAAATGATTTTGACCTGTTGGCTTTTCCTAACTGACTCAACTCAAAATTCCCTAGTATCAATGCAAAAGAAGAAAAACTTTTAACTTGTTGGACGTCCCTGATTTTAGGTCAAGAGAAGAATGGCGTGAACGTTCAGTCATACACAAACTGTGCACTGTTGTTGGTAAGTGAGGATGAAAGAGGAAGAAATGATGCCATACGTGTAAAAATTGGTCAAATATAGAAGGAAAATCGATAACATTATGCAGAAGGTCGATTACATTAAGAGGAATATTTTACGTGTGTTAAAATGTAAATGTTTCGTTTTTACCAATAACATTAACCGCGATAATAATAGGCGAGGGAACTCCGTCAGTTTTTGAAAAATTTAATCAAAAATCTTCAGGAAGATCTTCGAGAAATTTCATCCGAAACTTCGGGGGAAATCTTTTAATGATTTTTACAAAATTTTATCAGAAATTTTTGATGAAAAAATTCGATAATTTTCCAAGAATTGCATTGGAAATTTTTCAATCAAAGAATTTCTCGGCCAGTTTTCGAAAAGATATTCCCATAATTGTTGAAAAACATTTCCGATGATTTTTCGAAATTTTAGAAAAAATTACAATTATTTCGAAGGATTTAATCGAAAATTACTGAGAAGTGTCTCTGATGAAATTTGAAAAATTTCTTCAGAAAAATAAGTCGATAATTTCTTATTGTCTAAGAGATCTTCATCGGAAATTTTTGAATTACATTACTGATAAATTCGGAAGAATTTCATCAGAAAAGTTCAGAGAAAATATTCGATGCTTTTTGAGGATTTTTATCGGAAGTAATTAGAAAAAAATTTCGATAATTTCCGAAAAATTTCATCGGACATCTTTAGAAAATATTTCTAATGTTTTCATTAAAAAATTCATCAAAATTCTTCGAGAAAATTTTCCCACAAGTCTTGAAGTATTTCATAAGAAATATTGGGGAAAAACTCCGACAGTTTTGGAAGGATTTTATCATAAATTTTCAGGAGAAATGTTCGATCCCGGGAGAATTTCTTTGGAAACTTTGCGAAAAATCCTCTAATGAATTTTCAGGAATTTTTTCCGAGGATTCACAATGAAATTCTTCGGACATTATCGAACATTTTTTCTGAAGATTTTTGAAAAATTTTCCAAATTAAATTTTTGTTGGATTTGTTGGAAAACGTAAATTTTTTCTGAAGATTTCTGATAAGATTCTTCGAAAATTATCCGATTTTTTTTTCAAAAATTTTCGATAAAATTCCTTAGATGTCATTGGAGAATTTTCCCGAAGATTTTTGATGAAATTCTTCGGAGAACATTTTACCTGAAGATTGTCGATAAAATTCTTCAAAATCCGTCGGAGCTTTCCCACGAATATTACCTGTGAAATTCTTAAAAATTATCGGAAAACTCCCCCGAAGATTTTTGAAGAAATTCTTTAGAAAACAGAGATTCGTCGGAAATTATTGGAATTTTTTCCCAAAAATTTTCGATGAAATTTCCTTAGAAGTCATCGGAGAATTTTCCCGAACATTTTTCCCTGAAGATTTTCGATGAAATTCTTCAATTAGGATCGGAACATTTTCTAGAAGAATTTTAAGGAAATTCTTTGGAAAGCATTGGAAATTTTTTCTAAAGATTTTCGTTGAGATTCTTCGGAAATAATCGGATTTTTTTTCAAAAATTGTTGATGAAATTTTTCGAAAATCATCGGACACTTTCCCCGGAGATTATTTTATCCTTCTGAAGGAATAAGAAACGTGCCGAGTATGCTTCACTTCATTAAGACGAGACGCCGTGAATGAGATTTTCTTATGCTGCGTTACTGTTAACGAACGACTGAGCTTCTTGCTTTCTATGCAAAATAATATATATTGGCACGTTTACACCGTATATTGCTTTATGCGGGCAAATAATCAGTGTCAGCAGACAATAAAGATATCGACAGAACGACAGGTTCAAATGGGGGGGGGGGGAATGAAGAAAATAAGAAAATCCTTCTTAATTATCAA
This sequence comes from Acanthococcus lagerstroemiae, assembly GCA_031841125.1. Taxonomy (NCBI): domain Eukaryota; kingdom Metazoa; phylum Arthropoda; class Insecta; order Hemiptera; family Eriococcidae; genus Acanthococcus; species Acanthococcus lagerstroemiae. The sequence goes on along the minus strand of CM063112.1, from coordinate 810,158 downwards.
GATCGAATATCGTGATACTTGTACCCGAACAAATGCAACGACGCTCCTCGAAGGCGAATCATTTTCAATTTTAATAGCCGAAGTGAGTCAGCGCCGGATCGTCCGCGCCGAAATTATTCAAACGAATCTCATAATCATCGTACCTCGAGCACGGACGAAAGGCGCCGCACGCTTTCGAAACTGCGGTCGTCACGCCGAAGTTCTTTCGTTTGTTACTTTTGCCGAAATCGCGGCTTCGTGTAAAACCGTTGCAGCTGCTCGAAATGGTTGAAATACGTACGAGTAGTACAAACCTGCCTTGCGAGGCGAAGTAATTGATGTACGTAAAAGGCGAGTTACGTCCCAGTATTTTTACGAAAATCTCGCGGCGACGTTCGTAACAATACGAGACGAAGCTAAGCGACGTAATGTACGTAAGTTTATTATTCTGACCGACTACTCGGTGCTCGAATCGAGCAGAACGAATCGGAAAAAGCGACGACAGAGAAGAAGAATTGGACCGATTCTGTAATTGCGTGTTTCTTCCAGGTAATTATGCACTGGCTGTGGCTGTATCTGGCAGATCCTAAGTACGAAGTAAAATGCGCCGAGCTTATTTGTCAGCTACAGAATACTCTGCATAGTCCGGATGTGATCGAAAACTGCATAGGTGAGTTTTCCCCCGTTGCTACCATAACTGTTATGCATCGTCGTTGCTGTCAGCATTAGCATTCCGCATATTTGTTTCTTCGTCGCGCCTATCTCGAATTGATGCGACGCGACGAAATGTAATTTTCGCTTCCGAGTTATCGCGATTGTGTTGGCGTGTTTCAACGTATTCGTATTTGTTTCATTCTAATTTAGGAGAGGCCTTATCGTCTTCGCAGACCGACTACGATAGACTAAATTCGTTTCGTAAATTCGTGAGATTGTGGCATATAAGTCGGGAGATCGTGAGAAATACCGACTACTCTCGGGTGGAAGATACCTTTTACAGGTTAGTAGGCTGGTATGTAAGCTAGTCTATTGTATTGTATTCGTAACGTATTCGTATTTGTACTGCGATTCGGTTCGATGAAAATAATCTCGGAACGCGTGTAGTACGTAGATTATAGACGGATGAACGAGTAGCACCGCGGTGCAGAGCAACACTCCGTTCCAAATGAGAGTACCGGTCGTCGCTAACGATAAATATTAATCCGCGGGTACTCGCGTTCGTTCGATTTCAGATGTATGCTGAAAATACTAGACAACCTGCCTCGAAGCGAAAGTAACTGTCTCAAATTGGAAGCGGAAAATTGGTTATTTCATTCGCTGCTACGAGGAGATTGCGGTAGAATCGTCGAACCGCTGCTATTAATATTACTAGATCGACGAACGGCGCGTATCGGTGTATCGTACGCGAAGATTCGACAACATTTACAGTGCGATAGCACGCAAATCGTCGACGCCGATAACAATAGCTCCATCGTATTCGTCATATGTTCGGTGTACGGCAGCGCTCTGACCTACCATTTATTACGCTCTCCGTCGTCACCTAGCACCCAATCGGGGACGTCTGTGACGACGTCAACGATGAGAAATTGCGAACAGATTAACGCAAAAAATCTATCGCCATCTTCCAACGTGACCGCCCCCATAATAGCTACCAACTCTTCTTCTCAGGAAGACTTCTCGAATCGAGCCACTTGGACCAGTAATGGAAGCGAGGGCGAGGCGACGACATTAGATTCGGATAGGAATTTTGCCGATTCGACGGACACCGTCTCTTGTCACGAGTACGTTAAAAAGTTACCCTACTTGCAGAACATATCGGTGTTCGTGAATCGCGCAGACTCGTCGCAGTCCGTCGACGACTCGAACGAAACGTCGCAGACTAATGCGCCCGAAGCGAATTCTACCGAAGGGAAGGAATGGCGCAGTGGTGACGGTGAAGGCGGTTGCGGTGGTGGTAATGGTAGTAGTAATAGTAGTAGTAGCAGCAGCAGCAGCGGTAACAGCAGCAACAATAACAGCAGTGCCGAAGGCGGTAGTGTCGTTGATTCGGGAAACGAAAATGACGAGAAAATTTCTCGCTTAAAATACAATACGCTACCTTCGATCAAAGGTAGAGCTCCTCGTAGAAGCAGCGGTGGTAATCGAACGGACGGAGCTGATGAATTTGGTTCGTACTCTTCGTTAAGAGACGTGTCTGCAGTGTCCTCATTCGGTTCCGTGGTGAGCAGCGACGACGGAGGTGGCAGTGGTGGCTGCACCGTTGGCGAAGGTGATTCGGATAAGACCGCCGGTCAAGTTCCAGTCATGTCTCGCGTTTTCGCATCCGACAGCGCTGTGGCGGCAACGACAATCGACCCAAAGAATACGAATCTCAACTTGGTTAGAAGTTCGTCTTTTTCAAGCGCGGAAAACGGCGCTAATGCGACGAACAGCCTAATCAGCGTGTCTAAACAGAACAGATATCATTCTCAGTATTTATCCGATGGAGGAGGCAGTTGCAACAATTTCGCCGCCAAAGTCTTCGTCGAGGATATCATCGCGCAGATCGTCGATAATGTAGTGGGAAATAAAAATTACCTGGTACGTATCGCGTCGAATTTTCCATTTTCTCTCGCCTCAACCGGCCTCTGTATTCGTAACGGAGTTGGCACGTCTGGAGTATAAACGCGAATTATACGTACTCGTATTTCTCTTGGGCGAGTTCGCGAGGAGGGATCCCAAGCTATTAGTTAGTTCTTGCCACAACGCGGGCATAATATTTTCCCGATTTGTCGAACGCGCCGCCAAATCCTGAGAACTATCGACCGCTGCGTTTATTTGCAGACATCGAGGGGGAATAGTCGATTTCCCGATTCCGAAATGCCTTATATTCCGCCTTCGTATTTAATTTTACGTTAGTCGTAAAGTCGGATGAACTGTTGGTTGATTGTTGCGCTGGTTTAGTGTCTTTACATTTCTCGGTATCGTGCTATAGCGTCCTGAAATTCAGAACCTAAGATTAATCGTACAAAAGGTGAGCTGAGGCGGGGGAGCCGACTGATTAGACTGAAACTGGTGCTTTCCGGCTATGTTACGATTACGATCATCGTCGCGGCCATATTTTGGGAGAGGCTCCCGAGATCAGAAAGCAATAAAGGCTCCACTAAAAGCGCGGTACTATAGTTACAGTCCGCGATGAAAGCCCTTATTTTGAGTGAAAAATTGGGGCCCAGCCAATTTATGACCCGGCGCCTCCAAATTTTTAGTCCACCCCCGATTATCGTCAGGATCGTAACAAAAGCGAGGGGCCGGGGAAATTTTCGCATTCCTGGAAGAATGAACGAGCTATAACCTAATCTTGGAAAATTTCAGTTAGCTTTGACCCAATCTTGCGAGGTCGTAACAATCGATAAAAAATGTTAACGTATATCGAAATAGTTTCGAAGGTGTTTTAACAAGCTTCGATACAGTCTGAGGAAGTCTTAAGTACCGCGATTGCGATGAATTTTGACGCAGATTTACGAAATTTCGACGGATCTTGATTGAATTTAAAGAAGTCTCGGCGATTCTTGACTGGTTTCAGAGGGCTGTAAAAGTCTTGGAAAATATATGTTCGGAAGTCTTTACGAGTGTTGATTCAATTTTACAGAGTTTGACACAATCTTGAGAAGTCTTTCACGTAATTAGTCATTCATGGTCTTAACGTTCTTAACACTATCGTCTTAACGTAGCCGTAGTGAGTTTTATCGAGATTTAATTAGGTCCGATAAAAAATGTAATAAACTTACGGTCTTAAGAAATCCGAATGAGTTTTGACTCAATTTCAATGATCCTAGCATCAGTTCATTTACTCTCTGGGTAGCTTCAAGTCCAGGGTACACAGTCCTTTCATACTTCCGGTACCACGTGCACTACTATCATTGCATTGACTACTGAAATTGCAGCTTCAACAACCGTTATTGAGTACTGCTTCTGCTATCAACTAGTCTCAATAATCGTAACGAGTCCTAAAGTGATGGTGACCGTAGCAACGAGCCAATGTTTTTTATTATTTCAACTGATTTAAACGAAAAAAAAAAGGGGGGAAAATAATAATAATAATAATTAATAAATAACGAATAATTATTATTATTTTGGGAAGCAGATAGAAAGGTTTGGACTTCCTGACCCACTTCGTAGCTACGACTGTTCATATTATATTACAATTCTTATTAATATTATTATTATTATTTTCTTTAATTCCTTCTCTTCTCGCTCATAGTACCTACTTAGTTTTATGTTTCTTTAAAGGAAAGTATATCGACCATCGAACAAGAGGAGGAAGTTGATTCGGCTATCAGTTGTAATAGCGGATGTTCGTCCGTCACGTTAGAATACGAAAGAGATAATTTATGTGTAGACGACGAGGACGACAACGATGACCACAACAACAACAAGAACCGCAGCAACAGCAACATCAACCACAACGAAGACGACGAGCACGTTTGTAAAAAGATTGTGGAAGAGCTGGAAAGGAAGCAAGCAACGGCGGGGGCTGAAAAATCTAGTAGTCCGAGTGTGGTGACCGTTCAGTTTTATTCGCATATGTTACTGTACTGCGACCTGTACGATAAAAATCGAATTCTATATACCCTCGAAAAGTTTCGCGACATCATTCGGGTGAATGCGAAAATTTTTCTGGTCGTCGCCTCTACCACCATCATTCCTCCTCAAGCTCCGCTGGTCAATTTACTCATGAAACATAGGAATTCTATATTCGCGCGCGGTTTCCAGTGCAACGAAAAACCTTCGGAGACGTTTCACAAGAACACCACATACATGGAAGTATTGATAACTGTTTGTTTGTACTACGTCCGAAGTTATTATCCTAATTTCGGAAGTCCGCGTCTCGCTCGCAAAGACGTACTCGGAAATAAGCAGGTAAAAATTCATTTTGGAAAAGTTACCCGCGAAACAATTTTTTACGTATCGTATAATGTGTGTGTGTGTGTGGTGTGTGTGAATCGATTTATTCTTGACAAGTGATGACGGTGATATCGAATACAGCACGCGAAATGAACGATATTTTTGTCGTTTCGTTTTCCATAAAAAAAAAAATAATAATAATAATAATAGTTATTGTTCGTATCGTGTGCGGATGAGTAGATTTTCAATTCGTATTGGTATGTGCAGCGTACTCGCTCCGCCCGGACGGCAGAGTTGATACTTGTTTGAAAATCACTCGTTTTTTGCGAAATTCGATATTACTTTGTCTGTTCGACGTTAGTATAGTATACGTTTCTTATCGTGTAAATTTCTCCTTCTCCCTTCTATCATGCGTATGTATCGTATACTCGATACTTGGGCGACGTACGCTGTATCGCAATTCGGAGGCTTAACTGGCTCGTTGCTTCGCCTCATTTGTGTACGATCGCGTCACTAATTCGTTATTTTCCCCGGTTTAGGTTCAAATCGCCAGCATCGAATTGCTGACGGAAATATTTTTTCAACTCGGCGCCATCTTGTCAAATGGCGAAAACGAAATGATAGTATGCGTTCGCGAGTTACTAAATCGATGTAAAGTTCAAAAAATCGCTTTACACTGTATGTGGTGCTGCCTGTCGGACGACGTGTCCCAAAGTTTACACCTATTCGTAAAAGAGGTTTTACTTTTCAACGAAACCAACGATCGGAGAACGGATGGAGACGTCGCCGCCGCCGCTACTGCGGCGACGACGGCGACCGAATACAGTCGCGCCTTCCAAGTGCAGTATTTGAGGTACAAATGTCACCTATCGTGTTTCAGCGTCAAGTAATAGATAACGCGAACGCTTTATTAATATATCTAGAACACCCTTTGTTCGTTTATTTACAGACTACTTTTGTCGCTAATTGTACTGGAGAACGAAATTTACCGCAAAGAAGAAAGCTCGATTAACGTAGTTGAGAACGAAGAGGACGGCAGCGGCGGCGACTCTTCGTCTCTGAAATGCGATTACGTAAGCGACAAACCGATAATTCGTCAACCTTTGTTTCTGAATCTATTGAAAAAAACGTTAGAGCCGAACGACCGCCGAAGACAGATTCACGAACGCGTCATCTCTTTCGTCATCGCCAGTTTGCCGTATTTGAAGAAATCGTTAGCCAAAATCATCGCCAACGTTATTCGGCAACTGTGCTCCAATATCGAAGCGTCCGCCGATATGTACGCGTCTACGCCTTCTTCGAAATCGAACGATTGTCGCGTCAAACAAAGGTAAAATGTGCGGTGAATCCCGTTTTCATTTCCGACTCGCGGTGATTTTCCGGCCAATTAAATTATACTCGCACACTCCCCTCCTCCTCCTACCAGATGGGTTGTTACTTAATCGCCAGTTTTTATAGGTATTATAAAGTTCTTTGGGATATTTTCAGATTCGCTAAAGTTCTATTAGGACCCGTTAAGATTCTGAACGTTTCCCCCTCGTTTTTTTTTTCCAAATTCGTTAGGATTCTTTTTGAAATTTTTTAAGTCGGTGAAACGCTTTAGAATTGCGTTCCGACTTGCCGAGTCTGGTCGAGATTGTTACGCTACGTAATATTTTTTAAAGATGACTCGTCGCAGTTTCGTTATATTGTAATCTTCGTTAAAATTCGTTTAGACATTGGACAACTACAGTTTGGAAGGCTCAGTTCCGAGTGAGTCTCGGTAAAATTGATTAAAATTAATCAGATCGCGTTGCGACTCGTTTGAACTTGATTTTTTCGGAAGGACTGCTCCTTATTTTGACGTATTTCGTTTTAAACTAACAAGAAATCGAGGTAAATAACATTTTAAAGTAAATTTTAAGGCGTGTAGTCCGTATGCCCTGTGTACAAATAATTCGAAACTGGCAAGAAATTCATTCTCCGTTTTAAGAACATAATTTGTTTTCTGGACAATTTTTGACAAGTCGGATATTTACGTTTGTATTTAATTATTCTTCTACGTATTTAATTAGTCGACGACTATCGAAGATAATACTGACGATGGCTGGGCAATATTTTAGTTCTGTTAAGGCATAATAATTCGATTGTTCGGCAATTTCTAATTCATTTCACCGTATCTTTAAAAACTGACACGAATTTATCGGCGATTGTATTTAAAAATCTATCAAAAATATTTATAAGATTGTACTTGTATGTGAAAGATTTCTCTCCGAATTAGAGTGCACGCATGATTTATCGACTGAACCTGTTCTAGACTGGTCAACACGAATTTATTGATGAATGTTTTATCCACGTACTTCCACTAGTTCTGGAGTCAGTCTCTTGCTTATACACGTACAAACATCCATTTCAATATAAAATTGAATTCCTATTCGGTATTTTTGTGTCTGTCTATTAGTTTGTCTTTCTATTTATTTGTTTGCTTGTTTGTCGAATGGTGAATTAGTTAAGTGATTTCAAAATTTTTTCGATCTAACTTCATTCGATTTGAAAATTCTATGGTGGCAGAAGAAGAAGTGTGAGCTAAAAGCTTCACCAAAGGCAAACAATTCGCGGATTATTCATCTAATGAACTGTTGTTTGTCGCGCCGTAAATTTAAATAGTTATCGCCGAAATTCGTTTTCGAGGTTTCGAGTCGTTTTCGAAATTTACGATGAATCGTTTTGCCTTACTCGATCCCTCTAATACCGTGTTAGTTTTTTTTTTCTGGCTATTATCGATGCTTAGTTTATCACGCGAATAAAAAATGGACTTTACCCAAACATACGCTCGCGGTGTGCATCTAATATGAGGCAGGAAAACGGGGAAGGATGCAGAAAACGAGGCAAAGAAATCGACGAGAATGTATCGTTTTCCGGTCAGATTATTTTTGGCTGAAACAAGGCTGCAACTTTGCTAACCCTTTATGTGTTTACTTACTTGTACTTGCACTTATGCCAGACCGAAGACGCTACGCTACTACGTTCGTTATTCGCTGTGCGTCGGTTTTTGCGGCAATGCGATGTAATTCAATGTAGCGTAATACAATACGATGTATACGTATATTTGTACTGTATGCGTATTATTTTTACCAAGTAACTGGTAATGTTAAAAATTTGTTTTGTCTGTTTCCTCAGTATTCCGCCGCCGTTCAATTACACGATAACGTTACTGGACGCGCTGACTATATTGTCTCATTATTGTCTGCTGGATTTCAATTCTCAATTATTCCTGAAACCAGTTTCGGATGTGACTTCGCTAAGGACATTTAAAAGTCTCTTTCAAATGTACAGCGACTTTCCAAATTCGATGGTAACTCTTTTTCTCGCTTATTTTTGCCATAGCACGTAATAATACGTGTCAACGACGTACGCGCACTAGCTACTAGGTACCTCTCGGGCAATTACTCTCGCGCTTATGTTTTTAACTCGCATTTCTCCTCTTGCGCAGAATCTGAGCGGCTTTCGCGGTAACAATCATTGCCAAGAAGCTAAAGAAGCGGTTCTCGATAATTTACCAAAAATATTCGCCGCCGTCGCTTCGTTGTGGCAATCTGTAACTTCTTCGCCAAGTAATAGGTTAGTCGTTGGACTCGTCATCGTTATTCGGGGATGAAGTTTGAAATTGAGACGACCGACGTCGATAAAACACGTGACGATTTTCGAACGCGACAATATCGTGCACTGAATTCGTTTCAGGGACTATAAAAACGTTGCGGGAAATTTGTCGACGGTGAAAAATGAAATTTTGAATTTACTCAATCCAATCGCCGTCCATCACAGTATTCACTTCTTCGTGTCAGTCGCCGTTGTGTGGAAAGAAAAAATGTCGTCTTCTAAACCGAGTAATACTAGTGCTCGTGAAATGGTAAGTACGAGTAGTTTGTAGTTCGTAATGCCGTCACACAGACTTGAAGCATTGACAAGATTTTCTTCTAGAGAGAGGGGGGGGGGGATATCTCGCATTTTGCCAATAATATATTACGAACTTATGTTTATAAAAGACTGGCGAGAAGGAGACTTTCTCATATTTTAGGGTGACGGAGGAATCCTCCCTTCACGTATACATCCATCTCGTGGGAACATATTCAGTTCCTTCTTTTTTTCTTTCGTTCTTCCTTTGTTCTTTCCTTCTATACGTGTAACCTAAATTCGATGTTATGTAAACTTTTTTTTTTTTTTTTGCCTGTTTTCTTAGAATGTCACTCCGGAAGCGAATGAGGAACAATTCGTTTTGGTCCGTTTATTGTGTTCCTTGGCTTCGATGACTCCGGATATTTTAATCGGTTCTGTCCATCGAATTATCAAGCAGCGAGTCGTCTTCAGTCAGGTGAGCGAGTTCGCCTCATCGTCGTCGATCGTACCAAGTGAATATCGACCCAACTTACTGGTTGTTGTGTTCTTTAGGAAAGGAGCGCCGAAGTAGAAATAAGTATTCTGGAAGTTCTCGTACATTATATCAAGCTGGTGACGCTTCCAAAACTTATGGAATGTTGGAATTCGTTGGTACCTTTACTTCGAGAAGCGTCGAACGTTAGCGTTCAGTCGCAATTTCTGTTATGCACCGCCGTTAGTCAATTCGTTGGTCGTTTACCCTGTACTCCGGATCGTTTAATGGACAAAAAAGTTTTTAAAGACGTTCAAGAAATTGTCGTTAAGGTTAGTCGAGCTTACGAGTACGATCGTGGCCGGTCGAGTATTCGCGCACGCGTAACTTCCGTCAACTGTCGTTCGAGTCGTCTCGTTTCTTCTCTGGTATTTCGACATTTTTACGAACATCTCGTAACGCACGTGTTTTTCAGCTGGTGGAAATCTGTACGCAAATTGCCGGCGCCGGTTTGGAGCAAACTACTTGGTTACGAAGAAATCTAGCTGTCCGAGATAACGGCCCATCCAGCAGCGGCGTTTTAACCAGTGGCACCTTATTTAGCAAGGATTCGGATAAACAGAGTAAGACGATGGCGGCGACGCCGATTTGAAAAGAAGAAAAAAAAAAAAGTTCGTCCTCAGTTTGGAGTTGGGGTAGAGCGGGCTGTTGCGTGTAAAAAGCGCGGAGTAAAGCGGGCTGCTGCGCGTAGAAAGCGCCACAATCTACTCTTATCTTTATTGTACCGTCGTGCCGCGCTACTACCTATCTTTTCCATTAAAGACGGTGATGGGTTAACTCGTATCGTTCGCCTTGTTTCAGATGGAGTCAGTGTCCACCATAGCCCCGCAGCTCAGCTCATTCTAGCGGAGTTACTTGTACCTTTGCTGGATATAGTCTTCAGCAACCAAGATAAAGAGAAATGCGTCACTCTACTCGTTAACGTCATGTATAATATCACTCCGTATTTAAGAAATCACACGTAAGTCTTCGGCCCCCAGCCAAACATTTACCTAGAGTCTGCGAACCTCCGAGTGGCCGCGGAGCTGTTTGCCAGAGATCTCGAAATCCGGAAATAAAAACTAAAGGAAAATTGGAAGGAAGCTAAATAACTAAATACATAAGGATATAGACGTTTTAAGTAAAATGTCGCGTGAATTATTATGGCTGATTTAGTTAAAATGGGTCGCGAAAGTTTGGGACTTCTAAGAGCGGATTGCGGCTTCAAAAAGTAAAAGAACCATCGATGCGGACTGTAGATTATTTTTGAGATACCTCGAAGCGCTACCAGTGGCGTACAACTAGACGCCTGTTTTGACGATAAATAGATGAGAGGAGGAAGAGGAAGGATGGGTGTTTTCATTTTACGGAGATTTTCATATCATTCGTAAAGAATAGACCGTATTTCTAAGGAAACAAATTCGGAAGAGTGGGTGAAGGGAGGGAGTCCAGGGAGAATATTCAACGAGACCTCCCCTCGAATACGCTGGCGAGAATAGCTCTTTGTTATTAGACGAATCTCTGATTTATTTACTCGAATATCTTCAATATGCGACGATAATATTCCTATATCAGTCTTCGAAATAATGTACCCGCACCGGTGCCCATAAATTGAGCCGCCTTCTTATTTGTCTTTACTTATTCATTTCTTTTTACCCGTTTGTCTTGCAGCCAAAGGAATGCCGTAAATTTCTACGCGTGTTCGCAATTATTAGCCAGCATTTCCGGATATCAGTACACGAGGAAAGCTTGGAAGAAAGACGCGATGGATTTGTTATTAGACTCGAGCTTATTTCAGATGGAAATTAGAAGTCTTAAACACTGGCGAACTATAGTAGACAATCTGATGTGTCAAGACATCTCCACGTTTCGCGATCTGCTTGGTAATTACGTGTGACATCAAATTTTGTATTCGGTAGTACAGTACGAGCCTTATTTGTTGTAGGACTATCGCTGTATGTAGTTTGGTTACTCTTTATCGCATTTACTAACTCATTATCGTTATTAGTCGAGCGATATCATTATAATATTACTAACAATTTCCTCCGTCGTGTAATTTTTTCCCCTTTTTGTTCTTCTTGATTCTATCTGTGTCTTTTTCTCTTTCTTCTCCCGAAAAATAGGACGTGTTTCCATAAACCAGAACAATACGCTGAATTTATTCTCCAGCAAAGAACAAGAATACGAACTGAGGAGCCAGCTTTTGAAAAGATTGGCATTCGTGATATTATGCTGCGAACAAGATCAGTTTCATAAGCATATGCCGGACATTCAAGGTACAGTGCTGTTAGACAGAAATGCGTAGAGTATACGCGGATCGTATAAGACGTTATATTAGCTTAAGCTCACGATGGTAGCCGAAGTTCGACCGGAGTCTGGCGGTTAGGATTAGAGATTACTCGCGGGAGGAAAAATGAAATCGGGCGTTTCTCCTTTTCTGATAGCTGACGACTTTTCTCGATATTCGAGCTCGCAATAAATTTGTTCGCCAGTTTGTATCCAACGCTTAACGGAACGTATACTCGTATTAACTGCGGTTCCTTCGTCACACTCTCATGCCACGTACATAGTCATACTCGAGAATATCGTCGTGTACGTTCGTATTTTACATTAAAAATTGAAGACTAACAATCCGCGTTCGCTTGCAATTTGTTGTCTAGAAAAATTGGCCGATAGTCTGAAATTACCTCAAAGTACTCCCGGAATTCAAGCTCAGGTATTTCTTTGTTTTCGAGTTCTGTTACTACGAATGTCTCCGCACCACATGACTTCGTTATGGCCGGCCATTATCACGGAACTTGTTCAAGTTATGCTACAACTAGAGCACGAATTATCGATCGACGAGGATTACAGGTACGTACGTACGTACGACTTATAAAAGAACAGGTGTCTCGTAACTAGCTGATTCGCTTTCCTCAAAGACGCTGATCATAATATTACGTTGGTGCGTTACATGCTGCCGATTGTGTATTACGTTTTATTCGACAATCGACTCGAGGGACATCTCATTTCCCCGTTATCTGGCGTTCACGGATTCGTGCACGTCGTTTATGTATCATATTTCGGTGTACGATGCCCCGCTAACTAGTTTTTTTTTCTTGTTACTGGGCGGCAGCAGCAGCAACAGCAGCAGTTCGCAGATGCGTTCTCTATCCGGTCTAGATTGGTCGTGGAGTTCGAGCAGTAGTAACTGTAGTAGCGGTAGTGGTAGCGGCACCCAAATAAACTGTCATCCGCATTGGTTGCAGCTATACTTGGCAGCTGCCAAATTACTCAAATTAGCCGTTCAATTGCCAGCCGATCGACTTCCGCAGTTCCAAATGTTAGTCGAATAGATTTTACTTTTATCATATTCGTATCGTACCTTATTTTATACTCGCGTGCTTATACGTAAGAATTGTAGCAGCCTTCACTCGGGCAGAATTTAGTCTCGATATCCAATTGCTCACCCGTGACCCATTTGAAACGAATTTCAGGTACAGATGGGCGTTCGTTGGTAAATATCGGCGACATGGCGACACGGTTCATCCGACTTCTTCGTCGCCGTTATCGATGGCGACTGACACGGATTCATCCTCGAGTACCGTTTCCTCGGTTGGTTTGGATTTTGTGCCGCATGTAATCCGCATCGCGTCACTGATGAATAATAGAGTAAGAACGAAACCGTAAATACACGAATAGATACTAGATACGGTCTCCTTCCCCCCCTTTCTTTCTTGTGCGTTGCTAATTTTTGACCAGTACATGACGAGACTGCGTACCGTTCACCGTTTATAGCCATGATTGCGTAGTAAACTTTTAATATGCAGACCTTCTTCTTAGGCAAACGAAACGTAGCCTTATTATTATTATTATTATTATTTTTAAATATCTTTATGCCATATGTACCGTAGAAATGGCTCATTATGAAACTGTTTTCCGGGGAAGAAGGGCCGTTTTCTCGGTCGAACCACAGAGTTCGCCAAAGCGGGAGAGAAAAAAAGAAACAGGGAGAGAAAACGGAGAAAACAAAAACAAAAATGGTGTCTTATCTCTTATGAATTAACGTGTTGCAAAAAAAGGGTGTTCACTAAGTACTAAGGCCTTTTTCTCGTGACACCTCACAACTGAGCCACAAACGTTCATATTACTTTTGTACTTATGGCATAAAATATCGTATGCACCACCGGAGTGAAGTGATCGTTCGCACTCGTCGCGAAACGATCACTTCTCTCCCTTGATGCATAATATACTATTCTTGCTTTGCAGTTTGGAAAGGTTGCCGAAAGAACGCCAAACGGGAATTTACTGCCAGTCGCTTGTCAGGTACGAACGTTGCAGGATCTGCATCCGTTTTTCGCTGCCTTGAGCGCCGGTTACATCGATGAAGTAGCCAACATCAACACCAACGCCACCGCTATCATTTTGGAACGCGAAATTGAATCGGACTTTCTAGAGCAGTTACCATTTTCTTTGTCGTCGATGTCATCGTCTTCGTCATCGTCGTCGCTGCAGTCTGCCAGCAAATGAAAGGCTCCTGTATCAACGGAATAAAGCGAGAACATCCAGTGAGCTGTAGCTGCGCTGTATCATTCAGCAAAGTATCCGAGTATTGCGAATTGGTCTCGCACCGTAGTTGGCGAATGATGCGCGGTTTTAAAAGGCCCAGTCGTTCGCAGAGTGCATTTATCGCGTCGCCCGTATGTGGTGGAACCAGCCCGTGGTGTCGTCGAAACACGGCGTGCCATAGACGCGAAGTCCATCGAGTATTCCGAAACCACGGTTAAAACCACCCACGAAAGGAAGAGGCAATGAAAGAGTCGGAGAAGAGCCTCGACTCGACGACATATGTTGTACGTGCTGCAATGAGTTCCCTCGCAACACGTTCCCTTTTTGAAGCGTCGAATTCCAGACATTCGGTCTCGCGCCTAATCTGTTTCTCTACCTTATCGTATTCTGCGTGCGTTCGCATACAGATAATTTCGCTACCGGATACAGACAACCGTCTGTTTATACGTATGTACATGTGTAGTATATCCTGGAGTTCGAATTTTGGCATTCGATATCGCTCAATAAAGATTGATTTTATTCGGCTAAAATCGACGGACAATAATCGAATAAGTATCGAGCAATATCGAATGCCAGAATCCGAGTTCTGGTATATCTTGTCTGACGGCTAGTGCCCGATCTGGTGTCCTAGCATAGTCCAAGTCTGGCTCCAGCTTCGGCGCCGGTACCGGTTTCGCCTCTTCTTTTTAGGTCCGGCTTGATCCTCTGTTATTCGTGCGTCTCGCTCTATTCGTTGGTCGATTCGCATATGTATTACACGTATACCTACTGGCACAACTATCATCGACTCAATCTGCCCTTGCAACCTTCGCACGAACATAATCATTCCTCCTCAACCCTATGTGGAAACGTTATTTCTTAATCATTTCATTTCGTTTGTTTCTTTGTTTACTTATTTTATCGTTTGTTGTTTTGTTTTTGTCTGTTAGTTTTTCTTCTTCTTCTTCCTCTTTTTTCTTTCGTATTTTATCAAATTTTATTTAAATAAAATTTATTTTCTACGCCTTATCGACTCACCGGATAATTTCGTTTTTTGATCGAGTTGTATAACTACGCTCGCAAAGTCTGCTGTCTACATCTAATTAGGACTCATCAAACGCGAACGCTGAGTCGGTAAACGCGTCGGTAATTCACCGTGTCATTGATAATACGTAGTTGGTGACTGTCATCAGCTGTCATCTTTCGCACATGTCCACGACAGTACCTCTAGGACTAGTGATACTTGTAAAGGTAACAGCTCTCCGAATTCAGTTTTCGAAGACATTTTTAGCGTGATTTCAGGAAATTTAGCTATTTACTTTTTTTCAGCTTCCCCTCCGAATAATATAGGTGTATTCACCATGTACGCTGTACAATACACGACTCTATTTTTACGGTCCAGATTAGAGTAGTCGGTTGGAAGAGTTGCTAAAGATTATTGGAGAGGGGGATAAAACGCCAATCGATTTTCTCCAGATGCATTCTCGCTAACCGAACCGATCGAATAGGTTAAAACTAAAATAAAAGGACTCCTGAAACACCAAGCGACCATTCGTTGACAACATGCGTTATTAGTATCGTTGAAACGAGCGTAAAAAGTAGAAGTTTGCAAAATTGCCAATTCAAAAATGTGTATTCTCGTTGAAAAAAGTTTATCAGTGAAGCTATGGCATATACTCGTAGTGTCAACATGGCTCGTAAGCTTCGAATAAGTATCACGTCGTGTTCTCTAAATAACAGATTTTGTCGCTTGGTTCTGTTACGTTTAATAGGGTCCATTTTTTAATCAACTTTGCTTGTAAGGGCTCCACTAGGAGCGCTCATGTAGATGTACTGAAAGTCGATAATCGATAATCTGATGATTAGCAGGCCAGGGATTCCAAAAATAAGCTCTGAAAAGGGGTTAAATGGATTCAACAAAAGGGAATAACCAACTAGCAAAATCCGCTTTTTGAGAACACGTGATTCGAAGTTCAAGAGCCATGTAGAGACTATATGACATTGCCTTTACTGATAAGTTTTTTTCAACGTGAGTACAAATTTTTGAATCGGGGGCCCAATTTTGAACAATTTTACTTTTTACGCACTTTCCAACGATACTATAATACTCCTTTTGTTTACAAATATTAGTTGGTTCCCTTTTGTTGAACAGCGTCCAAATATGCGTTTATAACATATGCTTTTATTTTCGTCAAGTACCTAGGTATGCTAAAATATTCTCTGAAAATCCTGAAATATGCCAAAATATTCCCTATCAAAATGATAATATCATGGGATGGGTATCATTTTGAAAGGGAAATCGATAGATGACAGATATACAAAAGAAAAAAGTCCTAAAGTAATCGTGCAAAAAGTCTTTTTTCGCTGGCGAACACTGAGTACATTTGACAGTATTCGTGTTCTACATATGAGTATGCTAGTTCCATAGGTAGACTTTTCCAAAAACCTAGTTTTCCAGAAAACGCAAAAAAATGTTTCTCAGCTAATGTTCGGGCTTAATGGTTGGATATAGGTGCGATGGATCACTTTTTGTGCTCACATTGAAGATATAGGTCGAAAATTTTTTCAAGTACTCCGATTCGTGTTCAAAAGGCGTTCAAAGATGGAGAAGTCTGGGTTTGACACGATGTTTTGAAGTTGCTTATCAATTTTTGTAGAGGAATAAAATGGAAATTTATTATCAGTTGTTATCACCTTTCAAAATGAGACATTTTTATTATCAATACACAAAAAATGAAAACGCAACATGATTCAGTTTTTGCTATATAGTTATAAAAAATTGAGCAATAATTGAAAAGAAAAGACTACTTATTGTTTTACATTAGTACACGATGGCAATAATTCATTATCAAAAACACAGTTTTGTAAACAAAACAATAATCGTGTCAGACCCAGACTTCTCCATAGGATAAGTCTACCTATGATTCTAAACCAATTTTCGTTTGCATACTGGAGCGCTTCTGTTGTTTTTTGAAAATCGATGACGTCACGTTGTAGGCAGTGTTGTACAGTAACCGAAACGATACTACTTAACTCAATTTCCCTAAATTCGGAGAAGTCTACCTATGGAACTAGCATACTCATATACCTATAGGCGTAAAATTTTGCGGATAGCTCTTGAACTTTGAATCACGTGTTCTCGAAAAATAGATTTAGTCGCTTGGTTCTGTCTTGCTCAGCAGCGTCCAAATATTCCGCAAAAATTGGGGAAATTGGCCAAATATTCTCGACTCAATTGTTTCTCATTTTGAAGTATTTACATAATGATCTTTGCTCCGTGTGTCTTTCTTTACGGGAGTCATTATCTCATTACTCATTACGTTCGTTGGCCCGACGGCGGGTATTCTTGCTAACAGTAACTCACTGTTTTAACGTCAGGTAAACTATCTATTGGTGATTATGGGGAAGGGAATGAAGGAAAAGAGAAGAACATCTTACGGTTAGGAGTTAAACTGTGGAAGCGGAGCGGGAACGAAGCGTTGCTACGCGTGTATGTCAGACTTCGACTTTCACCAATTTCTTCGAGGTCATCCAGAACATGTATCTGGTGTAGAATGAAATAATTACCTACGAGTACGAAGCGCCTGTAACAACATACATGACGAAGCTACATCCAGTTGTATCGGCGCGTATGCAGAATGCAAAATTCGTGTCCGGGCGTAGTCAGAGGTGTAACGACTGGGGGAGGGAGAGTCTTCTCAAATCAAGATGGGCAATATAATATAGGGAAAATGCCACTCGAAAAACGCGAAAAATACCCAGTTTTACGATTTAAATCATCAAAAATTGAAAAAATCTCAAAAATATTTTCGTTTGCTCCGCTCGAAAAATTGAGATTTTTCACTTGAGGATAAATTCCTCTGTCCTCCCCACCCAATGCGATTCGCTTCGCTGCTGTGTATGGTGTACCGGTTACACTGGCACCGCACCGTACCTCACCGCTAGAGATATACATACATATATTTTCAGGCAGGTGTACCTATGTGATTTGGAACTGAACGATACGATTACGAATATTATAGTTAGTTATTTATCTACTGCGAGTGTTAATCGAATCAGTAGGCAGCGGCGTGTTCTCGAATAACGTATCTGTAAAATATGTGGAGCAATGAAACGCTTTTCGGCTGGCGTCACTCTTTCACACGTCGCCACTGAATCGGGTTTTTAAGAGTACGAGTGCTGATCACTAATGGGGAGGGAGAGATGGTCGACATAAACACGTAGAACAGACAATTTCTCTAGCTGAATATTCGTCTATTCTTAGTAATTATTATGAAAACTGATCTCTTAAATTCTTACCCAAGTAGGGTGTTGTATGTACCAGGGGCACAACCAGAACTTTTTTTGGTGGGGGCTAGAATTGAGAAAAAAATTTTGGGCAGGGGCGAAAACTCGATTTGGTACAGTCTAACTATTTTCATGATTTGATTTTGAAAAACTTTCGAATGGGGGGGGGGAGGGTAAAGCCCCTAGTTCTCTTGGTTGCGCCCTTGGTATATACACATACGCTTACCGCGTGTTCCCACGTACTTGCGGCTCAAAATACGAGCGAATAGTATGTACATGTACAGTCGTTACATAACGTGCGACCTATATAGAAACTCGGTAACTCGCATTATTCGTATAGCTCGGAATATTTAGGCCGCGTGTAGCGGTAGATACTGCGTAGTCAAACATACGAGCCTCTTTTCGAATCTGGCCTATCTGTATTATAATAAGGTGTTTGTTGAAAGCGATATGGCGTTAATTTTTGTGCCGACGAACGTATATATCTTATGTCCGAAAGAATAAACAATTCGATGTATATGCTCAGTTAGCCGAATAAAATATATTCCGTAGCCAATCGAGTACCAAAGCGTACTGAATACATCTAGGTATGTAAATCAGTAAAAGCGAAGATGTATCGCGATTAAAATAGTATTATTACGCTACGTGTTCGTCCGGATGTCTGTAAAATACCCAGGCGAGTTCCAAGGTTAGGCGATTCGAGGTCTCACCGTGTTGCAGAAATGTGGTGCAAAAAAAAAAAAAAGTGAAATAGTAGAAAAGCGCGAGGGGAGCGATACCGTACCTCTGGGATCAGAGGTAATGAACTAACTTTTCGGAACCTACCTAATATATTCGTGTTGGCTCTGCAGAGTGCAGTGTTATAGTGTACAAGTGTAGTGTTGTGTAGCGCAGTTTGCGCAGTTTAAGTACACACTCGTATAGCCGGCCAACCAGTTGTATAAAGTATTGGTACTGCTACTCACAACGCGCTTAGGTACTTTTTTATTACCAATACCTATTAATCCGCGCATTATGGTACACGAATGGGTACCAATCACCGTCGATGGTCGTGTGTACCTACATATTATGTATTCGACACTATTTATGTTAGTGTTGTGTGTGTGTGTGTGTGTGTGTGTTCGGTATACGCATATATAGGTGTTTGGGTATGTGTATACACACACACACGCACGCACACTGCCTGTAGGTACTGGTGCAGACCTACATGCCAATACGTATACTAGTAAGAGCGCAGGTAGTAGGTACCTACCCACCAAATTTACAGGGAGTACAAAGTGTGTCTGTAATACCTACCTGTCTTTTCATATCTATAGTGCTAGCGAACTACATACATAGTGCATACAGTAGAAAGAAAGTGAAGCAGCGAGATGAATCGTAAATTGATTGACACGATACTGTGCGGTGTGATGCGCTGCAGTACAGTACGGTACGGTACGGTACGGTACGGTGCAGTGCGGAGCGAGTCGGTGGCGTTCCCTGCCACGATACGATGCGATGGTCGCTGTAATGTTTATTGATAATGACGATGGTAGGTAGATGTTGTATTCGTACTCCTCTACTTTAATGTACGGTAATCGAACTGCACACCGTATTGTATAGTATCGTACGATAATTTGGCGCATAATGCGTAAAGACAGTCTCATCGATGTGGCTTGAGAAAGTGCTCGTACACTCAGTGGACAACTCGAAGTAACAGGTACTTCGTCAAGCTATCGGTTTCGCGTTCTTCTCGTTCGGTCGCCATCACAACCGCCACTGCCGCTGCCGTAGGTAATTATTCAAAATACCCGTTTTTCTTGTTTCACTTTAACGTTTGTTCTTGAGTATTCGCGCGCGTTACAAGTCTTGTATGTAGTAGCAGTAGGCTTAAACCGCAGGCACCGGCAGTTTTAATTGGGCATCGAATCGTTGTCGGTAGTCCGGATTCGTCTACTGGTTCGAACATGTTATGGGTAGGTATTTACTACTTACACTTACCTACGTTAGTTTATTTACTCGATACGACGCACATCTCTCTCGTTAACTAATAGTATGCGCATTAAGCGTGGTTCACACGAAGCTAGTTAACTGGTCTCTAGCTGACTAGCGCGCTGCTAACGAGTAGATTAGCGCGTTTGAATAAGCGTTAGCTAATTAGCTTAATAGCCTGCTACGAGAATAGTACGCTGGTGAAGTCGAAAATTTTTTACTTTGAGCTGGTATTAGCCAAGGAGGAAACGGACTAGTACCAAATGAACGGGCGAGACTGCGAATAGTCTTTAGCGAGCGATGTGAGTTAAAAGAATGAGATAAGATATTATTTGATTTTTTCGGCTAGCTTCGTTCTAAAGAAATTTAGCTCAGTCGTGCTGAACTAGGCTGAAGTAGCGCTAGCGGATCAGTCGGCTAGCTATTTGCGATATTAAGCCAAATCCTGATAAAATAAAGATACAACCTTTGGAATGACTAAAAAAGGAAAAATAAAAGTTGTTGAAAAATAGTAGGGTTTTCATTTCCCGGAGGATTAAAGAAGAATAGTTGAAAAATTAGAATATACTTAATTAATTATAATAATATAGCCTGCTGGTGAACTACCTACCTAACTCCGTATGAACTTGGGTTACATGGTTCGTGATTGAATTTATCAGACGTGAAGCGGATCGTTGTTTAATGTACCGGCATATGGACGCAGTTAAGCAAAACAGAACCAAGCGACAAAATCTGTTTTTGAGAACACGTGATTCGAAGTTTAAGAACCATATAGAAAATATGACATGCTCTTACCAAATATACTAATGACTCATTTTGTCAACTAATGTCGCTTGGTTCTGTTTTGCTTAACAGTATCCATATTCAGCGGAGTTCGATCGCCGCGGTGCTAAGGTAATTATATATTTTGTAGTTCGTTTTTCATTCACCGTCGATTGGCGGAGCTAAATTCGTGGTCTTAAATCACTTTCTATTCGGTTAGCCGCGTATTCTCGATGAATAGCTTTCATCTGTGACCGGGTCGGCGCCCGAGTCCACGTCACATCCGCATGGCCGTTGCCCTCGACAGGATACCTAACATATACGACGGTCTACCCTGTTCACGTTAGCACGCGGGAATACAACATGACTAGGGATGGGATCGTGTTATACGCGCATAATTTATGTTTTTCGCGGTCTGAAATATGTCAAAAATATTCCTAAAAATCCGACAATATCTATGCCAAAATATGTTCGTTAAAAGTGGGGCAACATGGGTATGAAAATTCAGGGTTCTTGAAGGAGAACAATAGTACGATAAAATCAAAACGAAAACTTCATTCATTTATTCGAGAAACGTAAAGAAATACAAATGTTTCAAACATATTATTTCAATATTGTAAAATAAGCGATCACTATAACGCATTTTGATTGTCTCAACACAGTCATACGCTGGCGATTTTCTCGTAGGAGACCCTTATACACGCTAAACGATCGTTCCACGTCGCAAGAGATAACTGGTGCATAGTTGAAACTACCTAACTCAGCTTGTGCGAATAAAAAATCACAAAAAAAAATATCGATTTCTTTCTCCCAGGAGCAGACTTCGGGAAAAAGTCAATTTTTCAATCCTTTTTGTCTTTAAAAAAGTGGATTTTGGAGTATTTTACGAAAAATATCGTAAAAATGGAAAAAAGTGTAAAATCTGCTCAAAATATGTCGGAAAACGAGTAAAAACACCATAAATATGTACCTAAATGTACGCTTTTTACGAAAAAAAAAAAGTAAAAATATGCTCGTACAAATTGGGCTTATTTTACTCAGAATCTTATGATTCGCAAAGATATTGTAAATATTCCTACCGGCAATCGACCGAAAAAAAAAAAGTAAAAATGTAAAAACATAAAAATCCCATCCCTAAACATGACCATCACGCCGCTGTCGCCTTGTAAATTATGCGAACGCCACACATACGTAAACCGCGTACGAATATTTGCCTATATGAACATCGCATAGGCGATTAGTAAGGCACGTAAACACCATAATGTTGCCGCTTATGTGGTATTCGTCTATACAGCTACGACCCGGACTACAAATCGACCAAAGCCCGCCGTGATTCTGCTGGAACAAGCCGCCAAATTTGGCAAACGAATTTGAACTCGGCAGTGAAATTGAGCTTGAATACCAACTTACCTTAATAATAAATTTGATTTTGAAAATTTTTCCGGACTATACACTACATATGTCTTATTTCGGGCAAAAGATTTTTCAAGAAACTGTATCACAGGACAGCATGCAAATTATTCAGTTTTTCGTGACAAATTCGAATCCGTTTTCAGAATTGAACGGGTGTAATTTTTTGACCAATTTTATCACAATTGTTCCCAATTTTTTTAGCCTATCTCGGTTATGCAGCATCGTCACCAAATTTGATAAACATATTCGAACGCAGCAACCAAAACTGAGCAGAAATGCGAGATTAATTCGAGTTTTTTGAATATCAAAATTTTGAAAATTTCTTCGCGCTTATACTTATTATTTATTTATTTATTTATTATTTTGCGTAAAATTGTTTGGAAAGCTTCGGCGTTCTGGGACCCGGAGGAAATTCCTCAAATTTTCATGAGAAATGCAAATCTGTTGTTAAAAGGGAGCTAGCATCATTTTGCGGCCAATTTAATACGCATAACTGCGAAACAATATGGATGCGATGCGATTGGTAGAAATATGGAGCAGATATACTCGTGCGGTACGAGTAGTAAGCGACTGTTGTGAGGTACGACGTCCCTAGCATGAGTAGACTAATCGTTGCTTATATAAACGGAGCGTAACTCTCGAGTATTTACAGGAGTCAGCTTTGGAAATATACCTATATCGTGTATCCTGTGGTGATATTTCGCATCTCGCGATTTACGAGTATGTAGGTTTGTAGGCGAATAGCACTAATACGAGTAGCACGTATATACCTACGGTCCGTAAACGAGTTTAATTCGTTGTTTTTTAGGTTTGCAGATAGCGAGCGATTCTTGCCTAATCGCAGGCGTGTGACGACGAGGCCGGAAGAGTGATCCTTCATTCCATACGCGGCGGATTCGTAAGAAACCGAGGAAGATGACTATCGATACTAGATGCACAAACAAGGACAACTGTTACAGACGTGCTGTCAGTGCTGTGGCTGGTGTCGCCGCCGACGTTGGCGCCAAGACTGATGAACTTGGTCGAGATGACGAGGACGACGACGACGACGACGACTGCGAAACTCGGGTGCATAAACGGACTTCGCATTTCGAGAAAGGAAATTATTCGAGCGTACTCGACGGAGTAGTGGCTGCGGCAAATGCCGTTGGTGGAGACTCGGATGTAACGAGGAATACGTTGTCGCGTACGAGCAGCAAGCAACACGTCGCTGGCCCGGTCAAATTACTTACACTACCGGAAGTGCCCGACCATTTAGCATTCAATCAGAACATTCGCAGCGGATATCGTAGCGCGCTAACTTTACAACAATGCGTCGCAAGGTACAAATTAATCCATTCGTAGGTATTTATACTCGCGGTTGCGTCGCCTTGCTATTTAAAAAGTCATCCCATCGTTCCGTTTTCGCCATCATACTCATACCTTTGCCATACTGAGGTATCCGGGAAACCTTGGTTGCGTAACGCCAATGTTGTTTACTTTCGGCAATCTATCGTACTCCCAGCAGCGTAGTGAAAAGTGAAACGAACCGCATGGTTGCGGAGGACGGAGAAATTTTCTAATAAAAGTCCGCGAACAAACAAATTCTTAGGTATCTTTGATGATTTGAGTCGTAAAAACCAGCAGAAATGGGTCTTTTTCACGCTTTTTGATTCGAATTTTCCCAACTGCAATTAAATTTTTACCTACTTTTCCCAACTGGCCAACTTATATTTGGTGAGGGAAGGCTCCCTCTCCCTCTCCCTCTCCCTCTCCCTCCTGTAACTACGCTTTTGCGTACTCGTAATGCTTTCGTCTTTTTTACCCCGTCTGAATTACCGGTTGAGTTTTCTTCGTGTATTCCAGATCCGCTCCCATTTCCCGCTTTTCCATTTCGATATTTTTCCTAATGCGTTGCTTTTGGCGATTTTCCTGCGGTATTCTCTTTGGAGTTGTACACTTTTCTAAAACTCCTGTCCTGCGAGTCCTACGAAAAGTTGGCGTGTGCAATTCTTCGTCGTGTTGCTGAGCACTTATCCCTCACCGAGTGAAGTCGCGACATCGTATGTACTTATTTTTCTCAATATTTAGACCTCGCACGGGAAGCTGGATCGCGTGTCCGAACATCCGTCTTTTTTCGCTGGCCGTACGTATTTTCGCGTATTATTTCTTTATTTTTTATTTTTTTGTCGTATTTATTTTGATGTCTGTTGGATTTGTCCGGAATCCTACACCTTGACGTGAATTTTATATTATAAATTGTACGGGTACGCTGTATGCATATTCGCGAGAGTAAAATCCGCAGTCGTAGTTGTATCTAGTATCTCAGATTTTAAGTTAGGTATACAACGTAGAATCTGATCAGCACCTGTTGAGTTCGCCCTGTACTCGTTCACAAAAATAGCGTTCCATGATCGTTGATACGTAAATTTCGGTTTCCAGATTTTTGCGGCTTTTACGTTACCAACACTCCAACTTGGTTCTCGAGTAAACCTTTTCCTCGCCAGCTCAAACGTCTGGCGAGTATTGCGAAAAAAATACGTCTGATCAGGAACCGTGTATTTCAATTCACGTGGTTCAGAGATGCAATAGGGCACATTATCCTTCGCTGGATGTACCCATCGCAACTGAGTAGGTGCCCCGACACCCTTGGACTCCTGCTGTTGCACCCCCCTGGGTACGGTCATCAAAGGCCGTCTTCAGTTCCTACTCGCTGCTGTCTCCTCTCGTTCTAGCACCGTTGTCGTGATTTTATGCTACGAGTTTCCATTGTACTTACGAGTTACGATCACTACCGTCGTTAATCAATAAGAATTTAAGAATATTCGGTCGTTTGAACGTAATACGAGTAACCGCACCGTATTATTACTGTCTCTATGTGGGTATTTAGTTGTTGTTATTTTGGTGAAAGGTTTACAAATACTCGGCAATCTCGATACCTCCAGTTACAAGACTCGTTTGTGACCCCACTCAAAAGTCCTTTGGCCTGTATAAGATCTCCATTCCTGTAAAAAAATATTACCTACTACCTACTTACATATGTAAGTTATTTATTTACTCGTAAAGCGGCCCCGATGATGGTTATCAAAATCAGAAGGTTGGTAGAAATAAGCTAAATATGTACTTACCTACAAAGCAATTAGCGAGTAGCTGTACCTACTTACTTACCTAATTTATATTCGATAACTTGGCTTCTACGTGCGTGTTTGTTGTACTGTTTCAGTGTATTCTGGTTGACGAACGAAACCATAAATATTTGGAGTCATCTATTCGGCTGCTTTTTGTTCATGGGCATGTTGCTCTACGATTTGTGTTTACTCAATTTTCACGCTTCTATAACGGATAAGTTTATTGTCGGCGGATTATTGCTTTGTTTTCAGGTTGGTAGTTTTAGCAAGTTTTACTGTACCTATTTCGTTCGTTTTTTGTTTTTTTCCCTTGTTTTCTCACGTCGGGTACGATTCTGTTTCCTATTTATTACGAAAGCCTACCAGAGACTGGTCTCTATCTTTGTCCTGCGTACTTTCAGTCAAGCTTTCTCGCTCGTCTTATTTGACGCGCGTTTATTCGAAGGTATATTTTATTTTTCTTTCGTGTTCCGCAAGTACCATATGTAGGTACTTACACGCGTAATTTATTATACATACAGGGTGTTTTACAAATTGCCCCCCATCTCTCTTTGTTTTGAAACGAGAAGTCGGATCGTCACGGGACGAAAACGGATCTTTAAGGAATAAGGGTCTAGTAGTATATTTTCGAGTGAAATAATTCTTTCCCCAGATCAGGGACTCGAATGTATCACCGACTGTGGAATCTTAAAGGGGAAGGTATTTCACAAGATGGATCGCTGGTTGCGAATATTGCATCATATTTTTGATTCGGCTTTTTAATTTGAGCGAAAAAAATCCAAATTTCGAATTCAAAATAAGCTACGTTAAATTTGCTTGAAACGTTGAACATATTTTTCTTTTTTCGGGGAGGGGGAAAATACGCTAATTTTGAATATCGCATCAAACTTTCGATCTGACTTATTTGGACTACAAATTCAGTATCTTCCCAGTTAAAGCAAAAAATAAGTGACCATTACATTGAACAATGAATTTTTTTTGAATCGTTGATTTCGAATATCCCATCGGACTTTGGATCCAGTCCCATTTCGGCTTCCATAAATCGGGCAATGTATGAAAATAAAGATCTTTCGGGCTGCTTATTCCAGCGTTCCCCAAACTGTGTGCCGTGAAGCCCCAGCTAAGTGTGCTGCGAAATATAGAGTAAAAAAATTATTTCAAAAGATGCGAAAGATTAAAATTTTAAAATTATGTCCATTAAGTGAGCTAAGCCAAATGGAAGAAGTGCAGGTACGTAACAGTCCGAGCAAATCGTTGTGAGATTTGTTTTTATATGTAAACTAAACCACGCTTTATTTCATATACGCTGCCAACATAAATCAAACACATACTGAACGTAAGTGTACTTATTATTTAAGTGTTGATTTGTGGTAATGGTAATTAATGGGTGTGCCGTGGATATCGGTAATTATTTCTTCATAGTGTGCCGTGGGCTAAAAAAGTTTTTGGAAACATTGGCTTATTCTAATGAATTTACGCTAGACTTTTCATTTAGGCCCATGGCTTTAGTGTTGAAATCAACTGCACTTTTCAAATGGCTGAAATTAGCTTTTAAAAAACTGAGCAAAGCGATGGAATTCGAATTTCTCGGAACGCCTTTCTATTTTAGAATAATTTAATCAGATATTTCAATCGGAAAATTCGATATTGCATCGTGAAGAGAGACAAATAGATTCCAACTTGAAAATGTGAACGAAGCCTCGAAATAAGATCTTTTCTTTGGCGTAGGGGGTGATTCCGAATATCGCGATAGATTTTCCATTTCGGTAGGTACAATTTACGCTCCAAAATTATCATTTTAGACGTCTATCAATATACAAAATTCAGTTGATTTGGGAAGGTATCGCGAAGTACTGGTTTTGAAGTCACACAATTCAAGTACCTTTTATACTAGTACTTCAGCATCTGGCCACGTTCGGGACTAAAATCGTAATCCACAATGAAAATTGACGATGTAACTGTGCGCAATGCGGAGACATTTTTGGGTCGCTGAATATAGAAATCACATCAGATTTCAGATCCGACTATAATTTAGGCCCAAAAATTCTTTATTTCAGACCCAAAACAGCTAACATTAAACTAGCGGAAAAATTAAATAAATTATCGAAATTGTTGTTTGGGAATTCGTGATTTTGAATACCTCGCAGGAAATAAGGTACCAGAATTTTAATCATTTTTACAAGAAAATTTCTCTCAGTGTCGTGCCATTTGCTGCTAACCTTTTCAGGATTTAAAAGGGGCGGATTAACACGTAAGCTTGAGGAGCATTTGCTAAGTGCGTGGAGAAAAGAAGGGTGCCATTGGGAGCAAGACCATTGTTTTCAACGGAAACGCAGAGCAGTATAGTGCCTCGCATTATCGGCATTTTGAAATACACACGGACAAGGCGCCAAGCGTGAGCGCGCCGATAGAGCTCATTGAGGGCGCCAATTTTGATCTTGCTTCCTACGCCAAAAAGAGTTGATCCGCCCCCCCCTCTATGATTCAGCGCGGGAAGATTTAGATTAAAATTAAAAATTTACTGAAATTGTTGTTTTTATTATGAAAATTATTGGTTCTTCTCTTATGCTCATCAGACATCAAAGTTTCCATTTGCCCCTCAAACGTAGGAGAGGAGAGCTTCAGGAAACTCGGTTATTTTTCCCAATGACTAGGTTGATTTTGATCGTGAAACCCATCCAATAAATTTATCGAAATAAACAACCCAAAATACCACTATTTCCATACGTGGCTCGATTCTTGAAAATCAAAAACCGGGGTCACATCAAAAAGTCTTAATACGTAGTTTGAGATCAGCGATCCAAAAAAATAATAAGATTTCGATACGTGTTCAATTTTTTAATGTCTCATTTTTGTACGGATAATGTCGAATTTGTAGTCCAAATTAGGGCTAAATCTCCCTTCCTCCTTCCAAAAAGTCCGTAATTTGCTCAATTTTTCAGCCTAATTCAATTCAGACCCAATTTGAATCTAAACTCTGAATGTATGGGCCCAATCAAAGCCGAATCGAAGGTCTAACACGATATTTAGAATCAGTAGCCAAAAAACTCTGATGCTTTATTCAAATTTTCAAACCGATTTACCTTTGACATTTTTGAATATAAAATTTAAATTTTTGGGCCCGAACCGAGGCTGAATGAAAAATCTGTTACGATAATCGGAATCAGCGATCCATAAAATCCTTTATTTGATACTTTGTTTAAATTTTCAGGCCCTTTTTCAATCCGAAATTCGGATTGTAGGCCAAAATCGAGTCCAATCAAAAATCGGTGCAACACGAAGCAATCCTATTTTCACACTTTGTTCATATTTTCGAACCTATTTAATTTTGCGCACTTTGAGTTCAAGGGGTCGAATCAAGAATGACGCAATATTCGAAATCAGCGGCTCAAAAGGAATATCCCTATTTCGATATTTTATTGGGTACCTTTCCATTTAAGATTCCAAAGTTGGGGGTAGATTCGAGCCCGTCCTTCCGAGAGGAGAAATCTTTTCTTACTCGAGAAGAAACTAGACCTTTGTCCCTTGAAGATCCGACTTGGCGTTCAAGAATAAAAGGGGTGCAGGAGGGAAACCAATTCGTGAAGCACGCATACATATACGAGTGTATCAAACTTTCAGGGTTGCATGATAACAAGTGTACTGTATCACACGTTCAATTGTCGTTCGGAAGGACATTTTCGTCGTTTATTGAAGTACGACCTTTACGGCATCAGTTTCAGTTTACTCGCTATTTACATGTCTGGAATTTACTACGCATTTTGGTGCAACTTGGTAGGTACACGGCACATTGTACTACTTCAGATATATCTTTATTTGTTCTTTATAATCCAGGTATATACACCTACTGTATAATAATAGCGTGTACGTACGTTAAGTATAGCCACTCGTACGTTCCGCAGAGAACGCAAGTTATAGGAGGACCAGCAGCAGTCGAGTGCGGCTGCGATCCGATTATCGGTCCTCAAGCCACGCTAAGAAGTGGCCAAATGTATTCTGGTACAAGCGTATATTCTTGGCACAGAGGGGGGAGTCTATAGTAGCTCCCTTCCCAAGGAAATTTACCTATTTTGCTTCGTAAATGCAAAACTTTTTCGCTCATTCCGCTCGTTAAAATTATTTTTCATCTTCCAGCTTCGCAGTTCGCTCCAAAAAATTTTCCAAGTGTGCTCGTTTGCTTCGGCTTACAATTGTGTAGTCTGCACTTTAGTTCACAGTAAGGTATTCGAAGCATTCAATAACGAAATATTTGACCACGTCAAATTTAAAGCTATAATTTTCGGACGAAAAATAAAAATTTATCGAGGAAAACCCGAAAGTGGAAAGTTTTTTTTCTTTAATCGTCATTATTACTTGCTCAAATATTTCACAAAATAGTAGATCATTGTTTCATTTCTTCTTTTTTGGAAAGAATATTTGAAAATGAAAAATAATTGATGGACATCTATTTACAAACTCTTGGCATATCAAATTGTTACCGCTGAACTAAAACGATTAATTTTTCACACGCATACTCATACTTGAATGCCTACTACCTACTACTCTCTTCGGTTAATAATTCTATCGCGTCTTATCTCGAGTACAGCGAATTCTTCGATTTCTTACGACTTTTTCTCAGTTTCTAAATTAGCTAAAAATAGGCTGCAAAACTTGTAGAGAATGGAGAAATTCGCCGACTTTTATGAAACTTGGTATAAAGTTGTTATTATTAGGTACAGAATAGAGTAGCTAGGTACTAGGCACTAGGCAGTAGGCACCTAGACATAGGGCGCGTAAAATACGAGCAGTACCGTATTTGTGTAGTAAGGAACACATTAATACTCGTACACATATTCGAGAGTTTTAACTATTTGCACGAGCAGCGCTAGCCACCTAACCACCATGAATAGTTAGTAGTAGTTAGGATGTCAGGGTCATTCAACTTTTTTCCTTTGCTGCCGTTTTTTTCGACAAATTGCCTCAGGGAATTCTTAGTGAGACGGTCATATCGGGTATTTTATTATTTGAACGTGTTAATAACTAACAAAGGTTTTTTAATCTAGTACGCGTCCGCCAAGATTCGCCTAACAATTGTATTGGTCATCAGGATTGTCGCTTTTTGTTCTTCTTTCATCACATACTGTCGTCAGTGTTTCTCCTCAATGAGTCCAGTAATTCCCTTAACAGTAGTAGTAGTCATGATGATAGGCACCATCCGGATGGTTGTCGTATTCCACTGGACGCGAATTGCTTCCTTTAGCTCAACGTATTTTTCGCACTTTTCTTTCGCTGTTTTATGTAAATTACTTGCGTTTACTGCTGCTATGTCAATGAATTTAGCTTCTTTGGTCCGTTTATCCACAACAGTAATATCCGGCCGATTGTGACTCACTGTTTTGTGTGTGAGAAGTGTTCGGTCCCAGTAGATTAGATAACTTTCGTTTTCAAGTACTTTCTTCGGCTCATAATCGAAATATTTTGAGACCTTCTTAGATAGGTAGGTTATACAGCTTACCTAGGACACTATGATGGATTATTCTTATTCTTCTTCTTATATTATTATTTTTTTGCTATGGTTCGGCCGCCATATTATTATATTATTTTATTTTTCGCACTGTGACGTCGTTCATGCCCGTTTTTCCATCCTCGACACAGCTGATACGCTTAAATGCTAGCATTCACTCTACCTCGTTCGACGAAGACGCCCAACATCTATAGTGTCTTCCATTATCTTGTTTTTTCTCTCTTCTTTTCTTTATTTTTTTATCGTTAGAAATAAAAGCATTTTTTCGAGTTTCTCTTTGTGCATCCGAGATTTCTTTTCTCATGTTTTGATCAGCAAGTTCGAAATTTCTGGGCTCTCATTTCGCGAAGAAAGTTGCTCTATTTTGCGCTTTGCGTTTGGTGTTTTTCGGCAGCGTCACGCCGTGTTTTTGTTTTGTTTTTTTTGTTTGTTTTTTTGTCGGAAATCGTCATCTTTCTAGTCTTATCGTCTTATTTCTTTTATTTTTTTACATGTTTTAATTTTATTCGAAGCAGGTTTTAAGTATGTACTTTGTCATCCTGGACTGCAGTGTTGTTTCCTCCTTATTTTTTACATCCACCTCCCGCAAATTTTCTTTTGAGCGGCAAATTTCGCCGCCCTAAGATTTCGCGGCTCTGGGTTGCAGTCCAATGGTAAAATCGGCGCTGTTTTTACATACTGCTATCGTTCACACCTGCGAGTAGTATGCTTCTTCCTTTTCCTTATTTTTTGTTTGAAATGTAGGCCCGTAGATAGCGCCAGGCTAGCACATCCTCAAAAAGAAATAAAAAAATTACGAATAAAAACTGCTGTGTTGTACCGTTACAACTCACGCTCTGGTTATCTGGTTAAATATCAAATATGCCCCTGGCACACACAAGCGGTTAGCCGCGGGCCTGTTGAGATGGATGATGTCGATTCTAGTAAGTGTCCCCCGCCATTTCTCTCCAATTTTGAGCTATTCCCCGCTCCCCGCCATTGTCTCTTCTCCTACATCTCCCCGGTAGCTTTGTTTTTGGTTCATCGCAATAGAAAAGAGTTCGAGCTCTCTATTGGTAAAAATAATAATTGATAATCATTAACCCAACTACGGATAGTTCTCTCGCAAAAACGAATGCATCAACGAGCGGTCTTGAATTGTCGTCGTTAGATCTTAATTGATAATATAAATGTGTAAATATAAATGTAAAATTTATTTGAACGTACGTAAGTACAGTAGGTGGGAATCATGGGGTCTTAATTATGCGATAGGTAGGTATGAAACAGTTTCATTCGATTAAGGTTGCGCTGTGGCGTTATTTTATTGCAGAAATGGTGCATCTTCTATTCGGTAACTGTCGGCACGATATTTATCGCCGTCATGGTTATCCAAATATTTTCGTCCAATGAAATGCTTAAGATAGGCATATTCGTATTGTGGGCGATTTACGGAATTATACCGACAATTCATTGGATGTTTACGATGGGCGGCTGGAATAATCCGATAGTACAGGCAAGTACTACCAAAATTTGAATACTACGTAGTAAATCTAATCTGAAACGTATTACTAATAACTTTTTTTTATTTTATTTTTTTTTAACCTACCTACCTACGTACCTTACTTTTTGTCTCCTTACTAATCGAGCGAAGCGACGATCATACCCGGCCAGCCAGTCCAAAATTTTCCCCAGTGACTCCGGGTATTGTTTTAGCTGTTGCTACAGTCTTCGCGCAGCCAAAGTTCCAGTACCAAGTGGATGGTTTAGGTGTGGTTATTAACTACGGGAGGGGGGGGGAGACTTAATCTAGGGTTATATCGAGGTTTCGCCGGTAATTAGACGAGTCAAAGCGGTTACATAATGTTCGAGATCGTTGTGGGTCCTGCGATGCGGACGAGATGCCGGAGCGAAGTTGACCAGCGACTCTCAATGATCGACCGAGTTTCTACGACTGTGTCGGAGCTCGAGACTGCATTTTGAACAGGCGGTTTTCTCGAACCCGTGACAGGTGGGTGACTCGCATCGCACGCTATAACCAGACGGCTACTCGTCGTTGTCAGCGAAGGATGGTGGCGGCTGGCGGGTTGCCGGAAGCGAGCACTCCTCGAGCGTTTGCGGTGTGACACGGCCGCAACTGCGTGCCGCGGATAACTAGTTGCCTACGTCGTGCAAGTACGATTCGAAGTAGCCGTGATCACTCGGTGTTTCAATCACCCAAAAAGATGGGACTGCTTCGATTTCGGGACGGGCGTGCGTGGTAGGGAATGTTTCGAGTATCCATGCCGATCGGTTATCACGTTTGTCTGTGGCGAGTTCGTGCGTAGGTCCATATCTCGCGAACCTCCGTCTCATATATTATGCCCTATCTATGGTAGTTGAGAAAAGGTAACAGGGGCTGATAGGCGGCTGAATTCGAGCGACTACGTATTTCTATCGAACCAGGTACCTGAAGGTAGATGCACCGATAGATGAATACTCGAGGCCAAAGTCTTCTTGTAAATGATAGAATAATTCGAATACGAGACGCATGAAACGAATTTTATATCCATATGTTCTTCGAGTCTTCTAGTATCGGAGGAAATATTTTGAACGAGTACGTCGCGCGTAAAAAATATTCCGGAAGCGAATAAAATGAATACACGTTCCCGATGTGTCAGCTGATGGTCGTTCTGTTACACTTTTGTACCAATAGCTAATATGGTCCTGTGATGTATTGATAGATGGAATATCATCGTTACATTCACAGATGAATACGACTCGATAATTACGTGAATTACTGAACAACGAAATGAAACACGCGACACGAATGACGAAAATGTAATAAAAATAATGGATATTTAGGCCGTATATGTATTTGCAACCAAATCGACTACATAGGTGGGTAGATTATAGTATGTAGGTAGGAAAGGTTAAAATAGAAAACGCAAAAATCAATAACAAGTAGTAACTTCGTTACTCGAAGAGGGTCGGAAACATCTTCAAATTGCAAAGCTGTAGACTACAGTCGCGCAGCCCTATCACTTATCACTCTATCAGCAGGAAGGTACTGTTCAATCAGTTCCAAACCATTCGGGCGGCATCTTAGGAAATTGTAATTCTTCATTCGCTAAAGACAAAGAAGGAATTTTATTTCGATTCGAATAAAGTTTACAATTTGAATAGGCATAACCAAGATTATCACCAATACTATCGACACTTATTAATTGGCATCCAGTTTTGTTGAGAACATTGGAAGCGCATTTGTCGGTCATTTACTACCGTACTTCAGCATTGATGTAGAATGATCAAAATACAGAAAAACAAAATCTATGGCAACTTATTCATCCTCGTAGCAATTCGTTAGCGAAATTTTTAAGTTCCTCATCAATAGGTCGAATACGAGTCATTTCATTCAGAATACCCTCTACATCAGTCTTTGGCGCTTCCTCTTTATAAATCTCATTCAAAATGCTCTCAATTTCTGTATCGTCTTCTTCGTCCTGTTTCAGTTTTGCATAAAAAGACAGTAGCCCTTTCTACTAATATCTTCAGATTTTCACTATTATTCAACAGCAGGCTACAAAATTTGATTTTGATTTGCTCGTTGCTTGATAGTTTTTTTTTTTTTTTTGTAGTCTTTGTTGTAGACCTGTGCGCCGATGCCATATCAGTCAGCGGCGCAGTCTTCAAATTTTTTCATCGGCGTCAGCGGCGTGCCGGCGTTACGCCGATTCAATTGATCAACGGCGGCGTGAATCGGCGTTAACACAGTTCCAACTTTCATTCATTCAACTTTCAATACTAAATTCTTTTTGTTTATTATTTTTTTTAAGTACTAGAGGTAGTAGGTTTTAAAATTAATTCAACTTTCAAAATCAAAACTTTATTACATAAGCGTGGTTGCTTACGCCAGCCGGTACGCCGCGCCGGTTAATTTGATCGGCGGCGGCTCAGCGGCGCGCCGGGGTGATACTAGCGGCGGTTCGGCGCGTTCAAAAGTCTTCAGCGGCGGCGCACAGGTCTACTTTGTTGTAGTATTTCTCCTCGATGCTTCTTTTGTAATATATACGATTTTGCTTCTGGTATTCGGATCTATATTTAAATTCTCTGCGCATCATATCTCTAGTTAGGCTTTATCCTGCACTTGTTCACTATAGCTAATTGTTCATTTGCCTTATTACACATTCCCATCATCGCCACAGAGGGTATCACGTGAAGACAACCACAACGCTAGGCTTCATCACTCGAAACCTGAAACAGGATACCAAAATTATCGTTAATACTTTTACCATATTTATGGGACATAATTCACATCGCATTATTCCTCAGAAAATTTACTGATAAGAGTACCACAGAAAGTTGATACTTGGTTCGATTCAAAGAAATTCTACACTAATTAAACTAAGAAATATACAATCCAGTTCGATGTAGCCCATTTGATCCAGTTCTTTGGCCATTGATTGGAGTTTTCCTCTCTGTCCTATGCTATTAATGCAACGTCATCCACGAACTTTAAGCTGTTGAGCCAGACGCCGTCTATTTTCAACCTCCTCCCCTCCCAGT
Organism: Acanthococcus lagerstroemiae; assembly: GCA_031841125.1. Taxonomy (NCBI): domain Eukaryota; kingdom Metazoa; phylum Arthropoda; class Insecta; order Hemiptera; family Eriococcidae; genus Acanthococcus; species Acanthococcus lagerstroemiae. The sequence goes on along the minus strand of CM063112.1, from coordinate 774,820 downwards.
TTAGGTTGTGGAAGATTTTCTCCAGTAGGCAGTTGAGAAGATTTTGGTATAGAAGGTCTCCCCGTTTTACACCTCTTTTGATTTCGAAGAATTTTCCCATTTTATCCACACGTACCCTCCTCTTTGAATTTCTATACATTTCTTCTATTATTCTAATTAACTTCCTCGGAACACCTTGTTTTCAGAGAGCCTCCAATAGTGCTGGGCACGAGATTCAATCAAAAGCTTTTTGAAAGTCAAACAGCAGTATATTCGGGTTTTGTTTAAATTCGGACCCTACGTTTATCCTTTTTAGGTTTATTTATTATACGTGTAAAAAATTATTTCACGTCGTGATAATTTACGCCGTGAATTTATTATTTCAGCCGTGCAATTTTCTTAATGCGACGTGATTTTCCGATAATGACGGGATTTTGTAAAATTTATGGGCAAAATACCCTTCGTGCGTGCTGAAACTTTTCTTTGCTGCGAATTAGTCTTTTTCCTGATGGGCGATTAAATGGTACCCTTTTTATTATTTTCAACTAATTGATTTCTCGGAAATAAACCGTCGCTGAACTGAACTGTGACTCAGATCAATCAGCACTTCTGGAATCCATACACATGTCACTGAACTGAACTGTAAATAGGGAAACTGGAAGAAAAGAAAAATAGTGATTGCAATAGGCTTGGCTACTCATAAAAACGCACGCCAAGTCGAATAAAAATGAAGATGAGAGAGTGTCATGTCTCACATAGTTCGAAGTGAAAAATCGCACCTAAATGGGACCAAAAATTAGGCTAGAATGCTAGCAGTGCTGAACTTTTCTGACGTGCATGTACCAGTATACCAGTACCTACCTAGTATGTACCTCGTTCCTAGTACCTATAGTACCTAGTCATCAATAGTCATGTAATGACGGTACACGAAGGTAACTGGCGGAACTGGTGGTAGATGAATGTAACAAATATTCCCCGTAGAAAATTCTCAAGTTTCACTTTCGAGTAAACTTAAATACGATGATACGTACGAGTAGCCTATATATAACATCTCGAGGGTCTTGTCTTAGCCGTACAAAAAAACCGCGTGAATAATACGCCATATTTAATCGTGTCGTAACCCGCCAAATGATCAGTTTGCTGGTCATCAGCGTTTCTTGGGCAGACATGAGACGGCCGTTTGTAAGTTTTCTACATTGATTTTCTTTTGTTTTCCTCCTCGCGATGCACACTCGTTTTTTCGCTACGATGAATTAATTCGTCGTGTTTGTTATTTGTAGTAACAACATGTTACGGAGTATATAATAGCAAAATGGATTTTACTAATACTTACCTACTCGTCGTCCGAATTTTATTACTTTAATTAGAATTCGAAAATCTCCGTCTATACTGGTACATCACGGTCATCTAGCGGTGCATCTACCTAACTTACTCGTACTTACCGACGTATGTATGTAAGTACCTACGCCCCTACGCCTATAGGCTATTATAGGCCTATACCGTATCACAAGATGTAGACGATACGATCAAAAGCGAATTTCTATCGGAGACGTAAGAAACTATAGAGCTACGTCCTAAACTGCATCTACATGTATGAAGGTGGTTTGTTGGTATACACAGCACAGTATCTAGTGCCGTGTGTAGTGTATCTAACCAAATGCTAATTTAATTGTCAACTTATGGCGAGCAGAAAGTTGTCAATATTAACAGTATCTACTTGTACACTTTTAAATGATTTCAGAAACTACTACCTCGTGTTATCAATATGTACGTAATTAGTGGCATCGCCTTCCTCGTCTACATATCGTACATTCCGGAAAGATTTTTTCCAGGCAAGTACGAATTTATCGAACATACTAACAATCCGTGTGCATAAAGAATGAGCGCATGTGCGCGTACCAACCATAAATATACGAGTACAGCAATGTACATATACATAGGTCGCACCAAGACAGACCAACAGATCGTCGTAGGTACAATGTTATACCTATACGAATAATAATACGACATGACGATAGACGACGCTAGTAATCAATTATTCTATGCCAAATTAAGTATAAGTACACTCTGTAAAACCATTTTAAGGGTCAGAAAACTCATTTTTAAGGCGAGGAAAGACTGTCATCCAAATTCTAAGTCAGCTTCGAAATCAGTGTACAAATTCGATTCTAGACCACTGTATTTTCCTTTAAGTTTTACATTGTCAACTTTTTGGCCTTTAACCTTTAAAAGATAATTTTTAGGGTGGAAAAAAATAACGAAAGAAGGCTTCCATCGAAACTTTAAGGCCGGACTCGGAATCAACGCGTCGATAAACATTATACCTATATCCTCGGTAATATAAATAAAAAAAAAATAGGCCCAGAAACTCGTACCTACTATTTTTATTATCATTCATTATTATAATTATTATTGTTATTATTATTTTACCAATTTTATTATTATTTTACCAATTCGGAAACAGTGTAACAATACTGGCACAGAAAACGCGCGATTAACGGAATAACTACTTCTTCCACAGGATACTACACAGCACAACTGAACACGCTACATAATATTCGCGCGCATTTTCGTATTCAAAGACGCTACGGCGACTGTCACCAGCCTTTATACGGGTGTAGGCTACACTCTGGCGTTATCGGTACATCTTCTTATATCACTCTTCTTTATCACTTTTTTATGCAGTTACTAGAATCTTGCAGAGACGTACCAAAGAGTTTTTTCTAGGGGAGGGAGGGGGGGGGGTAAAGATTGTGAAAGTCCCAACTGACTCAACTCAGAATTCCCAAGTATTAAAGCAAAAATAAGAAAATCTTTTGACCTGTTGGATTTTTCTAACTGACTCCAACTCACAACTTCCCAAATATCAATGCAAAAGGAGAAAAACCTTTTAAATTGTTCGGTTTTCCCAACTTCTCATCTCAACACCCAAGGAAAAATATCGAGATGTGCCCTCGGCGTTACCTAAACACGTGCTAGCTACGTTTATTACATTCTTATACATACATAATATGTATGTACTCGTATACGTACATACGTATTATATGAGTGTAATACGTATTATATTATGTATGTTATACTACACTGCACATTCCACGTACTTATTTCTCATGCTAACGCGAGAACTGCACACTATAGAGGGTGTCTGATGAAATGCGCCCCATCATAAATTTTGACCGACAAAAGCCGGATGAAAGTGCGACACCGCGGAATCGTGACTTGCTAATGTCTAGTTTCCTCTTACCTAAATGAAAATTGTTTCTGTTTCCCGGAAGGGGGCTAACCTTTTACCATCGTTGTAACTTGTAAATGAGCAACATCACCTATCAAAGTATCGAAATGAGGTTTCTTACGTCGCTGATTTCGAATATCCAATCAACATTTGCATTCGATCCCAATTGAAACCCCGAATTCAAAGTTCACGTGGAAAATGGGCAAAATAAGTTTTTTGTGAAAAATCGTATATACCAAGTGTCAAACATGTGACTATCCGGATCGCTGATTTCGAAAATTTCAGCGGATTTTCGATACTTCTCAATTTAAACCTTCTTACCCGTGAGACGCGTAAACTACGAGAACTGAAAGGTTCTAATTTTCAGGATGTGTTTGGGTAACCTCTGAGAAGATTTCACGAATAAGCTAGAAATTATGTCTGTATCCCAGCAATTAGGATGGAATTACAAAAATTGTACTCTTTCCAACCCCCTTTCAAATTTGAAATTTCTGGAAATGTTTCGTACGAAGCCCATTTAATTTTATGGATAAATTATACGAGTGGTTGGAGATCTCAAAATTTATAAAAAGTGTGCTCGCAATAATATCTTCCAATTCGATTCGAGGCATATTTAGCGCAGCCATAGGCTTTTTACCCAATGAGGCCATTCGTATATTCGATTACTGAATTCCAGCCTCGTGTAGCTGCTCGTATAAATACGAGTATTACGATCGCTCTCATTTTCGACCATCCGAATTTTATGCGAGATCCCCTCTTCCCTCCTCCTAGATCGGGTTCAATAGAAAATAAAATGCTGCCGGCAAAGTTTCGGGTCGATCAAACAAAAGGAATACGTACGTACCTTAAAAGTCCCCTCCCATTCTAATGGCAAATACGCCGAGTTTTGACATTTTAACGAAATTCTTTTTTCGTTAAAAATTCATTTTTTCAGATTTCCAAAGTAAAATATTTTGGTTTCCCAATTTGGGTTGATGATCCCGAGGAGTGACCTCATAAAAAGGGGGATAATGAAAACTTGAAATTCGAGATGGGGATTGATTTATAGGTTTTCGAAGCCGCTGAATTCATTTCAGAGAATACTTTTTACATTCCGACCCCCCGAGGTATCATTGAAGAGGATTGGAGTAAGATATTAAGTAGTTATTTTTCCAACATAGTACTCGATTTTTATGTTTTCGACGTCGCTCAGTACAATTCTGGAGGTAATTTTTGCATTCGACCCACTGGTGCACTATACTGGAGCGGGTGGGGATAAAATACGGCAGTCATTTTTTCGAGATGATCTTCGACTTATAGGTTTTCGAGGTCACTGAGTTTAATTTTGTACGTTCGACCGCATGGCGTACCATTGTTGGCGCGAGGGTTGAAAATTCGCCGCATCTTTCCGAGACAACATTCGATTTGCAGGTTTTCAAAGTCTCCAAACACGAATTTCCGAATTTCGGTGAAGTATCGCAGCTTGCAAATCGAACGAAATAAAATACAAATTTTCGATCGCACGACTCTTTCAACTTTCATTTATTTGTAAAAGACAAGAAAGTTCGGAAAAAATTCTGTTTCCTGCCAATTCGGGTTTGTAAAAACCGGAAAACCCAATATTATTTTTCAACTTGAAGCGCATAACGATGAAAACATTCTTCCTCGCAACAGATTTCTTAAAAAGGCGGGCGAGGCTTTACCTTCGCGAAATCGAAGACGGTGAAGAGTCGAAAGTGATTTCTCATTCACCCCCCCCCCCTATTTCTTTTCCCCACCCTTTGCCCTGTCGTAATTTCTTCCACTTGTACGCATACGGAAACATGCCACATAATGTGTAATGTGTATGTATTATGTAGGTATCTAGGTATATGTGTAGGTACTAGGTACTACTTGATACTTGGTAACTACTCGGTATTTGTTAGGTACAGTCGGCGTACCTGCACAGCGCGCAAGTATTGCTGCCTGCCTCGTTTTTGCGACTCCGGATTCTTACGCGAATATTTTCTCACTTATTTCAGGTCGATTTGATTTCATTGGCTCGTCCCATCAAACGTGGCATTGTTTGGTCGTGTATGCGCTCTACTATTGGCACAATACCGGTATACATTATATTGAATACCGTATGAACCACAGCTGTTTTCCTTTATGAGGACGGCCGTCTAATGCAAATTTGCATTACGTACAGTATGTGTATCATTCAATCGGAGGGGGGCGGGGTAGTTTACTGTTTACTTTTTTGTCGCCTGTAGGTGAACGTAAATTTGCCGCCCTTCCTAGAGCCGATATTATGGAAAAATTTTCACCTATTTTTTAGATAATGGACGTGATTTAGCCATAAATAATACGTAGCCGTGAATGGGAAAATGTTTACTTTATTATTATTATTATTATTATTATTATTATTATTATTTTCCGGATGATAATGTGATTTCCTGAAAGTTTGTCATTCCTTACACTTTGCCATTCAAGCTGGAGTCTAACAGGCCCTATGGGAAATCCTCTTCAGCTTTCTGATGGCTACACGTGACCATTTCTTCACGTATTAATAAAATGTGGGTATTAGAAATCGGATTAAATGTATATACAATTATGGAGAGTTATATATATATGTATATGTTACCGTGAAAGTCGATAATTAGGTATTATCGATAATCACTAGTCATTATCGATAATACCTATGAGAGGCAGTTAAAGTCGACAATTTAAATATTTTTTTGAACATTAACTAGGTATTGTGTACATTAACTAGTGATTATCGATTATCACTAGCAGCTTGTAGTGAAAGTTGATAATTATCAGACAGTATCAGATTTACGAGTTACCCAGGTTTCAATACATTGTAGTATCATAAAAACAAATCTCACATTTCTGGTGCGTCATTTCTTATACGTAAATTGTTTAAAATATTATTGGTATATTTCTTCTCCTTTTTTTGTGCGACACTTTAGTAGTGACATGACGAAAAATCTTGCGAATTTTATGAGAAATTTTCAGTTTTTCTAAGTCGTTCATAACAAAGGGTGGCCAAAAATGGATTAGCCCTGTATCCATCTTTGGACAGGTTGCTGGCCAAAGATGGTGATATCATTAAATTCGAGACCCTCGCTTGGTCATGCCTTTTAATTAATGAAAAACAAAGTAAAAACCAATTTTTAAAATCAAAATCCGTTACTAATACTATAAATGATTAGAAAAATACATTGCCTAGTGCAATTACCGCCTGGAAGTGTTCGTATGACAATTTTTCCAATTGCTGGATTCTGAAGAGTTTTAATAAGAAATCACTGAAATTTTGAAGTCCGCCACACGCCACAGATCAATCTCTTTAAAAAAAAAAATAATGGGTGACGTAAACTTGAAAGTACAATACACCATACACGCGGCAGTTTTCACTGATTTCATAGTGCAAAAATTACATTCCCAGTGTTACCCAGTCCTTATTTGCTAGCAAATTTATGAGAAACCTGGCCAAAAGTAGATGATTTACCTTTTACAAATAATGACAAAATCTTTCTTTTTTACCTTTTCGACGATGCGAGAAATATGTTTTCAACTTTCACTACGCAATGTTAGTGATTATCGATAAATCACTAGTTAATGTACACAATGCCTAGTTGATGTTAGTAAAAATGTTTTATTATCTACTTTCCCTAAAACAGTCCGTCAATGTCGATAATCCCTAGTTATTGTCGACATTCCCTGAATTACCGACTTTCACTGTGGCATATATATACGTATATACTACGTGGTACTACGAACAGCAAAGTACGAGTATATCTTATATGTATGTAGGTACGTACAGACTAGGTGAGTAAGGAAGTAAGTAAACAGTACATTAATTATTAACCCTTACATCTTAATATCTTGTATCCGACAAATAAAGAATTTTCTAAGAGACGTGAAAGACGCTTTACCTCATCATTAATTGGTATATTATACGATGTACGTAATAGGTATTATTTTTATTCGATAAAGCGATTGAAAAGATTTACCCAACTACATTTAATTCACCGGAGTACTTAGTCGAAAAGTTCATTATTGCTGTTATTTTGATTAGTCACAAAGTAGTCTATATTTTTAGTCAAACTGCACATAAGGAACATTACGAGCTCATTTCTTATCAGGTATAAAGTATATACTCGTATTATACGATTTACGCGATTTGTAATTTAAAAGTTGGTGATCGTGATACCTACATATAGGATATCTATCAGAGTACGAAGGTATTCCTACCAAAAACTGAACATCTAATAGGTATCCTCGTTACCAAATCCGTATTCCCATAAAATGATTGTGGTCTTGTGATCAAAATGTTCTATTTTATCGACGTAGAATGACCCTCGGAATTAAAATCAACTAAAACATAAAAATAAAACATTTTACATATTATACGTATTATGACCTACCGGTCGAAATGCTTCTTTTCTAAAATGCGAAATTTTGTCCGTTTTGCTTTATCTCTCACGGTTCTCGAAGAAAATGGTCCCAGATAGGAGTACGCTGAAGTTTGTGAAAACACTTGTGAAATCGATTCTATGAATTCTCTATTGTAAACCTTTAAGAAACACATTTTCATTTGGCTTTCAATTCTGTAAATATAAGGAAAAGAATTACCGGCCATTTTTTCCGATGCACTGTCACAGCATTGTTACTTCCAAAAGTTACATCAAATGTAAGAAGCCCCAGCTGAGTATCTTACACAACAAACAAAATTTACCCAAGTATATTCAACAAATTTGCCGATGACGTTTGTAAAATTAATGTAGATGGTAACTTGAATTTCAGAATATTTTAAATTTGACAAAAAATTGCCAATTGTAAAAAAAATTTCCATTATAATACCTAAACGATCACTGATAATTTGATTTAAGAACGCCAATTTTATAAGAATTGCTAATGTAACAAAAATTTGCCAATTTGACAAAAAATTGCTAGTTAGCAAAAATATTGCCAATTTAGGAATAAAAATTGTCATTTTGTTAATAAACTTCCAATATTTACCAGTTTGACAGCAGAATTTTAATTCGAAGAAATATTGCCAATTTGTTAGTACATTGAAAAATTGATAAGAAATTGTCGCAATTTAAGATAGATTGTGAATTAATTGATAACACATGGTCAATCTAATTATCTCTCTGACAATAAATTATTAATTTGATAACCGATTGTCAATTTGATAACAATTTGTCCATTTTATAAGACAGAGGCCAAGCGTTTTTCTGGCGAGGATAAAACTTTTTCCATTTTGTCCAAAAGTTCTCGCAATATTTTGAAGTGTAAATTGCCAATTCGACGAGGAATTGCATTTATCAATTTGACAACAAACTGCCGATTCAAAATCCCATTTGGATAACAAAATGTTATTGTGATAACAAATTGTTGATTTGATACAAATTGTCTGTATCCTCGCACCAAAATTTCTATGCATGTTGAACGCATTCGCATTGTTGTCACTTGGGTTGTGCCTAATGTCAATCTCACGCGTTTACGACATTAATCAGCGACTGCAATATTATTTGCAGGATAGATAGCGCTTGAAAGTGTAAAAGTGAAAATACTCCCGGCATTCTGCACTATCAAATATACCTAAATATTGAGTAGCTAATGCTTCACTCGAAAACGTTAGATGACCATATATATTCCTACTCAACTTTGGTCGGTAAAGATGAAAACGCAAGAAATAGGAGAAGAGAGGAAAACGTTTATTTATTCGATATTTACAATACTTATAGAGCCGATATAATAAAAATAATAATAATGAATTATTACCGTCGTTATTATTTTTACTACTATTATTAAAATTTACAAACGACTTTTGACTCGACTTAATACGGATTTATATAGTTACAACAAGTACGTCTACGCGTACCTGATATGTATACTTGTACTTACATTGTTCGTATGCACATATATATGAGGGCTTAGTTATAGTTGACTGATACTTTAAATTAGGCACCAAATCGACTACAAAGTATACCTATACGGGCCGTAGAAAAACTACGTAACGAATCCGTCTATGTGTTAATAATCTACCATGTGTAGTACAGAAACGAGTTGGTTCGCGTACTGTATTGTATCTACATCTACACTATACCGATAACTATAATTTATAAAAAATAACGAGAGAGCTAATTCATTTTTATTGCAAAGATACGATGGGCATGATACAAATATACGGCGATAGAAACAGTCTTTTCGGTGATTCCGTTATTTTAACAAATTCAAACTGTAACTTACTCACTCATTCACTCTCTCACTGCTGTTCGAGTAGGTATTTTATTAAATGCGCAAAAATGCAATTCGTCAAATAAAGAAATCAAGTCTACCTAAAATTTCACGCATCAGTCCGTAGGAAGACAAGAATGAGAGCGAAGAAATACGAGTAAGGATAAGTACATACCTATTTGTATAGTATCTATTATTAATAATACATAAAAATAATATGCAGTGACGTAGCTAGGATTTCCCCAAAGGGGGCGGGGGCAAAATAAGATTTTTAAGGGAGAAAAAGTCGAAAATTGAGGTATTTTTTAAAGTCGCCGATATTAGAGGACTATGTTAAAATATTGGGGGGGGGGGCACGTGCCCCCGACGCTACGCCACTGATAATACGCACATACACTTAGTAAAATAACGACCGATAAAATCGCATTAGCTGAATAAAATCACTAATGATATTATTCAGGCCTGTAGTTAACGCCAGCGCCGCCAGAGCTAGCACATTCTCAAAAAAATAAATAATAATAACAATAAATAATAATCTCCTATTCTGACGCAGGCCCATTCGGGGCGTTCCCGGAATAGGGGGTGCGGTGTCCCGGCGGGGCCAATTTGGCATGCGTGCATCGCCATACGCCCCTCTATCATCGAATAATAATAATAATAATAATAATGAATAGAAACAACGAAAAGTAAAAAAACATGTGTACCTTTATGGCTAATGCCCTGGTTGAATAATCAAATGTTCTGGCACACACAAGCGGTTAGCTACGGGCCTGATACGACTTTTGAAATAAAATACGAATACTACAAATAAATATTTGAAGAAATATTCTCTCTCTCTCTCTCAAAAATAGGCTCGCTACTGTTTTACGCTACAACCGGGTACCTACATAGTATATCATATATCACGTCAATTATTTCATTCTTCCTTCCGTAAATAAGAAAGCGGGGGCAGGAAGTTAACCTGGAACCCATACTCCTTCTAAACGTGAACCCTTACAAAGAGGGCCGGATTTAGAATTTTAGGGCCCAAAAATTAACTTTGTCAGCGAACGCTTACTATCATTGTCATAGAATTGCAGGGAGCAGGGGAGTAGGAATCCAAGGGTTGGTCGGAAGATTATTTCTACTTTTGATCTTTCGGTAATAAAATATTTTCAATATTGGCTGGGCCCTCGCTAAGCAGCTAATTCGTCTCCGCTTACGAACGAACGTATTTGTTTGTATTTTTCGTTCATCTAATCAAAACTCAGTTTCAATTCGATGGTTACAATCTTATAAAACGCTGAATCCCGTATCCACTAAAATACTCACTCATCTACCGAATTTCAAATGAAACAGAATTTTCATATTTCGTACTATGCGATTTGGTTGAATTACAAGGGGTTCCACTGTTCTTATACTTTCGTAGTGACATAGTGCAGGTTATTGGTCTACTGAGAGCAGCCTAACATTTTGGTGTAGAAAAAAATTTCTCGGCGATATCGCGAACATTTCATTATTCTGTCTAAATAGTATATTACTATACATGTGGGTAAACGTTCACGATACCCAGATGTATTGTAAGATATTTTATTCTATATGATGTTAAAACATAAATCTATCCTCTTCCCTTTCAAAATCAAAATCGCACGAATTCAGACTCACACTATCAGGATGCACGAATTCATGGAATGGAAGGAACGTGAACACGTGAACGAATCATGCTCTCACACTTCTCATGCTTGTTGAATTTTTCAAGCGTTTTCATTGGTTCATACTATGGTTGACCCGTTTCTTCATTGTACCTTATTTTTCTTTCACGCTTAGCATAGGTGCGGGTAAAATACACTTTTACCCGCAGGTAGCTTACTGTCAAAATACTGTTTTAACATCATGTATATAAAATAAAATCATTATTTGGTATTTGCACCTGCTTAATTCGATTTTAATTTTCAATATCGTTACAGTAAGTAGAAAAAACTTTCGAATGTTGTCAAAAAAATTTGTCTAAAATGACAATACTGACAGAGTGGTGTTCAAGAAAAAATTCGTATGTATGTTCCTGTTTCATCGCCGTTTTTTCAGATATTGACAATGATTTTATCGAGTATTATATATATTGGTTAAAAAATTTCTTTTTAATTGCCCCGTGGAAGATAAATTCATTTCCGCATCAAGCAAGTCCATCTCTTATTCCGATGTTTAACATTTGGCTGCTGTGTGCCTAATCGAATGTTTCAACCCCGCGAAAACAGAACCAGGGGCGGATTAACTCTTTCTGGTGTAGGCAGCAAGATCAAAATTGGCGCCTTCAGTGAGCTCTATCGGCGCACGCACGCCTGCGATTGTGTAGAAAATTTTTTTTCGACTCCTGATGGCGCCCTAAGCAAATGCTACTCATGCTTACATGTTAATACGCCCCTGAACAGAAGATTTGTTAGAGGGCGTTCACATCGAGCACATCATTAGCGAAGCCTAGCCCAGTACGAGAACTGAGCAGACAGACAGACAGACAAATAAATACATACACACGCACACGCACGAGAGTACATCCGGAGTCAACTTAACTGCTGAGAGCGACTGACACGCGCTTATACGCTCGATGGGAACGCGAACAGCCAGCACTGACTTGTATGTAAGTGATGGGAAAAAACCGGTAGTTTTCAACTACCCGTAGTACCTACCGGTAGTGAGAACTTTGAACAACCGGAGGCCTTCGGTTGTCTATAAAAAAACTACCGGTAGTACCGATATTTTTTCAATATTTTTTCCCCGCAGTCAAAATTTACTATCTGTTGTTCCTGACGAGATCACGACTATCACGAGACGAGACTCCATTAACCATAATCCATCATTCCACATCCACATACATAGTTTTTAGTGTTTTTACAGTCTTATAGTTACTCCCTTACTTACACTCGCATTTAATTTTAATTTTAAATTTTAAACAGCAAGAAAAAAGGAGAAAATTTATTATCTAAAAACCTCCGGAGAACCTCCGGAGGTTCTCGGTTTTTCAATCAGTAGTTTTAATTTGAAAAACAACCGGTAGTTTCGGTAGTTTTTCCAAAAGACAACCGGTACTACCGGAGGAACAACCGGAGTCGCCCATCAGTAGTATGTATGAGTATATACGTCCTGTTTTTGCCGGAATAATGTTCGATCAAGCTGAACAACGAAATTTTGTCCAATAACAGCGGAGAAGGACTCATTAAATGCAGAATTAAATGAGCTTTCAACTTGTGTACAAATGAAAAATATTTTATCCAACATATAATTGAAAAAGACTGTTTTTTCAAACAGCATCGAATGAGTAAAAAATCCGTGAGTGGTTACGTAGACGACGATGGAATTTTGACTATAATTTGACAGTTTGGGGATGTTAGGTATGTTAGGGTATGTATTTTGAACTCTTTGGCAGATAGACGTGATAGAAGAGATTTACACTTATCTAACAAAACAAAAAAAAAATATTGCTCCAACATTCTTAGATTTTGAAATACTAAACGGTTACTTAAATATTGAGTTATTATTGAGAGAATGACCCACCAGTAGTTTTTTTTTTTTTTTTTTTTTATGGACAACCGAATGCCTCCGGTTGTTCAAAGTTCTCACTGCCGGTTTTTTCTCATCACTACTGCAAACACTCACTTTCGAGCCTTAGCGTGCAATATAATTGAGCGCTACTCGGTCAGTTATCATTTCAAATGATATTTAATAGGATGTTTCATACTTCTGAATGTTATAAGAGAGAAAAAAAAAACTAATCGGGTAAAACAACAGAAATAAGCGGCTGCGTATACCAGAAAATAGTCTTTTGATTAAGATTCGTAAATTTTTAATATACTAGGTACGTTATTATGCGGTATTATACTTATAACTAGAGACCGGATTCTTCAGCACTAAAAAATAGGGAATTCGGCAGCAACATCTGCATGTAGAATCGGCATTTTCAAAAAAAAATTATTTTTTCTTCACAATAATCTGATAAATCAAAATTTTTAATTAAAATCACAAATGATCCTGATTATACATAATGATAAGATGCTTTGCTAAATTTTGCTGATTGAATTGATGACGCCTCTCACTTAATATTAATTCAGAAGCTGAGAATGAGCTCTCTGAATCAACAGATAGTAGGGGAGCAAAATCATATACAGACAGCACCTGTGGATCACGAGAAACCGTGCTAGTTACTTGGTAAGAAGTGTCCCTGAAAGAAATACTCAATTCTCAAAGTAACGCAAACCCTTCATTTTTTGAAAAAACTTAATCTAATTTTTGCTGAAGTAGGTATCCTCGAGCCTCCGGAATGATCTGAATTTTTCGACGCACTTCTTCTATGATCTTGACTTGATCGTGTAGAGACAAACCTTGTGTTGACAAAATAGCATATTTCGGCATTTTCCGACACGTAAGGCCACTTTCGGCATTTAACCCGTTTTCGGCAATATAAATATTTTCTTCCAGCCCCTACCACCATGATTCGTGCTTATCTCTCAAAATTACTCGTCTGCCTATCAAGGAAATGATTTGACAAATGCCGAGGAATCCGGTCTCTACTTATAACTTATCCTGAAACACATCGAATGTACATTGAATTTTTTCTGTTTTGTAAGATAGTGAAGAAAAAAACTATGTCTAATGTTCGTTTCATGATGGATACGCAGGCGGTAGTGTTACTAATATAACTGCACCCATACAAGGCCGCCGAGAGAAAATCCGGGCTCGGTGGAATTTTCCCCCACCTTCTTGTCAAGCCTGCGCCCCCATCGCAATCTTCACAAGTGTAAAACAGCAAACAATAGATATAATATTCGAGTACGTATAAAAATAAACTTAAGGTAAATTCGTTTACGGATTACGATATTATTAGACTGCCAAGTATAAATACCTAAGTATACTACCAATCGTATGTACAAAAATACAATTTTGAAATATACAATAAAGTACATCTACACGTAAGTACGTGTACTATTATATACACAGCGTACAACGAACAGCGAATAAATAAGTAAATAAATAAATAAATAGTCATGTAAAAATTTACCAAATGATGAATCATATAATAGGTACTTCGAGTAAGTATGTAGATATTCCCATGCGAGAATGTACAATGTTGCAGGTACGTACTAAATATGTAGTAAGTACAAATACATACATAATAATATGTACGTAGTTAGGTACATACAACGTACTGTATCTGCCTATCTACATCTGTAGCTAGGATCGCGACCGCAGATTTGCGAGTAGGTAGATCGTATTTAGATATCATTCTTCGCACAGGTACGTAGATATAGGTACAGGTATAGGTATTAGGAACCTAATACACACTATTTGCTACAACTGCGCACACTTTTGATCCTATTCGAGCTCGTACTCGCACTTGTAGACCCAAATTTATAGGTAATAAATTAGTACCTACTCGTTGATAATTTGATAGCGAGTATCGTACATAAGTTATTGGGCATCATATAGACGTGTTGTCTCGTTGTCACACGACTACGGAAGATGATAATAGGTATACGCTCTCCCTGCATTATAATATAATACATAGACTATATTATATACTCGTACGTAGGTACAGTTCCTCTTCCTACAGTATGAGTACGACGTGTACATTTTATCTATCATAGCTGTACCACCTAATAATTATTTTAATTGATCCAAGTTTCGCGTTGTCCGTTTGTAACTCTTTACGCAAAAAGGAATCTCTGTGTAAGTACTGTACAGTGTACACTGTAAGCTACCTAGTTGCACCTACCGACGGAAGAAGAGAGGGAAAATGACTCGGTTAACCACTGCAAACAGAAGCGTTCTACGGGTAAGCAAGGTCCTATCCACAAATAACTTTCGCTACATTCGATTACTGCGAGATATATGTAGAGTACTTCGTACACGCTTAGTGGTGTACTTCGAGTTTTTCGGGCGACATCCACTTAGCATCCCATCCACCTACTCTCTACACGGTAGTAATCGGCCTACGTTGGCGAAATTTGTTGGCGCCCGTTCGGATCAAAGAAAGAAATAATCGATATTTTACGAACGTCAGCGCAGGTATCATCTACCGTTATTCTGAAGGCGAGGAGCTAAAGAAAAATCGTAGTAATTTTGGTAGAAAATGTAGAGGTTTTTTTCCGACAGAAAACAAAAGCACAGCCAGAGTCGAGGATAGGAGTTCTGTCTTTTCTCACAGGTTGAAATTTTACAAACGAGTACCTACTTATAATTACTGACTTTCCAATTTGAACTACTTTTTTCGTTATTTACAGAATATAGAAAGAAAAATACGACATCAGTATCGGTCGTATATTACTGGTACTTCTTAACATCAAACAGGCGAGGGTTCTCAGTGCCGGAGCTAAGGGGGGGTCCCAGGGAGACCACGGACCCCTCAAAATATTTGACCTCCCCAAAAAATTTCCCAAAATTCAAATATTCGGCTAAAAAGTTAAAAAAGCGACCTACTTTTTCGGTACTCGAATCTCAGTACATGCATTATAAACAAAGACTATGGTGAAAGAATTAAATATATTTTAGAATTGGACGGGTCTCATTTCACGACTTCAATATGAATTTCTAGAGCTAAACTATTTCTTTTTCATCGATTTCTCCTGCCCCCCCCCCTTAGCCCCTCCTAAAAAAAAGCTAGCTCCGCCACTGGAGGTTCTATTAGGCAGCAGTAGCCAATTCATATTTGGACGCTGTTGAGCAAAACGGACTTAAGCCACATTTGTGTTGACAAAATGAGTTATTAGTATCGTTAGAAAGAGCGTAAAAGGCAGAAATTTTCAGAATTGGGCCGCCGATACAAAAATGTGTATCCACGTTAAAGAAAGCTTATCAGTAAACGCTATGTCCGCAAACTGGCATTATTCATTGGCTTTTAATGTTACGTTTTCTCAAAAAACAGATTTTATCGATAAAGTCCTTTTTGCTTAACAGCGTCCATTTACGGACGTCAGCCAGGGTCTGGAAGATCTCGGTCAAGTTTGGACCAATTTTAATCATCTGGATCAAAAGATTAGAAATTTGATCCGATAGTTGATCCGTTATTAGAATCATTGACTGCAACTGACCTGTGATTCGCGATATGAATAATTTTTTTCGGATTTGCCCAAGTCTCGCGTCAGCATAACCACCGCAATTCTGTAGATGGAGGCTAAAAAAGGGACAATGATGGATTCGAGAGGGGCTCATCTTACACCCCACATTATATTATAGTGATTTTAATCAGTGCTGAATTAAGATTTTCGTAGCCCCAAGACAATTTGTTGCTTCATTTTTTTTTTTTTTTTTGAAAGTTTACATGCCACCAGTTATAATTAAATTACTGTTCGTGTTTGGGAACCTGTTTTCAAACAAATCAATTATGCTAGCAAAGTGATTTAAACCCAAAATATAGAATTTTGTGTCGTTATAAGCATGTACGAAGGTCTTATTTTATATCTTCAAGATATTAGAAATAAATTTGATGAATTTGAATCCAAAGCTAAAATGTTAGTTTCTAGTGATGTAGATTACAAACCAGCTAGACAACGCCCACAACGGGAGAATAAACGAAGAGGACTGGGTGATTCTCTTTCTCCAAAAGATAAATTTCGAATCGAAATGTTTTTACCAGTGATAAGACTTTTGCTCACTGAGATGAACAAGCAATTACAAGCGTATAAAATGCTAAGCGGACGTTTTGGTTTTCTCACGGATGATTCGTTGTCGTACGAACAAATACATAGAAGAGAAAGCTAAGCAACTTGTACAAGTTTATCACGAAGATTTGGAGGAAAGCTTCGCTGATGAGTTTCAATTTTTTTTACGAACAATCGAAAAATTGGGTATACGAAATTCAGTTAGCGGCATGCTAGAATATCTCATACAGTACAACCTGGCATCAAATTTTCCGAACGTAGAAATCGCATTTCGATTATACCTGTCGATTATGGCAACAAATGCCGAAAGAGAAAGGTCATTCTCAAAGTTGACTCAAATTAAAGATGCACATCGGTCAACAATGACACAGCCAAGACTGAATGGACTCGCGGTACTTAGCATAGAATTGGTCATCATGAGGCAAATTCCAACCGCTGAAATTGTTTAAATTTTGCAATTTAAATTAAATTAATTATTTTTTAGAATCATAATTTTTCTATTATTTGAGTTTTTTTGAAAGTTTTTTATTAAAAAAAATGATTAAGTTAAAAATTTTAAAAATTAATAATTAGTAGTTTTAATAAGAAAATATAAAAAAAATATAGTATAATAATTTTATTAATTAATTTTATATTAATGAAATTATCGGCGTTTTCAAGGAGAAAAAAAAAAGAAGAAAAATATTCTCTTTAATCGAATGCGATTCCTAATACCTAATTGTTTTTTTCGGTTTTTCTTTTGAATTATTATTAGGTTGGTATTTACTTCCTTTCCTACATCCCTGAAGTAAAATTATTTTTTATTATTTTTGTTTGAGAACATCGGCGAATGCAATTAAATAATTAAAACTTTAAAACATTGAATTTTGCTTGTGAACGAGGCCAGATTCCAGTAAGTAATTTAAAAAAATGTTCATGCTTCGTAGGCCCAAAACAGTTCGTAGGCCCTAGGCAATTGCCTACTCTGTCTAATGGATAAATCGGTGCTGATTTTAATACTTACCAAAGTTCATTGTTCATCGAATGTACTACACAGAATCAGTATGGTACAATGTTGAAGATAAGACCCGTCAATCCCTTTTTGAACTTTTTTTTTTCGGCATTTAGTACTCAGTCCAACATTTTTATCTTAGTGTGTCTTCTTTTAATTCCGTTTTTGGTATTCTATTTTTCCCTATACAGTCACAGAAGTAAGAAACTCGGTCAGTTCAAGCTAGGGAAAAAAACACACAAAAAAAAACACGAGATGAACTGATTGAACAAACTATTACTTGTCTTCATACCTATTATTTAGTATCCACCCATGGGCGTAGCCAGCGAAGGGCAAGGGGCCTGGATTTTGAAAAAATTATGTTCCAGCACTCGCGAGATTATTTTTGAATATTTAAAGCCAACTGAATAAAATTCTCAGAAAATATGATGTACCTAGAAGCCTAGATGCTAGACAACGAAAATGTGTAACTGGCACCACATACGAATATAATTCTACTTTTTTGCTCCCCCTGGAAAAAGTAGTAGCTATGCCCATGTATCCACCTAAGTATAAGTACATAGGTAAGCTTACGCATAATAGATACCTAACTATGTATTTTGTTTGAACCAATACAGTTTCGAGTACCTTCGTATACAAGTGCTGCTACGTTAGCAGATTATGGATCATGCGTGAATAAATGTCGATATCCGTTGCCGTAAATATTCGTTTTTGTACTCGATTCATAGGTACATCGCAAAATTAAAAAACCGTCAAGCTCACTTTTTCTTTCTATACATCGACCTTACTGATTACCGACAAAGGCGGCGAAATCGTCTCTTTCATATAATTACTGGTTATACCGACAATGGCGGCTTAATTTCCAGTGTCTAAAGGAGAGCAGGACTCAACATTTTCTAGAAAAAAATTCATTTAGGTATTATTGTTATTATTAATATTAATATCACTCAATTACCTATTTTATTTTTATTTATTTATTTATTATTATTATTATTATTATTATTTTCTATAGAAATGAAAATTCGAAGAAGTCTACTTTGTCCAAAAACTCGCAATTTTCTTATCAAAATGAAACTTTAAATCTCCCTTCCCCACCACGAATCATCAAGGGACGTAAGATTTATTATTTAAACATTTTAAGAGGAAAAGAATGCTCTCTTCCCAATTCCGCCACTTACGCACTTTACTACGCAGTGTATTACTCGTATTAGTATTATTTATACGTGCAGCTACACGTACGAGTACAAGTACGAGTAGGTAATAGGTATAACCAATCGAGTGCGAGCATTCCACACTTGGCATTAGGTAGATTAGGATTAGATCGGTTCTCGAGTGCGTCTATACGCTTAGGTCGGATATTTAATGATTCCCCATACCGATAAGTCTTCAATGGTCGCGGATCACGAACAGAACGCTCGTCGGTAGACTAGTAGTAGTGATGGTGATGGTAGCGACAGGACATACTCGTAGTACACACACATACACGCGTAGTTTACCTGCTAGATAGGCAGACGTAAGTAAAGGCGTGGGGGGAGGGGTACATACTCGTAGATACGTATGTATGTAGGTATATAGTATAATATGTATAATAAGACGAAGATGTACGCGAAAAATAAACTAGACGGAGATAATAGGCGTTGTGCGCGTTCGAAGTTATGGGAAGAGGCGCGGCAAAAAGAAAGCAACTCAGGGGTTATAAATGGAGGCTGGAGCAGCACCGAGTGCGGCCCGATGAGCGTACCGGTCATCGTAATGGCGATTGTAATTGTAATTATAATCGTAATCGTAATAGTAATCGTAGTCGGCGACGTCGGCGGTGGTAGCAGTCAAATACGAGTACTCGTACGCGTCAGTATATCAAACGGGTGTCCGGTTGTCGTCGCTGTCAGAGGTCGCGTATTGGCAAGCGGATAATCCACCGGACGAGGACGGCCTACTGGCCAAACTGGCTACGGTGGTAACGGCGGTGGTGGTTATCGGCGATATAGGATAACCGAAGCTGCTAGAATGTTGTTTCGCCTTCAGGCGTAAACTAGCGATGCTGGAAGACATTACAGAAGATGATTCGGCGGTAATAGCTGCCGCCGTCTTATGATGGTGGTGGTGGTGGTGGTACATACCGTACGGCGTAGTAGGAGGTCCGTATGGACAGGGTGCTCCGGACGCGGCGGGCGGACCGGTGGCTGAGCCGCTCAGTGACGAAGGCGACATACCTCCGCTAGGTAACATGGTTCCTGCACCGGCGGCCGCCGCGGCCGCTGCTGCCGCCGCAGACATACTCGACATGGACGAAGCGCCGGGGGCGGACGGTGCGAAACAATTGACCGTCGGTTGGTGGTGATGGTTTACCGCGTTCGACAGCGGATTCATGGTCCACGGAAAAGTCTTGGTACCCAACGGGCTGGGTACTTTGGCCGCCCAATTGTTGTACGACGAGTACGCCGAACTGTACAGCGAATCCGTGTCCGTCGCGAACGGCTGCGTAATGAGCCCATTGAACTGAGGTCCGAAACCGTTTTTGAAGTCGACCGCGTTCATGGCTGCGTTCATAGCGTTCCGCTCTCGTTTCCTCCACTTGGCTCGTCGATTTTTGAACCACACCTATAAACCAAATGAACGAAAGAACGAATAAATAAATAATAAAACAAAAAGTCATCGGATTAAAAATGTTTAGTTTGGCTTTCGTGTAAAGGGAAAGTAATAATAAAAATCCCACAGTTCGAATACACAGACAGATATGGAAAAATTTCGCGCCGGATTTACCTTTTCTTTCTTCTCTTTACAGTATCCGACCGGAAAAAGATGTTAAGTAAAAATTTGTAATAGAAAAAAAAGATTCGTACTCGTATTTTGCTTAACCCACTACTCTGGAAGAAGCTGAACAGCGAATTAATTTATATGTAGGTATCTATAGCTACGTATTTATTACGAATTTGTACGCGTGTATCATCTTTTTTTCATAAAGATGCCATCGATATACTGTATATTTATTCGTTCGACTTCGAACGCGAAAATAAATAGTATTTTTCAAACTTCTTCGACTCGAGCGCTCGAATTATTTTTTTCTTGACCCAAGTTTTAAGAGGCAAATACAAATTTTTACAAATAATATCCCGTACGTGTTTCGTACACATAACAAGTATAGTCATAGACTTACACGCGTTAAATAACGCATATAATATTTATGTATTTATATTGTAAATACGTAGGTACGAGTAATAGGAAGGTAGGTAGGTAGGTATGTGTGTAAAAGTACGCCGTATTCGTTTGTTTGTTTGTTCGTTTGTTTACTTTTTTTATTTTTTTTATTTATTATTATTTTTTGTTGTTGGTAGGTAATATTCCTCGTACCCGCACCCGCGTCTAGGCTAACGATACATGAGGTATAACCAAGTATTATCGCGAGAGCCCGCCTGATTCGAAAGTATTTCGGGATCGTATGTTCGGCTGCCTTATTTATTGAAGATAAGAAATTATTTTACGATGTTAAAGGTAGAATTTGTTTAATAACGTGTTTACGGTACACGAAAACGAGTCAACTCGATACTGCGTTACTGTACTAACTCTTCGTACCTACTCGTATATGATACGCTGTTCGTGTAGGTACCTATATGTATATAGATCGTATCTCGTAGGTCTTTTAATACGCCTCTGAAGAGTTTACTATTCGTACATATACGTACACGTTACATATTTAGATATAATTAACGTGTCGATAGTCTATAGTTTCTAGTACCTAGCTTATATAGATTTAATCACGATAGATGTTGTTAACAGCACGTGCTGATGTTATTGCCGCTGCTGCTGTTGCTGTTGCTAAAAGGACCAGAAAATGAATACAAACAGGTACGGATAAAATAAAATTAAAATTGGCGAATTGATTGTCACGGGGCAACGAAAAACCGAACAAGAATAAAGCAAGTTTTTGGGGAGAAAACATAGCGTGTATGCCCGCAAAAGGCGAATCGGAAAACCGAGAGCAGCGGAATAGGTTACAGCGATGGTGTGTCTCGAATGCCGGGGCTACGTGGCTTGTAGTAGGCAAGTCGGTAAAACCAACTATGTGGCTCGAGCTATAGTGGAAGGGCGAGAAAACAAGAACACGGTTTCACGACAAAAAAAGGGTCGAAAAATGAAGGAGAGATACTCGGGCGCTGACTGGCGATTAAATTCTTGGGATGCAAAACGTAAGGGGCCCGGTCAACAAATTAAAAAAAATTTCAGCGATGTTGTGGATTACGACTAAAAGGGTTCCCAAGGCCACATTTGATCAAAAGGCCCGGGGTTTATTTGCATCTCCGCACCCCCAGCCAGGCCGTGCCTGGAGATACTCGCCATAGGATAATGTTCGAAGCATAATACGAGTACAGTCGCGATGGGTAGTGAGAGTCGAAGTTTTCGACTTCGATCGACGAGCCAGGTTAACCCAGCATCAACGTCGGCACCACTTCGACATCTCAGCACCAGCATCAGCATCGCAGCCGACTGGTTCGCTAGTCGGAAGTTGGTAATGAGCGAACAGGAAAACCGAGAGAGCTAACTTCTCTGAAATAATCTTGTAACTAATATATTTTGTTTCTGATGTCTCTCTATAACAGCAGCCGCGATTCTGTTGGTCACGGTCCAATATTCGCGACGCATCTAATACACGAAATTAATCGCATTTCGTGTCGGTCATTCTCATGAAGGTTACCACGCGCTACAAAATTAACGCGCGACGGTATGTGCAAGTGGGAACACGTATTTTTCGTAATTTGTTCGGAGGCTCGCTTTTCAATATTATGTTACCTACATCATTAACACGTTATTCCGACTTACCTACACGTATTTATCATTGGGATTTAAACCTGCACTAGAGTGCGCTGCAAAATTACTTGCGCGGGTGTTGGCGGGTTGAAAATGAGTGAGTGATAATGTGTACTTTCAAATAGAAACACTACTATCTTTAGTACGGTAAAAAACCGAGTAAAAATTATTCTGCCAGTAGAATTGATTATAATTTAATTTTTTGGTGATGATGCAGTCGAATTTAGGGCAAATTTTCTTTGAAAGTCAATTTTTGATTGACTTAATGATAGTTGAAGTTTGCTACACACTTACGGTAAATCATACGTGATCACTCACACATATGGCAGGGCTGCCAACACTTGAAACTCTAAGTTTAAATCCCAATGCCTGAGGCTCGACGATGCGATGCGGTAAGATGCCCATCGATCCGTTTTGGACTCGTCGAACGGTGGTAGAGCGCAGTTGAATGTTTTGCGAGTTAACGCGGGACATTGGCAGGGGTGCGCGTTCACGAGTAGAGTACGTACTCATACAGTTATAGTCGAATTGTCACTACGACTACGTACGTGTAGACTACGTGTACAGTACATACTCGTACTCCTATGTTTGTGTTCTTATAAGTACCAGTAAGCACATTAATTTGAGTAATCCGCTTTACTTTCGAATGTCACACTTTTTACACGCGTGTCTCACATCTCCTCATCGGTGGCAATATTTTAATAAGATATCGGTTGATTTTCAGTTCCATCGAATTCGAAACGAGAGAAGTTAGCTACGTACACGATCAACTCCTCGAGTACTACTTGCCTATATTTTTAATTTATGTACTTGTCCCGACTGACATTAAAGCCAGTTGTGAGTGCATTTGTGAACATCACTCAGTAACAGTGGCGTAGCGTTGGGGGAAGGGAAGGGGCAAGTGCTCTCCCAATATTTTTACATAGTCCTCTAATATCGGCGATTAAAAAAACCCCTCAATTTCCGACATTTTTTCCCTTGAAAATCTTATCCCCCCCCCCTTTGGGAGAATCCTAACTGCTCAGTAATCACACTAATGCTGAGTAATCACCTATTTTAAAATGATGAGATATTGAACACTCACAAAAAAAGGTGAGTGGCCAGCAGTCTCAAAACGGTAGTGGTTTGTAATGTGTTTTGTGAGGGTTCTCCAAATTGTCAATCGGAGTATACCACTTTTTTGATATCGTCCGCCGATTTTTCTTTTTTTCTTTTTCTTACTCTTCACGTCTTAATAGCGTGAGGTCTACTTACTCGTGGTATAAATACGCTAAATATACGTGTTTTTTTTTGTTTTTTTTTTTTTGTTTTCCTATTTAGATAGTTTATCTGACATAAACGAAAAGTACAAGTGTAACTATCTTCAAAAATTAACAGTGCGCGTCAACGTCCTTTTGGAAGCTGTGAGACGGAAATAAAATTAACCTTTGTAATTAATATTGTGCGGACATGGTTTTACGAGGATTGTTTTCTTCATCTGGTTTATTTTTGGGCTCGTTTTGTTACTAACTTTATTTGTTCATATTATATCGGAAAATATATTTGATTATTTGATATGGTTATTATTATTATTATCATTATTGGTATTATTATCATCATAAAAATCATTAATGTTGTTTTCAGTATCACATTTTTCAGTGCCGCTAGGAGCGATTTGAAAATAAAATTTAAAAAAATCTTGAAAAATCCATTTTTGAACATTTGCGTAGGGTGAATCTGAAATTTGGTAATTACATTCGTACAATGTTCTTTGATAAATCTAGCGATTTTCTCCGATAATTGATTAAAAAAATTTTCAAAGCAATTTGAAGTCTATAGATTTTATCTGCATTTTATTTATTTGTTCTTTATTGAAGTGAATGGTTGTGAAAATGGGGCCACCAAATTTTAACTTTTTATTACGTCACAAATGTTTCGTGGATATCGTTTTATAAATAGTAAAATTACTTTCTTAAGTGTCAAAAATGAAATTTCAGAGGAAAGAAAAAGCATCGTGTTTCAGAAAGTTCCTGATAATTGAGTACAGTCTACTTGGAGGTAGGGGGTTTTGCAGCGGTTAAAAATTGTTCTTTCCAAAATACTCGGGTTCTTTCAAGATGTTTCGTTGCGACTGAAGAGAGGGTTAAGGTTGAATATTTACTTAGTTTCAACAAGCAGGTGTCGGTAGTCAACTAAAATCTATTAAAAAGTTACTTTTGTCAGAAAATGACACTTGAATGAAGGATTTTACACTTTGGCGAACGATACGACCCAACGTATATTTCTTATCAGTAACAACCGTAGTAGTTAGAAAAAAAAATCCACACGATGTCGGCTATTGTCCCGCGAAGGCAGTTCACGACGTAAATTTAGTAGAGGTCCATATTGTATATTATTGAATACAAACGTATACACACACACACACACACACACACACACCTCTGTACGCATTTCGCGTATAAAGGTAGGTTGTGTGACTATAACCACCTTAGGGAGGCCCATGAAAAAATCCATGCCAAATGAACAGAAATTCAGATATAGATGCAAGACTGAGCGGAACTTCATCATATTTACCTGCAAAATTTTGTCAGGAAAATAAAACGCTGAAAAAACAAGATTTTGGAGGTATTAATTTTTACAGCCGCTGGGAGGTCATCAGATGGTCATCAGTGTAGGAATACAAACATTTTTTCACACTCGGCGATTATTGCGAGGTCTTATTTTTATACATATAACTCAACGAAATCTTTTACGTGTTACAATTGTTAAGAGGTCTTTTCTCTGCGACGCTGTCAGATAGTAAAAGATCTCTCATCAACTGTGAAGCATACATTATAAAACAGGTACACATCCATACACCACATCGCATTTTTTTCACACCTTACACGTATTGGAAGGTCTTATATTGACACACTCGTCTATAGCCAGTGGCGGATCTAGAAATTTTCCAAGGAGGGGGTTTTGAAAATAAAACTGTTTCCACCTCCGCCCCCTAAAAAACCGAGATGGATGTCATTTTGAATAATTTCGGAAAGACAAGATTCATAGTGTCGTGATTAAATCGTTTCAAAATGAACATTGTAGACTGTAGACTGCTGCAGTTACTTAAAAACAGGAGAAAAACTCAAAATTCGCAATGTTTTTTTCTTCTTCTTCGGCCCGAAGGGAGTGTTCGACCCCCCCCCCCCCATGGATCCGCCACTGTCTATAGCATATGTCCTACGTTACAGTTGATGAAAGGTCTTTCGAGTACACATACACAGCACCGAAATGTTTCATATTGAGTATGCGGTAAAAGGTCTGTTGAAGACGTAGGTATGTGTATAACGGCTGATGGGATTTCTATTCTCTACGTGCTCTGCTTTAAAATTGGTCTCATACTGGGCATGCATTAGGAGGTACATATTTTGGAAATGCACTACGTTACAATAATTCGTACTTATTCCTTGTAAATCTAAGTGAGGTCTCTTTATAAATAGACGCACTGTGACACCACGTAATAATTATTTATTTTCACACATCGCACCATAATATTTGTAGCGTACCTAATTATTCTTTGATCACAGGAAGACTTCATACTAGGAATTTTTGTGGGTTTATTATTACCAAAAAATTATAATTACTCGTACTGAAAGAAATTCAATCGTCCGTGTGGCCAGTCTTGAAAAATAATTCGCCTGAAATGTTCAGGTGTATCTCACATAAGTTCATTTACTAAGCTAGTTTTCAACCAGATCGTTATAGTTCAAGAGAGCTATAAAACTACGAGTAAAATAAAAGAGCTTACGCCGGTTTGCGGCCGGGAGAGGGCAGACTACGGCCCAAACAAAGAACATTGTCTGCTTTGTGGACGGAAAAAATTTTAACATAGTGTAGACTGGGACTTAAAGAAATTTGAATGTGGTGCAGCTTGTGACCCGAAGAAAAAGTGCACTTTGAAGATAGTGAGACACTTCATCGTTTTGTTTATTCACAGAAGCAAAGTCTGTTCATGTTGATGCGGGGGAGGAGGTATTCGAAACATCCCGTAACCTTTTGATCTTGAAATTTCAAAAATGTTCCACTAAGCAAAGGAATGCTTTTCAGTGTGGCCTCCGCAATTTCATCATGTGGAGCCCTATTCTTTAACAAAAGTGTCGGACGCTTCCTATGTTGTAATATTGGGTTCAACTTTAGACATTCGTCGAACTGAGATTTTAAAGGCAGAAAGTCAACGTGCAAACATTTCTTGAAGTGTTTTTTCAGTATACCGAGTTTTTCGGGCGTAATGGCTTTTCAACTGCCGTTTTCTTCTTTTTTATAGGGATTCCCGCATTTTTCGTTTCTGGGATTTGGACATCTTTATAAATCGTGGCATATCGCGTGCATATCAAATGATGCAATTGCACAGACATTGCGCGCGCAGACACTACTCGATCGTATAAGAATAAAAAATTGAGCACTATAAAGCTCCAGAAGTCAAACGCCGATAATAAACCTATTAAACTCATATTTACGTTCAAGAAATCAACACGTGTAGTCCGATGAAACAACACTGCTATTTGGAACAAAAGGAATAAGCCTTAGTGATATGCGGCAATATGGGGAGGATCTCCCTTCGCATTAAAAATTCTCACGATAAATTAGACCTCCCACCAACTGTAACTTATGAAAACCAAAAAATCGCCCATACACGCCGAGTGATACATTCGATAGCGAAGTATAAAATTGTGTAATGTGTCGTGTGAGGCCGACTATGTAGGATGTCCGAACCTAACCATTAACTTTTCAATATATTTTTTTTTTTTTTGACATTACAACACAAGAACGTGAATTACTGGTCAGAACGAAGGGAGGTCTTGGCTAATAGCTCTCCAACGAAAAGAAACCAACCTTCGATTGGTTCGCGTCATACGCAAGATCTCCCCTTGTACGAAAAACACACAGACACACAAATATACGCACAGTTGAGTACACACTTACGCATATATGTGTATATATATATATATATGTATACATACATACATACATAACAGGTATTGGGAGCAAGTATACAGATAGGAAGGTTCTAGAATACGTAGATATAGCAGAAGTTGTTCTACAGAGTAAATACGCACTTACGAAGCTAAATTTTCGAATTGTCCGGGTCAGCTACATACGTATTAGGTATAGGTAGACGTATCGTACAAATAAATAATACATAATAGTAGGTAAAACATTCGGGATAGCTGCGCGCAGTTGTGAACGAATACATGGCGTGTGCTACGCGTAGGTCGCTACCTGTAATTAATCCTGTGATAGTGTATCTGCGTGCGTTTTCCAGGCATCCAAGCTAAAAGTTATTCGCAAGTTACGTAAGATCGGTTTGACGACTCGAAATATCGCATCTGCTACAGAGCAGCCCACCGACGGTTTGAGGTCGCGGCGGCTGCTGCTTTCACGGATGCGCACGAAATCGGCGGTCCTAAAATTGGCGCATTTTATCGATTGGTAGAAAGCAAACGCGCCGCATCACTCGCTCAATTTCATTTGAGAAAAATAGCACTCATCTGACACCTAGGCTGGCTTCCGCTATACTCGATACTTTCAGAAAAAGTATCCTAAAGAAGAGTAGACGAAGCTACCGAATTCGAAAATGCTGCACCTTTACTGTAGCTACCCGATAATTTCGCGACATTTGTCAACTATACGCGTGCTTATACGTACAATAATTTTACGATTTGTAGGTACTTGTAAACTACCTACATTCTTACGACTAACGTAAATCGGTTTTGAGAAGCTGTACTAATACTATGCTTTTACATGCACATCGTAGGCGTAAACATAATATTATAGTGTAGGTAACTAGGTATATGGCTTAGCTATCCTTCCATACAGGCGCCGATGGTATAGTTTTTAAAGGTGCGTATCGCACCTAATACCTGCGAGTTACGAGTACTACCTATGTGATACACGAACAGCATTTTACCTATCGTACCAGTGCGTAGAATCACGTACAAACATTACACTACACAGCAATTTGAGATTTTATAAAAAAACATGACATGAGAACATACGATTCTATAGGTATTTTCAACGAAGAATTTAATGTCGATGTTAATTTGTGGATTTTCCCTTTCTTTCTTTCTTCTCATCTCCTATCTTAAATGCGAATTTTTAGTATCATCAAGATACCACTGATCAAACAACTAGGCGCGTTCAATATTGTCATCAGCATCAGTGTAGCTATTCGTGGACGATAAAAAGGAATAAAACGAGAAAGTTTGATAACATTTTAATTTTGAGTATGGAAAACGACAGGTTCCCGAGAAAAATGGTTAACCCCATCATATTCAGCATTCAAAATACTTATAGCTAAAATTATATAATCGCATCCCCGTTGTTTTTTATGCTGTTGCGTAATGTTACGGTTGAACTAATAAGTAATAATATTTAGATACGAGGGCAAGTTTAAGAAGAACTATTCGAATTCGACTGCCTACCTACTACGTGCATAGGCCCAGTGTACCTACGTATTATATGTGTTATACGCAAAGAGAGTTTTTCACTAAATCGTTAAGTTGGATTGCTATAGGACAAATTGAACGATGTATCGGGAAAATGTTCTTTCTAAGTTGCCCATTTCCGAATATAACGTCTGACTTTTATTTAGCCCCGATTTGGGGTCAAAAATGTGAATTTCGAATCCAAAATAAACAAAATTGACTGGGCTTGGCTTTAAAAATTGACAAAGAATCGAAATTGAGATTTACGAGGTCACTGATTCCGACTGCGTCAGATTTTCAATTCCGTCCCGATTTGGATCCTAAAATTTGAATTCAACCTAGTGGCTAATAAACTGACCATATACGTACTTACTTGGGAAATTGAAGAAAGTATCGGAATATGATTTCTTTTTGATAACGCCCAGTTTGAACTTTCAATCAGATTTTCGATTTGATCCTGCTTGCTGAGCCAAAGTCAATTTTCCCTTTTAAAAGAGTCAATTTAAATTTTCCGAAAAATTCGAACAAAGTATTGGAAACGAGCTTTTGGATCGCTTATCAAATTTTTGGATCCTATTAATATTTGGCACCGAAATTCAAATTTACAGGTTAAAATAGACCAAATCGACTCGGCTCGAGAAATCTGAACAATCAAGATTACATTATAGCATCACAAAATTTCCCTTATTTTTCTCTTTACGAAATCGAGTCGGGATGGACGAGCATTTTCAAGTGCTAAGATCCGGTTTACGAACGAATTTCTCCAGATCCAACAAGCGAAGGCTGGAACATCTCACCGACTTCGGAATTTTAAATAATATTTAGGCTCCCACCCAATATCCGCATTTTTGTACCCGAAGTTACACAAAATTTTGATAAGAAAGACATCTTTTTTCTCTTCCAAGTGAACAAATTTCTTCTCGTAAAAATAAAAACACTATTTTCATTCTTTTTTCATAAAGGCGAAGGGCGCGTTTTTTTTGTTTTTTTTTTTCTTATTCAAAAAGAAATATACAGCACTTTTCATTCGAATCGAGAGCAAGATAATTTTATTCTTTTTATTCGAAGAAAGATTGAGACTTTCTTTTTCTCGTAGAGAAAGAATAAAATTCTTCTCATCGAGGACAGGAAAAAACAAACAATTTTCATAACTTTCTTTAAGAAAATGAACGGTGCTCTCCTTGGAAGAGAAAAAAAAAGTCCTTTTTATATTCGGAAGATGGAAGGGACGATGTTCTCTATCTTTGAAGGAAAAAAGAAAGGATTAAAATTAGATTCATTCGCCAGAGGGAAAAAGGGTGGTATCCTCCTTTTTTATTAAAAAGAGGAACTACCAAGTTTCTTTCATCGAGGAAAAAATCAGATTTTCTTCTTTCTGTTTTTTAGAGAAAGAACGCATTTCTTGTTTTTCGAGAAATGGAACAATTTGTTTACCATTTTTTTCAATAAAAGGACCGCGTTTTTCT
Organism: Acanthococcus lagerstroemiae; assembly: GCA_031841125.1. Lineage (NCBI taxonomy): Eukaryota > Metazoa > Arthropoda > Insecta > Hemiptera > Eriococcidae > Acanthococcus > Acanthococcus lagerstroemiae. The sequence continues at coordinate 744,068 of CM063112.1, read as the reverse complement.
CTTTCAAAAATTACGGAGAATGAATTAAAAAAAAAAAAGAAACAGACAATTTTTTTTTGCCGAGAGAGAGAGAGAGACTGTTTTCTCCTGCTTCTTCGTCTTAATAAGTTACTCATTTTCAAAACGTGGAATAATTAATTTCCCCCCTCAACAACTGGATCAAAGTTCTCCCCATTCAAAAAGGGAAAGGGTGGTTTTCTTTCTATTTTCAAATAAAAGAACAGAGTTTCTCGTCTCAGGCAATTTTTTCCTTTTTCCTTGAGGAACAATCGGGATGCACCGAAAAACCAACTAACTTTACGAAATCAGAAATCAACATTCCAAAAAACTCTTATTCCGATACATTTTAAAACTTTTTATTAGAACTAAAGTAGCCCTTTTGAAAGGGGAAAGCGAATTCAGGGTATCAACGGGGGTAGAATAGAAATCTGATTAAATTTTTGAACTGGGCGATATAAGAAAACTATATTCGGATATTTGGCTCAATTCTCCAAGTGAGGTAGATTTTGCCTATTTATTAAAATGGTCAAATTTGTATTTCGGGACTCAGATCGGTGTCGGATAAGAAAATAGGATTAAATTTTCGAATTCGGATACCCAAATATTCGCTGATTCGGTACCTCATTCAATTTTATGGCAAAGTCAAACTGGCTTCTCAGAAAATGAGAAAGTCAAATTTGGGGTCAAAATCGAAGCCCAATCAAAATTTTGAGGACGATATTTGAAATCAGAGACTCATCTAACCTGTTTATTTCGATATTTGGTTCAGTTTTTGAAGTCGAACTAACTTTGTTCATTTTGAATTTTAAATTCTGATCTTCAGACTTTAATCGGAGCCGAAACAAAAATCTGATGCGATATTTGAAATCAGTTGTCTAAAAAGAGAAAAAAAACCTGTTTGGATAGTATGTTTGATATCTTTCCACTCAAGTTTCCAAAGTTGATAAGACGTGGGCCGTTCGAACCAGTTTTTTGAAAGAGAGAAAGAAGACTATTTCAGAAACCTTGTAATTTAAGAATCTCCAAAGTTCCGTGATTATTGTGATAATTCGTCTTCGCAATCGATCAATCCGAAAAAAAATGCGTGCTTATAATATAGACGCTGACTGGACGGGACGCGAGTCACATGTACCTACATCAGATAGAAAAGGATGAAATTCGTTTGTACAACAAATAATTTGTATCGGCATTACGTTTCGTTGATGACGGTAAGAGATGGTGCGCGATGTACTGGCGCATAGCGAACGACCAAGCGAGATTAATATGGGTACTAAAGTAAATCATATTTTGTTTAATTCTCTTTGCGTCGTCGTGTCGCACAAGACAGCGAAGCTGAACGTATTCGTTGATAAGTACTCGTACATAAGTTTATATTAATAATGTACCTATACCTAATACCTGTTACCTGCTATACTTATTTATACTTATTATGTATTCGCAAGTACGTATGAAACGAAACGAAAGAATCATCGTGTATAACTTATATTATAAATGTGCCAGGTAACCAGGTAACTAAAGGGGAACAAGGGTAATCTGAGGATGATTCGAGAGTAACAAGTGGGTAACTTTTTCGTGGGTCACTGGGTAACTAAAGGGTAACTGATTGCGCATCGCGTACTATGTTGTCGGAACAAGCGGATACAGGGGTAAATTATGCCCCTTAAAAAGAAAGGGTAAAATTGAAAAATTATTCAGCCAGTTATAACAAGGTACCTTCAAAACTTTCAGAGACAAAATGTACGAAATTTTTGAAAATTTACAAAATTTTTTGCTTGTTTCATCATTTTTAAGAATCAATAGACTATATAAGTTTTTTTTTCACCGGCCGTGTAGCGTAATTTCCTGAAAAGCCAGATGGCCTGCCCAAATTTCGGAATAAGAGCCCTGGAAAAATAAACTTCTTCCAAGGATCTTACCTGTGGGAAATTGCCGATAGTAGATCGCCGACGAAGGGGGCTAATAACTCGTAATAACGAATGTTCAGCCTACTATCACTATTTTTATTGGTATTTAACCACAGACTACCACCGAGCCACGGGAGTCTGGGGAAACTAAATTTTGAAAAAGTCCAGAGATGCTACGTACCATAAATCAAAATACCAGCATGGTGGTACGTCCATGCCCTATCAAGAAAAATAAAGTATGAAAATGTTCCAAGATTACTTCACTGTAACTCGGAGGGAAACCAAAATAAAAGAATAACTATATGGACAAGAAAACAAAATTTTAGGGGCCCACTCCATCTACGCACACACCGCAACATTCCGACACTCCCCGGCTCCCACCACCAATAAGAGAGAGAGAGAGAGAGAGAAAAAAAAAACTAAATGTATTGTGGCATGAACCAAAATAAATAAATAGATAAATAAATAAATAAATTAATTAATTAATTAAATAAAACAAACTCCCGACGCCATCCTCGACCAGGTTCCTCGGTTGGCCCCCGGCCCCCTTTTCCATGGAGACTGTGAACCATAAGAATCAGCTACGCAGTAGTCCTGCGAGCGAGACACACAGATCATCGTATGGGGGGGGGGGGCAATACACCTCTCGCTTCCCGGTCTCGTATCACACCGTCACTTACAGGGAGAGATACCTTTTTTCAAGTTATACAAACAGGGGCGACGAAATTTCGCTTTCACGCGGCTCCCTGTGTCTGTCCCATTAGCCTGGTGAAAAAAGTTTTTCGAAAAAGGACGGCGGTTCTTCCAGCGGAAGTATGTTAGCGCGGGAATGTGACGGTTAACCATAGCGAACACCTGAACAGTCAGAAAGTATAGAGGTCTCCCACGGTTCCAGCCAGCAATTTTTAATAAACTTTAGCAAAACATACCACCAACCTTATTGATCACTTGTACAAACAACGCAAATTTGATACCGAAAACGCAAGAGAGACTTTGCAGAAATACCGAAACGCGAGCAATGGTCACTAGTAACGTTCAAGACTCTCGCAAAGGCACGAGAATAGGGAACACCCAACCTCGAACCAAATGGTTGTCATTCCAGTTCCTCAGAGATGGGAACGAAGGGGGTACGGTAGGATATGCATTAACTAGAGAAGAAAATAATAATAAGTAAGGGTGATGAAATTGGATTCAAAAAATGGGATCAGGAAGAAAAAATATAAGGAGTTGGATTATGACAGGAAAAGGTAAATTATTAGGCCAGGGGTGATCAAGCCCTGCCAGGAGAAAGAAAAAATAAACGTCGGGTGCCAGTGGCCTTACTCTCGGAGAGTGAAGAGCTTCTTGCTACAACTCATAAACAAGAATAGAGGAATTACGTTGACTCTATTAAAGAAAAAGAATATAGAAAAATAAATAAGTAAATGTTGACTATGGCTGCTTCTATAATGACTGAAACAGAGGGGCGGGACGTGAGCAGCCCATTACCATTTCATTCACGTTCTTTGCCTAGGACTGAACATGAAACAGACCGAACCGAGACTGTGTACCTCAGTAGGCTCGTCTCTGGTAAGAAATTTTGGGAAGGGAATTCTAATGACCAGAGAAAGTGCGATTTACGACCCGAAAATAAATAATCTATAATCTGGATTTACCAGGTTAAATATTAAAGAAGACAGCGAGTGAATGCCTCTTGGAACTTCTTACACTGCGAAAAATAAATTTAAAATCAATTTTTGTCCATTCTAATCCAAAAGGTCTGGCCCGGCACGAGCGAAGCGAGTGACGGCGGGGGGGGCGCGAAACGGCCAGGGAGCGAAGCCCCCTAGTTAAAATTTATAAAAGTTAATTTCGAAAGACATTAAGAGTAAGAAAATGGTTTCATTATAAAAACGGAGAAAGTCCCACGTATTCCCCCATAAGAAGGAGAAGGAAAGGGAAGTTTCGTTGTACGATAGGTAAATATGTGTATTATCAGACCAAGCTAAAATTTTCAAGATTTTATCTTTTTGTCGTGCGGAACAATAATCCGCTCGGCACAACTCGGAATTCCGAATTGCGTAAGATAGCAGGTACCCTAGATTATACAGTCCTCTCGCAGCTTTTCCGAGACAAATTAAAAAATTATTCGCGTTGCAACTAGCACAGCCAGCGGTAACAATCGATACAAATTATAACTGTTTCTACTTTTTCTTACTTTCTTCCCGTACATTTCTCGATTCCCTAACCTTGCTTATTTTCGCAGCCATTTCCCCTCGGTTTCGCCTTTTGACTATAGTTTATCGTATTTTTCTATCGAGTATAAGACTACGCGTACTCTTTAAAAGGCCTACTCGAAAGGCTAGCAAAATTTTGGCAAGCGATAATATTTTACGATTAAGATGCCACGATCTTTCGGTATGGGAACATCGATGCCAGCTGAAATTTTGTTCGAAACCGATCGGAGTGAATTTCGTAATCTCCTCGCGCGTTTCTTTAAAAATGTTAAAATGCCTTTACGTACGCCGCGGTAGTGTTCACGTTCACCTGGTAGATACTACTCGTAGATAGAGTCCTTCACGGTCACGCGTTTACGAATAAAACGTGTTAACTCGTCAGCGCACGGTTACGAGTTTACCCGCCCGTCTGATAAACGAGTTCGACTCGTACTACCCGGGTAAAAGTTTATCCAGAAAACCCGCGATTCATTTTTGTACGTCTTTCGTTTGTACTTTGCTCAGATTGATCTCCACCGTTTCTCTAGTAATTTTTATACCTTTTCATTATCACGCAAATTTATAAAATTTTAACAAAAACATATTCTAAAAAACAGTTCTAAGAAAAAAAAATTGATGTTTAAGAAACCCGTAACTTTACTTGCCATGAACGGGTCAGAAGTTACCCGGGTAGGATTTTACCCGTCCACTCGAAACTCGTATCCGCATGCGGTACGAGTAGTAATTGGATTCAACCGGGTTGCGAGTGGAATCGTGCAGGACTCTGCCTTGGTAGACCTACCGTGTACGAGAGCGTGAACTGTGTGCAGTGCAACCGAAGCACGATGAGGTACGAGGTACGAATGATACATCCGGTCACCTACTACCGAGTACCGACTACCAAAAGTTTATCAACAATCTAAACACGATGTACGGTTTGTCCAACGCCTTAGTCTATACACATGGGTTGCTCGCGCTTGCACGGATCAGACAGGATTTAATTCAAAACCACCTACTCGATTTGTAAAAACGTAAACATCATCTTGTGCCGATGCGGTGCTGCTACAAAGGCGACGATAGAGTTACTCGTAAATTTCGAGCGTTTTGGCATTCGAAACTACTTCTGCGAAGCGTATACCTTCGCTGCATCTCCGTATCTGTACGAGTAGATAGTTGTATGCATGCATAAAACGACGATCTTACTTACCCTGACTCGAGCTTCTGTGAGATTGGTCCACATGGCGATTTCTTCGCGAGTACTCATGTCCGGATATCTATTTCTCGCAAAGGTCGCTTCTAGTTCTTGTAACTGCTGCGAAGTGAAGTGAGTTCTTTGCCGCCGCTGGCGCTTATTGGTTTTACTATTATTACTACTGCTATTACTATTTTTGGCGTCTTTTGACAGAGCGGTAATGGAGGTAGACGTAACTCCGATTGTATTACCAGCCGGCCCGTTGCCGTTATCGTTATTTCCCTCTTCCGAATCCGGGCCTCCTCCTAATGATCTCGTCGCACCAGATCCTCCGCCGCTGTTATTTTCAGATTTAATCGAAACGCCATTACCAATTCCGATCGAATCGACTGTTGGCAGAAAAATGAAAACCACGGCAATATAAGACAAAAAGAATATAGTTAAGCGCAGATGGACATTCCGACATGGTAGACTAAACGTATACCGATAGGTATTGTAAGGCTAAAGCTTAAACATACGTAATATCTAGTACTCGTATTATAAACCACGTAAATGATACCACGCGTGCGGTGTACATTACACGACTTCGTACAAATACGAATGCAATAATTATTACGTATTTTGTACGTAGCCGTAGACGAGTACCTCGCTGGCCACCGCCGACACTGCAGCGTCACATTGTCGCTGCTAGACGCCGCGCTGTGTCAACTGCGAAAGCATCTGACGACGACGACGACGCGACACGTATCTGTCTATCAGTACGTAGCAGCTGCGGGACGTTGCTATTCGCGTCTTTCGCGGCGGCGACGGCGGCGGCAACTAATCGGTTATAGCATAGGATAGGTCATTCGCTGTAAGTACTCGGCGTAAAGGTAAATACTCGTTTTTACGATATTTTTGTCACACAATGGATAGCCATTACCGAGTAGCACCGGACTTTCGGGCGTCGTTCGCCTTTTTGTCGCCATTCGTTCCGTGACGACGGCACATCTTGGTTGTTCTTACACGCGATACCCGTTAGTCTTGGCCGAGTAATGAGCTATACATTGCGTGTCGCGAGTTTCGGCTCTGTCATCGAGGACATTCGTCGCGGGCAAAGAATATCGACGAAACGGAAACATAGCGATTCGAATAGCCAGCTGTCAAACGGGTGCAAGTGCAGCGTACACTGGAATACGTCGCCGCGTATCAGTCGCGAGTTATGTTATTGACGATTTCGTATTCGTATTTTCCTATAGGGGTAACTGGGGCTCTCGCTGAATACGAAAATCGTCGTTGTCGTCGAACTATATCATAATAATGCTTACGCCGAGAGCTCTCCGCTTTTTAGCGCGCCGAGTTATTTCAAGTACCACCAACAAAATTTCGAACGATTATTAGTAATTCAAACTCCACCCGCAGCGGTCCTCCTTTAGTTTCTAACAGGAACCCACAAGTAGATGCCCCAAACCTGTACCGATACTGAATGCAAGACCAAGAAAGAAGGCCACGACAATCGATACCTCATCCTAATTGTTCGTAACGAACCTAAATCGTACACAGCTATATATACCTACTCGGTTATCCGCATATATGTATACCTATTATGTGCATGTTAGGAGAAGACGAAAAAAGAAAAGAAAAACTACAACAACAAACGACAACACTGTTGCAAATTCGCTTCGCCCGGGTACAATGGCGCCCGGGAAGGTGGACAGTACGACCAAATTTACGAAGTGAGTTGATGGTCTCGCAATTACACTTTCGGGAGCATTAGGTGAGAAATTAAGATTCGTTAATTTGACTCGTCAACGCGGTACGAAGACTCAGAAATCGGCCGACGCTCTGTTGTCAGCTGTGTCTATCTAATAGATATGTAAATCCAAATCCAATCCTACTTCGAAGACACGCTTACTTATTGTGTACGATACGACGCGGTAGGTACAGCGCCGTCCACAGTGTAATAAAATGTCTCGAGAAATCGCGTAGATGCTCACGCGTACACATCTGTCTAGTCTATTTTAATCGTTCTTATACGTAGTAACGCTGAAATGGCTGCTAGAAGAAACGAACAAGAAGACGCAACGCTGCATTTTCCGCAATTTTCCCGCAATAACGGATTACGGACGCTAGGCGACTCGAAAATTTTTTATGTACTGTAGGTATTTCGTCGCCACGACTCGCCCAGCTGTATTTAAAATTTGAATGTGTGCGTGAATGCGTGTATCGAATGTAGACCTACGAGTACAAGTGGTATAGTCGAGGTTCCTTATTGGACGAGTATTTTCCAACGGCGGCTATCCATTCCTTCTAATTGGTGGAATCGCGCGTGCGAGTTTCGTACAGCGATACGAGACCCGACACTGCATCACATATATACGTACTATACCGTGAGTATGTATTATAATATGTAAAGCTCGATTGAATCGAACTTCAGATTACTACTCGTACACGGCGAACACTATTTTTTCGCCGTTGTTAACGTTTTATATCTGGCTCGCTACAGTGGGAGATTTCAAAATTTGAAGCTGCAAAAATCGGATTTATGAAACTATTAACAACAATATATCAATTTAGGGGTATTTTGGCTCGCTGAAGTTCATTTTTGAGCTTATTTTTAACCCATCTGGTAATTTACCCCTTTATTGAGGGATGAAAATACAAAATTTTTGAAAAAAATCGAGTTGGGTGTCTAGATATATGTTTTTTGAGGCGCTGAATTCATTTTTGAGCTTATGTGTAGGTACTTTATCTGATAACCTAAACACTGTATGAGGTGGTGAAAATTCAAAATTCTTGACAAAATTGAGTTAGGTGTGTAAATATAAATTTTTTAACACACTGAATTCGTTGCTGAGGCTATTTCTGTCCTAACACTGCAATAATCTTTTTCTAATTTTTTTTTTTAATTTATATTATTTTATTATATAAAACCCGGCCAATGATCGCGTATTACAGTGCACTGTATACACAAATTGGTATCAATTTCACAAATGACTGAGTGAAAGGTGAGGAAAAACTCAAATTTACTAAATTTATCAAAAAATAGTTCAGTACCATCATTTATGGCCTTTTAGCTTGGTTTTTGCCAAAGGCGGAACGTTGCGGGAAGATGGGCCAATTGACATTTGAAGCACATATGATTAGACGAAACTAATACCGCTAGAATTATTTTGGCATAGTTTGGCACAAACTACATCTGGACCATAACGTAATACAAATTAACATAAAAATTCTACATACCTAATCACCATTTCAAAAAACTATATTAGATCAAATCGTGAAATAATTTAAACCACATGAAAGATGAAGAAATTCTCTTTCCAATTATATAAAAAATATTGTACGGTACGAGTGGGTCAAAAATGCGTTTACACTCTTTTCCCCCCTAGTACTATAATTCATCAATCGATTACGTTCGATCGGGTGTGATTTAAAATTAAAAATCTAAAATACGTTCGCTATCTTCCCCTTCTCCATAACGGCGACCAGCTATCGTATAAGAAGAAAAAAAATACGGACTACCGTGCGCCGAAATATCGTTTCATCGTATTTGTACGCAATCGTAATACGCGTGTATCCTTGTATCGCATCGCATCGCTACAGTCTCGATGTTTTGCCAGTGTACTGGAGGGGGGATCTCTCTCACTCCATCCATTTCCAGACACGTTACCAGTGAGATGTTAATAAAATTGCCTAACTAAGCGCCGTAAATACGGCCAGCGAAACGCAGCGTGCCCGGCGACGCAGCCACGTCACTCACGTTTGCGTATCCTACGTATGTGTGTGTGTGTGTGTGTGCGCGCGCGCCGTCCTCATGGGCAGCTTAATGGTAGAAGATATGTCCGCTTTTATCGTTTTCGATACCTACTATATCGCTGTCATTGGATATAGATGACACTCAGACCTTCAATTTGAGTTTAAAATTCGCTGCGATCATAATGACGCGATTATTCAATAGTAACGAAATGACAGAAACAAAACCAATCGAGGACGGAAGCGCATGCCCGAAAAATTACTTTATGATTTCTGAAAAACGAAAGAAATGGGCCTGCTTATTATAGTACATATTTCTATGTATTACCCTGTAGGTATCGATGTGCAAGGAAAAGTAGAAGAGACCTAGAAAAGAGATCTGGGCAGCGAATTTCATAGTTTATAGTCAGCATCCTACAAATACGAATAGGATGCGATGCGAGCGTTCAGCGGTATCATCGACGAGATTGGTTCTAACCAGCTGTCATTGACTGACTACACGCAGTACGCAAACACACACGCACGCACGTACATTGCGGTATACTTGAAGAGCTTAGTGCCACAAACGGTCGAGTAATTTTTTTAAATGATATACTACACTAGCCGAGATCACGTTGAATTAAAGGTTAACATAATTATTTGTCATAACGGGAAAATCGAATCGACCATCTTTCCGTATCAGCCCTTCGCTCGTATACACATTTAATAATGACCGCTAACTTCAGAGACAACCACAAAGCAGAGATGAGCTGGATCACGAAGCCACTGATTTAAAATTAAGTGTACGCGGGCTGTTTAAAACACTGAAAACCCTCGCAGATTCGGGTCAAATAATATATTATTTTCGAACAATAAGAAAATGAGATAAAAATCGCGGATTACGAAAAAGTTTACAATATCGCGATTTCTGTTTTTCCATTAGTCTGAAATAATGATCGCAGATCATCTGGAGACTGGGTAAAAGATTATAATCTTTTCGATCTCCGCGATTTATCCAATTCCTGCTGTAACGATAAACGAATAGTCGAGTTCAAATGAAATAAGAAATCAGCAGACTCGAAGCTGAAGTCGGATTCTCCTCGCTTCAGTACCTATACTCTCTATACCAAAAATAACAAATGAAACGATAGATACAGCGTGTTTCGACAGTCATACACGGTAATAGGATGGAACCGTCGACAAAATGAATAGGTAGGTGTAGTCTACCTATATTACATACTCGTACTAAGTATTTTACATTACGGAAGAAGACAGCGAGGAACATTCCGTTTAATTCGCCGCATCTTACGGGTTGGAACAAAATTTAATCGTGTTCTCTACACGTTAGACGGTATACATTGGCATTCGAGTTAATATCTGTCGTAGTCCTAAAATCAGTTATCGGCCTAATTAGGGCTACAACCTTTTATCGTACATAGCCGTCAATTTCGAATACATTTTTCTGACTCGATAGCTATTCACAACCCTGTCAACAAGGGGGGGGGGTGGAAGGGAATACCCCGAGTCCGGATTTTCAAGGTGGCCCGATATTTTTAAAAGGCCTGAATTTGAATCATACTGTTCATCAAATCAGCAGTCGCTCCTTACACCATGAAAAAAACCTCTTATACCGTAGCTTATAATTTTTTCCCATCTAACAAAAGAACAGAATGAACTGGAAGGAGAGGAGGGTCGTGGAAATTCTCCCAGGCCCTCTTTTTCTCTCTACGAGGCTGGCTATTCGACACCAAATTTCAATTTATATATATATATATCTGTCTGTCTGTCTATCTACGTATCTACTATCTATCTATCTATAATTATTATTCGTCTATCGATTTATCATCTACCTGTCTTATTTGTACTTAAAAATAAGTAGGCGAATATGTTGTTAGTTTTACTACCTTTACGATCGCGCATGCGGCTATTTCTGACATGTAGAAATGTGGACACCTGATTGTGATCCATCGACGCGTTATGATGCGAATGAGAAGCATCGCGAAAATCTCCGCTTTCTGCCCAAACTGTCAACAATTTCGAAATGTACACGTATAATATTTGGAAAATTTGAGTAACAGCTAATAAAATTCTTATACCTAAGTTAATACTAGATGTAGCTACACGCGTGTACGGTATATTTTTCTGCAGTAACCGCATACGAACCCAGAGGCTCGAATCTCGAAAATTCTGAATTCGACGAGTTGGAGTCATTTCTGAAATCGAAGTTTCGGGCCAATTTTGAAATATATTATTGGAAGGTAATCGATAGAACTTCAAATATTTTCAGACTAGTTCGATTCGATCTGTACCCTATACCTCTCATAACGTACTGGAATGTGACCGAAGCGATACTCCGCTATGGTACCTAACTTACGCGTCTTAGTCTGCGGAACTTGAGAAACACGTAATCCGAAACCTTCTTCTCCGAATTTCTGCATTTAAGAATTAACCGCCAACCAATCCACTATCGCGTACGACTATAATTTCCCCAAGTGCGGCTTAGCTGTTTCGACACACGATCAAATTTTCTTTTTCCTTTTTACTTGACTCGCACTCTCGTGCAATACCATCATCATCCGTCCGCAGTATTAATTTGAAAATGGCATAGCGGACACAACTCACTCGGTTCACTTCTGATACTTAAAATTTCGTACTTGAATCGACCTTTGAAAAGTGAATGTATCTAAAATGGAAAAGGCACGTAACATCGTCTCCTGCACAGTGTAATAGATCTCGAATCTAGCCGAACAAAATTATTTTCCTTCGTAATGGGTCAGACACGGAGTTCAACACGTGAGAGGTATGAGGTAAATACTTGAAAAAATTATAATTCATTTTTTGGTCCTTTGCGGCCGAGTAAATTTGAATTTTCACTAAAAAAATTTATAATTTTTAGTAAGCCTGTTCTAAATAATATATAAAACGTGGAAAAAAAACAACAAAAAAAAACAGTCTCCAATTTTCGGTCGTCGCGGGGATTAAACAAATTCGAAATCTAGCCGCAGGTTCGTCGCTTCCGTCGAATTTATTCTAAATAAAGTGAAAATTTTGAAAAAAATATTTTTTCTAAAAATCAGTTCTGAACTTCCTGACTTCCAGAGGAGAAAAATATTAAAATTAATTTTTCATACCGCAAAAAAGAAAATTATTTCAAAAATCAGCTTCTAATCTTTCTCACTTCCAAGTAGAAAAGGTAAATTTTCGGATGAAAAAAATTTTATTCGAAATTTCAAGGGCTGATCCGACGCCAGCTAAAAACTTCGACCTTGGAAAATTGATCTACATATGTGTAAGATTTAAGTTCCATCATTTTTAATTTAAAAGTGAAGCGTCTAACGAGTGCCACTTGAAACCAGTTATGTTTCCCCGGGTCCATCGACGTAAAAATACCGTATTTTTACAATCAACCGTATATTTCTTGTTTTAAAAAATTTGGTGTTGGTATAAATTTAAAATGAATTCGGCTTTCAAATTATAATCGTCCTGCTCTTCAAAGTGACGTACAATATAGGTAAGTAGATCACACGAATATTTGGCCAGAAATCAATAATCAAAATTCAGTCTCATATTACGCCTGTATTATCAGTGATATAGCTAGAAAAAATTTTGGTGGAGGCTGTCTATAATTTTTGAAAACTTGTTCGTATATAGTAATAATATAAGCAACCACATAATTATCTCCAATGATAAGTTAACCGCTCTACACCAAGGTTCTTATAACTGCATAGAAAAGGTTTGCTCATTCGGGCAGGCAACCCGCAACTCTCTTCTCGTCTCACCAGCGCTGGACTTCACTTCGTAAAATGGAAAACTGAATATTTGTTGTAATGGGCTCTTGCGTTTTTTAAACGGCAGCCAACCGAATATTGTACGTCGCAAAAATAATAGAAAAACATGTCGAGGGCATCAGTTATGAGTAAAGATCGACAAAAACTGCATTCCCGTAAACGGCATGTATGAAAGGCATTTCAGTGACGTCATTGACGTCTCTGCGCCTTGCTAAATGAGCCAACCTTCTAAAGTTATAAGAACGTTGGCTTTACACGAGGAGTTTGATTTTTGACATTTTTGTGTCTTTACTTTGGTACACAACGGAAAAAAAGCGTTACTTTTTAGCGTCACGAAAATAACGTTACGAAAATCGCGCTGGCTAGGCTGGCTGGCAACGGAAAAAAGCGTTACTCTGGAGCGTAACGAAAATAGCGTTACAGGTTGGCTAAGTTGGCTTACTGGTTGGCGGATTGATTGATTGATTGACTGACTGACTTGACTGAATCTTACCCTACCTAAAAAAATTTCCATGGAAATTTATATAAAACCAACACGGCTGCAGACTGCAGTCGTGCAACAACAATAGGGCTGGAGGCTGTAGAAATGTCAAGCACTGAACTGAAATATCACCATGAAGCGCTAAATCATACGGACTGTCTTCGTGTCGGGGGAAGGTGTCGCTATAGTGGCGTTGCGCTAGCGATGTGGCTATGCTGGCCAACAGACAGACATACGCTTGAAGTATTTCTATTGGTTGGCCAGCATAGCCACATCGCTAGCGTAACACTACTATAGCGACACAACCCCCAACACGCTCCCCTGACACGAAGACAGTCCTTTTCCAGAGGAGAGGGGGAAGGAGGGGACTTCCTAGAAATTCTTTCAGACTATTTCACTCATCAAGACCATTCCAGAAATTTTTTTGGCTTTTCCTCAATTCTTTCAAAGTTTTGCACTGGAACTTTTGTTTTTACGTTTTTTGTCCGGTTAGATTGTTATTCTATTTCACTGGATTCCCAGAATGTTCGATATCGTCGTATTTTTCCGAACATCGGCACAAACCTATGCAACGTAGATAGGATTTAGGAATTATATTCGTACGCACGTATTGAGACACTTAATTTTCACAATGCTGCGCGGTACACATGCACCGCAAAGCATCAAGTCCGATTTGTTATGTACCTCAAGGTACATGTGAAAAGTATGCTCGGACATGGTGACGTGCCGCGGTAAGTTCAACTGCTGCATACACACACAGTTACTATACACATACGAGTATGTACGTATACTGTAGGTGTCTATTTACGAGTAAGATAGGGGTATACTCATATACAAAGAAAAGAAGCGGTCACGATATTACACTTGTGACCTGTCATGAGAAGACCCCCTTATTGTCTTATGATAGTAAGGGAGTTTAAGACAGTAAAGGGGGTTTTCCCATGACAGACCACACATTTTTAACGAAAACAAACACTCGTCGGGTTTCGTTTCGGCGGGAGGGTTTCAGTATCAGTAAACCAAGATTAGGTACCTAGCTGCTGCTGCTGCTGCTGCTGCTGCTGGTAAAGTAAACGACACGATACGAGTGAGTTACTCGTATGGTAACAAAGATGTGCGGTGTGCGATCGCTAACGAAGCGCATCGAAGTTAACATATGTACGTAGGGATGCATGTAAGTACAGACATACACACACACACACACACACACACACACACACAGATGTACATAGATGCGCAGCGCGTACATTGTAATAACGCAAACGAAGATGATAACGTTGTATAAATCGACTTGTATTATATCACTCGCTCATGTACACACGCACGTACACACAAACAGACACATATGTGCCAGCATAATCGCTTACAATGATGATGATGTATGTATAGCTGCTTTGCTGGTAAATAGCGGGTACGCGCAGCGGTGATTTCAGTGGTAGTACATAACCATGCCCATGCCCCATGCGCCTCATGCCATCCGGGGCTGTTGGCGACACAAAAAGGGGAAGCGCTCGAAACCGGCATTCGATTACGTTAATTTCATCGGTGGTTGATCACACATCCACACACACACATACACACACATAATATATACACGCGCGCACGCGACTCGAATGAGATTTTAAATCGTTATTTGTTTTGTCGCGGGAATAGAAAAAAAGGGCTTTCAGTTAGTTAAAGACCAGAGGCTAACATCAGTTACAGCAATAAGCCGCCGTCACTACCGCCCCCTTCGGAGTTAGCAAAGCAAAGGCTAGATTATAACTGAAAGCGAGCGTCAACCCTATGCTATAAGTAACCCCTTTGCTGGTTGCGGGGTAGGACGTACGTGTATGTATATTGCTACGTGTAGCATACTCCGCACAAGGCGGCGAGTGACGTGTTAACCTTTTTTTATTCCCTTCCTTCTTTCTTCTTCTTTTTTCTGTCTATCTTGCCACAAAATTACTAATAGTTATTTGAACGTATTTACCCTCGGCACAACCCCTCTTATCCTGCGCTGCTCGTCTTCGCGACCACCGACCCGAACCGTCCCGTAGCGCAGTTGGGTATTTTTAATAGTATTCGGCGGCATTGGTGGTGGGTCGGGTAGTGTGAGGGTGAGAGTGCGAGTGCGCGAGATACGAGCGCCGGGTAAGCGACTGAAGGTTGATAGGACGGAAGGATGGTGGGTATGGTGGTTAGTGCGAGGTGAGAATATGTATTATAGGGTCGGTTACTGCTGCGCCGCTTTCACGACGGCGGCGTAGCGTATAAGCTAAATAAACGCGGTAACGTAGCTGGTGTATCATAAATAACATTCACGACCCTAACGCCGGCCACCCCTTATCAGATAAATAATTTGTTCGGGTAATTGCGACGAAATACGTCGTTAAGTAAGATTGAATCTGAGCGCGAAACACCCTACGACAGACTCATCAGCAATCCGATACATATGACCGATACGATGCCACGCGATGCGATGCGATTCGTCTATTCAATTTAGTGAGGGGAAAAAAAGATTTGACAGCGACACAATCCGACGCGATGAGACACGATTTTATTTCTCGATAATATATTCCAGTACAAATAGCCAAACATCAAATGGCAGAACGTACACTTAAATCTGTACGTACCTGCAAATACACAAATATATCGAATATCGTTGACAACATGTTGTAGCCCTTATCCACTTAGATACAGATTTTATTCGCGTTTCCGTAACCGATGCCCCTGAACTCGCGCACAAATATATCTGTACCATAATGTGTTTCCCAAACGCTGATATGGTAGTGAAGGAGCGGTAGAGATGAAAACCTCCGTGTAAACTTCAGCCCGCCAGATTAAGGCTTACGAGACCCCTGGGCCCAGTGAATATAAGGACCTTCCGCCTGTGTTCGCATTAATGAGATTTTTCGCTCGACATTTCCATACTCGTCTAAGGGCTCTATACTTCCAGATATTTTAAAACACGCCAACGTCCGTTTTTTAAAACATTTAAACTCTACGAAAACAATTAAACCTAACGAAATAAGATAAACATTTCTACAAGTAAATATACGTACGTAGTAATAAGTTACAGGTATCACCGTAATATCGTGAGATATTTGAGAGGTAATAAAAATTTATTAAAAAAATCGAGGTCGAAAGAAATTTTAAATTTTCGAGTAAGTAAAAAATTGGACAAAAAGAACGGAAGAATCAAAATACATAGGTAACTACTGCCACCTAGTAAGAAACAAGGGAGAATGGAGACTTCTCAGGTTCTGTCAGGAAAATGAACTAAAAATAATAAAACACACGATGGGCCTGGATTTCGTCAAATCTCAAATCCAAGAACCAAATAGATTATATACTCACCCCATCTAACCTTAACAACATAACGAACTTTGATATACTAAAAAATTTTCCATTTCTCTCAGACCGTAGACCCATATAATGCCAAATGAAAATAAACAAATTCACCAAACGCAAACAAACACATAAGCCAAACCAATTTCAAAATCACCAACTCCCTAAGGTACGAAAGGTTTCTGACGAAGCTACTTGAAGAAGATAACGACGAAAACTAAGAAAACATCGATGAAGAGTACTTATCTCTAATAAGAAAAATCAAACAGGCTGTACAAAAACAGAAAACAGAACCAGATGAACTGCCGACATCCAACACTTTAAAAAACGAAAACCGGACCGAACTAAACCATCTATACACATAAAAGAAGAAACAAAGAACAAACTACTTCACAAAAAATAATTATCAGAATATGAAAAAATAAAAATCTGTCTCGTGAACAAATAAATTAGGAAAATAATCGAGGAAATAACGAATACAAAAAACAACCAACTAATCAAAAGACATCCTAAAAAATTCCAGAAGTACGAAATAAAATCAACAATCTACTAACCATCGGCACACCCTGGACAACCTACCTACAAGACGACAACAACCAAAAAATCTGATGGACAACAAGTAAATGCTACACAGGGCCGGCAACTTCTATACAGCGTGTGTAGCGAATGTTACACATATGGGAAATTTTGTGTGTAGCGATACATACTACACATGGCAACACCGGGGAAATGATTAGTACAGTGGAACATACGATAATAAAACGTTATTTTGTAAAATTAACGTCCCCCCCCACCGCTACACATGTGATTATGAAAATTTGCCGGCCCTGGTCCTAGCAACCAACCACTATCAAAATCTATATATCGGGAAACAAACTATAAACACATACCGAACTCATCTCAACAACGAACAGGAAGCCGAGTTGGACTTCCTAGAATCAGGAGTAAAACAAAAGTCATAAAGAACCTAAAAAATAACAAAGCCCCAGGACACGATAACATACTAAACGAACACATAAACATGGGAGGACATTCCTTAATTTGAAAACTCACACGGTCATTTAACAAAATTCTAAATATCCAAAGAATTTCTAGGGAATGGAAAAAATCAGACATAAGTAATACTAATTTTCAAAAAAGGCATAGGCACGTATAAGAAACAATATTATAGACCAAAAACAATCGAACAGAGGATTAGAAACACACTTACCTCATACCGACCAAGAGAGAAAGTCGGCTTCAGAAAACACTTTTCTACAACTGATCACTTAGATACACACCATAAATCAACTAATAGAAAAATGTAAAGAATACCAAATCGATATACATTAACTTTTAATCGACCATACTAAAGCTTTTGATTCCATTTTAACCACAATTTTCTAATTTCGGCCCAGAAAAATCAAGGAATTTCCAGGAATATAGGGAAGATCATAGCTGATAATATGTACTCCAACCTAAAAAGCTATAATTATAACTGATGTCATAGGTGAATATTTTGAAATTGAAAAAGGAGTCCGACAGGGAGATCCACTATGACCCATACTATTTAATAGCTTATTAGAAGAGATTTGTAGATCTTTAAACTGGGCGGAAAAAGGAATACACATTCGAAGAGAGTATCTTTAAAAATTTGAGATTCGCAGATGATATCATCTTAGCTTCTAACAATCTTCTGCAACTAAAGAAATGGTAGCAGAACTTTGTAAAAGGAGGAAAGAGCGGGTCTAAGAATCAATGCGGAAAAAACTAAACTGAGAGAGCTATACAAAAGTCCCCATAGCGGTGGAAGGAGAAGATTAGATAAAGAAAAGAAATTAAAAAAAGAATAACAATAGGATGGAACAAGTTTTGGAGTCTGAAACATATTTTTAAAAGACAAAACACTAACAAAATCAAAAGTACAATTATTCAACGAAAATATTACTTTAACAATAACATATATAGCTCACAGACCTGGGCAACAATGAAGAACCAAGAAAAATAATTCAATATAATACAAAATAAAATGAAAAGATCCATACTGAACTTGAAACTACGAAACGAAGTCCCTCTAACAACAATACGAAACAGACTACAAGTCGTGTATGCATTGAGCCAATAACTTTTACGTACAGGCTCGCAGTCAACCTCTGGTATTACAAAGTTGGCCAAAATTCGTCCTTTTTCAAATACACGTAGTGTTGGGTAGGGTGGGAGGCAAATGAAGTGACCAGTAAATGAAATTCCGTAGCAAGCTATCTAAATCTAGAAGTCCGCAAGAACTTTGCTACAGTACGAGTATGTAAGCCTTTCTTCCCATCCTCGAGAGAGAATAAACTTCTTACCACGGCGGTAATCATCTTCAGGGCCGGTTTCAAGTATTTTGCCACCCTGGGCTGTGGTATTTTTGCCGCCTTCCTTTTTTACACCCCCTCGCCTCTCGAAAAATTGAGATCGCTGATTTTTTTACTGCCTTAAAATTTTGCCGCTCTGGGCTCTGCAGCCCAGCCAGCCCATAGGGTAAAACTGGTACTGACAATCTTCCTCATATATATCAACATGAAAACCAGAAACGTCACCTTCTCTTCCTCCACCTTCACCTCCTGACCTCCTTCTCCTTCTCTTTCTTTTATTCTCGAAGAAAAATGGAACCAGAAGCTCAAAATCAAGGGGCCAAAAGCTAAAATTTCTCAAACTCTTGGTATTTTGACAACGATAAAATTAAGAGATTCCCAAATTATACTCGGAGCAAACTCGAATTATCTAATTTGATAACCTCATCCCCTTTCTACCTTTCTACATAATTCATTCGCAAGAACTGAACTGAAATCGAAAATATCGCTGGAGCTTTTTCAAGTTACGTCAACGACAAAAAAACAACAAAAAACAAGTAACCTCGTTACTTGAGTAGGGTTGGCAAAAAAGCAAGCGTCTTGACTTTTTCGGCAGTCTTGAACAACCGATACTTTTATGTTTTATACAAAAATTAATGAATAATTATTCACCTGATCCGACTCTAATAAAAAAATAAATAAATAAATATAGATAGTCTGTACTTGTATTTTTCGACTACAAATTTCCATGAACATTTTTGTCAACAACACAAACACACTTTGCAGACAATTCAATAAAACAATTCTGAAAATAGTTGAAAGAAATAAAAATTTTCATAGAAATTTCTTTTAACAACACGAACGCACTTTGCAGTCAATTCCATAAAAAAATGGTTGGATGAAACGGGAGAAACGGAAACGTCAATAATGAAAAGAAAGTGACTGCAAGAAGCTCATTGCCGATCCTAAAAACTGAGCGATACGAAGATGATAATGACACGAACTTCATCAATCTTGATTGGGCCGATCGTTACGAATCGTAATGAGTGTATTCGCAGAATCTTACTACATGTACGTCATTAGAACTTACAACAGGTCAACAGTCATCAAGAGCTTTAATAACTCTCAACAGAGTATTCACGAATCTTGATTTTTTGTTCGTTTGTGGCGCCTTCGTATAAGGTTTCAATAAATTTTAATCAGTTCTCTAACGTATTTTAACAAATTTTAACGTTGTCTTAATAATTTAACGTTGGTCTGAAGGTGTGAGTGAAAGTCACTAATGATAAGATGACATCCGAAGACAATTTTAACAATTACTTCTAAGTCTTAACGAGGTCTTACCGAATTTTAACGTTGTCTCAACGAATCTTTCAATCATCGTCAGCAAAGTCTTAACGAATCTTCGTCAGTTTGCAATACTGTTGAGGCGCACTAAAAGAGTATAAACAATTTTAAAAAGTCCTCGTGTGTTTCGATAGGTCTGAATGTTCCCCCCCCCCCAATATTTCAACGAGTCTGAGCAGAGTTTTGGAGTGTTGAAAGATCTTAACACAGAGTCAATTTGGGTCTTAAGCAGTCTCAATGAATCTGTAAAGAGTTTATGAAGTTTTCCCAAGTCCTAATGCGTTTAAACTATTTCTAACGCAGATTACTAACTACATAGTTGCATAACCTTGTTTTTACGAGTATCAATATTTATGTTGACATTCTTCACGTTCTTTTATTTAATCCCGCATGTTCTCAAACCACTCATCTGTCTCTCATTTAAGTATTCGTAATTATATTCGCTACGGGAGGGGGAGCAGGCGATTGAAAAAGACCGTAGGCAGCAGCAGGAATTCCTCAGGTTATAAGTTTAAAAGTGCATATTTTTAACAATTTCAGAAAGATATAGCGTGAAAAAAATAATAAATTGCGAAAAATCGCGATAAAATTCCACCGCATTTGGCCCAGCATTCTTAAGGACTAAAGTTCGGTTTGTTTTGCAGTGAAAAATCTTCTCCCTCTCTCCAAAGGGAAAGTGGGCGGAAACGTGTTACCAACTTCAGAATTACAAAATAATGGAAACATACAGAACGAAGCATCTAAATACGAGTATTTTGGATTGTCGAGTTCGAGAATGGAATCAGAGTTTCGATCCAACCCAGATTTGGGCCTAAAATTCGACTTTTATCCTTTCTAAGAAGCCAGTTTTATTTTGTTGAAAAAGTTAAAAGGTGTATCGGAATAGAGTTCCCTTTTTAGGTCGATGAGTTTGAAAATTCTTCTCTCATACCTATTTGATCCGATTTAGATGTGGGCCCTCAAAATTCAAATTTGATTCCTTCGAATGGACCTACCCTTTGACTTTGATCAGAAAAATTTGGCAAGGTATCGAAATAGAAGTTCTTGGGGTCACCGATTTTCAAAACTCAATCAGATTTATTATCCAACCCTTATTCTCAAAGAGAAAAAAGGTTCTTCTATGAAGGGATAATTTCCCTACTTTCCTCGATAAAAGAGAAAATTTTCTCTTTTTTGTAAGGATGGAATGAAATTCATTTTATTTGCAATAGGAAAGAAGCCATTTTTTCTCATTTCTCAAAGTTCTTTTACCCAAGAAGAATCGACTTTGTTCATTATTCTCAAAAATAATTAGGATAATTTATTGTACCGTCTTTGAATAAAAGGATCGCATTTCGCTTATTCGACAAATATAAAAAGTGAAATAAATTTATTCTTTATTCAATAAATAATAATAATAATAGCGAGAGATCTTTTTTTCCCTTTTTTTTACAGGGGAAAGAAAGGATTTTCATTTTGGTCATCTCCGTTCAAAAAGTTACTTATTGTTCACAAAGTGAAACAATTAATCTTTCACAAGAAAGATTTATAGGTAACTGAATAGATAGATAGGTAAGTAGATAGACAGACAAGTAAGTAGATACTTATTATAATTTCCTCGCACGATAGTGTATACTCGTACAAAAGCAGTATTCAAACGAAATGATACATATACAAAAGCGAACCCAACAAATTTTCTAATTTATACGCTGTTCAACCCTCTCATTGATACGGTCTCACGTCATTTGTCTCCCTTTTGCCATCAGCTCCCTTTTATTCATTTCGCGTTTCATCCCGTCGCTCGTCGATCGCGTTAGAATTTAGATTTAGATGAATTAACTTATGGTAATCGCGAACATACGACGACAGTGTAGTCCAAATAATTGTATCGACAGACGTATACGATACAATTACAATTTCACCCTTATACCAATTATATTTCTTCCAAACACCGCACACCGCACACCGCATACTGCCAACTGTGGGCTTACTGCCCACTATGGGCTTATACTGCACTCGGCTACACTGCGCGCTGCTGCCTTTGCCTACGTACGAATACGCGTACACTACTACACTACTACACGTACACCCGCTGCCCTCTGCCCACTACTCGCTATTCGTTACGACTCGACTATGCACTCGTATGTGTAGTTAGGCGGTACGAGTAGAGAAAAAAAAAATCCGCATATCGCGTTTTCAACACGAACGTCGAATTATTCGCGCGGATTAAATTTTGGTCAACTTCATTCGCATTTTAGCTTCTTTTTTTTTCATCGTTATCCATCACCCATTTTAAATCCGTCGCGTTATTATTCTACGTTCTGAATATAAAGAGGCCGTTGCGTGACCACATTCAAGCGGCAGGGAGAAGTAACTTTATACAATGTAAGAATAATAATTTACATCTTCGATTCTTAAAGAGGTCTTCATTCTGGTATTCGTGCGTCCACATTTTTGTGAACGATGAGGTACCTAATATAAATAAATCTGTCAGCGATGGACGGGGGGGGGGGGCTAACTTATCACATCCAAGCTGATCGAGTTGCTCTTATATTATTCATTTCCACGAGAATGCCTGGCAGTATTTTTTTTTCTATTAATAATTCGATGGCTTCGAACTTTCATGTTGAATATACGAGTTCATGTTCAAGATGACTCGATCATTCGCGTCAATATATAGCGTGCCACTCACTCTCATTCGAAAAAGAGAATCTATTCCTTAGAGCAATTTTGGACTCAGAAGGAGGGAGTTAACAATTCTCATATTTAACCGGCGCTGTTTTTCCACGTCCTCGATACGCCGATTGAGGCTTCCATTCAATAGGGTTTCTTTTCCCAGAAAATTTTGTAACGATTACTGCGGTCAGTTCCTTCTCGAAGTGAGGTGCGGTTAATTCTCTCACTTGCAGTTCCTTTCTAGATGAGGAATAGTTCTTGTTTGTCGATTCATAGATCTATAGATCGAACATGACACGTAATAATTACACGTAGGCATACTGTATCACGAGGTGGAGGAAATATCCGGACCCAACCTGAGGGAAAACTTATTAAAAAGAAACGTTACACGGTTTTCTCGGGTTTCTCTTGGAAATTACGATTTTGCACTCAAAAGGTCATAAAAAATATTTGATGATGAAATATCTAGACTCCTGAAAATGTTAGGGTCTGGACAGCATTCCACCTTCTCGGTAATCTGGCATTTTTCTGACCATTATCTGTAGGGATTCTGTAGATGTTCTGACCTTCCTTAGCTCGGATTACAGGAGTGCGTTACCACTCCCAGTTAAAGTACGGGAAAATATTATACACCTGCGTAGGTACATATCTAGAATTCAGCGAAGACAAAAAGTTTTGGGAAGTATTAAATAGCACGAAATAAAAACTGTGATTGAACGAAATGTGAAGCCACGAAAAAGAAAGTTTAAATAACGAGTTTTAAAATTGATATCACGAAATGACTTGCATACGGAATATTATGTTGTTTAAACACGAAAATTATACGTCATCGCGGACAACGTACATACTCGTACTCGTGGAGATAGGAGATACATGAGCTTGAAAGGGATCCAATTTTCTATAAAAGCGGTCATTCAGAATTTTTTCTTCAGTACCCCAGAACCGCCATAGAGGGGAGCTCTGAGGTAATGCTCGAAAGGGTGGATTGCAGGGCTCGGGCTGAGAGCAAAAAAAAAAAGAGGGTGTGGGTAAAAATTACCCTTTTTTACAGTACATTAGAAATTTTTTGACCTATTATTTATGCGAATGATCCCATCGAGACCATCGAGGGGTTTCGAACTCAACGAATTCATTTTTGATATCGATTTGACTGTTAATCTAAAATTGTGACTCCTGAGGAGGGGAAGAATCGAGTCATAGATTTTTATTGCTCCAAAATTTGATTTTGACATTTGTGCGAAATTGTGACTTTGTAGCAAGTATGATGGAGGCCGAGAGTTCAAACTTTTTATTTCGGGTGCAGTAATATCGTGTCTCTTTTTTTCATTGTGTGTAGAAGGTATTACAAATTTTATCGTGTAAGTGAATTATATTGCGTTCTGAAGTTTAAGTTTTCCTTCAAACTTTTTCTTTTTCTGTTTCGTACTTGTTATTGCGCTTGTCATTTATATATTTCGTGCAAACAACATATTTTTTTCGTGAATTCAACATTATGATTGTGGGCCGATAAATGGGTCCCAAAAGTTTTTGCTGAGAAAAATTTTTCACATCGAACGTCGTCCGCATGATTACCTATTAGTTAAAATTTGAAATTTAAGCGCAGACGTAAGTACAGGCGAGTAGAAATAGACGTCCATGATTATTATTCATAATATGTATATACATAAATACGTATAGAAAGAGAGGTCGGGTGTGGGAGAAATTAAGGAAACGGCTGAAGGAAACGCAACTCGAGGAGAAGACAGATAAGCGATTAACTGTAAAATACGAGTTATTTTATGCATACTGTAAGTATAGTGCGTACTAACGCGTTCGTATATCTACTCCCGCGTACTCCAGCCACGCCATGTCGTCGTTTAGAAGTTAAGGGGGAAAAAAGACAGAAAAAAGAAGAAAAAAAACACAAAAAAAATGAATTAAGTTATCGTACAGGGCAATTAGTGTTGCATCGTCTACTGTTGACTGCGTACGTACAAGAAGAGTGAAAGATGGTCGCGTATTTCTTCGTTTGCCAGTTGTTGTTGTTGTTATTGTTGTTGTTGTTACGCCGAATATACCAATACGGCCCCCGAAAGAGTGAGCGAAGGCGGCAGTATAGTGCCCGGCCAGCTGGTGGAAGAGGTGTGGTGAAAAGGGGTCGCAGCCGCCCAAGTGCCGGAAGATGAGCAACGAACGTGCTGCCGCTTGTAAAGATTTATGTAAAACGTGACTTTAACATAATTTTTACGCGGTACCTACGTTATAAACTGTCGCGCCCAACAGATTGTCTGTCGTCTACAGCTATTAACTCGCGCAGATAAACGCAGTTAACACACGGGGTCGAATATTAATTATTATTTATAGTCTTTCGTCAGGAAATGCCGTTTACCGTACACCGTCTAGAATACGCTATGTCCCGAATGAGAGAAGCAAAATTTTTAAGAAACAATTAAGTCCACAGATAGGTATAGATTCCGGCGATTGTTGCTACTCGATGTTAGCGCTAATATTGAAAGAGTAAGGTGCCAGAAATCCCCAAGTTTTTACAGGATGGGCGGGCCAAGGCAAATAAAAAAAATTTAAAAAAAATTGGAAGAGTAGCTGGCGAACAAAAAAGTTTTAAAGATTTCATAAACAATAATTACGTTTTTGCAACAAAAAAAAGAGATATTTTGGGTTTCCAACCCTTTGACACCCCTCCACCCTCCGCGCTCTGTACAAGTCATATTTATAATAGCTGATTACAAATGTATAAGCGGATATATTTATCTGCGGTACTTGTACACAGCACTTACGTAGTTTGGTACAGCGTTTATACCTATCAAACGGTAGTTAATATTCTTCGAGATGGAAAGAAAAACATGCGTAAGTAAACGCGCATTCTTGTTATATTCAGCGTAGATATACCTAATTACGAGAATATGCATTTTTTTTTTTTAAACTTCGTCGAAGTTCCTCGTGTCAGCTGTCCAGATTATTTAGATTGTATAATGACGACACACATCAGGTCGTCCGAAATTTTCGACCGGCAAAAGAAACTGTTCGAATGCTTCCGCAGGTAACACGCCCGGCCTAAATATTTCTATGCACTCTCGCGAACCAGTATCGACTGCATCCCTCCCGTCCTCCGCTTCCTTTCGAAACCGATTCTTAACATCCGAAGATGCGATGATCGCACGACTGGCTCTCCTTCCGGGCATCCCAATAAATTCTCAGATTCCAGCCAAATTTCGGAAAACTCAATCGGCGACACTCTCGCCCACAAGTCGATCTGCGCTTCGCTCGCAACGCTGGCTAAATTCACTCTTCCTTCTTCTAGCCTAAAAACAACCTACTTCTCCAGCCTATATATCCTACTCCGTAGCCTCTCGCTACACTAGCTTACTATTGCTTCTCCTGCTGTCGCGCCTTTGCGCTTTCTCTGGCCTGCCGCTAAGTCAAAGGTTGTTATAACATCCTACGATCGAGCTAAGTCGCGTACCTGGCTGGTTCCCCACAGGTTGCGATTTCACTCGCATCAAACTACAATCGTGTCGCACAGGCACGACCGAAATGAAGACAGAGGCGTTTTTACCGTTAGGCAACCTAGGCAGCTGCCTAGAGCGGCAAAATCCTAGGGTGGCAAAATTTTGAATTTTCAGACCAAAAATTGGTTTAAAGGGTATTAGCATTTCAGCAGCCTAGTTCAGAGTCACCTGGCCATTATAAATTGCGCGCACTTAAGATTCCATGTGTATTTCTATGATCAAATGGGGCGGTAGATTTTATATTGCCTAGAGCAGCTTCTTTCCTTAATACGCCTCTGATGTAAAGGCCTGCTAATATCCCGCGATCGAGCCAAGTCGCGTACCTGGCTGCTTTCCGCCAGGTTGCGACTTCACTCGCATTCAACTATGATCGTGTCTCGCAAGCACGACCGAACTAAAGGGTTGCTAACGTCTAACAATCGAGCTAAATCGCTTACCTGGCTGGTTCCCGCCCGGTTGCGATTTCACCCGTATCGGACTACGGTCGAGTCCTTGCTGACCCGACCGAAGTCAAAGGATTAGGCATAGGCTATCTTTCCCGTCAGATCCTCCCTCTCGGTTCCCTTACGCTCTAGCCAGAGTTTCGAAAAGTGAAATTAGTTAGGCCGTCCGGTCGCCGATCCGACTCGTCCGTACGCCGTGAACCTTATGAACTTCCGCGCTATACTGCCGCCCTACTTTTCGCGAGTAAACTCTGTACTACATTTCTATGTTTATATTATAATAATTGTAAATTAAGTTTTTTATGTTTTTCGTGGCGTTAATGGTTTCGGTACCATATACCTTGTAATCGCATATTTTCTTCAGTATACAGTAATCACCACTCAATAATCGTTCTTGATTTGTTTTCTCTCTGTGCAACACACTCGTTCGTCTCATACTTCGGCCGTTCCCGAACTCTGTATTTAAAAATGTCGACTAGCGACGAGGCACGACCTTCTACCAACCACGAAGCATTCCGGTCACTCCGGAACCGCCGGGTCCCGCTACCCACCGGCCGAACCGCCTCCTCAACGGACTAACCGCACCGGATAGCCCGAGTTTCGCGAAAAGATTTAGGTACCTTGCGATATATGACACCGTAAATATTATGTACTATAGGTGTAGAGGTACGTACAATTAAATTGGATACTCGGTTGGTATGGTATTCTATAATCGGGTTTCAACGACTCCAGATTTGAGCAGTGTACTGTGAAGATATTATTTCGATTAATTGCAACTCGACATGTGTAGTTGTACCTACCTGCTTTAATATCGAAAGTATATGGGATCTAGAATTTGTTATTTATACTATGTGTACTGAACTATATATACAAATGATCAACTAAGCTCCAAAATGAGGTAGTACTTGACCTTTGACGACAAAGTACATACCTACCTAATTCCTCAGACTTCAATCGTATAATTTTTCAGTTTTTATTGTTGGGGGGGGGGGGTTGATCCGCCTAAACACCCTCCCATTTGCACCTATGAATATGTATCAATAAAAAATGAGGGTTCTTTCCGCTTCCAAAACTCGCTGAGTTCAAAATTATGAGTTTCTAGTAGAGGAAGCAGTCTGACGGAGAAAACGGTTGCTAACCGATAGCTGGCACATTTTTTGTATACATTTTCCCGTTTTCCCGAACGCCTTGCTCATATTCTCCGTATAGGAGCTAAAAAGTACTGAAACTATACATATATGTATATATCGTAGTTCACGGACACTCCAAGTTTCTCGCTTTTTCTGGAAAATGTGCTTTCTACAAACTCGATGAGCTTTGAAAAGAAACCCTCAAAAAGCGAGTACAAGGCGAATAGAATTAGGTACCTATAGGTACAAATATTCTCTTCTGTACCCGAAGGTAGGCAGTTTTCCAATTCCGTCTCTAATAAACGATAAGTTCTTTGCTATACATTCGTAACAAAGAACACGAGCTATCTGGAATTTGAGCTTACACAGTGGACATGGGTATGGGTGTGATGGGTGTGCCCATTCTACACATGGGAAGTGCGAGCACCTTCGGCGGATAACTGGGTATGTATATAATACAGTAAAACCTCCACTAACGTACACCTCTTCATAGTGGACACCTCCCATTACGGACAAAATACATACGTACGGTCCCTGCTGAACTCCATTTAAATTAATGCATCGAAAACCTCCAAATAGCGGACCCTCCCGTAACGGACAACGGACACAAAAAACCAGTTCCGTAGCCCCGAATAGACTCTCAGTAACGGAAAATCGAGTGTGGAGTGTGTACATACCCTGTACATGCTTCACACCCGCCTGTAAAAACATGATTTTGTATATATGTTACCGGTAATTCGTGAAAGTCAGGAAATTCATGAAGATACTAGGTATTTTATGAAAAGACGATCAGTTTCAGGGAAAGTATGAAAATCTATTTTTATTTCACATTATTGCTCGGTAATTCACGTAAGCACTAGTAATTTCATAAATTCGCGAAAGGGTTGTAGTAAATGTATGAAATAAATTTGCCATACTTATAAAACAGATTCGCGAATGGGTTGCCGTATATGTAAAAAGTATAAAATCAGCGGGAATATAATCAATTTTGATGAATTTTTCATGACACCGTGAAAATTGGGATCGCGAATACAATTATTATTGTTTGAGGACTCCATCTGGCGTACCAAGACGATAGAAGTTGTCCTAAGTTCTCTCTATTACGCAAGCTAATGAGGGGGAATCAGTCTTCACTCTATTCGCTCTATCAACATCGGGAATCTGAACTCTGTGTCCTCAGTGTCTGGATTGGGAAAGTTAGCATCAAATCGCTCCAGCATTTTCTTCGCTCTCTTCCTTTTCACGTTCTTACTAACTGGCGTTCGTCCACACGAATCACCTAGTTAACGGATATAATCACGTATTATTACACACTCTCATTGATGAGACCAGTAATAACATGAACTGCCTAGTTTTTTCATGAATTTACGAATTTTGCTAATTACCGGTAACATATATATTGCTGGGCAGAGGGGCAGGAATCTGTACATTTCTTTCTTTTTCATATACATATCTTCTTCACTGAACAGTACTGTAGTCAGTTGTTTTTAAGCTAGTATGGCTCCGATTCGAATACTTTTGACATTAAAAGAAAAAGTGAACATGCGATTTTTGCCCCCAATAGCGAACACCTCTCAATAGCGGACAAAATTTATGGTCCCGTGAGTGTCCTTTATACAGAGGTTTCACTGTAATTGTATACCTATACATCGTATTATCGTATTATGTACCTACACAGTGATACCTGGTACATACAGCTACGTTGACGCAGCTCCGAATTAAGGTTAAGGCCGCTTACAAGCACTCGGGCCCCTCAGTCACCTAGCCAGAAAAAATGTTTTCGCTTTAGTTCAGTTGCTTCTTACAGTGCCGTATCTGACTGGTGATGGCATACACGCCAACGTGCATGCTGAAGGCAAAAACGCACAAAATTCGGCCTCCTCTCAAATAAATGGGTCGCTCCAAGCCGGTGCTTTTTGTGCCTGTAGGTGAACCCGGGGCTGCGGTTACCGTTACAAATTTAAATACGAGTAAATAAAATATCGCGGACTCACAATAAGGATACCTAACGCTGCGACGTAACACGAAAGTTGAAATAAACTAACCTCTTTTAAGTTTTTCCAGCGGTTCTGGATGGAGTAACGTAGGTGGGCAAGGAACCGGATGATGATGTGGGTCATGATGCATATGATGATGGTGGTGATGGTGATGATGATGATTGCCTAGCACAGACGATGGTCCCAAGCCAGTCAGACTACTTTCTTGGTGCAACGAAGACGTATTGTCTAACGGAGATGAAAGCGAATGTTCAGGAGCGGCAACGACTACGCTGGGATTCGAGTTATTCGCTAGGGCGACAGCGTGTGCTGCTGCGGCTGCATGAACCGCCGAAGCGTTCGAATTTACGAGATCATGGAGACACAGACTCGACGAGTCCGTTAAATTTTCCAACCGTTCCATCATGATGCTGACGGTGGCGATTACGGGCCTCGTGATTCTCTTAGATACCTTTTGACAGGCTCGATTGTTCCGTTATTGAAGTCGTTGTTTCTTCTGCTGCTGTTGTTGCTTTTGCCGATATTGTCGTTGCGATTATTGCTGTTGATGCTGCTGCTTTTGTTGCAGATGATGATTTACCTGACGCTGCTGCTTCTGCTGCTGCTGCTATTGCTTCTGCTGCTGTTGCTTCTGCTGCTGTTGCTGCTTCTGCTGGTAGTGGCGACGATGTTGATGATGATGGTGACGATGGTAACGTTGTTGCTCTTTGTCTTCCTCGGCGTCGGTACGTTCGTTCTTGCGGTGTTGAGAAATGATCGACCACTAACACTTCGCATTCCATAATATTGTGGAGTGTGTAAGTAAGTATATCGTACTACGCGACTAGATAAATAACTCACATCAGCAGGCTTACAGGTGCGCCTACGTGGTACGTGCAAAATATCGCAATTATAACACTGTTCAGGGTGCGCAGCTATACTCGAAGAATTTTGCACGCAGTTTCCTAATACTCGTATTTTCCTAATATCGACGAATAATTCGCACGATCTACGCTCTCTTTTTGCACATTTATCCGACGACCAAATTCGAAGTAACTCCGTATTTTTATCGTCTTCTTTCTAAAGTTGATACGAGTAGATGAATGATCCGGTTGACTCGGCAGAGTCGCCAGCATATAGCCGAAATAGACCTATATGTATTATTATACGTTCTCTTTTGTAAAAAGCTCGTCTTATTTGTCGAATAGCGTTTCGTCTGCTTCTTGCGGTTTCACTCGTGGCCTATAAATAAAAATAACAATGGGTCCGGAATAAATAAGAAATAGGTACATAATTATATTTGTCCGGATTAACAGAAATAGGTACAGTGAAAACTGTCTCTAGTGGACTCGTCTAATCTGGAAAACCTGTCACTGTGGAAAAAAACATGTGGTCCGTTGAGAAGACCTGTATATTTCAATGTAAAATCCGGGAAACCTGTCTAACGTAGAAGTGGAAACTAAAACTGTACAAAAAAAAACTGTGTAAAATGGAAATTGGCACACGTGTATTTTATTGATTTTTCCATGTTAGCATAGGTTTCTTCAAGGTAGAATAATTTTATTCTGTTATCTACCGTACTGCACTGCAAAAAATTCGTTGCTCCTATATTGAGTAAACTGTATCATCTTCGCCAGTAGTGTTCAGATGTACAGTACATGCATCAATAATACTCATACAATACTGTATAGACCTGTTTTTTTTTTGTTCACTTTTATAATGTGGAAAACCTGTCAGTATGGAAATTTTTTAAGTGGTCTGTTGAGTTTCCACTATAGACAGTATTCACTGTATAAATATTAAAGAGTTCGAATAATATTCGTATCTATTCGTTTATTTGTGACAATCTTTCGTCCCCTCTTCCGCTCACAGTACGCTGCAGTCTGCGCTAGCGAGTCTGAGGACGTTGTTGATAGTAACGTCCCATCGACGAATGCTCTGACAAAGAGTGATCGACAGTTTTTCATTCGTCAACCGTTTAAAATCGACGAATTCTCTAGATTCTTGAAAAATCTCAAATTATGGCGTTCTCTGTGCCCCAGTCTAATGGTTTTCAACATTTGGATAGTAAATTACGTATTTCAATTTAGAAGTATAGTAGATATTTCACCTACCTAAACCAAACTCTAATTATTTGTTTGAAAAAATAGCTTTTACCATAGATTTACAGTACGGAAGTAATATCGCAGTAAACTTATCAAATCAGTCGAACTTATTATAGGGGAACGACGGCTTTTGGTGATCAAAGGCTGATGGGAATCATCGCTTTGGAACGCCCTCTGGTAAAACTAATAAAAATAAAATTCGCGTAGAATGTGTGTTGCGATTCTGTCATTTATCGGGATATATTTTTTTCGTGATTATTTACAGCAAACAGTCCTTCGAGTGAAACGCAATTTTCGTACCTAAAATCTATTTTCTTACCAACACAATGAACTGGTGGTATATTATGTATTCGCAATAGTAATGCAAAAGTAAGGTATTACACGTGAAAGTACTTCATCTAAGCTATTTGTTTCAATATTTTAACGAATTTTATTACTTCAAATAATTCGGGTTATGCTGCCTTGAAAAACATGAGCTAATGGGCAATGAGAATCAATCCGAGCGGGTAATATGCATCAGTCCCCGGTACGTTTAGAGGTTCAGAAGTAACATTCGGGAGGGGCAGGTGAATTGCGAACTAAACGAATGAATTCCGTACCGTATTAGGAAAAGCGACGTG
Organism: Acanthococcus lagerstroemiae; assembly: GCA_031841125.1. Taxonomy (NCBI): domain Eukaryota; kingdom Metazoa; phylum Arthropoda; class Insecta; order Hemiptera; family Eriococcidae; genus Acanthococcus; species Acanthococcus lagerstroemiae. Next base: position 711,367 of record CM063112.1, on the reverse strand, counting down.
TGATTGAAAACTATGGATATTACGCGAAGTACGAATTGCGAACTTGCACATACAGCTCTACCCGCAAGGGGAAGAGCAGATTCCGAACTAATCTAATATTTTTCTTGTCCTCGAGAATATTACTCAATTAATACGTACGAACACAAAATGCAGTTCAAGTTCAATGCAGGACGACGAATCAACGTCATCAGTTGAATAATAGCAGTCCTTATTACGGAATTAAAACTAAGTGTAAGTGAGTAGGGTAAGCCCACGTTAATTGCGGACGCGGCAAAGTTCAAATTTGTGGAAGACATTCAAATGATTGACGAAAACGTTTGGAAATTTTCAAGGAAGGATTACCCGACAAGAATTTGGACAGTTGTTGAGCGCAAGTGTCCACGATGATATTTTCAATTATCTGTATTTCAACGAAGAGAAAAATTTAATTTTCATCTACCTATATACGAGTTGAAAGGGTAGTTCCTGTGGCCGGGTACGGTGTCATAGGGGCCACTTTGGTATGCGTGCATCGCCATACGTCCCACCACACCACCTATATACGAGTATGTTGTATGTAGGTATATGCGTATTGCGTACAGGTACAAATTATGTTCTCACATGCAGATGGAAGGCACAAGTATGTGACTGACCGTCAAAAAGTTGTGAGGCGTATGTTAAATATAGCGGTCAAAAGAAAAGCAAAGGGAGATATGTACATATAAGTCTTTGTCTCAACAAAATGACCAATGTGAAATTCAGAGTCTAGGGCTGTTCACAAGGAATACAGTAAAGAGAATTCAGAGATCCGCAAGTGGATTCGATGGACTTTTGGTTTACCGCTCTTGGCACCCGAAGAAATTTAAACTCTTGTCAATTCTCGCTATCACACTACAAGTACACAGCCCAACTGGTAATCTTCATTCAAGTTGACAAAATTTTTACTAGAATAATGCACGGATTGCCTACTTAACGTTTGCAGGGGAACCGGGTATGCTTTACTGATGTTGTGACGTCACACAAAGGAATTCCCATAAGAAATGAGAGCTTACCCAATCCTATAACAAACATTTTCACTCTATTCCCGATCGAGTAGACATCGACGATATTTATTCTTTGGAAATGTAGCCGATTTATAGAATCTTTTACAATTATATCGATAGGTAACTGCTCCTTGGCAGTTGATATTTGATATATTTTTTGTTGAAACTGTTTTGTACAACCTATACACAAAAGACAAAACTTGACCTGCGCAATCCCGTATATGTATTTTATACCCACACACTTATGTACATGCATGAATACCTATATTAGGTAGGATAAGTGTATTTCGTATTCGCGACGAACCACATTTTCGCGTTTCCGAGTTACGTTTACTACCGTAGCGTTGCTTTTATACTTTTCGTTTGAAGAACAGTTTATTTTAATTTGAAAAAAATACCTCGCTTTATTAACCCACGAGCTTGTTTTCTCGGTGGTAAGTTGGAGTCTCGAATGCCCATCTGCCTGACTGCCTGAGTCTGCGTGAATATCTCGACTCGACGACTCGATAACAGAAAATTTCATATAAAACAACTTACGACTCTATGTACAGTGGAAGCCGCTTATTAGAGACACGTTGAGCAGAACCGTTTTGTCCCAATTAACCGGCTGTCTCAATAAAACGAAGTAATTCTTTTCATGTGTAATCGTTTAGTCATACCACATATTAAATTACTGCGTTCGAGAGTGCAGTTCACAAATTCAGCGTATAACTTACGCACCCAGGCAACCTACTTTAATATCGCTTCCGTTACAAGGAATATCGGTGGATACTCTGTATGAAATTTCGACTTGGTAATTCGAATTCGACAATCGCATCGTAATGCGGGATCGAGGGATCGAAAATAAAATTCAAACATTTAATTGGAATAATCACAAAATCACAATATGTAAATACTCCGATATATTATATATGCCTAGGCGATTGATATGGGCACGTATACGTACGAATATTGCTCCAATACACAACATCCGTATAATCATATGCCTACTTCAGATACTAAAAATGGAATTCCTAATAACAATGTACGCGAACTTATCTACCTACTTCAACGCATTATGCTTACCACGTAGGTATAAGAGGGTTCATAAAATCAATGGCCAATTGTTTGATGTTCGTAAAACCCACTCAGAAACGTGAGTCTACGCACAAATGTTCAGTGCGGCGGCACCGCATCAAATCGAAATCAATTCATAACAGAGAAACGTTCATGAACCTCTCCCCCCCCCCCGAGCGATAAAACTATAATAAATTGATCGATGTCCTTATATTCTAAAAGCGGAAATCTCATATTTTTTTTTGAAACCATCGTTTCTAGTAGAAATCTGTTCAGTAGAAAATTCTTTATCTTCATATGCTACCGAGGTAGAAATCAAAAACATTTTCAGAATCAGCAATCTTTCCTTAAAAACTGAAAACAAAATCATAATTCGAAACAAAAGTAAGCTAAGTGTCCATGTTGGAGTGTGAGTCCTCCGAAGGCTGCGAGTCGGTATACCCAGTCTAAATTTTTTAGTGTCTCAGTAGTAGACTTGACCAATTGCTTTCTTAGAAATTTTAAGACGTTTTCGGTAGGCTATAGATACATAGCTAATATTTGATTTCTATCATTCAGAATGGATACTGAAGCGAAATATTATCAGAAATTATCAAACGAGGAAAGGTAGGTATTATATTAAATAGACTTTTCGGATATTTTCTGGAAGTTAAGGTTATAAACTGTTTAGAAGACTTATTGATTTCAAGATCATATAATGCAAAATTGCTTGGAAAATCGCCAAAGCGAATAAGAATAAAAGGTAGAAAAACCAAGAGTATTGCTCTACGCAGCAAGAACCCGATTGGCAAGAAATTAATAAGTAAATGTACCGTAAGAAAAATATACGTAAACGAAAACATATACGTAAATTTTCCCGTAAATTTAGCGTAAAAATTTGAAATGGAGCGTTCTCATTGCTGGTCGGAGCTTTTGTAAATACGATAAAAAGATAGGTAAACGGGAGCAGGAATTTACTTGTAAAGATTTCGTAAATTCTTGCCGATCGGGAAGAATGCCACGGACTGTCAACTAATGTACCACGTTTTATATTTCCATATTTGTATAAAATTATTGTGATTAATAAATTGGGGAAGTTGATTACCGAATCATAATTAATTTTTAAGCGTATATGTTCGGTCTATACCATTTATTCATTCGCAGCTGTAGTAGAAACTCAATTTTTCTATAATTTTAAGAAAACTACCTAGGTATTTAATTAACTCGACTATTCGCTACATGAATCGGTTATTGGCAAAAACACTAAGCGGTATTTTTATGAAAATCGTTTTTTTGCACAATCAATTTTATATATAACATATATAGAAGGGGATACCGTTTTTTTGGACAATCAATTCTATATATAACATATATAGAAGGGGATACGATGAACTGCATTTTAAAGCTATACCATCTTTTGTAAGACGACTGTGAAACGGTTTTTGTGTCTTCTTCAAAATTTCAAAAAAGCGACTCGAGTAATTTTATCATTGACCGATTCAAATCTGTTTACAATTTCGCGTGTAGAGTTCCGATTCACCGACAATTCATTACCTATATTCGTCGAAAATTCAGTCGATCATTAGGAAGTTAATCATGCTCATGTCAGCAGTGACGTCGTAGAAATAATAATTTAAACCCGTGCGAAATAATAACCCAGCTTTACTCGACGTAAGAATATAGGTACGCGATTATTATAATTAAGAAAATTAGCAGAATTTTTCAAAATATACGGATAGCTTGGGATAGTTCAATCAACTCATCGATACTCAGGCTCAGAATGTGTTTTCTCGTAGCCATGCGAACAATAAAGAATACAAAAACCAGATACCTACGCGGATTTCCCAAATATACCAAAATCATATATACTGACAGATAGCGTACACGTTTAAAAATCTCGAAGTCGACTTGTCGCCCCTGATGTAGCCTATACGAGTATGACTTTGTATAATATAGTTTTTTTACTGGTTCCACTGAGCATAAGTTTACTGCTTATTTCAATTTTTGATTTTGCACGTTGTAAATTTAAAATGGCTATTCTTCTCTTCTTTTTCTTTCTTTTGTTCTTCATTCAAATTCATTTATATGTATACCAGTGTACAATGTTATACTCGTATAGTTACATTCTTATAGTCAACTAGATAAATTAAGACAAACAGTGTACTTTCGGCTTGGCCTATACCTCAGGGCAGTGGCGGATCCAGGATTACACTTTGGGAGGGGCTAAATGTTGGAGAAAAAAAGAGCAAACAAAATTTTTTTATTTCATTTTATACAGTGGTGAATCCAGGATTACACTTTTGGGGGTGGAGGTAAATGTTGGAGAAAAAAGACTAAAATAAGTGGAAAAGCGAGTAAATTTTTTTTTTGGGTGGGGGCTATAGCCCTTTATTTCCCCCCCCCCCTGGATCCGCCACTGCCTCAGGGTCAAACGGAGGCTTCCAAGGCTTCCGAAGTTTTACTTGTGTCACGCCATTGCCAAACTGCGAGGAAGTGAAGACTTTGTCACATGAAATCTGTAGGATTTCAGACGGCAATTCTACTATCCATACCCCTCTCTGCTTCTAACTGTTCACGTCGTGAGATCTTTTAAGACAGATATTACCACCATTCCAGAAAGTTGTTCCCAGTCATTCAATAGAAAATACCTAATAAGCGTGAATGCAATCGGATAGTATAGATATTAAACCTCTTCCAAAAGGTCGGTGCCATGTAGCCGACCTGCCGAGGAGTGGATTTGCTGTAAGAGACGGCACATGACATGGAAGAAGTTTAGTTCCTATTCGTCAGTCAATCAGCCAGTGAACATCATGTACGCGATGAGAGATTAGTTGCGTTTCCTATTTTTCAATAAAAAATAAAAATTTCAGTATTAGGTTACTAATTTATTTAAGATATTTCAGAAGGACACGTCGTCTTGCTCTTGATAAATTAGGATAGAAGATAACCCCAGGCAGGGCCAGATTGGGTCTCAAAAACTTACTGGGAAAGTCTAGCTGGCACCATTAGTTCGAAAAAAGTTTAAAATCATACATCATTAACCAAATTATACGCTTAATTTTATGAGAAATATATGCACATACATAAATTCGGGTGCCAACATACAAGCATTATATTATATGAAATTTTCTGCAGAGTCAATTTTAACTCTTCAACTCAGACAGTGCTCAAATTTGAGAGAATACTGGAACTTTGTTTCATGAAAAAAATATACTTTTTGAGAATTGGTAAATCAGTGATTTCTACGCAGCTGAATATGAATTCGCAAACGACTATCTTGTTCTTTCCTCTACCTCTGCCCCCCCCCTCTTCCATCATTTGAACAAGCCTTTCCTGCAATATTAAAGTTATCTGACTGCAAATAAATTATGAATAATTCGAAAGCAGGCGATTTGAACAAATGAGCGGAATTCTTTCAAGTCCAGTATATCAGTTCCTTAAAAAAAAACAAAAAAAAAACAAAAAACATACCTGCCGAATTGTTTAAGATGATTTAAAAATTTTTCAATTCGATTTTCTATTACAGCTGTTTTAGCCAATTATTACTGATGAGGTGTTCAAGAAAGTATAAAAATGCAATTTGGAAAAACTAAAAAATCCTGCCCCTTCAAATCAGCGGATCTGTAGACACACCTAAATGAGGCACTGACACATAGGTGCTCATCAGGTACCAGGAGGTACATGACCGCGTAACATTTCGCGCCTTGACATCGAGCGTAATTCAGGTATGCATCCCAGTATGGTGTTGTAGGATTTTAAGGACATAAAATGATTTTTCCGAAAGCATCCAGGTCAAGAAAACATGATGAAACTAAAAATATGTACGCGATTTTCTTAAACTAAACATGTTTTCACTTCAAATGTCGAACTCCTAGACCTTCCCAGGTTTTTAAGCTAAAAGCTCTACGTAATCTTGAAATGTTTAGTATGACATTCCCTATCTAAAAAGTCAAAATTGATTTTCGCATTTTGTATGCTTTTACTACTGGGTATACTTCCCCGACATGAATTCAGTGGTTGATATTTACAATCTGCAGCCGTGTAAGCCGTGTTGTTGATAGTTTTCAACTTTAACTACCCTTTTCCGAAATAGCCCAAATATTATCGTCCGGTACATTCTTAACATGTTTTAATTGCGCCCCATGAGAAGAAAAAAGATGTGTGAGTTCTGTCCCGAGTGTAAAGAATAAAGATGAACGAGTTGCGTCCTGCTTCTCGTCACCAGTCCTTCCTACTTTCTACTTGTTTTGTGTACATTTGATCTGTATGGCAATCATCTTTCGATTTTAAAAATGATCATCCGGGACATCATCATTTAGATCCCACCGCTCCCCTGATTCCAAAAATATGATATCCACCAATACTCCAAAAATGACCTTATATTAACGATTGAAGCGCCATCTGGCGGACTGCTGTGAAATACGGATTAGAATAGGATAAACAGGATATTAAAATAAGAGGATGTTGGAAATTTTCTATTTTATTGAAATTTTCAAGCTAATTTTGTCTTGGAAACTACCTACATGTTGTGTACTGGGGTACGTTCCCCAGAAAATCAGACAAGAAAATAACATTTCATCGGCTTTGCACTTTTTGTTTTACTTCAAACTTCTTGGCTTAATGCGAGCATCTATTAGTACAAAATTTTGGTGGTCTACATTTCTAAAAAATGTATGTTAAACGAAATAGCATACGTGGTAGTTCTTATAGAAATAGGCGACTGATCTACTTTGAACGTGAATAAATTATCTGGGATTCAAATTATCTCTTAAAGAGTTGATTTCATAATTCAGTAGGAGTTGATGTAGAAAAGTATTATTTGAACATGGACTATCAACAAAACGTAGACTACTGAGATTTTCGGGAAAAAACATTAACCTGTACATTTTAAAATAGTTGCAACACGTAAACCCAGCGATTTAAAGTTCGTGGATAAGTAAAAATATTTGAATTTGAACATTTTGTGTTATTGAAAATTTTCGAGGCCTCAATACATATACCTACAATCTGTATGTTTGTTTTCTTCGGACGCAAATGTACCCTACATGTGGGACGGAACTCGTACATCCTAATTTTTTTGCTGAGATGCAAATCGAACATCTTCATTTTTAAGCCGGAACGCAACTGATACGAAAATGGCTTTTCGGGACGCAACTGGCAAACTACCGATTATCTTATCCCCCACAAAATAGTTTAGGATTCATATTTTCAAAATCATTTCTGCGAGACCAAAGTATAAAAATTCGCATTAAAACCTGAGTGGGTCATATTATGAAATGCGTTACTATGTTCAAGATAGAAACTCTTTTGGACGAGGCTATTAAAAATAAAAAGGACTATTCGAACGAATGCAGATACCTATATCTTGAAAAATAGTTCGAATCAAACGAAAGGTAGTCAAATAAAAAGTATGTTTTTCTCTCAAATTTTCTGTAAAATTGCCTGCTTGATACTGTGCATGTACCTAGGAGATATAATCCACGAATTTGAATCAGCGGAATTCGCTGGTTTTTCAGCTTTAAGTATACCGATCACGTGATCACTGATTGAGATCACCGTATATACGCTGCGAATTAGCACATATACGCTCTGATTTGAATCACTGATCATGCGATCGGTACACTTACCCATAGCTACAAATCCAGCGAATTTTGTCGATTCTTTAGAGAGTAAGTTATGTACATGGTTATTTTAGATTTGAAAACAGAAATTCAAAAGTGTAATGTGTAAGTGTGTCATTGATAATGAAAATTTAGGTGGGGTAGGATAGGCGCTACTGATAGAGCGAGGGGTTAGTTCAATCGCCCAAGCTTAACCCGATTTATGCGAACTGAATGCTATATTACCGGACGCGGTTAAGAACTGAGGTTACGTATGTATCGCGGTAAAATATTTTCTCGTCTCAGAATCGGTTGATGTTTAATCTTTGGGACACTTCAGCCAAAGAACTGCGATTGCAATTCTCTACATACACGAACGAATGTATCTTCGTAATAATATTACATAAAATAGGTACATATTCTCGATACGCAATAAAATACATATTATGCGTACCGTAACTTGGGGTTACTTTGAAAGTTTTAAAATATATTTTGTTTAGTTGCAAATCACCGACCTGAGCTAGAAAAAACCTTAAATGGAAATGAATAGAGCTCAGTGAACACTATAACATGGCGCAAACATGAATTGTCTGTCAAGTTTCTGTGAGGCGCAATCCACCAAAGAAAGACCTTTCAAAGTTAGACAGGTTTTAAGGTTACTGTGAAGCCCCCTATTTTTTTAAAATAGAATTCGATAGATTTCCAATTAAATAACTACCATATCAAATTTCAGCCCATTCGGTGAGGAAACGCTGGAGATATAGGCCATAATATGCTGAGAATCGGATAAAACTCGAAGAAAGAAACATCAATTCATCTGCTATTTTATTGGATTGTTTTCAACGAGGTATATAAAATACTATCTACTTTCTAATGAAAAAAATAAACTTTATAAACCACCTCATTTGATCTTTTCCGACGAGGTACTAAACTTTCTGATAAAAAAATTAATTTAATAGGTAGATACCGAAAAAATAAACCGAGATGACATTAAAGAAATTACAACAAATGAAAAACGGATATTGTTGGTACCTAAGTATTAGTACATTCAATACACAGATCTTCGAAATCTACACACTCCTCATAGCTTCACTGAAAGCACCGAATGCACTGAATCCATTCCTGAAAAGTTAAATTAATTTCATTAATTATCTAGGTAGGTATCTACGAAATTTTTGTAAATTTTATTTCACAATTTCTGAAATTTACCTCTGGTTGTTTCTGTAAGATTCGTGGCAAAGAGTACATTTATATATTCGATATTAGCGTCTTCAATTTTTATTTTATTTTATTTTATTTTTTTTTCGAGTTACATTTACGAACTCTCGCTTTTGTTTTATCAAGGCTCGTAGAAGAGGAAGGTACAGAAGTGGTTGATTTAGTAGTTTTGGTTCTCGCTTTTTTCGCTTTAGTTTTGCTGGAACTGGAAATATTGGCGCCATTATTTCCACTGACAGCTCCTCCATCATTCGCACGAGCTGAATCGCCATTCGTCGAAACAGAAGTACCAGGAGCAGAATCGCCATTCGCCAAAACTGAAGTATTAGCATCCGAGTTCAAAGTATTCAAAGGAGCTACGTCGCCATCTACATTCGATTCATCTGATACAGCACTTATAACAGCGCCGTTTTGTAAAATTACACGCCTACCCGGAACGATTTGAACTTTTTTGGGCCTTCCTCTGGCAGGAGTGTTTACATTTTCGGGACCAAAACGTTTCACACTAAGTGAAAATCGATCAAATGTTGAGAAATATTCGACGACTTGTCCGGTGTTGGCAATTTTTTCAAAACTGCGGCTGGCTGAAATGGAACTAAGCCACATGCCGTAAGACCACTTTTCAAGTTTTGACTGATACGATCGTGATGCAATTCTTTCTTATTCAAGATGATGGTATCCATACGTTCGACGGTGGATTTTAATAATTTCGGGAAATGATATTTTCGTATACTTCTCAATTTCGGATTCCTCTTTTTCATTTCTTCTAATACAAGCCGCCAAACCACCTTCATCGCACGAAAAAAGCGACATCTAAAGGCTGGCATAGGTGAGTACTATTTGGCACAGAACATACGAAGTGAATGTTGATCTTTAAACATTCCTGGATGATTTCCACAGTAAAATGAGTTGCCAGGTTGTCTCCTTAATAATACGAGTTTCCCATTTAATCGCTTCGCATGTGGTAAAAACGTGTTGAAAAACCAGTCGTTGAACGTGATCGTATCCAGCCAGCCACTTTTTGTGCACCCACAATTGGATCCGAAATTGCAGCATCTATCCGTGCAGAAAGGGGCATTTTTTGGACCATTTTCTCGCCATTGATCGTAGACATTTTCGGCCTTGTAAACAACATATTATAGCGAGAATAGACACCCGCTGGCTGAGCCGCAAACCAAAACAGTCATTCCAGCTTTTTGGAAAAATTTTCGACTCTAGTAGGATACTTTTGCAACTTGGAAAATGAACAACGAATGGAATTATTTAGGTACCTGTGTAAACATTCCTCAATTTCAGGGCCGTAGGTAATGCAGGAGCAAGGGGTTTGCGAAATTTTCGTTTTTGTGCAGGGAAAACTGGAAAAATTGAACTTTGAGTGGGAAAAAATTCGACCTCAGTTTAAAATTTTCGATTTTTATCTCTTCAAAGAAGTAGTTTCTTTGATCCAACGCTACCTGTAAAATTAGTTTCATCAAAATTGAATATGTTCGTTTGTGGAACATCCTTCGATGTTTTTTCAATTTCACTAACGTATTTTTCAAGCGAACCAGAACTTTGGCGCGCGATCGATTGATGCAAGCAGCTAATCATCTGGCGATTTCAACAAACTGATGACGATTTTAGGAGTCCTCTTGTACCCAGTCGTCACCTAGCAGAACACCGTCTCGAAAAAGAAGGTTTTTTTTACATTTTTCTTTTATTATTTATTTAAAAACACGAAGCATTCGTAAAAAAGTTCTAGGTATAAGTACTAGGTTTCAGATTCATAAAAACTGAAAACGCAACAACTGCCAGTACATAATGTTTAGTAAGGGTATACGAAAAGTTGTCGCGCGAAATTGATCGCGCAAAAATTTGTCGCGCGAAAATTCGTCGCTACGAAATTTTAAAGTGGGTAATGTTATCGCGAGGAAGATGATGACGAAGAAATGTAGTACCATACTTGCATGGCCTGCTGAACAAGTTTATGCACTGTTTGAAATGAGAAACGCTGAAATGAGTAACGATAAGTGAGAAAGAGCAAGTAGTGTCAGTATAGCGAAACAGAAACGGGTAGTTAGAAGATACAGAGCAGAAGGTATACCTATTACAAAATAGACCAAAAATGTATATGTTGCTACATAGAAGTTCCTTAAAATTATTAGTAAGATCATTTTAAAATCAATTAATCAAGTTCTCATAATGATGGACAGATGACTCTACTGAAGAGATTATATGTAGTAACCCCGTTGTTTACAAATATCTAATCATTGTAATTGTATTTCATCAAAAAATGTTAATTAGCTGTCAATTCACTCTCAACCCTTCCAGCGAAAGGTTATATCGGCTAAGATTAATAACATTCACTAACTCACTTTTGACCAACTGGTGAAAGAGACATACTCGTACACGGTTTGCCCTCTTATAAATAATTTTTTTCCTCATTCGCGGTCAATTTTCCCCGCGACCAAATTGTCGTTATTCTAATTTCGCAGCGACGAATTTTCAGCTTTCGGTTTTCGCGCGACGGAATTTTCCTGCACCCGTTTAGTAAACAATCTTATATCCAATATGGACATAAGGTATCCCCAATCTCCGCCAATTCCCAAACATTCGATGAGTACTTCCTCTTCTGATAACGTTAAGACTGCTTTAGCTTCTAGCTCCAGGAGGACTTGGATGGTCACCGTGAGATTTATTATGCAGTGTACCAGTACCAACTTATATTGTACCTATGTTTTTGATGCCGTTAGCAGGCTCATACGCCCCTCCGCCACTTCTTCAACGCTTCGTCTAGAGTTTCGTCACTGTAGTTCTTGTATGAATGAGAATCAACCTTTTTTTTATACGTTCGTGGCATCTTCCGTAAAATAAATAATAGATAGTAATTTGATCAAATTGATAGAAGTATAATGGAGCTTTCAAAGTTACCCGATACAGTTCAATGTCAAATACACGGAGAGAAGGCAGCAGTTTTGCACATAAACAACTTCGCGTTATTTTCATCTCTAGAGATGTCCAAATTTGTGTATAAAGTTACTTACCGTCCACAATCAGATTTCGCTGAGGAATCTTCCAAGATATATATGGTACGTTTTTTCAGAAAAATTATTCATAAAATTCTAATCATTCCGACGTATTTATAAAAGCACTTGTTGATAATATGTTTCGTGAAAATGTAACCGCCCAACTTCACTCTACACCTCATCTGTTACCGGCGTCAAAAAGTCATTTTATTGGCCATCACTAAAGTGCGCTAAGTAACAAAACCTTCAACTTTCAAAGTTACCCCGGGATTTCAAAGTAAAACTCCAAGTTATGGTACATACTTATCAGGGACGCAGTTAACGGGAGAAGCGAGCCCTCTACAAAAAAATAATTCAGGACTGCAGCGAGTAATTCAACGAGTTGGAGTTGGCAATTTATCGAAAAACACAAGCTGATGGAAAAATTGAATTAGATTTTCAAAATTTGCAGGCAGAGAAATTTATTAAACATTTGTTTCGAGTAGGTACTTAGTTTATTCATTTTAATACAACAGCTGGCAATTTGACGAATGAAAACTGACAATTTAACCAATTAAAGTTGGCGATTTTTCAAATTCGCATGTGAAAAGTTGGATTGACTTCTAATCGACACATTAAAATCAGTTCATTTTGGATAATATCGTGACCATACTAGTTCAGTACCTGTCACACGCACACTGTAATTACTACATAATATCAGGGTAAACACTCACATTTCGGGAATTGAGCACTCAAATCTCTCAGACATCTTTTTTTTTTTTTCTTTCTTTCTTTCTTTCAATTATCAGGTACTTATTCAAAACGGATTGAAGCGATGTAGAATGATTCCTTCCAATTGTAGTTATGGGCTCTGATTAGGTTCTAGGTACTTGATTTTATGGTAAGTAATCTATACTATTTTCTCGAAACGCTTTTTCATTGAAGTCAACTTTTGGTTGCCTCTGACAAAAATCACGAAGGCGTCCTTGTATGAAACGATACGCACATAGAAGGACACTTCCTCCGGCGAGAGAAATAAAATTTTAGCAGACGTTGAAATCCTTCAAAAAAGTTTCTCATTTTCTTTAGAATACTATAAAGTATTTTACAAATTAAGAGCATTCGATTACAAATGTAAGAGAATGATTTATTCTCAAAATTAATGTTCATTTATATAACCTTAGAGAATATCCCATAGGCGGATCCAGGGGCGGGCACCCCCCCCCTCGAGGATCCAACGTTAAAATTTAAAAATACAAAATAACTGGCCACTAGATAATTTGTAATTAATATTAGTATTATCTATTATTCACGTTTTATATTTTCAATCCCCCACTCTTGAGAAAATCTTGGATCCACCTTTGGAATATCCCCTCTCCTCCTGAAGAATGACAAACGTAAGAATTGGCTATTTGAAATGACATTTTCAAGTCACCTCCCCCGTTACGGCCTCGATACTTTTGATTTATCAACTCCCGAGTACTTAAAGCTAAAAACAAGACCTGTGATTGAACGAAGATCACGTGATTTATTCTAAACCTATTAAGAAACGTTTTATATAGGCTCTGTACCTTCTTGATCCGTAAGTGCCCATGCACAGGAGATACCCTGTGTATGAATAGTACCTAATACCTACCAGGTATAGATTTATATTAGATATACTATGTGCGTAATGCAGTCCCCCTTACCTTCCTACACACCAAAGTAAGGCATTAAATATACCAGAGTCAGCTATCCAACTTTATAAAATCTGTAAACATCTGAAATGCTTGATGAATCTTACGTGAAAAAGTTGGAAAAGTGAATTTCGTTCAACTATACATATAATGCATATTTGGAAGTCGACTTCCTATAGTTGTCCAAATCGTACCTGCTGAGATATAGTTGCTGTTATTCAGGCCCGTAGCCAGCCATTTGTGACTCGGCAAGTTTTTAACCTTGTCAAACGTAGCATCTACGGGGACCACACAAACGTCGTTAATTCGTCATCATGAATTGATAAATTAGATATTAAAAACTGCTGCGTCCAAAAAGGGAAAACATATCAGCTGGTCAAAAGATAGACAATCATTTTTTCGCTAGACGGCGGGCAAGTGAATGTCGTCATATTAGGCATTGCCCGGTCTGCCTGGTCGCTAATTACGGGGCTGCTGCTATTACTGGAGTTGTCGTATATATTTTAAGAACGAAATGAACATATTCTCTATACCTCGTATCTTAAATTCAACTTGGAATATGTCGGTATTAGAGACACACAAATTGCTGGAAATATGGCTACACCCTATATAGTTCTTATACATGCGGGTGATCATAGAACCCATTGTCTTCTTATCCGAATCGAGCCATTAGATTTTTCAGCGAAAGTTCGGGGTGCTATTACTTACAAATCAAAATTAATAATGCGACCTTCGTTCGAAATCCACGATGTTAGACTATAACGCGGTATAGTTTAATTTTCAAATATATGTTTGTATGCTTTCTCAGGAAGCCAAAAACGAAAAGTAGATAAGTAATACGATTTTGGAAACCTTATTATTCTAAACTGCTAAGAAGGTACCTGTCTATAAAAATTAGAGATTGAAACGTTCGGAGAGCAGTGTATAAGTACGTACACCTATTAGTAGTACTTATTCACGAACAGGCAGGCTGTGACTTATACAGGCCTGCGTAAAGGGGGGGGGGCATCTGAATTAACGATCAAGATTTTATTTGGGCCGCAGTATATTTTGTGTATAGTGCATGCTCGCGGGTACAAGATATATTTATCACGAACTTACCCGGAATACGATTGTAATAGTCGAACATACTGATGCGAAGAATTAGCTTCGGATTCGTTGGTTACTGGCACCTACGACAGCCAGTTACGCGTAAATGTAGGTATTATTGTTCGACAGCCTGTATGCGCGCATTAAATTCGCATTTAGGTAAATTTCTATTCGCGGATTCTTCGACATTTGGCCGAACAGGCAGCCTACCGACAAAACGCGCAGTATTATTTCGTAGGTTTTACGCTGTACCTAGTCTAAACCTAGGCTTGAAAACGAACACGTGTCGTATCGACGCGATATTTTAACAATTACACGTTCGTAATAATACATATAGGTAATCGCGTATTTTATAGACCTAGATATAAGTGTATGTATACTTGTAAAAAAAAAAAGCGCATGGGTCACAATTACTCGTTAGGTATTATATGTACCTACTTAGCAACCTAAGTTACTTACAATTTAAGTGCATATAATAGATAACTGCGGGTATCTATGTAGGTATTATTTGAATTTGGAATACGCGGTTACCTACATCGGGACGCAAAACATCCGATTTCTCTTTAATCACACGTAGGTATATCAGTCGCGAAGCTGTACGTACGGCACCTAATATTTCTATATTACCGATTTACGGCGTTATAATATGGACACGAATTAACGCGAGCACATCACTCAATACAAGGTCCACGTAATAACACTCAGAAGATAATCGCGCACAACCGATCGCGTTCGCTTCATTTTTTTTTTTTTTCTTATATAAATTTTCGATCGCGCCGCAAAAAATTTAAGCAAAATGAAATTAAAAAAATGTAAAATGTGAAAATCGCGGATAAAATGGAAAATCGAACACTGAACAATCGCGCCGATAACAAAAATTTTTCTCACCTAAATAAAGGTAATGAAATATTACACTCGAGATGAACACATACCGGCGTAAATGATTCGAACAATGTGAAAAATTGAAGGTGATAGATAATTAGTTACTCGCGATAGTTATAATTGTAAAAAAATTATTTGCGCCCGAACACATGCAAAAAATTAAAATAAAGAGATGGAGAGATAGTTACACGGCATATGAAAGAGGAAAAGAGAGAAAATATGTGTATACCTGTATGTGTGTGAGAAAGATACACGGAGTGAAAGAGAAAGAGTGCGAGAGAGAAAGAAAGGAAAAAAGAAGAAACGACAGAATAGAATATATGTGAGCGCGTATGAAGAAGAGAGAGAAAGTGAGTGACAAGAGTGGGAGGAGGTGAGGAAGAAAAAGAGACGAGTGAGAGAGAGAAGGAGCGAAAAAGGCGGAAGAGAAAGAGAAAAAGAGAACGCGAAAGAGAGGAAGAAAAAAGAGCAGGAAATAAAAACGTTGATATTATAATGCGTTCGGATATAGCTGCCGACGATACAGCCTATTTGATCTCATTGTCTTAACTTTAACAAATTGACCTCGGATTATTTGGCGGCCGCAGTCTGAGCCGTAGGCTTTAAGAAAAACCGTTTTGATAGAGATACTCTAACGTGTAGTAGTCTAAAGCTGGGAGCTTATGGTATAGAGAGAAGGCAGCGTCGATACCGAAAGCGGCGTCGGCGGCGCCGCCAGGGGGAGTGGTAGATTATGGTAGCAGCGGGTGGCAGAGGAATCGGTGGCATCGGTAGTGGCGGCGTCAACGACAACATTACGCCACTGCGATACGATAAACAGAAGATGCGGTGGTGTATGGAAGATTGGAGGGCGGCCCTAATTTTACACGGGGCGTACGCAATACAGACCGCTATACCAACACAGTCCCTACAAGCTATGTAGTATATTACATATACATGCGCATGTATGTATAGCTAGTCAGTCACGGCCACCACAGCACTCACACGCCGCGAATGAGAAAATATTATTAAAAGCGATAACGGGGGGGAGATGGTAAGTAGAGCCGTGCAGCCTCTGCTTGCCTTCGCTGTCGGCGACTCGTATGGCTACTACTACAACACTACTGAACAAAATGAAATGTTTGGTTTGCACAACGCATTTTTTAAGAAAGTGATTCGTGAGTACTTTTCAACGCTGAATACAGTGCCGTCGGCCGTTTTTCTCTATCACGTCAAATTTTTTTGATCAAAAAATATAAAAAATTCAACTAAATGTGTTCAAAAGGAGGTTTAGGAACTGAATGTGGTCACACTGATTCGTGTTGTTGTGTGTAGTGGTGTGTATTCCGTCTGTTTGTTTTCTGTTATAGTGGTCTGATAACACTAATAATATCAGTCAGTGGTACCGCTTATTCCACTGCAAAAACAAAATGGAAACTAATTTCAGTCGTTCAGAACTCCGAATTGTGACGTGATAGAGAAGAATGGGTCGTAGTATCGTGTTTCGCGTTAAAAAGTACCTCAGAATTACCTACCGAAATGCGTTGTGAAAAATAGTTGTTCAGTAGTGCAATGAATACAGTAGGTGCTAGGTACCTACGCCCTCTATACTACATACATATATGTATACCTAATCGTTGTACTGTCCTACCATCCTGCTCTCATAACGCTATAACAGGTACTAATAGTATACTTAATATGAAACTACATATACAATTCATACGACTGCCACGCTACGATCTGCTACA
Organism: Acanthococcus lagerstroemiae; assembly: GCA_031841125.1. Lineage (NCBI taxonomy): Eukaryota > Metazoa > Arthropoda > Insecta > Hemiptera > Eriococcidae > Acanthococcus > Acanthococcus lagerstroemiae. The sequence continues at coordinate 694,134 of CM063112.1, read as the reverse complement.
TCTATCTATTTTTTCATGTAGTGGTAGTGTACCAACATACCTACTCATCGTTATTTGATTGTAAGCGAGAGAGGTAATTGGGAAATTAAAATGAAATCAATGTGACGCAGCGTGGCGATGTGCGGAAGGAGAGGGAAGATTCCATATAGTACACGGTGCGATATGAATCGAGCGTCGTCATCCCGCCGTCAGTAGCAGATGGGACGTAAGTTCGTTTGCATTGGTTATCGGTGTAACTAAACGTTAGGGTGGCAGCAGCCAAGAAGGCGTGCTCTTCGTCTGCTGGTATTTGTTGGTTCGATATGCGCGTGCTAACGTTCGCCATTGAGTCAAGTTAACTCCGCCTTCGATACGTAGTACGTACAACGTGACACTACTCTGTTACCGCACTGGTGTTACATTCGTGTAAGAGTTCGCCTTCGCGTTCGGTATCTATAAGCTCGCCGGTGACCGGGCGACTTGCTCGACTGGCAGACTGGCCAGTGGCCACGAGTATGACCACCATTCTCTGCAACTAACTAAGTAGAAACTATTTATTTTTGTATGTCATGCTCACAGCACTTGCACATGAAGTACCTACCTACGAAAAAATATTCGCTTTCGCGTGATGGAACATCTTCGAAAGCCCGACAGGAACTCGAAAGAAAAGAAATCAGTCGACGAAACGAGGGCAAAACTAACGAATATGAATGAAAAGAAAGAGAAAAGAAAAAAACAGACGGCGATGAAATTTAAGCGCTCAATTTTCGAAATTGATATGTAGTGATTCCAGAAGGTCTAGTAGTCAATATTGGATTATTAAACTTAGCACGGTCACGACGTCATTCGAAACGGACTGGTGTCAACGATTTTAGTTCCAAATCCGCAATGATTCAAGAGACAATTACCAAATTTACTGGAATTACGTAGTTTTGAATTAAACCCTCGCATATCATCGTCGTCCTTTTTTCTTTCACCGCTGAATACTTAACTGAAAACTAAGCTATTCTCGGAGTGTACACTAAATAGGTATATAACTTACCCGCCTGACCGGCTAAAGTAAGTTAAAAGGAGGAACACTTGGTATCTGGCTCTGCATCGCAGTATCTACACGCGTAAGTAATTATTAATCAAACCGTTGCAAAATTTCTCTCACATTTGGTTTCCAAACTTGGGACCATAGGCGTAACCAGGGAGCTATGGGGGCTACAGCCCTCCCCAAACCCTGAACATTAAAAAAAAATGTCTAGAGTATTTTACCTTTTTTGTTTAAAATTTACCCCCCTCCCCCCGCTTTTCTATGGTTTAGTCCCTCCCAGAAGTAATTCCTATGGTTGCACCTATGCTTGGGACTGACTACGTATTATTTTCCTCCTCTATGTCTGCTACCTTGGCTTGGTGAGGGGGCTTAAAGAGAAAACTAAAAGCACATAGGAGAAGGAAAACTTTAACAGATAAACCCTGCAATGAAAGCTAGGGAAAACTACATCAGTATTTATCCCTGGAGATGCGACTCCACCACAATAATTATGACGGCAACTTACAAAGTAAATGATAATTCCGGGCGTAAAAAGTCTCCCATTCGGATGTCTGGGTGAAGACTAACTAGTGAGAAACTATCAGAATTGAGAATAGGGACATTAAATGTAAGAACACTGAATGAGGTAGGCAAATTAGAAAACTTAAGGAAAGAGAAGAAAATATTAAAGTTAGGCTACATATAATGGGAATTAGTGAAGTGAAATGGCCAGAAGAAAATAATTTTTGGATGGAAGAGCAAGGCCGTTTTTAGGGCAGGCCAAACGAGGCAATCGCCCCGGGCCTCGCGCCAAGCAGGGCCTCACACTTGAGAAAAAAAGAAAGAAAAGGAAAAAATTGAATAAAAGTTTTTTGGAAAAAAGTAAAATACTGATGTTTTCCTCTATTATTAGGCCTTGCAATCACATTTGATTAGAAGTTGAATACTATGTAGTCATTACTTATTACTGCGTGTCTAATTGATTAGACATTCAAATAAAAAAATATTAATAATATTATTCTTGATTCTCAAAAAAAAAAAAAAAAAAAAAAGGGATAACGTCCTAAAATAGACGTCTTATTCTCATTCCTTCTTACTTATCATCATATAGTTTGCGCTGGTCTCGACACTGCGATTATTAATTTATTACTTTTTATTAAAAATGCATTGCTGTTGCTACTGACAAAGTTTCTCTTCACCTATGTATTCATTGGTGGCAACATCAGTATTGCGCCCTTGGCTCGGGCAACACTTGAAAAAATTTCGAATAATATCTCAAAAACTCAAGTGTATTTGAATATTTGGACTTAAATTTGGGTCGGTCAAAATTTTTGAAATTGAATTCACATTGTCCAAAAAATTTCGGTTTATTTTTTCTTACATAAATTGACCAGAATAATTTAGCACCCCCCCCCCCCCAGTTTAAAAAAGTCGGGCAACACACGAAGAAAATCTAAGTTGCCATTGCCTGGTATTCACGCTATATTTATTTAAAACAACAAATTAGCTGGTAAACCGACAGTCAGTGTCGCTTTTACTGCAACGCGAAAAGTTTTTTTACGTTTCACGTTACACTTTCCCTTGTTATGCGTATACAGTATCCGTTTATGTGTAAACTCATTATAATGTCCAAATAAGATACTACAAACAATACGGACGTAAAAGACAGATATTGTTAAAATACGTCGTTAGATAAAATTTTTTCAGTTCAGTTCAGTATACAGCTGATTCATACATAAAAGTAATAAGTTTTCTATTTTGTAATTTTCCGAGCCCGTTGTAGGAATTATGTATTTCTATTAACGAATTCAATGACAATCGGCGTAATTTTACCTCTAATTGTTATATATTTCACCTTTCATAATTTGTTTTATTTTATGAATACTTTCTCAACTAAAATACCTAATTTACACCTATTTAACATGAACGACTGAAATACAGTAGCTAATTTTTCGGAAAATATCGAAATTTGCTTTTTTATAAAATCGATTTTTATCGTTCCTTGCCCCCGGCCCAGGCCCGTAACTAGAGGGAAGGCAGGGGCGATGCCTCTCGGGTGCACTCTTCGTTTTTTGTAGCCGTCCCAGAGGAGAAATAAAGCTCTTAACTCCAAGGTCATTTATCAAAAACTTTGATAATACTGCAAAATTTCGTTTTTGTGTTCTTTTGTTTTTTTTTTTTTTTGCTCAACGATAAAAATACACAAATTTGAAAGTATTTTTAACATTGAATTCAGTGCCGCAGCCCGTTTTTTCCTAATACTTCAGGATTTTTCTCAATTTTATGTTGAACTTTCGAAAAACATGAAAAAAAGGCCGAAATTGCATACTTTTTAGTCTATTGAAAAGCAACTAAGAACCTCATTAAAAATTATCTTTACTTAATGCTGTCGTATTCTCCAATACTTACGCAAACAATTTTCCCACCAGTTGGTTCAGAAACAAATGATTTCCAGGAGATTTGAGAAATTCAGATGTAAGCAATTGCTGTAAAACAATAATCCTTACCTACCTAAAAGTATTTGACAAATGCTCATTTTTGGTAGCCTGTCAACATTACTCATGATGTTAAACATACGATTCCTAAACTATTTTTATGCTAAATTCAATGTCGTAAACCATTTTTGGATAGCACTTCAGAATTTTTCTTCATTTTACATTGAAATTTTGAAAAACATGAAGAAAGGTAAGAATGGCATACTTTCACCTATTGTGTACAATAGCAATGTTAAAAGATCGATCAAAATATATTTTGTACTTGAAATATTCAGTAACAATAATAAAAACGCGGTTTGTTATAGAAGATGCTTTAATAGGTACTTTTTTCCCCTTTCGTACAAATCTGAACAGTTTCGCTTTTTAAAGTCCAACTGTAGTCTGTTATAACATTTCAAGTACTTGCTGCTGGCTGAAGCGCTGCCGTTCTGTCAAAACCCACGGACAATTTGTTTTCGACTATGTTTCATTAGATAACCATTTCGTTGGGTTAGTGTGAAAAGGTGCTATCTGATATTTTTTCACAAAGTGACTTTTTGGTACCGTTGGATAGGGAATTTTATTATCTACGAGATACCACACGGTAGATGGTGAAATATTGCCTTAGTTCAACTAGAAACGCTAAAAACAAAATGGGTTCAAAATACACTACTAACAAAGTTCATGACATGAAAAATTTTAAGAAAGGAAAAGTGGAATATTTTCATCTTTGAGATGTGTATTCCTAGTTGAATGTTGAAGTATTGTTATACTACTTTTCGTTCAACCCATTTTTAACAGCTTCGTCGTGGTTGCTTCAAAACCATTAAACCTCTCTCCTGTAAAATTTGTTTTTTTGCAGATTAGCACCTCTTCGTACTAACCCAACGAATTTCAACTTTTGTTCCAGTCAAACATAACTTCTTTTCATACTTTACTTACATTTCTTATTAATGTGTAAAGTTCCTCCGACGTGTGGTATAATTTTACACATTTTTTTTCAGAGGCTCGTAACTGTTCTTGGTCGCATGCAAGTGTACTCATTTTTAAATCAAAACATTTTCTGAATCTTCCTCTCTCCAATAATACCAAACATGGCTACCGTTTCCTTCATTTTCAACCCACTGAAGCGCGTTAAAGCATCAAAAATATGAAAAATTGTGTAAAGTTACCCCAGTTGACAGTATTTTAAAATGAGAAATCGAGCTGAAAACGGCAAAAGAGAAAAACCACAATTAGAAGCAGTTAAAATGTATGAAAAAATCTTGCCCTCTCTGGTCTGCATTTTGCCCCCTTGAAGATTCAGTCTGGCTACAGGCCTGCCCAGGCCTCACATCGTTTCTTGCCCCAGGCCTCGCTAGTCGTAGAAACGGCCCTGATTGGGAATGCAGGAAAAGTAGTTTAAAAAAATGTATACAAATTAATTCGCAGAATATATACGAGGAAGGAGAAATGCCAATCAATTTCCAGAAAAGCAAGTTAATTATGATCCCCACAAAAGCAGGAGAAGCAAATGTGAAGGTTGTCGTACTATAAGTTTACAGTGGGGTAGCCAAAGAAGCCATGCCCCCCCCCCGGAAAAATCATAATTACGCAACATTTTTTTCGCCACAGTAAATTTAGGGCAACTCGATTTTAAAAAAAAAGGCATATTTAACAAATTTTGCTTAGTCCCTCCCATTGCAAAAATCCTGGCTACGCTACTGATCGCACGCATCAAAGATTCTAGCGCGAGGATAATAAATAAGAGAACACAAAATACAATGGAAGAAAGGGTGGGAAAAGATCGGTTTGGATTCAGAAAATGTAGAGGAACTAAGAAAGCAATCATTTTATATTTGATGCTTTTATTAGAAAAAATTCTGAAAATAAAATTTAGATCAGTGGTCTCAAACTGCTGGCCCGCGGGCCACATGTGGCCCGCTGCAGCCCTCCAAGTGGCCCACAGAATGTTTTGGAAAAATAAAAAGAGAAATTAATAACAATACAAAAAAAGGAATGAAAACAAGTAAAAAAAAAAACAAACTGATCAAGTGCATGAAGAAAGCGGAAAGAGATAAAATCACAGACGTTCACCTGTTCTCCTTACTGAAAATCTCAACATCAAAGGATCGTTCTCCAAAAATAGACGATTTGGTATCAATGAAAAGAGCTCAAGTATCAGGACAAAAGAAATAAGCATAATTACGCTGAAACTTTTATAATTTATGCCTCATTTTATTAATTAAACATTTCAAAGGGGTATACGTAATGGTAGGAATAAGGAAACTCTAATTAATTAAACAAACAGATATTCATCGATTTACTATTTAATTATTTTTTATTCATTGCTGACACTTTGCATTATGAAGGAATTGAGAAAGGTTTTCAAATAGCTACTTTACCTGCTCTTAAACATTTTTGTATAATCAGAAGGGTAAAAATTTAGTGTGGCCCGCCAACTGAAGGGAAAATGTCAAAGTGGCCCACAGGTATGAATGAGTTTGAGACCACTGGTTCAGACACATATATGTAGCGTTTGTAGATTTAGAAAAAGCTTTTAATAATGTTGAATGGTCAAAATTGTTTCAAATATTGAAGGAAGTAGGAGTTAAGTATAAGGACAGAAGATTAATATGGAACTTGTATCAAAAGGCTCAAATACAAATACAGGAAGAAATGGGAGAAGCGAACATTCAAAAAAGAGTGAGACAAGGTTGCTGTTTTTCACCAGTAGTGTTCCACCTATTTATAGAAAAAGGTAACTGAAAAAATGAATGAAGGGAAATCCGGCGTGATAGTACAAGGGGAGACGGTTAGTGGAAAGAAGTAAAAAAGAACTAAAGAAAATACTAAAAAAGTTGGCTGAAAGATTAAAAGTAAAATATAAAACGAAGACGAATAAAAATAAAACATGAGTGATGATAGTCAGTATGAAGACAAAATCCAATAAATATGGAAATAGAAGGTGAAAAAATAAGGGGGTAAAGGAATTTAAATAACTAGGTAGTCTGATAACGCAAGATGGTAAAAGTATAACAGAAATAAAGAGTAGAATGGAACGAGGTAAGAGAGCTTTTTTTCAAAAAGGAGACATGTTTAGAGCAAATACAGATTTAAAAGTAAGACTGAAGTTTTTACAAACGTATATTTGAAGTATAGCATTGTATAGATGTGAGACCTGGACAATAGAAATACTAGGAAGAAAAAGGATAGACGCTCTATGAAATATGGTATTATCCCAGAATGTTAAAAATCAAACGGATGAGGAAGTATTGAGGCAAATAGGAGGGAAAAGATAAATTTGGAATATAATCGTAAAGAGATGAGTTAAAATGATATAGGTCATAATATGACATTCATGGATATTGTTATTATCGCTAGAGCGAATGGTTGAGGGAAAAACTGAAAAGGAGGGTAAAGAATGAGCTATGAAGAGTAGATAATAAAGGTTACAGAGTCTAAATCGTTTTCAGGGATGAAAAAATTTGCGCAGGTGAGAAAAAAGTGGAGAGACGCAACCCACTGGTCGAGAGACTAAGGAAATATAACAACATGTATTGTTTTACGCAGGATGGTCAAAAATACCTACGCAGATTAGCGAAAGGGTATAGTTCTGCGTGCAGTGCACGCAGAACTAGCTAATATCTGCATTCTGCAGTTTGATTTTGTGATAACTGGCCGTTGAAAATAGCTTAGAAAATGAGCCTAAACTCTGTTTCTATTGGATCTCTTCTTTTGGACGTTAAAATATGGATGTAATCAAGCTTGAGAGCACAAATCGTATATATGAGAGTAGTGGAGTTTTGAAGTCGCCTAATGTCACTTGCAAAATGGTAGAGATCAGTCCGTGGATTTAATTTTTTGCATTTAAACGTATGTACGTTACGTTACCCGTGACATAACGCGTTAACGCATTCCGTTACCGTTCCTCCTCTGATTACAAGTTGCATATTATACATAGGTATTATTATCAGTGGCGCAACAAGAAATTTGCCGTCCAAGGACAAAGAATGTTTGCCGCTGCTACTCCGACACCCTCCCCCGTTAAAAATTCAGTTTTGTAATTTTGTAAATTTTTTTAGGAAAAAATCTAGCGAATAAGAGTAATTGTCGCCTTCTGGAAAAAATTCCGCCTGGAGACATATCACCCATGCCCCCACCCCCCAGTTGCGCCATTGCATAGTATCTGTATTGGGTGTAGCGAAACACACAATTGTTTCATTTTTCGTAGAATTAAGGGGAACACGCACACCTACAAATGACACACGAGTAATATGTGCAATTCTGCAATACACACGCGACGAAGTTCTACAATCGTACGATACACTTTATCTGTGTCCGAATCCGACCGGAAATATTTGGCTGACAATAATTAGTATAACTAAGCCAGTGGCGTATTTAAGGGGGTCCAGGGGATCTGGACGCCTCCCTTGGCAACTTCAATTTTTTTATAATCTACTTGCGCCCCCTTCCCCCTTCTATCACTCTGCCCTATCAACCATATTAATTTTTTTTCAGTTTGGACCCCCTCCTCTTAATTTCATCCTGGATACGCCACTGTAACTAACAACACCTGTAAAATAACCAGAACTGGATAAGATCTCGCACTGTCTGACGAAGCCGGCCAGTCGTTTTCTGGAGAACAGTACTTCACATTCACAGTCCGCATTCGGTACTGGCATGTTTTTTGATCACCTTTTTTGCGCCACCAGGCTTCTTCGGTGAATGCTGGCTTCTGTTGCGATTTAGGTTAGCATTCGACTGTTTAGTTTAGTTCAGTTTAGATATTAAGATATTAGATTCTACTGATTGCGATATGTTTCATAAATAAATTACAGTGATTAACTGCATCGCCCATCAAGCTTGTTCATTCGTTGCGCAGTAAGGTTTGAATTCGCAATACTCTCTTCTGTCATTTGCAACAAACCAGCAGATAAAATTGGAAAATCGTCTTCCTTATTAATTTTACCATAAATACGTGAAAAACGATAAGAATAAATAATTTTTTTTTTTTCAAAATCAATTTGTTTCGAGTAAGTTTTCACAAACCTTTTCGTATACGCTAGCATAAAAAATTTGAAAGTTCGATCACCTTCCTTCACCTCGACTAATTAGCAGATTTTCTTCAAAATCAAAATATGGTTCTACTCCTGATGGTGATCCTCTATTACGCGTAGATATTAATTTTATCGTGAATTATTAATTCCATTCGCCTGTAACTATGTGGACTTATGAATCTACTTAAGCCAAGTTTGACTCTCTCCTTTGCCTTCCTTATCAAGCTAATTTTCTCCGAAATCACCAAACTGCGCATCACGAATGCAGATTTAGCGGGCGAATGTAATCTGCACACACATTTCATTTTGAAAGTGTAAACTGCTCACAGTGTAATTTGTACACAGAACGATGACGAGTATATTCTGAATGTATTTTGCTCACACTTGTAATGTATTTTGCTCACATCGGTAATTTTATATAGAAAACAGTATTTTGCACACAGTGCCACTTTAACGGGTAACTCTACGGTAAATTGCAAATATAACAGGTAAGTTTAGGGTAAAATGTAACGTAATAAATAACTTAAAACATGAACGTAGAATCGACTGAGATACTCATCCTTAATACCTACAGCACAAACTACAATTCGAATGATTAGATATACTTATATGGGGACAAAACTTAACTCGAATGTAGCATTCGCGTATGTACGAGATCGTTCCGAAATTAACTGAAAACTTTTTATTACCTATAAATAGGCATTTAGGAGTTTGCAATAATAGAACAGGTACCTGTACGTAGTGTACGTACAAAGATAACATACGCTGATCTCTTATCTGTACTGGCAAGAGTTTCTCTATCCTCCATCGATTCATTCTCACTTCATTCTACACCATACATAATTTGAGCGGTAAAGATCGAGTAAAGTGTGAGCAGAATACGTCCTTCAATGAAAAGAAAGAATGTAAAGTGCTCACACTTCTCCCCCTGTCGGGAGACTGTAAAGTGCTCACACTTTTCTCCTGCCTTTTGCAGTGTGTGCACTTTACAGTGTGAGCAAAATACATACTTTCGTATTTTCTGAAAGTGTGAGCAGTTTACTTTCTCCCGATTTAGCAGAGTATGATTTTTCAACAAAGTCGGACAAAAATGCATCAACGTAGTGCACGCTTCGCGTTATACTTCGAACTATGAGCGGTGTTGGAATGTACATAACTACTGGGAAAATACCACTGTATCCACCCAGCTTCCCATTTTTGTAACCTTCCCATCATGTTTCTTTATTCTTCTCCTTCCCTTCCAGCCGCTAAACCGGACCAAAGCTTCTGAATTGGACCGTCTAGTCAAGAAACTTCCGGGTGTCTTATGTAGCCAATAGGTTCATCCTTCGAGACCTCTAGGCGCCGAAACCTATTAAGCATTTACTCGCCACTCCGCAGTAATTGGTTATTTGTTTGCCGTTTCTTTCGTTTCAAAATCTAAAGTTAATAAAAATACGAGTAGAATGGTTCGGTTCTCATTCTATTCTAAGTGTTTGTTGGGTTCTCATTCGGGTTCGTGAATTCGGTTTTCATTGTATTTGTGAAAACTAAGAATATCGGTTCCGTTTCTTCTTTATTTTGCTTAATAACGTCCGAGTATAAATTTTCGTCAGTAAGGTAAGTAAAACAGCCGGGAACACACTTGAGCACGAATGCTTCCGAACCGCACCATACCGCGCAGAGGCTTCCTCGGCTCGGTAATGTGGAGTTGTGGACAGCGCGAGCATGCTGAGGCATGCGCTGCGCGGCCTGATCTGACGGCTGTCGGTCCATCAAAGTGAGCATTGCTCCACGTGCTACGCAATTGCCTCATGCGCGATTATTTGCAGTAACGCCGAGTGCACGCCGCATCGAACCGCACCGTACCGGATTCGTGCTCGAGTGTGTTCCCGGCTTATTATTACAGTTGAAAAAAAAAAAAATCTCAGAGATGACAGAATAAAAATCAAAAAACGTTATTTTGTGCGCGTCTGTATACATAATATTATTATCACAGTAAGTGCTTATATTTAATTAAAAAAATTACAATGAATTAAATATACGTACTATAGCAGATACATGCAGATTAATAGTGGCGACAAAACTAATGCGAATCCGTTATCTAGTAGTAATGTTAGCGAAAATCTTGGTTGACACGCGGCACGGCTATTTTTCAAAATTAGGGGGAAAAATTGGCCGGAGAGATGCTTAATGTAGGCATGTGTACAACATAGGTAAGCCAATACGTGTAGCGCAGCGTATATTTAGATTTACATTTTGTACAAATCTACGCCTACGTGTATATTACACATACATATATATATAAATAGGCACATATACACGAATAATATGTACAGTATAGGCAGTCTAATAATATTTATATCGTTCTATATCCCAGTGATGCTGCCTTTCGGATTTTGTTTAATGATGCGAAAAATGTCCCCTCGATAAAGGCCTTAAACGAGTTAGGGCAAATTAACTGCGGGGTGATTGTATTCGACGATAACTCGCACACTCCAAATCATTTGTTCTGTTAATTGTCGAGAACGTGAAAAGTTTTTACTTTAATTCTTCTTTCGTTCCAATCAGCTTATCGCACTCGATATATCAGCAGCCAGCCACTTTGTTTATCACGTGTGTGCCGGCAAATTGTTTTATCATCTCCCTCGTTTTGAAATATCCCCTTTTTTTGATTTATTAAATTCGTTTCCACGCGGCTAATTATTATAATATTTTCGTATCGAAAAGTGCGTAGTTTTCTCATTTTGTTCAGCTGAGACAACTTACTTGCGAGTAATAGTATATTACACGTAAGTATGAGCGTTTACATGCGAGTAAGACAGTTTGCGGAGCGAGCCGAATGTGAGTGGAGCAATTGCCTTATGAGTCATGTCACTCACTTACGATTCTTGATTTGTAAGATATTTTATACTTTTTCGAATACTTCGAAAGTACGACCGGAAAGTCCGTTCCTGTAAAAGATTATATCCCTCCTGTTATTACTCGTACTGTTATTTGACACTACTAGGCCTGTAAAAGCTTTTTGCACGGAAAACGCTTCTTTTTGGGTCTATTTACCGTTCCGAAAGTCTTACTTTGTAGCTCTCAAGTTTGATACAGGACTGTAATTTACTTTACAGAATACTGTTCTGTAAAGTAAAAATTACAATCCGCTCCTTCATCAACTTATGCATACCCCCGCCGCGAGCGCTAATGTGCTACTCATTTCATTATGAAGCGCTGCGTGGAAGAAGAATTTTCGATCAACGAATTTCTTTTTTCTTATCAGTAGTCGAAAGCCCTTTTTCTACGCAGCGCTTCATTTGACTTCAGAGTTCAGACCGTTATGTACACAGTTTCGAGTTTCGAGTTTCGACTTTTATTGTTTTACCGGCACTATCGATATTTTCCACGAAATTATCGATAGCTATCGATAGCGAAAATGTCCGATAGTTTACATCTCTAATTCGCTATTACCTGATCCATTCTCCAAAATCAAATGAAATTTTCATTTTTCCGTACATCTGGATCAAAAAATATCTTGCACAGCCAGGCTCGAAGTGAGTGTGCAGAACTCGCGCGCTTGCGGCATTCGCCTACGGTTCGCTCCGCAAACTTACGCGCTCGACCTGCAAACACTCACTTTCGAGTCTTGGCGTGCAAAATACTATTGCAGTCCGACGCTTCTGAAACTGTGTACTATACTGTTTGACAATACTAGGACCGTAAATTAAGCTTTTACAGTCCGGTGCTTCTAAAACGGAATTTTCTAGCGGATAAACAATACTGTTATAATATAATTTCGAAGTGTGTGTACGTGTAGTACGTTTGTGTACGTATGTGTATACATTAATTTTAGTAAAGTACAAAAGTATACATATTACGTTATATTCGCACACATAAAAGTATACTTGGTCTGTAAGTAAGTATGCGAGGTTTTCAGTGTTATTTCCGCGCCGAGTAATTACTCGCCAAAAACATCGAAATGAAAAACAACGATAGAGCTATCAACGCGTGGTTAACCGTACACTAGCTTTGGGCGGGGTCGCGCGATATCGAGGACTAAGCCGGCGAACACGACTATTTTTACTTGGACCAGATGGACAGAGGCGAGCTGTACGAGGAGAACGAGAGTAGTTTTTTTGACAGGAACTAGTTCGATACGATACAGAGAAAGAGAATGGTATTTTCTGGGGCGCGAGTGAATTGCCAACCAGATCGGCAAATTACGAACCATGTCGGAGAAAATGCCATGTACGAACTGCCAACCGAACCAAGAGTGTATCGGAATGAGGTGTACGTATTGCCAACCTAAACGTACGGCACCCGGTACAGAGATGGACGAATTGTGCGAACTATTCTACTTGACGCTACAGAGTGAAATACAGTAGGTAGTTGCCTCGATTTTTATTGTCAGCAGGATACTTATAATATGTATCCTACTATAATCACTACGCATTTATGGAGTTATTGTATTTGCACGCAGCGGCGAAGCCATGGGGGGATGGGGGGACGTCTCCCCTAGTTGTATTTTACAGTTGGCAAAATGGGAAAAAATAAGTCAGTTGGCAAATTAACACTTTTTTTGCACATGCTCTATGAATTTCTGCAAATATATTCTGCAATATTCAATGAGAGTTGTGCAAAAATCGAAGGAAAAATTAGGGCTTTAATTATACATCACCGGAGACGATTAGTTCCAAGGAAATATGATTTAAATAATGGTGCTGAAGTTACCCTGAACGTGAATACATTTTACCGAAAAGAATTTTATTCTGTGCTTGATTCTCTAATAACTTTATTTGAGGTCAATATGATGGAAAGCCTTCAGAAAATTTTGCCTCTGTACGAACTTTTTCGCACGTCTCTTCAGAAAGAAAATATCGCAATTGACAGATTGAATGCCATAAATCTACTGTACCCGAATCTAGAAAATCGTCCGGATGTATATTCCTTACAGACTGAATTAGAAATTTTGTTCGATAATTGTTCATCAGCAGTTAACATGGGTGATATATTTCAGAAATGTGTGGAAATGCGGCATTTATTAAAATCCGCGTTTACACTCTCCCAACTCGTCATGACCATTGGTTATTGTACAGCTGCTAATGAGCGTGCATTCAGTAGTCTGAAAATTGTAAAAAACGAGTTGCGCACAACTATGGCTGATAACAGATTGGATGACCTCATGTTGATGCATTTTGAAAAAGATATCACAGATAGGGTAGATTTTTCTAATACAGCTGAAGCCTGGGTTCATTTGAAAACGAGACGTATTAATTTGTAGCCTACTAATGACGAATTAACGTATTTTTTTGTGCTGAGACGTATTAATTTGTAGCCTATATACGTTAGTTAAGAATTAATGTATTTTTGTGCTGTTTGTCAAACATAATAAAGATTTAAAGATAAATCAATCATCCACGTATGTATGATATACTGTATATGGGCATCCATTTACCATTGCGTGCAGAATGTAGTGTTTCCAAGTTATTGAATGAAAGATTCTAGTTAACAATGTTTCAATTCTGAAAAATTTTATGATTTGTAGCGTCACACAAGTAGTCTGTTTCCAATGTGGAGACAAAAATTGTTAAATTCCCAAACTGACTCAACTCAAAATTCGCAAGTATAAAATTTTCTTTACGAATTTCTTTTCTCTCATGTTCCTCTTTGTATATATCAAGTCTTTCTCTCATGCCGTTGGATTAATGCAGTGCTTTGCCCTATTCACACTTGATTGATTTTTCGTGTTTGCATTATGGGCCCCGCCGTGTACACTGATTGCAGCCCCGTAGAGAGGAAATTTACAAATTAAAAAAAAATAATGTTTAAAAATTGATAATTCCATCGTTGCAGTACTTTTGTTTCCCCCACGCCGAATCTGGATGCCGAAAGATGCCGACAAAGTAATTTTATCTGAATTTTTAATCGTGAATATGCGTTTGTTTAAAAAAATTATCCAAATCCTCTGAAGGCGGAAAGGGAGCTCCGAATATTAAATTTTTACGTACTCTGAATTGCTCCTTCCAAAATTGCTTTTCCCCAATTCTCCTGGCCGGAACGATGCACGCGTCCTGCCAGGGCCACCACGGGGTTCCCTACTGACCGAGGTCCGCACTTCCAGAGCGCTCGCCTGGAAATTTCAGGTCCCCCGCAGCCGGACGCGCTGCCTCTTCCTCTTCACTTACTCATTCTCAATTTTAGGGTGTTATTTTACCACATTGGAGGGCGCGAAGCTCTGCTCAAATTATGGGGGACTTGTTACATGAATTGTAATTAGTACGCCCCAGAGATGGAAGAAAATCTGAAAGCGAAAAATTTAAAGTTTCAGAACTTTAGCTATCTGGGACAAGAGTCGAAAAGTAGATAACTGAAAGCTGAATTCGCTAGTTTTTTTAACTGTTCCATAGACTATTATACAGGGTGTCAGGACTTCGTTCAAGAACCCGCACAGTGCGCATAGCACTCGATAAAACTAAAAAAAAAGTTAAGTATGAAAATTTTCCTGGTTTTTATTTTTTTGAAATTTTTTTAGCGTGAAGAAATTCTCCCTGGCTCCTTCGAACCACAAATCATTTTTCGTCAGCCATTGTTCCTGGAAGTATGAGACGTTTCAGTTCCACGCTTTCACCCTTTTTAACATGCGCTAATGTTTTAAAATAGGTACACTGTTGTATTAAAAGAAAATGGAGTACCTAGAAGGGGCACAATTATTACAACTTTTCAAAAATTCTTCGGAGGCCCCGCTCCTGCATCCCCTTTTTCTTTGCCTCAGACCCTCAGTTGGCATTCTTTAAGATTCTCCCCCCCCCCCCACACAAAAGTTCCTTAGCTACGCCGTTGTTTGCACGAGAAAAATCTTGTTCTTGGAGGAAAACAAATTATTCAAGTAACAGCACGATCGACATGAACGAATAATAACTATTCTGGGCTTATCAACACTGCAAGTTTATATCTCATTTCATCATTATATGTATATACCTATGTATCTACCTACTTGCTGAAAAAAAGATAACTTAAATGAATATTACGGGTGCGAAGGGGACGGTCTACGCGTAGTCTACGTGTCGTGATATGATTCTACTGCAGTTGTTCAATCCAAGCTGCGTGAATCGGGAGTTTCGATATCGTTAATTTATGCAATCGAACGCATACGTCCTCGCTCGTTGACAACGTAACAATTGATAATAGCGCGAACCCGCCAACATTCCATGAGGACGGCTTGCGAGCATTAGCAGTCGGTGCACAGTGTATAGAGTATAGACTGATTTTTAAAGATTATGGTTAAGAAAATCATCTTCGTTTGTCACCGATGAGCTGTAACGAAAATTTAATCGAGTTCGTTCGGGTTCCGTTCTAGTAACGGTGTTAGGTTATCAATCAGAGTATAGGTCGGAACTTGCGTGAGCTACCGACAACTGAGGAGCGATATTCCAAAACGGCCTCTGTCCGGTTTTATATATTTTTTTTCACAGGGAAGAGAAAAACTGGTGTATCCCTATATTACACCTATATGTCACGGTTGATAGTCGGGTTGCCTAGTAGAACACTTACAGGAATTTATCTCGTTGAAATATTGAATGTACCTTGTACAGGAGACGCGCATGACAGCCGCAAAGAGGAGGAATCTCCTGGATAGAGGCCGTTTTGGAACAACATGTTTGAATTATTAGTTTTTGTTTGGCACGAAATTAGACGTACTGTGCTTTTCAGTAGACTCTCATTCATCTAAATTCTCAATATAATGTCGACTCCTCTATTGTGATGAAAATATGTAGACAGAGGCCGTTTTGTAACAACTTTTTTCTTCTTGCGAGTCTACTTTGGCTTCTTACATGCGTTAGATTCGCGATATCGTGATTTTGTTCGGGCCAGAATATGTATTACTATAGATTCCTCACCAGAAGGCGCTATAAAACGATTTTTCAAAAAAAATGGACAAACGCCGTTTTGGAATATTACTCCTCAATTTCAAAACCAACAATCAAATGCGGACAGTTTTATCTATTCGGTCATCGATCGGTGACGTTTCAACTCCGGTTAAATTCTAACTTGTATCAAACGCTGTTATGCTATATAGACGCTATTCGTGATTCGAAGTTCAAGAGCCATGTAGGAACTATATGACATAGCGTTTACTGATAAGCTTTTTTCAACGTGAGTACACGTTTTTGAATCGGGGGCCCAATTTTGAAAAATTCTACTTTTTACGCTCTTTCCAACGGTACTAATAACTCATTTTGGTTACAAATGTTGGTTGGTTCCATTTTGCTGAATAGCGTTCATATGTACTTAGCGACGCGAGGTAACAGGTCCAGGTACAAGCACGCCAGAATATTTCAGTTGCGCGAATCATACTATTCGAGTCGGAAATTTTCTCAATTTATCGTTCTGTTCGCGGGTGTACACACGTTCGCGCATACATGTAATCATCCATCCACCCATCCACCTAACTATCATCCACCCATCCGTAGCTTACATATGTGACACCCCCCCCCCGCACGCACGCGCGCGCACACACACACACACACACACACTTTACACATCCATAAACGAGTTACACGTACGGATTACCAACTTAAGCGCGTACAGATGGGAA
The DNA here is from genome assembly GCA_031841125.1 of Acanthococcus lagerstroemiae. Lineage (NCBI taxonomy): Eukaryota > Metazoa > Arthropoda > Insecta > Hemiptera > Eriococcidae > Acanthococcus > Acanthococcus lagerstroemiae. The sequence continues at coordinate 677,061 of CM063112.1, read as the reverse complement.
CACGCGTCGTGTCGGAAGGCCGGAGAGCGATCAGTTCCGAGTAAATTCGGCGACAAATTGGACGCCGCGATGCAACAACGATTAGGCGAATAAAGGAAATTACGGATGCTGCGGCCGGCATTGGATTGGTGGGGGCGAGGAAGGCTAACGTACAGACAGAGCAAAGGGTGCGATCTGTGTTGACTGATGCGTGATGAACTCGAAACACTCGCGCTATTCTATCGTATCAAGTTGGCGTTAAATTATTATCATCTTAACGCGTGATAAACGCTGAAGGGTCGTTTTTCCTCTCCCTTTTTCATTCGCTCATTTCTTTCTTTCTTTTTCTTTTCTTTTTTTATTATTATTATTAATGTTGACGGGTCACTAAACTTGTCAAGCATCAACAGTCGAATTACGAGCATAAATGAAGGATGCCGATAATGAAGCGAGAGCTTCGGTTGCGAACTGTAGCACCGAGCTTCCCATCGCCACCTCACCGACGTCGACCGGACGCGATAAACGTACATTATTGCGGCAACGTGTAGCGCACTGATGCGTCTATACTAATGCTAGACAATGCGCAGCACATACGGGACCGTAGGGTCGTGAGGATAGGGGTAGAGGTGTGGAAAACTCGACAGTCAGCCAATAATTCTCGAAGCTAGTCGGCAAAATTGGAAATATATGAAGACTTTTTTTTTACCAGTCAGTTTCTCGTGATCTATTCTTCCCTCTATCCTGACAAAAACTTTGCCAGTTAAGGCCCCGAGCAAGTAAATATACCGTTATCCACGATACACTAGTCTAGAATTTAAGCACATGTAGGATGTATTCGTGTTGTATGTAAATATAATATGCGATCTGACCGTTTGTGCACACGCAAACTCGTGTTGTTATTGAAGGCACGTAGCAAAGCGATAGATGTCTGCTGCGGAACACATTTACGCGTACACGTGACGCGCGGCAACATTAGCCCGCTACTTAGCTATCAGGTTGCCTGTCTGCCTGCCCCTGCCTGCCTGTTAGCTCGCTTGCTGCTAACTGTTGTCGAATGTTGACGTGCTTCCAAGTGGTCGTGAGCGCGACACAATGTTGCTAACAGCGCAGCAGCTGAAACACACGTTGCAACGAATGCATGCTCTAGTTAAACATGCACTCGGGCACTTGCTCGATGAGGGCGCAACAAATTCGCAATCGTCGTTTTTCTCACGAGATTTTCAGTCGCTTCAGTAAGCACCAAGATGCGATCAGACGGTACAAGACGAGACGAGACGTGACATGACGCGTTGCGATAAAGACACAAAGTAGAAAGCATTAGGCTGGCAAAAAGTAGGAGACGCATACACGCGACGTGTAGAATGCAACGAACGCAGTTAGGTACCAGTTGAGTTTATCTGGGTGCACATATGAATTAGGGGGACCGGATGTATGAACTGCGAACTGAGCCCAAAAGAAGTGGAGGAACGCATTGTGAACGGCAAACTATTGCAGGGTTGCCGGTGGTGGCACATTTGAGTCACATTGGCATATTTATATTTTGGTGGCTCATTGTGTGGCACATTAAGATCGTATGGCACATTTTCTGTTGATAATAATTTTTTTTTTTTTGGGGGGGGGAATACGCAATTTTCTTCGTAGAATTGAAAATAATAATTCACACGTGAAAAAATCCCTTTTCTGGTTGTCTGCACTGTATTTAGATCATATGGTCTAAGGCACTGCAGTACACGACTACAGGACAGGACGGTTTCGCTGCAGGCTGCAAGAGATTTGGTACTAATCATTGATTACGATTAGTGATGTTAAAGTATCGAAAAAGTTTGGTATCGATACGTAGCGATACTTTTGTGAAAGGTGTCGATACTTGGGAGCACCCTACAGCCATCAGTGTGCTTTAACAATGTAATGTACCATGCGCGCTCTAGGCTCTATTCGGCTCTACCACTTTTTATTCTACAAAATTATAAGTGGCACGAAGTGGCACATTTTTGTTCTCTGACGAGCACATTCTTCAGGCTTTCCACCGGCAACATTGCGTATTGTACATCTGTACTGTGTATATTAGAACAATACGGGAAAAATCATGTAATATACGGTTCTACGGTATACAAATTAAGTATGTGAATATGAGACAGTAGGTCTATTCACAAATACATATAATGTAATGGTAACGCACTAATGAAAAGATGTATTATTAATCAGCGTCATATTAAAACGTAAAAAATGGTAAAACGTAGGCCAAATTATCCCCCTCCCCCACACGCCCTTATAAAAATAACCCGAGCACGTAACGTATTCAAATCTAATCAATCGACTGCTTTCGTAATCCTAAATTTTTCTACCCAAAAACTGCTGCCTTGCTCTTACTTCTTTAAGCAAAGTCGGCGCAGTAGAACTGGCATCTGAAATACTGTTAATTGTCGTACAGGTTTTCTTTTGTAATAAGACAAGAGTGTCAAAGAAAGCAAACAGGTCGGGATGAGAATAATAAAATGAGGAATTGAATGCTGAGTGGAATGACTCGCATGCGTTCTAAGTTCTCCCCATATATCGGCAGTACAACATACCCACAACTGACTGGGAAAACGTGCAGTGTCCGCTATATAATTATTCAGGAGGTAGTAGCTGTACATGGTCAGCTTGCTGTTAGCTGGCATAATCGCATAATCGGGAACAAGTCCTGAAGGTAACACTGCGTCACTTCGTCTGATACAAGATAGGGTAAATTAAAGGTGTACGAAATCCATTTGCCCACCTCTGTCTTGTAACCTGTCGAAAGTCTCACGTTCGCAATTCATATATCTCCTACGGAGTGAATCTATATAGCGGTTGGCAATTCATACATCCACTTCACACGCCCCTTCCACGTAAGGTTTACAATTCACGTAAATAGTTTGTAATACACTTGCGCCCGTTCATCTACATATTCGGTACCGCTATGTGCAGGTACTTTTTACGCTAGTTCGCTACATGTATTCGCTATACAAGTAGGTAGATAGGTGGGTGAGTAGGTAGGCAGTTCGGTACCGTAGGTATCATAAAAATTAATGTAGGTATTCGCTATTTCCCATATTCGCCGTACACCATCTACTGCTATTCATCATGCAAAATGCGGGCATAAGCTGAGATCACGCGAGACTAGTTGGGCGTGAAAAATGCCGCGCCTCGTGCATCGTCGGAAATCATACCGCTTCGCTTCACTTCTCCCGCCTCACCTCATCTCTTTCTCCCTAATGCGCTAATATCATCTTTGGTCGGCATCGACTGTCGCTATTCCCGTTCCCTATAGCGTCGTCAGCGTCCCTTATTTTCTCTCTTTCGCTTACGAGTACTTGCGCTTCGTTTTCCTCTTTCTTTTCTTTTTAATATAACAATAATAATAATTTTAAAGAGTTGACACGTAGCCCTACGATGCCGCCCGTGTAGCTCGCACGGTTAGTTGATCAACAGACAGCGGCGGCGCACAACTCTGCAATAGGGTGGGAAAATAAATAATAATGAAAAAAAAAAAAAATTACAAAAAATGCGACCAGCTTGCGCGGTTTGTACAGCGTCGCGTCATTTCGCAGCGCCTCGTCACGTCCGCCGCTCGCGCACCGCATACGATATTTTTTTGTTTATACGACGCCGCGTGCACCAGTTTGCAAAATTCACATCATCGCACCGCGCCGCGCCGCGCCACTTCCATTCTCCTCTTCTCTTACTCTCGTCGCCGATGAAAAAAAATTGACCCGCTGCAGTTTTCGCTTTCACTCTCACGCCTCCGCGTCTCTTCTGCCGCATCCGCTCGTGTATCTACGTATTACGCGCGACTATACGGAGGCCCGCGACCGCTGCTCCTGCTTTTTTCTATAGCTGACATTCACACGTGAAAAGCGACCGACGTTTTCGGGAATAATACATGATGCGGTGGCTAATGAGGTCGACATCGGTGAACGAGGAAAATTTAATTTATTCTCGGTTCGTACAAATAACGGGTACACTTTCCTCAAGCTGCGAACACTTTTTTAACATACGAAAAGCTAGCTACTCCAACATACTCGATTTTCTTTCCAGTCATATTAAAGATACCGGCTACGCTCCTCCCTCACCGAAAATTAGCGTAATACGCGCACTAGGGAAATAGCTACTTACACCTAAGTACCTAACCTACGTACCTCTCTACTTTCGTAACGAGGGCTGGGTGAGTGAGTGATTTTCATTCGAGTATCAGTATCACTGTCGATGTCACTGAGCGACTGGTGCGTGGGTCGAGTACGACGCCCGTACTGATACCGATGATTGAAGATCACTTCCTCGCCGCACTCGATACGAATTATTTCGTTTACTGTATTTACACATAAATCTATGGGTAGGACACGTTTACGCGTACTAACGAGTGCAAATTGGTTTGTTCGCGAGCTACGACGACAATCACAAACATAGGGCGCCAAATAGGTACTAACGTTACGCGCTAGTGAAAAAAATGATATTTTCGTCGATAATTACATACGTATATTTATCCTTCCGATTTGCTTATCATACGATGATAAGGCGGTTCCAAGTGTGTGAATACTTAATAACGAACTTCGCACCGAACGTGGATCTACATTGCCCAAAATATTGTTCGTAAAACAGGCGAGCCAGCGCGTGATTTTCAGTTTGTATCAGTGCGGTAGTCGCTTCGCTTACGCGATCGTTCTACCGTTCGGTGGTGCCGATATTTGTTAGAAAAATCACGCATTTCCCGTACGCGTAGGAAAATACCTCGTCTTTTTTGCCACGCCTGAAACAGATATTCTGCGCTGCCCTGTTGTGTTTGGTATACGACAAAACAAGAGACAAGTCTCTGTCGTTCCAAGATAGAGCTAAATGTAGTGACAGGTGAAGGTTTGAGAAACGACCGATGAACCAATCGTCCTGCGAAACAGTATCGGCTGTTTCGATACGCGTTAACTCGCTTCCTAAATAAGACAATGACAGGAAAAAGCAAGCAGAGAGTGAGATAGACGCGTAAATAGGAAGATAGGTAGACAGATTGACAGATGGACAATCCAACCGACATAGCGAGATACGGCGATGCCCCGAGAAGCCAATGACAGCGAAGCGAATTTCTGCGAAAGGTCGGGCCTCGAAGAAACCATAGGGGATGATCTCCCCGCTGAATTTTATAACGGGTCCCCTAAGCTCGATAACATCATTAATCGGGGTAATTCGGTTAATCGGTAATTGCGAAACACGTAAATTAATAATAAATTAATAAATAAATAAAAACGAAGATAATAACGAACGAACGAATGAATGAGAAAAGGAAAAAAAGTTGATATCTTACGAAAATAATTACAAGTAGATATTATACTCGAAAGAGTTGAAACTAAATTACGTCGGAGGAATGAAAAATAATGCCGAGGAAATTGTAAATTACACGTCTCGTTGATTTTGAACGTCGGCTTCGTGTCGCACCGCGTGCGTTACGGTAGTCGGCGGCCGGTATCGCGTACGCATACGCAATACGCACGACGCACGTATTTGTAGGTAGTCGGGAACCGATTACTCGTAGAGTTATCGAAACGTCAACCCCCGTTAACCGCACCCGATTCAAACTTTCCATTTTCAGGCATATTAATTAGGCAACTTTATCGACACGGATGCCATCGCTTTGCAGTGATGCACTGCGATACGGCGCGGATCCGCGAAGCGATTTCTACAGATTGTTGATTTGTTGATTGCTTGGCGACGTTCGATGTTGGCGACAAAGACCGACCGACGTGTAACAAACAAGTCTCGCCGCAGCACAAAATTTCGATTTTGACGTACACGCTCCGAAGAATGTGTATGAGAAGACCTAAAAGGCGTTATCAAAAGTGTCTTCGCGAGAAAGTGGAATAAAAGGTGACTATGCTCTCCATCCTCCCTCGTTTCTTCAGGTAACATCTGGAAACAAAGAATTTCTTGTTGGAAATTGATGGTGAGGAAGTTCCATTTACTCATTCGCAATATTAAATAAAATAGGTACTCGAATATTCTTTTCTCGAACTGTGTACTTCGAATGTTCGTTAAGATCCCGCGTCACGGCGGAATTGATATTATTCGATATCTCGTCGTTACTTTACCACACTAAAGTTACGCACTCATTATTTTTTTATCGATCTCGATCGGCTATTAAAATATACTGTACTGGGCGCTTTGCGGGCTATTCGTTTCCCGGAAGTCTTTTTATTTTATTTTTATCGGTATCATTTGTAATTTAGTCGCAGTTTGCGCGTTTAATGTGTTTACACGTATAATGCAAAGAGTAACGGCGCCCGCGACATCTTTCTTGGGAGAAGGGAGCACCCCTTTGGGTGGATGTGGGTTAGCATAACTTTTCCCTACTTCTCGTTTCATTTGTATGCCCGTCGAGTACGATTCATACCACATTTTGAAGTGGCTCCTAATGCGAATATCTTCCAACTTTTCAAGCAATTTGTTACGACTGATAGTGTCGAAAGCTATCCTACAAAGTCTTATCAATGTGTCATAAGTCTGTAGTGTGCAATCAGAAGCAGGAGCAATCGCAGTATATCATAATAGGTACCGTATACCTACAGGTGGTATTATTACGGTGAGTTTTGTATACGCTCGACTGCGCGAGAAGGTGTCCCGTTTGTCCGTTTCCATCCGATTTTTCGTTCGTTTTCAACTTTACCGCATTTTGTAATTATACTATTGGTTCGATGCAGCGCGAATCGGATTAGGAATTGAAACTCGAATTTGAGAAAGAAAAATATGCAGCGGTGGAAACTACTGGAAATACAATGAAAAGACATACGCAGGCCAGCTTAAAAAAATTAAAAAAACGACGGAAGGAAGATGAAGGGAAAAAATGCAGAAATGTATACGAGAATGATCGTATAAATTAATAAAGAAGACTGCATTATAGATCAACATATTCTTCTGAAAGCTCTTCGGTTGGGCTTTCATCAGTAACGGCGATAAACATGCGCTAGCAGCGTAAGTAATATTAGCAGCAGCAGAAGTAGCATCAGCAGCGACGGTAATAAATAATAATAATAATAATAATAATAATAATAAAATAATAATAATAATAATATCAACAGCACCAACAGCAACAGTAGCAGCAGTAGCAACAACAACAACAACAACAACAACAATAGCAAGAGCAGTAGCAGCAAGAAGTTCGGGCAGGCCGAATAACGTTAATCCAACGGGATTAGAGTGAGAGAGAAGGGAGTATATGGTGCGCGTTTATTTGAAGACGGTGAAGGGCAGCGCGGTACAACAATACTGCTGGTTTTCGTAAACTCTGGCGGGGTACAGTAGCGGGTAGAGTGTATAAAATTCAGCAGAAACGTTAGCTGCGTTCCATCAGAATGAAATCGGATGAGAGACGATACGATACGATGCCATGGGGGATGGGACCGGAGGATGAACTGTGCCGCGCTAGATCTCGCACCATGTTTCCCTTTATCGTAGCGCATTGCATCGCATCGTAGGGTTGGATTTGTTCTCTCGGGGTGGGTCTACGCTCGCAAGCTCGATTTCTTTATTACGGACGTCGTTACTATTGCTGTCACCACCGCGGCCACCGCCACCGACGTCGCCATCGTTGGTACTGTCATCCTCGTCCTTCCTTATCCCGCTTGCACCGTACAGCGCGCACCTCCTAACTTGCTCGCCTTATTTTTCTACACTATTTCCAAAATTTCGGTAAATGATGATATCGTTTCCTCCTCGCTATCGTTTAACTAGAATAAATCCGTTCTCCGACCCATCCGGGTCCGCGTTTTCCACCCCTCGTGATGTTCGCTCGCTCACTCCGCACGTTTTCGTTATTTTTTTTCTTTTTTTTTTTCTTTCGGTCCCTTCTTCTTTTCGTAGAATAATTCTGGTTAGATAAAAGAAACTTTTCCAGCAGCACATTCCGATTCTCAGCGACTGAGACTGTTTTTCCTTTTCTACGACGTTGAACGAACTAAACAACACCGCTAACAACGCTAACGCCAACGAGAGAATACAATACCAGTACGTACCTACATAATGTATACCGAATTAAGACACGGAGGCGCAATCGAGCAAATTACTAAAAACATGATTCGGATCACGGATCACCTCGAAAAATAAAATAGATCTTTTCCGGACAATTTTTCGCGCTGTTCTAATTTTTTCGGAAAATTTTGACTAACTTTGACAAAATTTTGCAGACATTTTAAAATTTACTATTGGTAGTTGAATAAAGACTCGGAAGTTATCCGAGAACTTACGGAGCCGATCACTATAGACACACATGGTTGGAAGAAAAATAAATTTCCATGGAAATGTCAACCACTGAACTGAGTTGTTACAATGAAGAGCTAAGTCATATTGACTGGGTTCGTGTCGCGGGGCATGGAAATTTCTATTAACAACACGGCTGCAGACTGTAGTCGCGCAGAGGGGGTAGCAAATGTCAACTACTGAGTTCGTGTTAGGGGAAGCGTTACAGTTTTCGCTCAAGTACACCCATGGCTGGAAGAAAATGGAAATGTCAACGAATGAACTGAATTGCCACCATGAAGAGCTAAAGAACTGTGAGCTGAACTCAGCTGGAAATGAAAAGAGAAAAGAAATATTGTAGTCGCGCAGGACGCAGCAAAGATCAAGATCAATGAGCACATGGCTGGAGTTACGGTTTTCGTTCAAGTATACCCATGGCTGTACGAAAAACTATCATTTCCATCGAAATGTCAACCGCTGAATTCGTGTCGGGGTTAGCGTTACGGTTTTCGCTCAAGTATACCCAAGTAGTAAAAGCATATAAAATGTTAAAAGCCAAAAGAGGAACAAAAATAAAATTTCTGTCCCCATGGAGCAAAAAGTAACAATAAGTACTAGAACTGTTGCGTATTCGCGTTGAAATAACATGACCATACGAGTACGCGCAATCCTTTTTGAGCATTTATTCGTATATTATACAAAAATTGTACATGCACCACACCCTAGCGTAAATGTATAATTGCTTCGTGCGTTTGCATCACTCGCCTACGGCTGCGCAAATTTTCGACTCGTGAAAATTCAAAAACATTCATTTTCGGACCTAGGGGCGTAATATACTGCTTTGGCTTCATGCTCGAATGAAACAGATTTTTTCCCGACAGCCTAACAAAAAACAAAACTCTTAAACAAGGTTACGCGGAAATATAACGATTTAACGAACTTTGACCAAATTGGGGACACTCTCCATGAAGCTAAATCGTAGTTTGTCAAGAAAAAAAAATCGTTTCAGCTTGACGCCGATGTAGTAAGTACATAGGTAGCCTACTACCTATACAGGGTTAGTCAGTTTTCCTTCAGCCATAGGAAAACTCTGTTACAATCTTACAATGAAGATCTGTTATCGGTTTCGTCGCTATTCATGAATTGCGTGTAGCGGGCATAACTGATAACAGAACGAACTGTACATTTTGGTAGATAACACACATTGAGTCTTTGTTCAGCCTAACGGAGTTTTCCTATGGCGGAAGGAAAACTGACTAACCCTGTATATTCCACTGCCTTGCGTTTTCTCGCGTTGCATCGTGTCTTTAGTTAGTTTGGAGAATCGATCGCGTCTGCTGCGGATATTTTCTATGACCACGGGTCACCTCTTCCTTCTCCCTCGGTTTCTTTCCTCTCTCCTCCCTCTTCCTTACAAGTTTTACTTCATTTTTCCACTTGTATCTACCTATATAATTTTTATTTACTAATTTATTGATTTTTATTTCTTTTATTTCAATTTATTTCCTTCTTCGTTATCATTACTGTTATTACCAAGATGTACTCCATCCTCCTATATAAGGCTCTAATAGCCTCTCGAGAGGGATGGGGGAGTATATTCCTCAAAAAAATAATAATAATAATAGTGATAATAATATAAATAATAATAATAATAATAATAATAATAATAATAATAATAATAATAATAATAATCATTATAATACGATTAGTTTTTCAATTTGCTTTGCTATTTATCATTTGTAGCTGACGGCTAACTTTATATACTTCGTCCGTTTTTCCTCGTATACTAACCTGACGGGAGATGGATTTTCCCCTCCAGGCTAAACGTCCAAAAAATTGTGATTTCCGAAAAGGACTCGAGAAAAATCGCGCAACTTTTTTCGCGGTTTCCTCTAGGACCCGATATTTTTCCCGACGGCTCTGCTCGTGGTTACGTACTACCTATTAAGTGTAAGTATACCATGCGAGTATAGTTATTTACTGGACTAGCGTAGGAATAATCACTGCCTCGGCGAGTCCAATACAACATTTTATTCGACAAATAATACAAAAATTTGCGTACACCTCTTTTTTATCATAGATATTAATATCATTGTATTCGATTCGACAGAGCGTGCTGACAGACTGTATAATCGCGTTCTTCCTCCACTATTGAAGGAAATATTTTTATAACACTTCAAATTTTTGACGCGTTATTTGAGATTAGTTTAATGGAGGAAAATTGTCTTCCATAGCGTACATTCTGTGGAGGAAAACGCAATATTTTTGTATGTGTTGAGTAAAGGTGTATGTTTGGGGGAGCGTATGGCGATGCACGCATGCCAAAGTGGCTTCCCAGACACCGCACCCCTGGCCTCAGAAACTTCCCTTTTGAGTATCGCATCAATGTCCAGAGGGACGCACGGAGACTGGCCCGAGCTCCCATTTCGCCTCTCCGGTTCGGATTCGCGTTGTCCTGTTAGGGCCACCATGGGACACCCTATATACTGACTGAGGTAACGCTCGCCCAGCATTAGCCTGGAATTCAGGTGCGCCACAGACGGACGCGCTTCCTTCCTTCACCCCTCACTTCTTCGTCTTGGTACGTGTGGGTTCTAATATGTATAATACAGATAATAAAATAATAAAAACAGTAATAATAACGACGAAGATGAAAGGGGAGCGAGGGGGGAGGGGTTGAGCGTAGAACAGTGGGTTGGTTGGTGTCGCGTTGGTATTATCTTCGGCGGCTAATGCTAATGTTATTTTCTCCCTAGACTATTAAGCGACAGAATGTTTGCACTGTCTTTCTTTTTCATATGCTAATGCAGTTTCGCTTCAATGCCGCAACCCTCGTGCCAGTCGTTTATGTCGCGCGTATATCGGTTTCCTTTTGTTTGTTTCTGTAAGCGGAATATTCCGCATGTTGGTTGTACGGGAAGGATAGGCCTGGCCTATAACTTACACGAGTAACGAGTAGGAGTAGGTACACATACTACAATGTCTCTGTGTAAGTATAGTGCATCTTGCGAGTGTCACAGTAAACAATAATACTAGACAATATTTATTACAATTTATGTTACCACACAGTACCTACCTATCTAATTAATAAATCTACGCAATCCTGTTGTGCGCGAAGAGGAGAGCGGGGCAAGAGTCCTATCGCATTTTTCTGATAAGTTGTATCGCTACTATGTCAGCACTGCTTATGTATTCAAATAAAGGCCACACTGCTATCGCAGAAATTTTAGTTGTAGACCGCGAATCCCAAACAGTTTAGTTTTGCTGGGTTTTGATCAGTGATTCAAGAAAAAAAAACATTTCAACTATCGCAGATTTTTACTTGCAAAGCACGATGGTGCGGTAAGTTTTTAATAGTAAGTATTGATTAGTGCTGAGAATTAGGCATCGAATAATTAAATGTTATCGAAAGAAGTACGTTTGGGACAACAGTCCGCAGATCGAAAGGGGCAAAAGTCTTACTTCATTATACGTCTACTATTAAATAATTTTACTCTAATATTTTTGTTAGAAACCGTGATCGATAGTTTCTACGCTTAAACTCGTTTAACTTCTTAAATTACGATTTCAGGAAAAAAGAAAACGATCGAAAAAACGCTCGAGTCGTCCGTGCTCGCATCCAGCCTATTCAGAAAACAGCTGGAAGAAAAAAACGCGGTAGAAGAATAACGATGTCCCTGGAAATAAGAACGCTGTTTAGAAAGAGGAGCATCGTCGTTCAAAAGAAGAATGTATTTGTTGGTAAGAAGAATGCCATGGCCGGCAAGAAGGATGTTGCACTTGCAAAGAAAAAAGATAGGCCTGATGGAAAATGAGTAGGGCGGAAGCGCGTTTTCCCGGCGAGAATCCATTCCGAAAAAACACGACTTTTGCTTGCTTGATAGAAACTACTAAGTGCGACTTTGCCGCTCTTACTAGATTACGCGTAGTATGCTACTCAGTCATCGTAGTGCTCATTCATTGAACTGCACCGCTCCGGGTTAGTAATTTTTACATTACACAACCCTGCTCGCATCGAATGAGTACATGTACAAATAAATAACGCATTAATATGGATTTCGCTTAATCCGATAATTTCCAAAATATTTTCAAAAGCGCTAGAAAACAGAGTTAGTAATAGTATATTACATTGCAAGGATTGAAAGCGAGCTTTATTACGCCGAGTGCGACTGTTAGCGGAGCGAGCCGAAGGCGAGTGAAGCTAGTCGTGCGGAGGCGTGATAACTCGCTTCAATCCTTGCATTGTAAGATATTTTGTATTACAAATGCATCGAACAGCTAATTGTACCTAGATTGTACACATCTGTGAAAGAAAAATATGTGACGTCATCTTTTTTCAGTCCTTTTACAAGTCCTAGGACTGAAAAGAGTCTTCTGCGCATGTGCTGTAGCATTTACAAACGCAGCTGCGATCTATCGTGATAACGTGAACTTTCAATCTGCAAAATGAGACTGTTAAACCGTTGTTTCGATGCATGTGTAATACAAAATACTAATCTCGCAGCAACCAATAGAACAGGCGGGATTGCGAAGATCCTTTTCAACAGTGGACCATATACGCACGGTCAATCCGATAGTAGAAAAATGTAAAGAGTACGGAAAAGACATACACATAGGACTAATAGACTACAACAAGGCGTTTGACTCTATAAGCCACGAATTTCTGTAAAGCTCGCTCAAAAATCAAGGAATATCCTCCTAAAATTTATCAAACTAATATACGAAGTATATAAAAAAATGAAAGCGAGGATTAGGACGGACACGACGAGCGAATACTTTGACATCAAAAAAGGAGTGAGACAAGGCGACCTCTTATCGCCGATTCTATTCGACTGCGCGTTGGAAGAAATATTTAGAAATCTGAGCTGGGAGGGTAAGGGGATTAACATAAACAGTAGTCGTCTAATGAATCTCAGATTCGCAAATGATATATCGTTCTTTTCTAAGACCCAAACAGGCAAGGCAAAAAAGCGGGACTAATAATAAATACCCAAAAGACCAAAATCCTTTCGAATACATTGGGACAAAAGAAAATTCCAATAGACGGAAAAGATATCGAAATAGTAAAGGAGGGAACTTACTTAGGCCAAAAAATAGCTTTTGAAAACCAAATTGAAAAGGAAGTAAACATACGAATAACAAGAGCATAGTCGAAATACTGGTCCCCAAAAGATATTTTCAAAGGCAATTTTAGTACAAAGCAACAAAGTCAAGTATTCGATACGTGCGTCGTACCCGCCCTAACCTACGGATGTCAAACATGGCCTCTAAATGAAAAAATCCTGAATAAAATTAGAGTCACGCAGAATGCGATGGAAAGTTCAATGTTGAACATAAGCAGGAGAGGCCATATATACTCGTAAATACAGCAGTAACGATAAAAACAAAACTGAAAAACAACATCGATACAATGAAGTGTATAGATAAAAGTATCAAAAATAACGAATGGAACTCGGCAGGTCATATCTCCCGTCTCGTGGACGACCGATGGACCTATGGCCTTGGGACGGAAAAGAAGGAGGGGCAAACAAATTAAAAGATGGAAGGACGACACGAATAAATTTTAAAAAAATAAATAAAAACTTTGAAACCATAGCAAAGCACAGGGAAGAGTGGGAGCGCTTACGCGAAACCTTTGCTCGATACGGACCTGGGAACTAATGGGCCCTACTTCGGGGGCAACTCACAATTGCCAACTAAAATCGATGTACTGTCAAATAATTCCAAAAAATGTATTTAGATTTAGATTTAGAATATGAATTTGCTGCTACGATGCTTGTACGAGTAAACGTTTAGCTTTAGCCTCCACTCAATTCTTCGCTACTTCTTTGAAGTCATCAAATTTGATGACTATAATCTATATGCCCAGCTATCAATCAAATTTGTACGTGTATAAGTATTATAGGTCTCTAGATCTATTCGACGAAAGCAAAATAGTATTTTAGGTACATATGTAGGTAGAAGTACGACGAATCATACCTAGTATTTGTCCATACGAGTTGGCGCATTAAAATTCCGTATCAGGTACCGCAAGTTAGGGTTTCATAAGTTTGATGTGCTTGACACAATATGGTGATAGTTTCTGAAAGTAAACACGAAAGCGACAATTCAGAGAATGGCGAGAACTGGATAGTTCTCTCCCCCTCCTCCCCGAGGGTTTACAACATTTTTAATGCCTTCAAATATGTAGATAATTCATTCATCGTGAAAACGAACGAAAGAATTCAGGATTTGGGACCATACCTCTACTGCTACTTCTAATACTTATCGCGCACGATTTTATTTTCCATTTTTCATGAGGAAGAACAACAGAGAGAGACAGCGAATGGAAAAATCTCAAGATTTCTAACAACTTCAACCGACCATTTCGTTTTATTTATTTTATTATTATTTTTTGTTATTTTAATTAAACGCTACCGTCGATATTTTCTAATTCATCGAATTATCGAATTTCTTTATACATGGGGCCGACTATTACACGGAAGTATGTATTTCTTGTAAACATTAGGTATTTCCTCGGAGAGGAAAAATTAATGAACTAACAATGCATTTCTGCCCTTTGCATTCGAGTCACAGAACACAAATTTTGACAAGTTATGACCACGGTATGTAGCTAAGTATTACGTCCCGCGTCTCAACTGAATCCACTTAAAACTTTTATACGTAAATTCAATTTCAGTGGAAAGTGTCCCGAGGTACAACACTTACATATTATGTAGTATGTACATCGAGTCGCCTAGTCCGATAATCGAGACGATTTGAGGAAACTAATTCGCTAAATTCCCAGCCATAATTACATTTTTGGTTTTTTTCTTTCTTTTTTCTTTTTTTCTTCGGCAATGTACTCGTAACGAGTAATAGGGGTATCCAATATGCAATATGATAATATTTCATAGGCGCATAGTTATAGGTAGCTGCACCTAGTTAGTTCATGGTTTGTGGATCATAACCAGCAGTGTCTACTGTCTAGTATATCTACTACAGATCCGCATGTAAACACATATATTATATTACCAGCTGAATTACCCGTCCTTCGGATGGGCTCAAACATATGCATTAGTACATATGAAACGAAATAACATGTAAATTCCCATACAGAAAAGAAGAAAAAAAAACAGGCGTTTGGAAAATAATAAAGAAAATGAAACATGACATTGTTTTTTCCTAAAATGGATAAGCTTTGTAATCTTTGGAAATTAAATAGAATTGCCCATTCTTCTCTATCTCCAAAATGAGATATGATCGAATTATCCTGTACATTTCACGTTCTCAATAGAAGTACTGAGCGGTACTTTTGCCCAAACATATGCAATAGTATGAAACGAAATTACATGTAAATTCCCATATAGAAATAAACAGGCTGATACTTATACGTTTTGATAATTTTCTTTAATGAAAGAAAATGAAGCATGAAATTGTTTTTTCATAAATGTGTAAACTTTGTAATCTTTGAAAATTAAATCGGATTACCCGTTCTTCTCTATCTAAAAAATAAGAATAAGTGATCAAATTATCCTGTACATTTCACGACCTCAATAGGAGTACTGAGGGTGTTTTGGTTCATTGTCACGCCCTGCTTCAACAGTAATAAATATTACCTATCATAAAGAACTTATTACTACTTGTGACAGTTACTTTTAAGTTTTAAGCATTTTTGGATTTTTGGTGAATTTTTTCCTAAAAATTCTCAAAACCCAAGATTGAGTGCAGCTCCCAATTATGGGTATTTTCTGATTCTCCAACAATTCACGATAAAATATCCTCGCAAATGACACTGAGGCCTTCTAAGTTGTTCAAAATTCCAGGTGGAATTTTCTCGATCCGAACAACTTTTGAAAATACCAATTATGGGTCGACCCATATTAATTGGCAACGACCCACAATTGATACGAAATTTTTTGATATACCCACAATTGGTAAGTATAATAAATCAAATGAAAAATGATGTAGTTTACTTAAGTAAGCATCTCAAATTTATTTTAAAAACACATTGACTCGTCTCATTTGACTTTTAAGTATTTTAAAAACACATTAAAGTCGAGTAAATTCACAGTACCAATAATGGGTCTGAAGAAAGGTAGTACCAATAGTGGGTCGGGCCAAAGTTTGATTAGAAAAAGTAACTGAAAAAACGTGAAATTTGGTCTTATAAGTTAAAGTATCACTTGTACTACACTTTTCATTCGATTACCCGATCATTCACTTTGATTTTTCGCGATTTTTGCAAGGTTTTTCCCCCATTTTTTGAATTCCTTTATTCTTTTCGCATAAACATATATGTGGACCGAAATCGAAAACTCAAGCGAAAAAATATACCCTAGACTCTCCTCTACACAACCATATATAATATGTTGCGAAAATATTAATTTAAAGTACTTATCGATCGTTTTTCACAGAATTAATATTTCACACACATGAAAAATAAGGCATGTTTTGATAACAACTTTGAAAAAAAATTCCATCACAACAAACACATTGAGTTATGAACTTGAAACCAACATGGATAGTGTAAAACATGTTGGTCCTTCGAATGGAAGAGGTTTTACAGTTGTCCAATGCCTCGATCTAGCGAGCAAACGTATTTTCAAAAAAAGGACTTACAATTGATGCTAAGCTCAGAATAGGTAGCTTACCTTACTATTATTATTTTTAATAAAATATTTCAAAATAGACCTCAGAGGATAAAAGTTCGAATGGTGATGGTTTACATTATAACCTATTCGACGCTGGCGCTTCTATAATTTGCACAGTCCCAGTCAGAGGCTTTCAAAAACATTAATTATAGATAACAACTTTGATAACAGTTTGTATGTTTGTGTCACAGGTCGCGCTATATGTTTTCTTATCATTGTATGCAGTACGATTGTAATTTCGCACGTTGAAAATGCCTAGCCGGTATACTTATCATCTAAATTTCTTTAATCTCTTCAACAAATGAAAAATGAAGCAAAAAAGTATTTGTAAAATAAAAGTTTGATAGTAAAAAAAAAACGCACTAAAAGATTCGACGCTATAGTGTTTCTACAGTTTGCACAGTCCCAGTCAGAGGCTCTCAGAAAGATTAAAGATATCGGCTTTGATAACAGTTTGTACGTTTATGTCACAGGTACACCGCTATAATATGTATATTCTCCTTATCATTGTATAATAACAAACGCACTAAAAGATACGACGCCTAGCGCTTCTACAGTTTGCCCAGTTCCAGTCAGATGAAATAAAAAAAAGTATTATTTGTAAAATATAAAAGTTCGATAGTAAAAAAACGCAACATGAAACATCTACTTACATCTCTTTAATCTTCTCAATAAATGAAAAATGAAGCAAAAAAATGTTTGTAAAATGAAAGATCTGTAGTAAAAAAACGCAACACGAACTGAGTTTTGAACTTATTGGTATATCTGTCTCCCAACCGGATGTGCAATCAGTAACCCTAGTTACCCGCGGAAAAGTCACCCATTGGCAACCGTCAGTTGGATGCTGTTAAGCGCAAGGGAACCAGCTGACGTTTGTAAGCGGAATGATTTATTAGTATCGTTATTGGTAAGTGCATAAAAAGTAGAATTTAGTATCGTTATTGGTACTAAGTGCATCATAAAAAGCATAATTTTTCAAAATTGGCCCCCCGATTCAAAAATGTGCACTCACGTTGAAAAAATCTTATGCGTAAACGCTATGTCACATAGTTTCTACATGGCTTGTGAACTTCGAATCACGTGTTCTCAAAAAACAGATTTTACTGGTTGGTTCCCTTATGCTTAACAGCGTCCAGTTACCCTCAGATTACCCAGAAACGGGTCAGTTACCCTTAGATCCCTTTCAGTTACTTGGGTAACTGGCGGGATTCGGCGCATCGGAAAGTCAGTACGTTTTACGTCACAGTTATAAAAAACTTTTCACGCTATAAGCCTGCTAGGGAATACTTACTTCTAGATGAGACATTTTTAAAAAGATTTCCTTCAGTAATACCTGAGAACACGGGTGAGGAAAAATCGAGACTTGTCTTTATATATTACACTAGCTGACCCGCTTCGCGGGTCATCTAGACCGTGGGCTAAAGTGAGTTGGCTAAGGTGAGCTGGGCTAAAGTGTGTTGGATTAACTAAGTTAGTCCCTTCCTCTTCCCTTTACAGCTAACCACTTTCCCATCTTCCCTCCCATCCTTCCAACGAGTCCCTGTGATCCACATCCGCGATCTTTTCCTGCCTGAAAACTTGCAGTTTTCCTCCCTCCACCCTTCCCGCACTGCCGGCATCAGCTGCTAACGTGACTGATAAGCGGGTGGTCACTTCACTTCTTCTTCTTTTTTAATGTATTATGGACTTCACTTTTTGCTCACGTTCTTTATAACCAGCTGCGGATTTAAAAGCCAAGCTGCTACAGGCACCCAACAAAATGTCTCCCTCACTCGCTTCATATCCTCCTAATGAGCTACAGGTCAAAAATTGATAATTATTTTTCAGTTATGTTTTCTGCAACTGTTCCTTTTTTTCTATCTGCCTCTTCTTCTTTTTCTCTTTTTCCGAATTTCCTTCCTTTTTCCCGCTGTCTTTGTACAAAATTTTGCCGCCCCTCGAAATCTGTCAACCTAGGCACTTGCCTAATGTGCCTATTGGGATCTCCATCGCTAGAACTGATACCGCATATAGGTATTTCGATCTTTTGGGGGGAAGGGGTCCAGACCCCACCCTTTTCCCCGGTATCCGCATCTGCCCTCTGCTCTTATGGTTGACCGGCCAACCTCGAACAAACAACACGCACACCCACCCACAGATAAGCTAACACTTTAATACTATTAAGGAAGAGAGATTTTGATTATGAGACGCTACACATTTTTATAAGCAGTTTGAACTTACTAATAGTTGCGTGGGGGGGGGGGGGACCTAGAAGAATAGGTGCATTTACCTATTATACTTAGGTACTAAAATGTCCTTCGTTGTTTCTGTTCCTAACCTTTTTTTGTGCATGTTCGTGCGCGCGTGTCTGCGTGCGTGTGTTGATAGACGAATTGCCGTGTAGCCGATAGCCGGTTCTTGGCTCGGAAAAGGTTCCCTGAGACGCGCTACTGAAATTTACGAAAATTTAAAACTGCAAATAGCTTCAACACTCATTGCCTTCAGTTGGAGGGCTCTGATCTATTTGCAGTTTACTGCTTCATATTTGTGTTATTCAGAGGGAATTGTTAGTGTTTTCAAAAATTCAGTCGGATAATTAGAAGGAATGTTGAAGATAGTTTTCAAAAACTGAAATTTCAGGCCTTTTGGAGGTGATACGTGGTTGAAAATGGGCTGTGTGGTACAGAAATGGGTACGAAACAATATCCAAATACTATGGTTGTTTTAAATTAGATGTACGTGCAATAATGAAGCATTTTGAGCTCGTTTTGGAAATTTCAGATTATCAACCCCCCAATAATTTCTGAAGGGAGACAGTTACTGCCACCAAGTTTTAACAAAATGCGAAGAAGTTCGATGTAAAACAATTCCGAAAAGTTCAAGTTGAAAAAAAAAAAAAATCAGGGGCCCAAAGGGGACAAAATTTTGTGGCCCCCTCCTAATTGGGGTACCAAAATTTTTTATAGCCTAAAACCTCACTCGGGTTCATACGAACACATCCAGGAAGTTCGAACCCTCCAGCTCTTATGGTTCAGCCGCCAACCTCAAACAACCAAACAAACAAACAAACAGATAAACATTCATTTTTATATATATAGTAGATTAATCTCTTTAATAAATGAAAAATGAAGCAGAAATGTATTTGTAAAATGAAAATTCGATAATAAAAAAAAGACACATTGCCTAAGTTTTGAACACATGCCCTACAAAAGGATTTGTGAAGTAAAAGTTCAATAATAACAAAACGCAACATGGCCTGATCAACCGCAGTATGTACACTGAGACGCTTTTAGATGAAAGAAACCCTGATCGTTCTATATTCACGATGTGTTATATAAAATACTTCCTACTGGTCACACTGATCACTCTAACACGCGTTTACAATGACGGCGGGGTAAGCGCGCGCAACACTCACACATAGACACAGATGCAAAACGATTTAAAACTTAATTACAGCTTACCGAATGCACTTCTCTGCAATGTTTTTTAACACATACCTCCAAGGGAACCCAAGCTTTCATTTGAGACCATTTTCAAAAGAATCGGTTCAGCCTATCGAGCGTGATGCTGTTACAAAAAAACGGGCTATCAATTTATATAATAGAGAAGAAGAAAAAGAAGAAGATATAGACTATAATATCTTTCGAGTGTAAGCGGGATAGTAGGCAACTATCGTACGTTATCATATCATAAATATACCTATTATTGTTGCTACGGTACCTATACATATACTTAGTGCCTCCTCGGTGGTAGCGCAGTTCCCAGTTCATATAAATAATACGAATGCTATATATTATACATATATGTATTATGTAGTCATTGATACCGCTGATCAACACACGCTCGTCCGCCGAACGCCTAACCACCGATGATTTATCATTTCATCCCCTCTGATCATTTCGGTGGTCGGTGTTTAATGCGTTTTACCACCCTCAGCGTGTATTATTCAATCCCAGTCGCAATCCTACCGATGGCACGATATACGGTATAATAATAAAGCGTTTTTTCATTACATTCCGCCGCGCCGGCATGATTCGGCGGTGAACATTAATGTCATTAAAATAGCGATAAGGGAGGAGGGAGGGGAAGGTGAAAGCGAACATTTCCCTTTTCCCTCATTAGTCGCCCACGAAGCAAATTATAGTCTTTCTTTCGAAAAATGGAGTGTTTTTCTGTCCAAATATCTAAAATCTAGGGGGGAGAGAGAGAGAGAGAGAGAGAGAAAGTTATTCGTATTTAAAATGTTGGTTGCTATCTACCACTTCGCACGGGTGGTCACCACCACAGTTTCTGGCAAAACAACAACTTATTTGACTATATTTTTTCGTCATGTTGGCTAGCTTCAGTCTCGAGAGCAGGTTCGTATTTTGTCGACAATTCAATTTGTGTGGATAAGTCTACGTACAGAATTGGTGTTCAGTTTTACACCTCAGTCAGTGCGTAGAAGCAAAATTTGGAAAAAGGTTTCGAAATCTTTTCTTATAAGCATCGGTAATCTATTTAAATAGAAGTAAGTACTCGTATTTCAATTAGATTGAAAAGCTTTTACCGAAGTATCTTGAAATACTGTACGGCGGTACGTACGTGCGTATTAGGTAGGTACGAATATTATAAGGAATTGATAACAGTATTTCTGTCGTCTAAGAGGTCAACGAATACTTATTTATGGAAATATGTAGAACGAATTCGTAAGACTTTGCGATTTGCGAAGCGAAAAAAGAAGGGCTAACTGCAACTGGGAAATGGGCGACAGCTAAAAGTTACGACAAAACAAGCGTGGAGAGATCGTATATATGTAGACGCTTGTACAGGTCCACACTACATAGGTTTTTGTATTAATTTACATTTGTTTTTCTCCTCCTTTCGATACGTGTATACCTTTACGCAGCAGCAGCACCAGCAGCATCTTGCCTTTCAAATATGCCCACCTATAATCGTGTACCGTTCATGCACTTTTATACATACAGCGAACTTCGGTAGGGATGCGCACTTACTGAAACCTACTTAGTAGCGTTTTAATTAATGTACCGAATACCTAAGTGTCGTAATTGATTTGCATAGCTGGCGATGCAGCGGGTTACGGAGAGGGTAGGTTTGCACCAGCGCAAACCCATTACCGTTTGCATTCGCCAACTCCTACCCGGCATCTGCGCGTGATGAGTGGGTGAGAGCTGAGCAACATAACTGGGCGGCTCAGAACTGGGAGGGGGCCCGACTCATTGTCGGTACGCTCGCCTCAGACTACAACATCGAAATAAGGAAGCACATATTCCTCGCCGGCCACTGATGCCATGCGATACTCGAAAGGATAGTTTCCGGGGCCGGGGGTGCCGTGTCTCAGAGGCCACTGTGGCATGAGTGCATCGCCATACGTCTCACCACACCATCCCTCGCTAGCAAGTGCCGATATCTATGTTGCACAAGCACAGGGGTACGTATGTGTATATGTAACGGAGCGACAAGATA
The DNA here is from genome assembly GCA_031841125.1 of Acanthococcus lagerstroemiae. Classification (NCBI taxonomy): domain Eukaryota; kingdom Metazoa; phylum Arthropoda; class Insecta; order Hemiptera; family Eriococcidae; genus Acanthococcus; species Acanthococcus lagerstroemiae. Next base: position 654,766 of record CM063112.1, on the reverse strand, counting down.
GTAAGTATGCACATAGGTAGCGCGTACAATAGACTAGCAAGGTGTCGTGACGAAGTTTCGATTTCTGTCATGAGGATGTTCGGTTGATTTGATTGTTCGGCGAGGCCTTTGGTAAATCGGATTGATCTGATCGACGATCGACGAGACCGATTGGTTAGGATTGGTCGATCGGTACAGAGGACCGAAGTCCGACTGAAAGACTCTTATTTAGCCGAGACATGAGAGTATAGAAATACACTTCATTGACTTTTACCACAACCGGAAAAAAGATCTAAAACATATACGACACGACAAGATTCGTTTATGCGTTACAAATTTCCAAGTCCGACACCCGGACCGGAGTGCCATGATGATAACTTCTCTCGTTTACCAAAGTAAGTGGAAGACCCTTTCCCGATGTTTGTGATCTGATTATAAAGTATGAAATCTAAGATGCCTGGTTGTTCTATGTTTTGTCTGCGGCGCGAGTAAGCCATCGGCGGGAGTAATGTTCTAATTAGCACATGCGCCCTGCCTGTATTGTCTAGCGAGCTTCCTTGCACCGTTGTACAGTTTGTTGAACGGAAATTTCGATTTCGCGTCTGGGAAGCCGCACAGCAAAGAATTTTTGCCGAACTAAAGACGATATCGGCTAATACGCCGGTACTAGCAATTTATGAGCCGAAGAGAAAGACAAATTGTCTCTTCTGAAGCATCTCCGTATAGCTTGGGAGCAGTGTGCTTCTTCAGGTTGATGAGACAGGTCAGAAGTGAGCAGTCGCGTTTATATCTAGAACACTTATGGGTGCTGAGAGAAACTACGTGTCTATTGAAAAAGAGATATTGGCAAATACATACCTATGGGTATGCTGCCGTTTCAAAAACTTCCTGATAGGATTAAACTTCATCATCGAGATGGACCATAAGCCGTTACTTCCAATACTGACTAAAACAAGTTTCTTGACAATCTGACTCGCGTTTAGTAAGAATCCGAATGCATCGGATGCATTTTACAAACCAGATAATTCATACATCAGGAAAGGAGTTGGTTATTCCATACATTGCTTTCTCGCAAACCAAAACAACATATCGCCGCAGTCTGACGATGAGAAGTTCGCTGCAGAATTCGATACAGGCAACAGTACAAACTGTTAAGGTGAATCCAGCATCAGACAAAATGCTTGAACGTTTTCGTGAATCCTCTGTGAGCATTATGATGAGATAGGTAAAGTGCTCAGTAAACTCATAGAAGAAGGATGGCCAAAAACAACTGGATCTATACCAGAGTCTGTCAAGTTCTATAGAGCTCAGAAGGGTTCTCTCTTCAAAAATGATCTCATTCTACACGGTAGGAAATTACGGGTGCCTGATGCTCTTCGCGTGAAAGTCTTAAACCGTTCGTACAAGTCATACTTTTCGGCATCACTACAACCAAATTGCTGGCCCAGACATCCGTATTGTGTCCCGGGATAGGCAAGGATATCGAAGACGTATTCACCAATAAATTGTAACATCACCTGCGCAGCGACGCGCCCGAACCGCTCTGAACTACTGATCTCTACACCACTCCCAAAGAGACCATGGGACAAAGTTGGAGCAGATTTTCATAAGAAGAATGGCCGGTGGTACGTAGTTATCGATTACTATTCAAAATACATTGAGCTTTGCCACCTCTCAGAACTGGACACAATAACACAGTTATCCAGCACCTGGAAAGCATTTGCCAGGCACGGAGTACCAAATGAACTTTCTAACAGATAATGAGAGTCCGTTGGTATCACGCGAAACGGACGAGTTCGCAAAAAGTTATACCGTTTCCAAGTAACCACCCGCAGTTCCTCCTACTCACAAGCGAATGGCCTCGCCGAAGCTGCTGTGAAAATCGCGAAGCGAATGTTCGGATCCCGGAAACTTGGACAGATTTACCGGAACTTATCATTATTCATTGGCGGTGACCTCAGCCTCGTCACCAGTGCCGCCAACTCAAGGGGGTTGCAATCCCGAAACCAAAGTCCTCTTGGAGGGCGAGGATAGAAAGGTGAAGAGAAGACTAGTCGCGCACCTTCACGTCATCGTGAAGCGGGAGGCGACGACCCCGATGTCACCGAAGCTGTCTAGGGGAGGGGGGGGGGACTCAGAAAGGAAATCCGGCGGCTGAAGAATGAGCTTAAAGAGCGCGATTAGAAAATCACAGAAATGAAGGAGAAAATGAAGTTAATGGTCGCGCGGCATGAGCAAGAGCTGAGGGTACTGAAGAAAAAACTGCAAGAAATCCAGGAGCAGCTACAGCACCTTCCGCATTGTCAGCACTAACAACAATAGCGACAACAGCAGCAACAGCGACAACATACACGGGTAAGTTACGGTACCTACACGTAGGCAACACCTTCTACGAACGTGACACGATCGATACAATTGCAGAAGAATTCGTACTCACTCGAAATACAATCTAATACAAAGCGGCACGTTTTGCCTTATAACTTATTTTCAGAAGATCGAACATCAGAAAGAGTGCAGATTCAGTCCAGAACAATTTGGCCCTGTTCGAAAGAAAGGCTTTCTCCTCAAAAGTATGGATTAGTTTCGACTGCGAGAAATTCGAGTTTTATCCCAAACCACCTAATAAATCAATTTATCATTTCGCTTATCCAGTACTTTGAACGCTTTCAGTTCTTAAATGGATCCCCTTCGTCGAGAAATTTTAAACTGTTCCGACCTTCAGTGTTAGTGTTGCCTGTTGCGGCATTATTACCATAATATGTCCTTCGTCCCTAAATAAGAGTACCACTTATCGAGTTTCAGAATAAGTAACCACTCGAACACTTCTATCAATCGTGAGTGGTTTACACGTAATAAAGAGTCGATTCGGCAACTTCGAGCGCTCAATTTGTTCGGGTTGGATTAATACATAAGTGTGAAGGGAGGGAAGGAGGATGGACTGGGAGTAAAAGTTGCAGATTTCTCGAGCAAAAATCATATTTTCGAGACTGGAGATCATTCTTGGTATTTCGACTAGTTGACGTTCGCATTCCGAGCAAAAGAAGTGACGACAGGGCAGGGTGCAAATGTTCGAGAAAATGATTTCAAAGGGAATTGGCGCATCCGTATTGAAACGGCGCGATATGGGCGCACTGCGCGTGCGCAGCCTAAAATATCAAAGTAGTCTCGCGAAACAGGTGAAATCATGTATTGGAGAAATAAGAAAGGACGGATAGAATACACGTTTATTCTACGCTAGCCTAGGTACAAATAAACACGCGGAAATGAAACGAAACAGATAGCACGAAGAAGCCGTAAATTTGTAGCGAATCGGAGCGTTTTATATCGAACGCTGAGGAAAATCATGGGAAATATAGTCGAACAGGTGGGCGCGCTGCACGCCTGAAACTTTCATCAACTTTATTCGCATCCGTACAACGTACGCTTTTCACCGTCGGCCTGTAGACAGAGGGACAAGTTCTAAGTTTGGCAAATAGTCGCCACGAAAAATTGCGGCTCGGTCGTAGCGACGGCGTCAGCGGTGAAAAATTTACGCATTGTCCAAATACCCGCGTTGCCGTCATCGTTTACCAATTCTTACGCATTAGACAATTTCTCGATTTCTTTTCCGGTCGCGGTAGTCGTTAACGTCGCCGGAGAAGACGCTATAAGACGGAAGCACGCCAACTTTTCGTTGTTCGGCATTCGACTAATTGTTACGTTTTCCGGCCTCGTCATTGGCAATCATGCCGTCGTTCATCCCTTGTCCTTCATCTTCGTTATCGTCGACGTCGTTTTCTTCGTCATCCTCGTCTTCATCTTCATCGTCATCATCATCGTCATCTTCGTCGTCATCCTCTTCGTCATCGTCATCATCGTCGTCTTCTTCTTCCTCTTCCTCATCATCGTCATCATCATCTTCTTCGACATTACTGGGGCCATTTTTGTTACCATCGTGACTGAAATGATGAAGTGTATTATCTTTACAACCGCCCATATCGCCCTCTCGATGACTGATTTTATTCGATCTTTCTTCCTGTTCGATGGCTTTGTTTATTTTCGTGTATAAGTCCCTAATCGGCGTGTCCGTGCTGCAAAATACAAAACAACGATACTCGAGTAAAATTATTCCAGCCAAGCGTTCAATATTCATGTTTGAAGCGGTACAGTTACTCGTATCTGGTACCTGCGTAGAGACTGAAGCCATTCTTGATAGCGATAAGGGCCATCGGCTGAGACCGAGAATGCCTTGTGCGCCAGTTGAGCCATATTGATAAATTCGTCTTCTTCGTACTGGGCCATATTGTAGAGTTTATTATGTAAATACAAGAAGAACCTGTCAACATTCGAGAACATTTACAAAGATGAACGAAACAAGATTCACTTTAGAACGATTACGCGGAGGTAATTTTTACGCAACGCCGTCATCCGGATGACTTGATTGTACCGCGTCGGAAAAACTATCACATACCGACGAATACCTACTCCGAAACAGAGATTATTCCCCGACACGAACGTATAACACTATAAATAATATTATAGTACATGGTGTCGACCCCGGGCAGGGATAGAGCAGCAGTTGCCACTTGCCGGGAAAAAAAATCGAACAACCGCGCGCGTTACTTTCTTGGAAACATGGGCCCTTGTTGCTCGGTAGTCTGTACACTCAACACGGTACTATCCGCAGCAAATCGGGAATACCACTCGTCACCTTCGTCACGAAGCGAATATAAACGAATATATTTTACACGTCTGTACTTGTACTGCATTGTGATACGGCGTCGGTATTTCCGAGTTGGAAACTTTTATTTCTTCGAACAGACCGAGAATCGCGAGTGAAAAAATACATTCCGTAGACTCGAACGAAAAATTCCTGCTCACCCAGAGGAAAGTATATCATTTACGCGTAAGACTTATCATTTTTTTTTAAATCAGGGACCGTAACAAATGAGTAATTACACGCAGGTAGGTAGCGAGCGAATTATCAAAGGTATAGCCGGTCGGATATCTTCAGCAGACGCAGTTTTTGACGAAGGTCACAAAATTACCGACATTCGACACTCGCGACGCTTTCTCTCTTAAATGGCCTAACAAACTGACTAATTCGTACAGGGCTTGGTTCTTAAATGTTTAGTAGGGTATACCCGTATGTACAGGCGTACCAACCTAGCTAGCCGCCCTCGTATTTGATTTCACACACTCATCCGCGCACACCGACCTGCTACTCGTAGGTAAATTTACGTATCGATTAGAACGGTAATGTTGATAAAATATTTGAAAATAATACGTACATCGCTTCGCATTTACTGATTAGATTTTCGACGACGGTACACATGTAATAGTGAAGCGTGGACGGATTACAGCGGGCAAAATGAACGGCCGCGCTACAAGCTACTTCGTACAATATAAACGGATTGACTAGCGTATTTTCGACGACTATGCAAAAGTGATGTACCCACTTGTCACCTGGCATAAAATCAACAAGTTACGTTTTACTACCGCATCAACTAGTCGTATAGATCTAGCGGCTAGCATCAAGTACTAATGTACGCCGTTTTATTTTTGTACGTATACATTATTCGAGACGAAGCAGAGCACTCTTCCTTTTTAACGGAATTTCGACAACTGCTGGTGTATTCGGTGTAAAATACGCGATACTGGTTATTCGTGAAAATATCCAATTCCTATCGTCGTTTACACCTTGAAAAACGAGAAATGCGGCATTTTCGAGCAGTATCCACGATATTATTGTATTAGTTTTTGCCACAATGAGATTGATGATAATCACTGCTGAAACAGTCGTCTATTTGGGTCGGCTAGTAAAAAATCGATCGATTATTATTCTATATTTCGACCGGTCGGTTCGATTACTCCCAATTTTCAGTTGTTCCAGATAAACATAAATTGTTGACCGTATTTTTACGATTCGGGGAGTCCTCGAATTTTCTGCGATCTCCTCTCTAATACATACCAACTTATTACATTTCGCTATACGGTAACCTAATTCTTGCTTCGACGCACGCAGATTGGTCGTTTAACTCAGAACAGAATACTTCGGGTACAAAATGATATACGGCACTCGATAAAATGTTAAATAAAAAAACATCGAAAAGGGGAAGTAAGAGAATCAAGGTGTTACGAGAGAGCAAAAACAAACATATCGAATAACTACGATACCGAGTAATTTGGCAATTTGCATGGTCCTATTAACGTCGTTTGTATAATTCGGCAAACAATGAAATCTGTAATGAGCTTTTTCTTCGTTTATTTCGCTAGCTAAATTGTGAAACGCCATCATTGATAAACGATAAGATGTCAACAAATAATATGTTCTCTTCTGAAGTACTTTAATTTCATTCTGCAACGAAGAAGAAAAGAGAAAAAATAATTAATCGTCGACTGTTCAAATAGAATAAAGATAACGATCGATCATTTCGTAGCTAAATAAATATATTACTCGCCTCGCGGCAGAATCAAAACTGCACACAGTTACTGGAAAGTACTCGCCGACGCGACGATTTTCCGAGAGCCATAAAAAATTTTAATACTTCGAGTTTATCGTCATATTCTGAAGCGGACATGGACACGGAGGAGGGAGGGAGCGAAGGCAGATACATCGAACACCGAGTCCTGTTTTACTAGTAGAAATTTTCATTTCATACGCGTGTTCGCACACGATCGAGTTGAAAGGGTATGAAAATCGTGTACACGTGTGAAAAAACCGCCGATACGCTTATTGCCATACAGCTCCGAAACGTGTTACTATGTACTCGCACAGACAAATCGTTATGTGCGGCTAGATTTGTGCGTAACTCGGATAATGTTTGGAACATCGCGATTCCACTGAAATTTTCGTCCCACACGAACGACGACGTGTAGTTTAAGAAAGCACTGAACAAGAAACGAGGAAGCGGATGTCGTAAAGCGTACTCTGGGCTAATTCTTGTCTGAGATTCTTAATTTCAAGTTTGGACCGACTGCAATCCAATAATATACATACGCAGTGTCGCAGAGTATTGGGAGTCGTAACCAACGAAGACCTGGCAGCAAAACTAGCAACAATAAAGTTACGGCATGAAAAATTAATCGCTCCAATAACCCCGTAAGAAATACACAGGCAATAATTTGACACTTGGAAATTCTTAAAAATTACAATTTTTTGAAGATAGATCGTAACCTGAAAACAATTTTACGCTTCGTGGATGAAAACTGAAAATGATCTTACAAAGAAAGTTGACGTTCAAATGTTCATAAAACGAGTGATCGCGGCTCTCCATGTGAAAGAATAGGAGTCACGTCTTAATGAGTTTATGCGTACGTTAAGAGTTAGCGCTCGTGTTACGGTCGATTGTAGCAACCTTAGGAAGTGGTTCAACTTCCAATTAACACGGAACCTGTTGGTCGAATGGTCCAGAGACAGACGGAAGAAAGGGAATGAGGGATAATATTAGCGCGAGGAAAGGGTGGGGGTGAGTAACTGAGCGACTTACTAGCAGTAGCGAAGGAGATTTCGATTGACCGTTTAAGGCACAAATGGAACGATTTACGGTAAAACACGAAATCGTAGACATCGGACATCGGGACGCATTACTGGTCGTTCCTTTCAAAGTATTCTTATGTTCTTCTAATTCTTCGGGTTCGTCCTAGAACACGGAATGCCGAAATTAGACGAGATGCCTACGATAACGAGGCAAAACGAATAGGTCGGATGGCACGATACGACTAAAAATCGGACTCACTTTCACGTATATGCTATACCATAACTTGGATACGTAGAATAAAACGTCCGACTGAAGACTATGTGTTTTCGCCACTCGTTCCACTTGGCAACAGGCTTTCTCTTGCATATCGGTTCCCGCATTCTGACACTATTAAAAGACGCCCAAATAAATGTGTAATACACGCAATATTCAACTACGACGTGACGCCATTACATGGAATAAGAACAAGAACAAAAACGAAAGAAAAAAAAAATAAAACACGAAAAATATACGAAGGACAGGGCACAAAATTCGCGACATAGGTAGGCTAATGTCTTTAAAATACATTCTTTTTATCAAAGATAGTAGACTAGTCCGGGCAAGATTCCCAGCGAGCGACAACCACACTCAGGATGACTAGTGAGCTTATAAATAACTACCAAATACCCGCGTCCCTCTTTTTAAGCGACGTTTCATGTACCAGTAACGTATAGGGCGTACAGAGAACGTAGTTATCGATACGATAAACGCTAAATCGACGATCGCAAATGGCACTCAGCAATCGTCGATGCTTTCCACCGGTGTCGGCATAACAAGTGTTACCCAAACAAGTCCGATGTAACGACGCTACACTCTGTAGATACCGACGGATTCTAGATCTGACAGCTGAACATTTGCTGGGTCCAAGTCTCCACTCGTACGAGTCTGAATGGGCCCAAGGACTCGCCCAAACTAAAGCACTAGACTACGAGTATGATCATCTGCCATTTTGGTTCGACGGCATCATATTGAGCTTAGAAATAATGATTGGAAACTATTGGAAAATCACTCTAGATATGATTTCGGACAATATTATTTACTCGTTACAAATTACCAACTCGTTATTTGATTCGGTCGGAGAAGAAACCTCGAGTTTTAGCATTCAAGTCACAAACGAATTTGGAATTACGGGTGGTTAAATGAGTTATCACGAGCCGATGACAAAAATAGCGAATGATCGTACTTATAGTTAAATGTTCTAGCTAGACTGTGTTGCGGGAAGATAAACACCATAACTGCCTGCTACACTCAAGAAAACAGGTCACCTCGGATTATCCCGTTTCTCGTCGAACATAGTTTTTCAGCCGACGCAAAGCGGGCAGAGCAAGAAACTGGCACATAATTTAATACGCAACAACGGCAGTACATCGAGCGTTCGTGATAGACGCGTCTCCACGTCCAACATTTGCTTCGGCGCGTAGAAGAAGGTACGCTACATACCTGATTAATAGCCTGAATGATTTCGTGCGAATTCAGCTTGTCGGCGTATGACAAGCAACTAAGGGCCAACCTCGCGGCCAAGTTTACAACAACAGGATTCTCAGATCTGGAACCTCTGTCCGCAAGGCTATTCGCTTCTGAAGGAGTCAGATGGCCCGGCCAGTTTTCAATAATGAACATCAAGGCGGGCGCGCCGATATCGATGGCTAAACCTGAATTTCGCAAACAAATAAATATAAGAGATGAATTGGTCACGTCGTAAAACGAAAAGGTGCGACGTGGCGGATCCACCGACATTTGAGTCTTACTCGTAAGCATAGCAACGTGCAGAGAATAGGAACGCGATTCCCACGAAGAAGAAGCGTTGTTCGATATTCCTAAGCCGTACATGGCTAACTGGAGAGCGCACATATGCAGCACATGATTGGGCGTCTTCACACTTCCGGTCTCCGAATCTCGCACGTAAAACGAAGATGCTAGATGGCCGCCGCTACGAAACAGCACGCTTTTCGCCAATTCCGTCATGGAATGCGCTAACGCTTCCGTAGAACGATTACGATAGACGATGCTAACTGGACGCTTACAGCCAGTTTTTCCGCTAAAATAAATTCGCAATACGTACACCTTGTTACTATCATTCGCGTACACAGATTTGGATAATTTTAATTAGTCCCAACTGTTTCTTTACTAACTTACTAAGTATAACCTACTAAGTACGTACTACTATCGACTCCTGAAATCAGTCTGTTCGTTTTGACAGCGAAAATCAGTGTCCGAGCAAGGGAAGACTGAAAAATACGCAGGAATGAGAAAGGTGACGCAAACGCGATTCCACGAAGGTACACACAAACGTGGCGCGTTCCGAATTCAACGGCGCCGAATTTTTCACGCGAATAATGATAGCGACGAATGGCATTTGTTCTCATACTTGGTACTGGTATTCAATCTCAATAAACGAACAGTCTGATTCGATAATCGGATAGAATCGCGCTTATGGAAACTCGATGCATTTCACGACTTACTAACCATTTATTTTTGTTCGTTTTCGAAGATATTAAAGAATTACGAGAGGCGCAATGTTTTCCGTTATTCTGATGCTGCAAGGAACGCGTACCATTTTTCAAAACGTAAGTTTGAGGCATCGGCGGCACAGAGATGTTGGCTGCGGGTGGCATCGTTCGTGGAAAGACGCCGGAACGAGGAAACGAATGCTGAGGAGGAAACATTTGATAGGAGGGCTGTAAAAGCGGCTGAAAACGAATCTGCATCGGATTCTGAACAGCCGGTTGCGATAAGTCGCCGGATGTAGTCAAGTTCGCGTTCAGCGACAAAGAAGACGGAGGAGGAGGAAGAGGAGGAGGTGGTGGCGGTAAGCCCGACACCGAAGCCATTGATATGTTCGACGATGTTGATGCCCCAGAACGAACTGATTGAGGATGCGTGTGAGCCAAAAACGACGCATTCGGCATAAACGGAAGCACGTTTATCGGATTCGAATTTGATAAAGTTTGCGATACGGCAACGGAAACCGCTTTGCTATTATTAATACGTCGATGAACGGATAAATTCGCAGCCCCCCCAGTTGCTTGACTAGACTGCACCATTAATGGTGCCGTGTAATTCATCGACGTTTTATACGATTGATTAGCTTGATGTGGTTGTGGTGAAGAAGGTGAAGGTTGCTGTTGCTGTAAGGGTTGCTGCTGCTGATGGGACTGCGGCTGTTGCTGTTGTACCAACTGTTGTTGTTGCTGTAACAACAACTGTTGAGGCTGCTGGTGGGGCAACTGTTGTTGTGGCTGTTGGTGCTGCGGTTGTTGTTGTGTCTGCTGCTGAGGTTGTTGTTGCTGTTGTTGAGATACCGCAAAAACTGTTTTTACCTTACTTCGCTTCTTCTTTTGTCGATCAATTATAGATTTAAGGCGTTCTTCTGCAACGTACAAAGTTCACAAACATATCAGATTAATCAATTTTATAGACTGGTTCGGTAGTTCTAGCTACAGTTAGAATTAGTCACAAATATTATTACGGACAAGGAAGGGGAGGGGGGAACATTTAACGTATTTAGAAACGTAATTAACGTGAAAAATCAGCTGTAATTCGACATCTTAATTGAGCGACAAAAATTTTCTAATCGGAAATCGGTGCAATAGAAAATTCGAAACATGAGAAATCGTCGTTTACCTTGTTTGGATTTTTCTTGATAATACCAAAGATGTAACGGCTTTTTCATGTTCATGTCGATTTCTTGATCTATTATAACGTCCATGATTTTAAATACTTTCTTCGGTTCGTCTTTGTACAAATCCAACATTCTCAGCGCTAGATCGCATCTAAAACGTAGAAATGAATTTCCGATCGATTTTTATTTGACTCGCGTCGGGCCGAGTAGAAGACGAGTAAGAGGAAATTCTCCTCCGAAATTAATCGTTACACTCTTCAGTAGGGTAGCAGTCAAATTACCTTTGTCGACGAAGACCTTCGACTAATAAAGAGTGTTCGTACTCGCATACGTCGGGTTTCAAGCTGAGAGAAGCTAAGGCAGCTTCGAAACATAGCGACTCGCTCACCTCTTTGGATACGCTTCTACTTTTACCTGTTGAAAATGAAAATGACGGTTCAAATCAACGTGTTTCTCCGAGGCGATCGACAATACCGTGTAGCCGGATAAGCCATTCACCGTCGTGCACGTTGGTCATCGTCACATCCAATATGTAACTGGTGAGAGCGTTTGGCAATAATTTATGTCCGCGCGCTTTGTACGTTCCAGCCTTCAGTTTCTCTAAACGTACACGAAGTATTTTGTATTGTTCCTCGTTCAGCGGAATTTTCCTCAAAATTTCGGCGACGTCGTTCTCTAAATGGAATAGCTTTACCTGTCATCGAGAATACAATAAAAACGTATTTGTACACAAGCTTTCCGATTTCGCGAAGAAAGAAACGGTTTGAATAACTACGGAGATAACTGTATTTTTATATACCTACGTATTTTATGTTACACGCAGATCGTGAAATCAAGGCATTTCATGAAATGCCGAATGATTTTAGGCCAACCGTCTAAAATTTCATTTATTACACGAAGTGCCTAGGTGAAATGTGTTTCGATTTTCAGGCACATCAGTGATAGTGAAAATGTAGCATAGAAATGGCTGAAATCTGCGCTGGTTTTCGTGCGGTCAACATCAGAAATAGGTTTCCTTACTGCCGAACCAATATCAAGTTCTGGGAATCGAGTATCAGATGGTTTCTTCATCCTCTTGGCTTGATGTAATACCGCATGATGCGCCTCCCCTTGTTCGTCTGCAATTTTCCTTTTCCGCGAATCCAGTTCTCCCGCGACCGAATTTTCTGACACAAATACAGTAGCCATGGCGCCGTGACCGTCACTGTCCAAATCTTCAGAATCGGAATGAATGTTACCATCATATCCGTTCATCGCCTGCTGAAGGTCTTCTTCATTTTCGAGGGCCGGCCAAATTTCGCGTGGCAGTAACGTTTGTTCTAAACTCACTGTCGGTAGCGTTCCGAACATAGCTTGGTTCTTCATACATTGAACGAGAATCGATCCACAGTTCCAGCTGTTCGTCTTATTGTCCGCCTTCCATGTGAAAACTATTACTTCCACATCTTGCTGCAACGTTCCACACTACCTTGTGATTGGGAATGCCTCGGCCTCCCATGAATGATCCTCAGGTCTGGCCACATTGCTTGCACACCCTGAATGACTGAATTAACGAAAATAATATGATTTGTAATCTACGAGTAGAGCCTAATCTTTATTATTATTACGATATTTCCGAAAACGAAAAACCTGTTGCATGATATGCCTAATACGAGTACCACTATTTATGAAATGTCGACTAAATTTCAGTCATTTCATGAAATGACTAAACTTTAGCCCGCATTTCACGATATGACGGATTTCACGATTTGCCTGTAACATATGTAATACGTATTTATTTATTTATTTTTTCTAACTTTAAAAACTGCCCTCCCTTTTTCCAACTAGTCGACACTCTTGTTTCGTAGGCTAAAACGGTAACATTAACGTTATCGACTGTAAAATACCTCTAACGGTTTTATCGAAGCGGGCGCCCGTGGTAATTCTAAACTTAAAAGTCCAATCTTAAATGCTACGTCATAGTGTTCGGGCGAACTAGACAGTAGATTCAATAAAAATTTGTACAGTTCCATTTTTTCAACAGCCATGAAGGTTAGTCGGTGGGCGATTGGATTGATAACAGCTTGACCCTGAAAACAAGAATACAAAATCTGCAGAGAAAAAAGAAAACACGTTCTTTACAATATGTACGTCAGTATCAACTGCGGTCGCAGCCTATCAGCAACCCTGCACACCACAAACGAGGACAGCCGTCACTATCAGATAACCGTACGTAAATGGCTTATACAGACTGCGGGACAGTTACCCGGAGGAGTAGTACAGTTTGTAATGCAAGGTAATTTCGTTACCTTTCTTCGTTTGGGCTTCACAAATGCTCCACTGCACATCATTTTCTGGTCCGGCGGATGACTTATAATGTATTCGGCGATTTTCCTGACCAAGAAACACGCTTCCCTAGTATGGCCAAATGCCCATAGACCCTCGGCTCGCACTATCAGACTTTCCCAAATATCGTCCATTTCGGAGAAGTTTTCGAATATCGCGTTATGAGGCCCGCTCACATTCGCCGGCACATGTCGGGTATCGAAAAAAGAGTGGGACGCCGTCGCTGCGGGTATCGCCACGTTACTCGTCGAATAATTATCATCGTCATAATCTTCCATCAACATGTCGTAAACTTCCCACTCTAATAAGTAAGAACAATATGAATCGTCGTCCGACATGCTGAGCGCTTCGCAAACGTGGCACTCGTCGTTCCCTCGATTCACTGTACACACGGAACTGTTGGCGAGTTTCCTACGAAGTTCGCAATTGATTTTTCTTTCTAAAACGCGTTTTTTTTCTTTCAAGTCCACCGACATGCTGGAATGTTCAACCACGCAAGAATGATTTCCGTTGTCTGAAATTCATGTTTCGCGACAATATCAGACAGTGCACAGATTATAAGGCGAGTACTTATTGCACGAAACTAGTAATTGCGCGCGAGTTCCGAATATTAATAATCTTTTATAGAGTTCAAAATTAAATTTGGAATATCTGAGCGTGAAAATATTGATCAGCACAGCAACGTTAGTTAGCTAAACGAGTACCAGTAAACCCATTAACGAAAAGCAAAAGCAAGTAAAAGAGGAAACGGATATAAAGAACCTTTGAATTCGAATTAATTTTTTATCGTGCTGTTTCTTAGGTTTCATTTCGGGCAACATCTTGTTTGTAAGACCACAGGAACTTCAAAACAAAAGATTTTGGCGGTCTAATTTTTCTTTTCCAACTATTTTTTTTTTTTTCGCCGACGGGAAAAAACTAGCATCGAATTGAGATTAGACAACCAAACGAAAGAATCGAAAAAAGCATGCTAGAATGAAAAGGTTAGCCGAGATGACTATAATACGGTTACGGCGGACGAAACTCACAACATCTAAAACTGTTAGTGCTCTTTTCAACGGCAAACGCTGACCCACCGGCAGTGCTACTTCCACCAACATCGAGGGAAACCGAAGTTCCGTACACTTCGTTGTCGTCGCATTCGTCATTAACCCACGTATCGACCATTGTAATTAAATGGGCGACAAAATGAAAAACTTCGTCCCTGAAATAAAACACGCATTATAATTATGAAAAACCGGCTGACCGGTATGGAAAAACACGTTATTTCGAACAAAATTTTGAAAATCGGCGTTTTCGAGAAATTCGGATTACGGTCGTTCGTCACGTCTTGAAATTTGAATATCGGGTTTACTTGCGCAACTCCATCCTATCGCGTTATCATCGGGTACCAGCACGATTTTCCGAGCCACAACATACTGTTACACAACAAATACTACAAGGGGCTTTGTCTGAAACACCATGATGACAATAGCTTCGCTCGAATTGACCCTGTGCTTCGAGTAAGGCGCCTTGCTTACTATCAGTGTATCTATCTTTTCGCAACTACTGCAGCCTGTTAGACTAACTGACGGACAAGTTAACTGTCCTTGTGATTATCTCGGATCTCAGAATAACGGTCCAGTGCCAAAGAAGGGGAAGAGGAGAACAGAGGAAGGTTTGTATCTATACGAGTGCAGAGATTAACGCATCTTAAAACTTCTCATCGAGACTTGACAGGGGTAATTAAGAGGTGGGAAGGGCAACCTGTCTGCCTACCAGTCTATTTGTCGATACACTAATCTGGTCATTCATGTACCTAAGGGTCTCGCTGCTTGCAGTTCTATCTACTGGTACCTACTTTCTTGGTTTCTCTGTCTGTCTTTTTGGTTACCATTATAAAACATAAAATTGTACTAAATGAAAGGTAGATTTTAACTGAAGGTGTAAAAAGTCATTTTTTACAATTTACAGAAGTTAGATTCACCGCACGGGTGAAACATGGTTAATTTACACACGCTATTTTAACACTGGATTTGCCCTCTATCCACGTAAATCTCCAGACAATCGATTGTACGAATATGCTATCAGAAAAATCTAAAATCTAGAGCCACTGTCAGTCTGTTTGTTCGTCCGTCCGTTTCCGTCTATATTAGTTTTCTGTTCACCTGCCCGACTACCTATCGGTCTATTACCTTTTCGGTCAATCTGCTCGGTGGAATAGGCGACCATGTGTTCCTTTCGTCATCCGTCTCACGAACTGGCTATAGCGACTAGCTGTCTCTCGATCCAGCAGACTAGCTGTCTCTGTTGGATGAGAATTTTGAGACGACACAATTTTTTTCGTAGGCAGCCCGCCCGCTCGAAATTTTTTTGGTGCGAGAGAAAGGGGAGGCAGAAGACCAATTTCTAACGTATAGAGATCGGCCGTACGCGAAAGTTAATACCAGTTCATTACCTCGACGAAGAAAAATGTTCCTTCAAGTACTTAATAGTTCTGTAATCCGGAAAATCGGTCGAAACTATCGATTCGCTGATAACTTTTTGGACGGTATTGCGAATTCTTTCAACATGAATGTAACACGATTGTAATGCTATCTTGAGCTGGAGAATACAAAATAACGCGTATAATAAATCACAACCGGTAGTTTGAGAGAGTATACGAATCGATTCTTCTTTAGGTAACTACACAATCAACTAAATTCGATTCGGTGAACACGAGATAGTTTACTGATGAAATGCGGAAGAACTAATGCACGGCTAGGTACATACATTAGGTGTTCTCAACAACCGCTGAACACGCTAGCCGAGGAAAAGTACAATTATTATCGGAAGTTCAGACTATCTATCGATCGAACACAGATTCGCTTACCGATTCGGTCGGATGCTTAATACAGTTTAGTTTTTTGATGTCGATGCCGAAAGTGAACGGATGAGATTCGTACATCCAGAGATTATCTTTTTTAGAGGAGGAACTAGTTTGATGAGTAATACCTAAAATAATTGAAAAAAAAAACAAACAAAAAACATAACGTGTTAGTGGCATCGTAATACGTCTTACAGCGGAGAATACGGGCTGTCACTGTTGCAGGTAGGTAGGAAGATAGGTAGGTAGACAGGTGTCATCATTTGCAGCCGGTACACGTATTCTCGATTCGTGATCATGGAGTTGAGGATCAGTACTGTAGCAAATATTCGGGACTGTCAATACCGCACCGCAGCAACTGCAACTCGACGACAGTCGACGTATTTCAGAAAATTAGTAACAAACGAAAATCGCATAAGCTTACCGGGTAACGGAAAGTTGTCCCAGGTCAATTTACACGCTTCTACGCAAGGCTTAAAGCCCGAAAAATTGTACAAGTCGAAGGCACTCGGCGTATTTTTCCAGTTATTCCAAATCTGCGAATCGAGTTGAAAATATACCGGTACAAGAACAGCGTAAAACAAACACGGCAAACAAGACGAACGGAGTATCCGTAATTCAATCAGGCGTGTACCCGAAGGAACGCGCGCACATCGTATATTAGCGAAAAGAGAAATCGTATAGTACGACAATTTACCAGATCCAACAATTTGAAATGCCAGTCTTTGAATTTCCAGCGGAGTGATATTCTTTCTTTAGACGTTATGGAAGGATTGAGAGCAGCTAATCGCCATAATGAAACGATTTCGTCGCAGAGTCGGGCAGCCGACGCTTGATAAATATAAGAATTGCTATTCCCGTTGTAATAATACTTGATCTGATAGCCGCAGTCTCCGTTCAAACCAGATTTATTGGCAAACCACCACAGCACGATCTACATAATTCGAACGAGTTAGGCGAACGCAATTGCAGATGGAGAGTGCTGCTTACGAGTGTGGACGAGTGGATGGGCGTATCATTATAACACGTATTTGGTTGGATTTTATTAATATTTAGTCGCAAAGTAAACGAAATCTACGACCATCATTAACCGTGCCAGGGAGAAGCAGTAACAAGCACACTAACTGGCATTCTCAGAGTCCGATCGACACGAGCACTGCATCTCCCTCCGCTTCCCCGCTTCTTTCTTTCTGCGCACTCAAACGATTTTCCACGATCAAACTTACTTCGGTAATTACCAACTCGTGGATTACGGCTCACCTGTCCGCAGTTGGTCATTTCATCGGTGATGATTTCCAGTAACGGTAACGCGTTTCTATCGTTTTTACGGTACATATCGCGAACGATAGAAAGCAAATTCCACAACGAGTCCGGTTCCCCGATCTTCAAAGGTCGCAACATACTATTGTATTCGTTAATAATGGCGGGTATATTATTGATCAACATATTCACGTCGCTGTAAAATTAAACAATAATCGACCATGATTAACGCATTCGAGGCATTCATCCAAACGATACGACTAGAGCGTGGCGCGTTCGTTTAAATTTACGAAACCATTTACCTAAATACCATCGGAGGAACGTTTCCAAACCTATGCATTTGCTTTTTTACGTTCATATGCAGTTGGTGATCGTCCAAGCACCACATCGCGTATTCGTATACCGATGCGCCGGCCGTAGTATCAGGAGCTCCACTGACCTAGATAAACGCGCGGATAAAAGATATTAGGCGTACGATCGTTCTACCGACTTTCTACATTCTCAAACGTCAGGTTTACAGAGTGCGGCTCAGGAACGCATCTGCAAATACACAGGCGACGATGTACTCACCGTATTTATGGGCAACGGCTGGCCAGAAATTAGGTCGTCCAACAAACGTTGAGCTGTTTGGAGATACTGTTCCGGCAAACTACTAACCAAGTACTGCGAGAATTTTTGCAGCTGATCGCGATTCAATTGAGTAAGGCTTTCGCTGATGGGCGGACGAAGTTGTACTCGTTCTGGCTGTGGGAAAAAATAAAATAAAAACATACGGACATACGTGTGACACGGTATGCTGCAACTAGAAAAAAAGTATCAGACCGTTCTGAGATGGTACGACAAATACGAATTGTGGTACCAATTCGCAATGCGAGTTATATTTGAGGACCTTTCTGGCAGAACGAGCTCTCGATTTTCGGATTCTCCAGTTGCCTATCTTACTAAATCATAAAGTACTTTTAACAGGAACTGTTCCTATTTTTCGTATCCGATGTTTGTTGCTCGGTTGTCGAGGACTTCGGGTGTTGCACACATATAGTATGAAAGTAATCGTCGAGTTATCACAACTCTCCTCAGACTGAACGGATTTGAGTGATCGAAAAAGCACATGAAAGAGGTTGCTTCACTGAGTGTCCTTAGACTAAGATGAACTTTGTAGGTCAAGTAGTTCGTGAGTAATGGACAAATGAGTGGAAGAAATGCGTGGGCGTAGTGAGGTTGAGTTGTTGTTTAATAAATAGACTAAGAATATTGAAATGTTTCGTTACCTACGGTACATATAGAAGATATCGACAAAATTAAACGAAACTGGAGAGACTAACGTGAAATGTTCTTCGTTCTGATAAATCTTGGATGAAGGGGAAACGAGTGCGGGGGAGGGGAGGATTCACGGAGGTCAACTTGCCCCATTGTTAGAAATTTCTTTAAATTTCTTTTTTATTTTTCTGATTTTATTTTATCATTTATTTTATTATATTTTTAAAAATTTACTTAGTTCTTTCTTGTTTCTTTTTTATTTATTATTATTATTATTGTTTTTTAAATGTTTATTATTATTATTACTACTACTGCTACTGTTATTATTGGGCTCTCTTGTAATTGGCCCTCAGGCTGTTAGAGAGCACATTAATATTTTTCAAATAAATAAATAAAGGAGGAATTACGTTGAATACAGATGGTTGATAAGAAATTTCGCGCTGTTATTCCTCACTGATGCAAAAAGAGCTCCGAGGAGCTTTTTTCTCTTCATTTTTTCTGATTTAATCGTCGGCGAAGAAAAAGAATTTAACAGGTCAAAGTGCGCTCAATCTTTTTCATAATAACCAGTTTTTACAATAATTTACTCTATTAGTAGTTATTTCGTTTCAAAGTTTGAACGCAAATTTGCCGAGAAAAGATTGATGCGCGGAGCTCGTTCTACCAAAAACATCTTCATTTGTACTTACGTGATAAATGCGTAACAAACAAACGGCAACGATATGACAACACCACAAGGGGACCGCTTTGCAAGTACAAATACAAGAAGTTATCCTACGTCGATCGAAACTAATAGATACGCTGAATTTGTCTCCCGTATTTATGGCA
Organism: Acanthococcus lagerstroemiae; assembly: GCA_031841125.1. Lineage (NCBI taxonomy): Eukaryota > Metazoa > Arthropoda > Insecta > Hemiptera > Eriococcidae > Acanthococcus > Acanthococcus lagerstroemiae. The sequence continues at coordinate 635,151 of CM063112.1, read as the reverse complement.
ACGGTGGCGTTTAAATGGAATCCTGCGACAAAGAAAGCAAACCAGATTCGTCGGTCAAAAGACGAACAGGAACACGAATCATGAGTAAATAACACGCACTCGTACTGAACGAAGCGAAGGCGCGCGCTATGACATTTGTTGGGTAAAAAGTTTTCGTCATTAAACACCGATCGAGCTAACGCGACGAAACTACGATCAGATAGGCCGTGAAAATATCTAATCTTTCTTTCAGTACTCCCGATTTGCGAGCTCAGGCTATGTAGTATTCGAAGTCGTTCCCAGTTTCCTTTCATTATATTCGTACTAATTTTATGTAGCACCCAGCCACCCACCTTCAAACGTTCGTCAATAATTTACTTTTTCAAAACCGTAAATCCAGGACATCTTCCTCTTCTCGTTGAATTACTCGATTCCCGTTTTGATCAGCCCCTTTACAACGTCAGCGCGTAAACAAGCTCGGAAAAGACGCGTTCGTCGTCGTTTTCATTAACTCACTTCAACTACATCCGTGTTGTGACGAGAAACCAATCTTCGTCTCGTCGCAGCCGTCGAAAGTATACGCGGTAAAGAAAGACGAGGCAGAACATACCTATTTGTATAACGTCGAAAACGTTTCCATTTTCAAATAATATTTCTCCACGAAGAAATTCGTCGTCGTTAGAATTGGCCAGACACGTATATAAGCAGATGTCATCGTCCCATTCGGGAAAACTCCAAAATGTAATTCGTTGCTGTAACTCTTCTGGTACGGGGGGTTGAAATTTCTCAACCATTTCAAATGGAATATGCATAGCGACACATTTGGCCGCCAATTCGGATAATTTCAATACTACTCCATCTACAACAAAGCGAGTGCGAGAACTCGTATTAATGGTCGGAAATGATCCGATGAATTGGGTAGGTAATCAGTTCAATAAATGTCCACATCGCTTTCATCCATTTGCGCCGTATGCCGCGCTTTTTACCTTTTGCACCTATAGGACGAGAGCCGCGGCGTAGTTTCGGATGTTCAGATCTTTTCCAGCCTTTCCAATTAATATTCACGGTCTCCACGTCGGGGTTCCATTTCTCAAACGCTACTTCTTCTTCTTCCGAGTTCAGAGATTCTTCTGGGTCCATTTCATCACTTGAGCGATTTCTTCGTAAAGTACGATTATTATCGATTAAGCGGCAAAAATTCGTAGGACTAAAATTATCCATAATACGGTAAAGAAAGTTGTTGCGAATCCGCTAGCTCACGCAAATACAACCACTCTACTCGACGCAAACCATAGACGATCTCGACGATAGACATTGCGCTCGCAGTGTCGCAAATCGCTCAGCGACGCGAAGAGGTCGTATTCAAAGCCGCGTACACATTTGAACGCGAACGCGAACGAGGAATGCGATTGGCTTTTGGCTTCACCGGAATCGGTCTGCGGGTACTGTTGCCTACTCTCATCCACCTAGCTTCACCTCTGACGTCATTCACACGTTATCAGTTATCAGCGCCGTGACATTTTTGAAGTCAGTTTTTTTATCTGCTTGTAGAAGTTGGAAAATTAACAACTTGTTAACTATCATCTATGACTTGTGGTGTCTTGAAAACACTTTCTTATAAATGTAAGATTTCTTTTATTGCTTAGTGACTAAACTTCTAAAAGTTGATTTTTCATAAAAAATCAAAGAAATCTTATATAGTGAAACAAGTGATGATCTTGCTTGTGAATTATAATCGGATAGTGCAGGATACATAACTATTAATTTTCAGGCCTGTTTGTTCTGTTGTCTTCATGAATTTCAACGGAGCGCTTGTCAATTGCTATAAGACCATTAGTTTTCTCAATAATCGAGCTTCCCAACCATGCAGATCATTTTACAATGCCACTTATTCTCAGAAGTTGTACAAGTGTACGACGACAAAACAAAAAATAAGATGTTATGGTAGTGATGAGAAAAAAAACAAGGATTTTACTGATGACCATGCAGGAATGAAAAACCGGGCCGGAACTTTTGGTAAAAGAAGCAGTACCCTAGGAGGCGTTGTAGGCAAATACAAAATCTTCCAAGATTCGGATTCACCTGTAATTTTAGATGTCGACGAAGAGAGACAGATGAGGCTCGAACAACCTGAACTATTCAATGAAGTACAGCCACAGACTGATCCCTTTGCAGGAATGAATGTAGAAAGTAAGTTTGGTTAAGTCTATAGAATACGTATTGTGTACTCGATGTGAATTATATTTCCTTAATTACTTGAAAGCTGGGTTTATACTTCAGGAGGCGAATCGGGAGTTTTTGAAATTGAAGAATTGGTCGAAGTGCTGCGGAATGAGAATGCCAAAAATTTGATCACTATAGCGATACCTCCCGAATTTCAGTACGTCGATTATATGATCATTTTGACAGCAAAATCTCGGAAGCATGCGTACTCGTTAGCTGAATTCGTTAGAAAACTGTTCAAGAGAAAAATGCACGACGGTGATATTATTCCTGTTATTGAAGGAGGGAAAGCCAATGACTGGCTCGCAATGGATATGGGTTAGTGAATTTTCTGTATAATTATATAGCAGTTCTGATGTACTAGATCTGGCATTCACAGAGCACTTCAACAGCTAATTGTTATCCTATGAAGGTAATATAGCTCTTCACATTTTCACGGAACAAGAACGTCAACGGCTTGACATAGAGACTTTATGGTTAGTTGGAGCTGACTATGATAGTATGGTGAATGAGAAAGATGACGAGTATATTCAGTTGCTGAAAGAACATACGCATCCATCGTTAAGCGGAATTGAGCCAGTGCAGTCGCCTAAGTTGATGGAAGATAAGTCGGGCTAACCTCTTATTCTTGTACTTAAGAATACTCTTGGATCATATTGAAATGTCTGGTTTCCTGGTCTGTCTAAGATGGATTTTATGTTATATTGTTCTTTCAACTCGGCTTATCGGGATTTCTTGCGTTACCAGAATACTGTAATGTTCTTGAAATGAAATCATGTTCAGCTAGAATAAGTGTTTTAATTCTTATTTTATGCGTATGCGTTTCATAATACAGTAAGAACGTTGATTATCCGGACTAATTGGGACCAGAGGCTTTACAGATAACCGAAACATGTGCTTATTTTATAGAGGAAAACGCATGTTGAGGTAAAATAGTCCAAAAAATTAGCTCATTGGTTTCAGAATTTCCTGATTTATCCAGAAAACCTTGACAGACTGAATAGGGTAGACTAGAAAGAGAAAAAAAAGATGTTTTGCCTAAAAATCCGGGCCGTGACTATAATTTTTTTTTTTTGGCCATTCCAGATGATTGACTTCTGGATAAATAATCGACGTTCTACTGTATTTGGAATAATTATATACATTCCTGGAATTATGTGCTTTTCGCCTGTGTGACTGAAAATAAGGACCTTTAAAATTGAAAAGAAAGCATCGCGAGTGATATTTTATTCATATTTCTTTACACAAGTAATTACACCCCCCCCCCCTCCCATGAAATTCAGATCATCAACAGAAAAAGTGAATGGACAACGAGTCTTTGAAGATTGTGGCCAGTGCATAAAGGTGGGGAATATGAAATATTCCTCTTCAACAGACATTGTTCGTTGTTCCATTGTGTTTCTATTTCCAGTTTAATATTTGCTAGATACCTTGAATTAATGAAAATTTCCTAGATTCTTACGCGGTTACACTCAGAAACGAATTCAACGACAACATGCCTAGCAAGGAGCCGTCCTAAAGAGCTCTTCACTTAGAAATATTGAAGAAAGAAAAACTGCCCTACTGGCACTGCTTCTATGCAAAAAATGGTTTCATGGTTCTGTTTGCTTGCTCTTGACCCCCCCCCACTCCTTCGAATTTAAAAACTAACACAAAACGAAAATGCTCGACACTATCCAGCATAAATATGGACCATTTTTGGGGGTGGGGGTGGGAGGGGTTTCCGACTAGTTGAGCTTAGTCAGGAAATTCATTTGACTGACTCACTGAATCCGCCACCGTTTACTCTTTCGAAACATGAGTGAGGCGTGGAGTGATCTGGTAGCCAAAACTTCTTCCTAGACGTAGCGAGGCGAGTGGCAGCGAACGCGTTAGTCGTGAAGCGACTTGGGGCCAGCTCTTTAGTTTATAATGAAAACAAGAATAGAAAATCATAAAAGTACAATGGGATACTCTGCCAATGAAAAATTACAACAAAGGGTAACTTATAAGAATGATATATGTTGGGAGGTTACCTAATAGAATAATACAAATATTATTATCCGCCAACAACTTACAATACAAATTCTATTAACGAATCGGACCATCATTAAACATATTGTCTTCAAATGAACAATCAGTTCAAGGAACAGTCGTTCTCACAAATTATTGAAAATCACACGGAGAAATCTCAACTGATACGAATTATTTTAGACCATACAGGTATGGTCTAAGCGAATTATCTACCAATGTTTGGAAGCAACACGAAGTTATCTATTCATCATCGAAAACCAAGTGATTATTTCATTTCAGACATTGGAACTGATTTCTTGAAGTACGTGATCACATTCTATAATTAACTATTTAGCTACGTTTCTGCGAAGTCAGTATCTCTTTTCGAGTTTTTTCGAATATTGTATATGATCGTAGCATCTCGAGCAAAAATAAGGCTTCTTCGTTATTATTTTCCGCATCTTTTTCTAAGGAACTAATATTATACAATCTATGTTTGGTCTCGATTTCAATTAATTTATCTTTCAAATTCTTGTATCGTAATTGCAATAACCGCAGTTTCTTTTTTACTTTATTTCTTCGCAATCCAGCATTTGACACTCCTGTATACTTCAATTTAGTATTAGTTCCTCGACTTACGACAAAGTAAGAGCGCCCCGACTGACCGCAATCGTTGCCTAGTGATTCTGATGGGTGTGATGAACATGATTCATGAAGGACAGGTGAAACATCAATTACTTCCGGTCTCATTGGATCTTCTTCATAGGGCTCGTAAATTGTAACCTCCTGTAGGACACAATTGTCGAAACCATCGTCCGAATCCGTTTGTTCTAGCATATTATCAGCGTTAAGTGTACCAGAATCTGCGCCTATACTTCGCGCAGTTTGACAAATTTTTTTAAAAAACTGTCGGGGAAGCTCGGTGGGATAATCGTTGAATATAGATGGTACTGCATTAGCGGTCAGCCGACATACATTGGGGTGAACGATTATATCTTCGGGTTGGAAATGGCGAGCACAGACGTAACTGTGATCTCCTAAAATGTTCGTGATTTCCATTTCTAATTCCATCCCTAAAAATCAACGTAGATAACGTAAAATTAACACCAGTAATAGCTGATCCATTAAAATGATGAAATTGCGGATAATATAAATCACTAGATCAAAACATTTTCAGATATTCTAAGTAGCAACCGGTAGTTCTGAACTCGTAAATCCGAAGAGGGAGAATCTAGGTCCCAAGAGAAATTAGAGGTATTTTTATGAAGTCTACACGCTCGCCTCATTCGCCATAAAATCGATTTCAAACACATTTTTAATCTGAGACTTGAGATGTGGAAAATGTGCGCGTTTGGACCCTCCAGAAAAGGCCAGGCTTGTGGCAAATGATTCAATTCGCTTAACTACACACAGTTTTAAAAATTGCATGCTGCATTGTTTCTACAATTGGCAGACAATTGTACTCGTCACTGTAATCATGTAACAGAGCATGCTAAGCAATAATCAAGCTGATAAGTTATTATTCTCAGAAAATACTGATCGTTGATATTCGGCTGAGATGAATTTCAATAATCGACCCGTTAGAAACGAACGTGTTGTCTCACGAGTCAAAGTAAAATAACGTAGATACATCAGGTTAATCGAATCATTTCCAGTTATACTAAATACTTAGTGTACTTTGTCGTTTCATTACAATAACGCTCATGACTGACTTAAGTTAACGACGAGCAGACGCAGACCTGTCGAGAGAGGGGAAAGGGAGTTCCACGTGCCAGGATTTTACCAACGGCGAAACTTAAAAAAACCTATTTGTAAAATTTTTTGTACTCTACTTTTCTCAGAGCCTGGATTTTCTCTCGACGGCCCTGTACTGATAACTGTTTACAATGAAATTTTTCATGTGCGCGGTCAGATACTCACGTCTGTTCTCCAGCGTATACAAATCTTCGAGCAACGTGTCTTTCTCATTTTTCATGGCTAAACAGAAATGCCAATAATTGTATTAGTCAACAGTTTGATGATAATAATACGGAATATAATGGGGGAGATTATGAAGGTACTAACTGGCTTCAACAATAGTTGAAATCCATTGACTTCTCCGTTTTCGATCACTAGGAAATTCGAACGTCTTCAATGTAGTTGTCGATTTCTTCGTTTGACACATTGGAACTACACAAATTAAGTACCCACTTTTGGTTCTTTTATGCTTATAATACTTGCCCATTCCGTTTTACATCAAATTAAAAGCAGAGATTAATTTTAGTTTCAAAATTTAACCAACTCGTGATCATTGACTTCTATAAGGTTCCGAATATAAAATATAAATAAATATAGTTCCTTGAACTGAGAAGAGGTTCAAGATATAACTTCAAGTTAAAAAAGAATGATTAGGGAATAGAAAATCGAATATTCGAGCATACGTTACAACAGATCATAATCATGATAAAAATCAAGAAGACAGAAATTTTTCCAGCGAGAACGAAATTAGTGGTAAATTAAATTTTACTAATAGCCCGCACCCCGCAGGCAAGTGATAAGAATGGTTCCCGAGTTATAAGTTATCAGTAAAAAATGTAAACAAGATGCACAAGAATCAAGAACGCTCGTCGTTCGTTTGCCGCAGAACCGTTCTCAAAAATCCTTGTTCTAGGTTCTAGTACTGAAAAGTCCAAAAAGAAACTGAAAACTTCGGTTGATCCGTAACTCTGTAAGATTTGGAGAGGAATCTCAATTCAGGATTTGTCTTACTGTTTTTCAGAACAAATACAGCAGAGTTATTCACCATTTTTGTACAAATTAGAAATTACATCAAAAAAAGAAAAAATTGGCTATATAGGAAATAAAACCTGGCAGAATTATCAGTGATTCTCGCGAATCTTATCCTCCAGCGAAATAGGAATGGATTTGGTTATAGCACGCAGCACCAGGGACGTACCGAAGAGTTTTTCCTGAAGGAGGGGGGGGGGGGGTAAAATTTGGGAAAGTCCCAACTGACTCAACTCAAAATTCCTACGTATCAAAGCAAAAAAAAAACTTTTGATCTCTTGGATTTTTCCAATTGACTCAACTCAAAATTTCGAAGTACCAAAGCAAAAGTAGAAAAACTTTTTGACTTGTTGTGGTTTCCCAACTTCTCAACTCAGGTATCAAAGCCAAAAGAAAAAGCCTTTTAAGCTTTTAAACTTGTTGGATTTTCCCAACTAGCCTGACTGAAATGATAAATTTTCCCAACTGCTGAGTAAAAAATTACTACAGGGGAGGGGGGGGGGGAAGCCCCCCATCGGTAAGAAGACGCGTCGTTGGCTGAGCGCAAAACTCGATCCAGTGCGCCGGCTCATCCCGAAGGCGGCCAAAGATGAAATCACGAGAGAATACTGCCTCAGGATGGGCAGAGCAAAGATGGAAGCCTGGAGGAGGTTCTGCAGTCAGAGGGATGCCTGGGGTAGACCCTACCAGACCCTGAAGAACCCCAGAGGAGACGGCATCCCTCTGCTAAGACGACAGACGGCGGTCAATGCAGTACCCCTGCTGAGAACGCCGCACTGCTGTTGGAGACCAAGTTCCCCGCATTTAGAGGTGGAAATAGTGACAACGATCCAGTTCCAGCGATCCGCGAAGGTCCGGCCCCCAAGGTGGCTGCTGGGGAAATCAGGGCCCTCCTGAAGAAGTCAAAGAATCGCAAGGCGCCTGGCCCCGACGGGATCAACTATAAAACGCTCAAGGTGCTACATCAATGGCACCCGCGTGTGCTGCCGAGGCTTCTCACCGCCTGTCTCGCCGGCGGACACTTCCCAAAGGCGTGGCAGGACGGTGAGGTAATCTTCATTCCCAAACCTGGGAAAAACGGCAGCACCCCGGAGGGGTACAAGCCGATAACGTTACTGAGCAACTGCGGAAAACTTCTGGAGAAGGTCCTGAATGCGAGACTGACCCAGCACACTGAAGAAGAAGGCATCATCCACTCGCGGCAGTTCGGATTCAGGAAGCATCGAAGCACAGAGCATGCTGTCCGGACTGCGATGGGAATCATCTTAAGATCACAGGCGCAGAATAACTTTACGGCCGCTGTGTCCCTGGACATCAAGGGCCGGGGATCCTGAGAGCGGTCGCTGCGTCCGGTGCGCCCGGGTACCTGTACCGTAGCGTGCGGAGTTCTTTTGCCTCTAGGAGTTCGTATGCGATCGCCCGACATCTGAAGGGCTGTCCACAGGGTTCGGTGCTTGAGCCGACCCTGTGGAACCTACTATACAACTCCGTGATCCGCCGACTACCGGGAGAAGGAGTGTGTTATGCAGACGACACACTGCTGATGGTCGGCACAGCTCCGGGCCGTCGGTCAGCCTGAAGATCACCAAAGCCATAGAACACGTAGAGGCACTGCTGGCCGACACCGGCCTGGAGCTGAACACAGCCAAAACGGAGGTGCTACTTTTTCGAGATGTCCCAACCACGGCGACGAACCTCCTAGGTGCAGGGACCCCAACGGAAGTTGTATACAAAGGCGCCATGATTCCCATGCGGAGGGAATTGAAGTACCTCGGCGTGATGCTTGATGCCGGGGGAAATTGGCTGCCCCATTTACGATACATTCGTGAACAATGCGAGAAGATACTACCCGTGCTGACGCAACTGTGTCAACGTACCTTCGGGTACAGTAACGAGGCCCGAAGGGTAATGGTCGCCGGCTGCATTTTCAGCAGATACTTCTACTGCAGCTCGTTGTACTACCACCGAGTGCACGAGCTGCGGTATCAAGCAGAGTTAAATAAGATCAAGCGACGAAGCGACATCATCTGCAGCCGGCTGTACCGTACCGTCAGCACGGAAGGGGCGGCCGTGATCAACGCGATGCCCCCCTGGACCTGCTGATCCACGAAAGATCAGTTAAGTACTTGGTCAAGAGTGGGTTCAGGGTCGACAACTGGCGGCATCTCCCGCGCGTTGATCCCTCCTTCAGCGAGTGGCCAAGTCAGCTCCACCAGGCGACCATCGACGAGTGGAACCGTCGATGGTGGGTCAACACGACGGTGGCGCAGTGGACACAGGTGCTGTTCCCAGACGTACGCGCCAGGATGCAGCAGCAGGAAGAAGAAGACAACGAAATGAAGTGCATGGACTTCGAGCAACGTGTCTTTCTCATTTTTCATGGCTAAACAGAAATGCCAATAATTGTATTAGTCAACAGTTTGATGATAATAATACGGAATATAATGGGGGAGATTATGAAGGTACTAACTGGCTTCAACAATACTTGAAATCCATTGACTTCTCCGTTTTCGATCACTAGGAAATTCGAACGTCTTCAATGTAGTTGTCGATTTCTTCGTTTGACACATTGGAACTACACATATTAAGTACCCACTTTTGGTTCTTTTATGCTTATAATACTTGCCCATTCCGTTTTACATCAAATTAAAAGCAGAGATTAATTTTAGTTTCAAAATTTAACCAACTCGTGATCATTGACTTCTATAAGGTTCCGAATATAAAATATAAATAAATATAGTTCCTTGAACTGAGAAGAGGTTCAAGATATAACTTCAAGTTAAAAAAGAATGATTAGGGAATAGAAAATCGAATATTCGAGCATACGTTACAACAGATCATAATCATGATAAAAATCAAGAAGACAGAAATTTCCAGCGAGAACGAAATTAGTAGTAAATTAAATTTTACTAATAGCCCGCAGGCAAGTGATAAGAATGGTTCCCGAGTTATAAGTTATCAGTAAAAAATGTAAACAAGATGCACAAGAATCAAGAACGCTCGTCGTTCGTTTGCCGCAGAACCGTTCTCAAAAATCCTTGTTCTAGGTTTAGTACTGAAAAGTCCAAAAAGAAACTGAAAACTTCGGTTGATCCGTAACTCTGTAAGATTTGGAGAGGAATCTCAATTCAGGATTTGTCTTACTGTTTTTTAGAACAAATACAGCAGAGTTATTCACCATTCTTGTACAAATTAGAAATTACATCAAAACAAGAAAAAATTGGCTATATAGGAAATAAAACCTGGCAGAATTATCAGTGATTCTCGCGAATCTTATCCTCCAGCGAAATAGGAATGGATTTGGTTATAGCACGCAGCACCAGGGACGTACCAAAGAGTTTTTCCTGAAGGAGGGGGGGGGGGGGTAAAATTTGGGAAAGTCCCAACTGACTCAATTCAAAATTCCTACGTATCAAAGCAAAAAAAAAAACGTTTGATCTCTTGGATTTTTCCAATTGACTCAACTCAAAATTTCGAAGTACCAAAGCAAAAGTAGAAAAACTTTTTGACTTGTTGTGGTTTCCCAACTTCTCAACTCAGGTATCAAAGCCAAAAGAAAAAGCCTTTTAAGCTTTTAAACTTTTCCCAACTAGCCTGACTGAAATGATAAATTTTCCCAACTGCTGAGTAAAAAATTACTACAGGGGGGGGGGGGGGGGGGGGGGTAAGTCCCCCATCGGTAAGAAGACGCGTCGTTGGCTGAGCGCAAAACCCGATCCAGTGCGCCGGCTCATCCCGAAGGCGGCCAAAGATGAAATCACGAGAGAATACTGCCTCAGGATGGGCAGAGCAAAGATGGAAGCCTGGAGGAGGTTCTGCAGTCAGAGGGATGCCTGGGGTAGACCCTACCAGACCCTGAAGAACCCCAGAGGAGACGGCATCCCTCTGCTAAGACGACAGACGGCGGTCAATGCAGTACCCCTGCTGAGAACGCCGCACTGCTGTTGGAGACCAAGTTCCCCGCATTTAGAGGTGGAAATAGTGACCACGATCCAGTTCCAGCGATCCGCAAAGGTCCGGCCCCCAAGGTGACTGCTGGGGAAGTCAGGGCCCTCCTGAAGAAGTCAAAGAATCGCAAGGCGCCTGGCCCCGACGGGATCAACTATAAAACGCTCAAGGTGCTACATCAATGGCACCCGCGTGTGCTGCCGAGGCTTCTCACCGCCTGTCTCGCCGGTGGGCACTTCCCAAAGGCGTGGCAGGACGGTGAGGCAATCTTCATTCCCAAGCCTGGGAAAAACGGCAGCACCCCGGAGGGGTACAGGCCGATAACGTTACTGAGCAACTGCGGAAAACTTCTGGAGAAGGTCCTGAATGCGAGACTGACCCAGCACACTGAAGAAGAAGGCATCATCCACTCGCGGCAGTTCGGATTCAGGAAGCATCGAAGCACAGCGCATGCTGTCCGGACTGCGATGGGAATCATCTTAAGATCACGGGCGCAGAATAACTTTACGGCCGCTGTGTCCCTGGACATCAAGGGCCGGGGATCCTGAGAGCGGTCGCTGCGTCCGGTGCGCCCGGGTACCTGTACCGTGGATCGCCCGACATCTCGAACGGGGCTGTCCACAGGGTTCGGTGCTTGAGCCGACCCTGTGGAACCTACTATACAACTCCGTGATCCGCCGACTACCGGGAGAAGGAGTGTGTTATGCAGACGACACACTGCTGATGGTCGGCGGCAGCTCCGGGCCGTCGGTCAGCCTGAAGATCACCAAAGCCATAGAACACGTAGAGGCACTGCTGGCCGACACCGGCCTGGAGCTGAACACAGCCAAAACGGAGGTGCTCCTTTTTCGAGATGTCCCAACCACGGCGACGAACCTCCTACACGAGAAACCTGGACGCTGCGACGGGAGAGTATCGGAGATTCCCAGTTCGAATATCCGTGACGGGCACCAGAGACTGGATGCGCACGTAGCGGAGTATGTCGGCTCACGAAGCGACCCCCTTCGGTTCTGTCCCGGAGCGCCAGACACCTGGATGCTGCGACGGGAGAGTATCGAAGATTCGTGATTTGAATATCCGCAACGGTGCACCAGACACCTAAATGCAGTACGCAGCGGAGTATGTCAAATGCGGAATACGACCCTTTCGGTTCGGTCCCGGAGCACCAGACACCTAGATGCTGCGACGGGGACGTATCGAAGGTTCTCGGTTTGGATATCCTTAACGGTACACCAGACACCTGGATGTAGCACGCAGCGGAGTATACCGAAGAAGACTGTGTATGAGCCTGGACTCGACGAGAAGTGCCTCTCGAACGGCCACCGTTTGAGTTCATATAGCCTGACCGTAGCCGCTTTCACCAGTCGTGACGTATTCTGGAGGGTGTAAAAAACAACCCTCCGCGTAACTAGTTGCCAGCGAAGACGGTCGCGCTACGAGCCGGGTTTCTCTCTGAAATTAGGGGTTTGCAAGCTACGCGTGCGTAACAACGTTATTCGTTATTTCGATGGGCTAGCGTCGAAAAATTCAGCTTCAGTTTTTTTGGCTTAAACTTTTGACCTAGAGATAATATACGATACGGCTCAATACCGCTTTTAGCTTTTGGCTTTCAGCTGTTGCCATACATTTTTTCGGGATTCCAGCTTTTTTTTTTTTAAATCGAAATGCGGCTGAATATGGCTTTCAGCTGTAATACACTGGCATAGACAAACAATATTATCTCTCCACTTTCTGTCCAATTTGATTTCCAAGTAAACGGAGCATTTACTATTTAGTATTTTTATACTATTTTTCTTCGAGACAAAATAGCCTGATTTGAATGTGATTTCAGAACGCTAGTTTAATGATTTAAAAACGCAGTTTCAATTCTTCTAAAACTGTGACACTTCAAAATCCGGATTTGAATTCATAAAGATTACTCAAATCAATAATCAGGTTTTCTGAGAACAATTTCTGCCGCCCCCTTTTCACCAAAATTACACTGTAAGATAATGAAATACTGTAGTAAGCTTGCCAAGTCAGACCCACATCGGGATACATTACGTCGATTGTGCCGCGTCATAAATTCAGAAAAACTGCGGGACACAAGGCGTGAATTAAAATCATGCGCGAGGATATCAGTTATGTACTAGAAGATTTTAATAAAAAACACAAATACAACATCACGATTCTCTGTAGAAGAATTATATTTCCATCTCCACAAAAATTAACACAATTTTTTTGATAAAATTTTAATTTTATCCGGTAATGCGCAATATTTCTTGAAAAACGATACAGTATTAATACGTAGGTATTTAAAAAGTTCCAACTCAGTTGATTATAAGCAATAAAAAGTTTAGTAGCGATGTACTTCCAAGGACAGTATTGTCAATGCGTTTCCTTTAAATCATAATCGTATTTCTCAAGAAAAGCCATCTTCAGATATAATACCATCGTCAGTTATCGGTTTCCGACATACAAAATAAACGCTTTCGTATTCATACTGGAGCATTGAATTAGGATTTTGAGCATATTTTGATTTGATGTGAGTTTTCTCTTTCTATCAAAGGAAAAGAAATTAGTATGATTAACACGAACACCTATCTACAACATTATTCTAGTAGTTTCAATCGAATAGAATAGTAAATTAGAAGAAGCCGACTCGCCAAATCACGATCCAATTACATACAATGAGTACTTTCACTTACTTCATACACGAATCCGAATCCCTTAATAATATTTCTGATCATTTCGTAACTCGGTTCTATGGAATTTTGATCCACCATGTTACTAAAATGGTACAGCAAAGGACCTAAGTTAATCCATATGCCTCCTGCAAAAACACAAAAACCTAACTGAAATTTAGATCAGATATCATGAACATGCTTGGGCGTCGTTCATGAACGACTGAAACTCGTTCCATTCTCGTTCACTTTGAAAACAACTCGTTCACGTTCCGTTCATTTTAGACATGAAGTCGTTCCCATTCCATTCATTAGTGGTTCACTTTCGTTCATCCAGTTCTTCAAAACAAACAGTTTCCTACGTTTTCATTAATTTTCATAAGGAGGGGGTGTGGTTCTTAAATCTTGAAGAAAGAAGGAATAGTTTTCAAGCCTATTTCTCCACATTTCTCTTCATCCCAATCCACGGGTCACCTTCATACACATGTCACAGTCACCCTAATCATCTTCATCATGGGGTTCGTAGTTTTCCCTGACTTTTCCAGATGGACATAGTTCCCGACTTTTCCTGGTTTTCCAGAGAATGGACACCCTACAGTGAAAACCAGAAGAACGACTCGTTCAGTCGTTCAGTTCACAAGAAAATTACGTTCCGTTCATTTCATACATGAAGTTGTTCCCATTCCGTTCCTCGTTCACAAAAAAACCTGTGAACGACCTGGAACGAGTTGTTCTTGAACGGAACGACGCCCAAGCATGATCACGAATAGCACGTAGGTAGGTTCATATTCTAATAAATAAAGCACTAAAAATACAATTACAAGCAGCGATGCAAAACACGCTAGAGCATTATTGGAGACAGAGGCTACTCATTTGTGCACGAGCAAAAATTTCTTTCACGACTAATATTCAAGTGTTAATAGTCAAAATCTGAAAATTCAAAGTTGTACAGAAGTGTAACGAAGCAAATATTATGAAGAGGAAGAGACGCTGATGATTTTTCCAACTGAATTGTGTCAGCTTGGGCGAAAGGAGCGAACGAAAAAAATTTCGTGGATGTACCGATCTGAGGGATAAAACTAGATTAAAATACGTAGGTTATTTTCGCACTTTCGTAACTAGATTTTACCAACTTGAACGATATTCCATTAATTTTCTAAATTTAGCTAATTCGATTAGAAGGGGAAGGAGAATTTCCTCATCGCAAATCGGTGCCTCACTATATGGATGAAGGGAAAATGAACAGATGTTACTTTCTTCATTCTTGCAATTAAATTTTAAAGATTAGGTTATGATATTTTTTGAAAGAAGTATGAGAAAAACTATGTAAACAGTTCATAAGCCTCAAATAGCCCTTATAGCTATCAAAAAGATTGAACAGCTAATATTGGTTTAAGCTGTATTTATCCATTTTATTTGCTCATTTTAAAAATTGAAAACCATTCTACGAGCGCATTTTCAATAAATTCACCGAGCCTGCTCGATTTTGCATCACTGGTTATGAAGACTCTTAAGCGAAACTTAAGACGCCAAAGATTTCCACTTTATGGTCGACTCGGTGACAAAAGTAGTCAAGTCAGAATTCGATCAGCCTGGTCTCTATCACTCAGTTTTATTTATACGAATCCTCAATATAAGAAACAGTGAAAGACTATGCTAACCGAAATTAGACTAGATTACGACTTGTACCGAACCGCATGGATACAGTTGGTCCATACTCTATACACTACCAGGTCTCAGAATTTTATAAATCGCTTCGATGAATGCTAGTATATTATTGGCACAATCTATGAAGAAGCATGTTGAGACGCAATCCCATTCATTTTCCTTTGTGTACACCTACAATAGGAACATATGAAATACTAATTAACATGTTATAATTTAAAAAAAAAAAACGTTAGAACTTCCTCATAACAACGTTTTGTACAAGACCAAAAGAAAAGCGCGCTATACCCGGAAAAACACTATAACCGTGAAGTACAAAAAAAAAAAAAAGAAATTGACCGACTTCTCGATCTTTGTTCATTTTTTCTATTTGGCTCGAGTCCCGAACTTGATATTCTTCGCTTCTGCCAACATTAAATTATCGATTTTTCTGAAAACATTT
This sequence comes from Acanthococcus lagerstroemiae, assembly GCA_031841125.1. NCBI lineage: Eukaryota > Metazoa > Arthropoda > Insecta > Hemiptera > Eriococcidae > Acanthococcus > Acanthococcus lagerstroemiae. The sequence continues at coordinate 619,473 of CM063112.1, read as the reverse complement.
TCAACGTTTTGAGGCTATTTAGCAGTCCAGACAGCTGGAGTCTACTCAATTAATAAAACGGTGGGATCGTAGTCACGGGCCGGTTCAAGCTGACTATGCCAACTTGAACTGAATTGCTACAGTCCCTAGCGAGAAAACTATTCGTTCGCCAACCATGTTAATTTTCGAATTAATTTAGGAAAGAGCGGGCCAGAGGTCAAACCACGAAAAATGAGCGCTATGCGTGGAAAGTGAGCGTAATAACTGGGAAAACGATATAACGCTAGTCGTTATGACTACATAAGTTTCACCAAATGCATATAAAGAAAGACTGTAAATACAAACGATCGCGGATTAACCAACCAAATACTACATAACCATTGAAAATGTTCACTCTGTCCAATGAAAGAAAACCGTTTATAGGAAACTAGCAGCCACGTGCTGACGTCACGAAATCAGGGGTCCTCACAATACAATAAATTATACATCATTAAGGATTTCCATTGGGAAAAATCGGTTTGATTTTTCAGCACTATTTCAATAATCGATTAATCAACATAATCGATTTTTGCCCGCCACTACATCACATATCAGGTATAACATTCGCTACGCTAATCTCAGGTGGTTTAGCTACACATGAACATACAGAGATGAAACGAAAACCAGTTTACTGCCAATGAGAAGGGGTACAATAATAAAAAGGGGTTATCATAGTATTTTTGTCGGGAATATTGAGAAACGCAAGTTGTGGTTAATACTAGTCTCGTGGATAGTACCCTACTTTGAGTAACACTGACGCTCAACAACGAAACTTGAATGCACTTCTTTCGTTGGACAATAACGAATGTTTCAAATTTTGATAAACATAATCCCCCCCCCCTTGCAAAAAGCAATGAAAATAATAAAAGTAATAGAGATAGAAATAAAATTATACCCTCGATATTAGTGCGAAGAATTATAGTTAGAACAAATTAGAGAGCACCATTAGATCAATAATTCATGAAAGTGAATGTTACTTCTAAAAAATCGCCGGCAACCATTGAAAAAGGCGAATCTTTCGGAATGCTCTCGGATAAGTTCACGTCCGGAAAGTAAATGCTGCCTAGCTGATCTTTAGATTCTAAATTATTATCACACTGGTGTACCCATGGATACAACTGATGCAAATTTATACCGTGACATCTGAAACATTTGTACTTCAGATTACAATCGAAACAACGATTTAAAAATTTATTCATATCGTATTAAAATCACGTACCGATTTAAAACGAAATTCGAAGCGATTAACATAAAAAGGGAAAATTCATTGCCCTGGCAGGAGTAACCGTGACGAGCGATTTCGAATACCAAACGCCCCAATCCGGCCCCTGGTACCAAAACACGAATAGACTGAGAATCGCTATGAATAAAAATAAAATTTACTTTGAGTTCAAACGTTGAATTACAAAAAGGTAAGTAAAAGTACTCAAATAATTTACAAAACAACGACATAAATATTCCTTACTATAAATGTTTAGGGAACTGATTAATGATTTCATCCACAATTGGCTGGTAGCAAACTTTACGCTCCTCGCTACCTTCTATACTCCAATCTCTTACGAATTGTTTAAGAGTAGATTGCACTTTTTCTTGGTCTGTTTCCACCGGAGTGATTCGTGAAATTCTGATCTGAAAAAGTAAATACAGAAGAAAACGGTAAGTTACAATCAGATGACGGTCACCAAAATAAACGATACCGAGTAAACTCAGTATAGAGGCAAGATCTCAGGTTGTCTTTCATTTACCAGATTGTAAAAGGGACGAAAATACGTATGAGTTGGTTATTCTGCGATTCTTGGTAAGTTTTTATGTAAAACATCACATACCGTTCTGGGATTAGTCTCCTCGGGATCGATATTTTCGAATAAATAACCGACGTCTCTCAAAATAAGTTTTATCACGTTGTAGTTTTGTTCGATGCAACTACGGACATTCTCTAAATGTTCCCTGTATGTTTGTAACAAAGCTTGATGAACAGGCGGTAAAGTATTCAAATACTGTTCCGTTCTGGAGATCCTATTCAGCGAGTGTTTCCTAATGTAAAAATCAAGAATTACCGAGAAGAAAAAAGTTTCTCGAGCTAGATTTATAACTATGATAATAAACAATGAATCAATCTAGTTACTGACTGGCCTATAACCTGAGAACCGATACGCAAATTAGTCTAATTAGATTTACTAGACAGGCCAACAATTAGACAATATTAGATAGTATTCTGCTGCTACTTCACAGTAAAATAATTCGCTAAAAGACAGATGTTAATTATACAGCATGAACCCTTCAATTAGAAACAAAACGAACATTTACTCAGTAATTTCAGAAATGTAACTCAATCGGAAACTGGGTACTGATACATTTCATGAGGAAAGAAACGGGCCTTAAACAATAATCATGATCGCCCACAATCCACACAATTTCAAAAAATTGACCATTATTAGAGGTAGGAATTTCACTTAACATGATGAACAATGAATATATTTACTTATAACAATTGAAAGCCAACACTATGCGTTGAAAATTCAACTTTTCCTCTTCATCTTCAATGCTACCCATTGTTCTATGAAACGAGTCGAGTAGATTACTTTCTGCACCGCTATTGATAAATTTTACGACGGAGTACACCCAATTTTCATCGAGTCTTAGTACTAAAAACAATGCACTGAATTTCCTGGATTCACATTCATGTACCTATTTAATAATAAGAGAACTAAATCAATATTTCACAACAAATAATCCAGGATTTCACCACGAGTTAACCGTTGGGTAGCTAGAACTTCGAAGGATGTATTGAACCTATTGAAGTAACATAGGAAATCAGAACTGATCAGAACATCAAAATAAGAGTACCGAGAGCGGAGAGCCGAGACCCGAGATTAGGAGACGTTGTCGAGATCGAGAGTTTGGAATTATAACGTTGAGCGCATGCGCGAGAACTTATCATTATCTTCTTTCTTTGCAACTGCAAGGGAAGGTCAAAGTTAGGATATAGTCCAGTTCTTCGACCATCTAGTATATAGACTGGCAAAGCATCTAAAATGTTGGTCGGAAACTCGGGCGAATCGAACGCAACAACGCGACAATTCATAGCGGAAAACCCACGTTATCACTGTTATCAGGGTCTGCTGTATATGTTTTAGTTTTATTTATATGAAAATAATAATTAATTTTTCGTGAAATAAATTACAATTTTTATTATTATATACCTAGTGTTTATTGTTAATTCCATCTTGCTATTTCATAGAAAAGACAAAATCATTAAAAAATGGATAATTTTCTACAACACTTCGAAATTTATAATACTACACAACAGCCAGAAAATATCTGGAACCAGAGTAGATTATTCCAAAAGTATTTTTCATGCTAAAAACGATGCAGTTGACCATTTTTCGATCGCATTTCACACTTTCGAGCACTGAATGGTTGAAGTCCTCATAAGCGGACATGCAAGTAACTCGAATCAAAAGTAGTGTTCCATTTACTTTCCATTTATTTACCTATATGTGAATTTCAGTCGTTCAGTACTCAAATTACAGGATGTTTGTCAACATTACTTTATTTATTCATGTTTGTACAGAGTGAGTTTCTTATTCTTACTGCGAACTGATACTTTAATCACAGGCTTCTTCTTATTTTCGTAATGTATACGAATGTTAACATAAGACCCGATGAAAAAATCGATTATCTTCTCGCAGTGTTCCTGATTATGTACGTCATTGACACCAGTAGTATGATATATGCTAGTTGCATCCTTTATTTTATTGAAAACGTAATTTTTGAAACACGGTTGGAACATTTTATCCAGCTGTTGTCTGAAAATTCGCTCGCAAATTCATCCTAGTTTACACATTCCTTGTGATGGCACAGTCAGGTAACCTCTGTTTTTCAAATGTAACAGTCGACATTCTTCTTCGTACGATTGATCCGAAATCATGTCCTGGCAATCCAAGCATAAGTACTTGTTTCGCATTCTGAATCTTCTTACAATAAACCCAGTAATATATTTTATTGCTTCCTGTACAAAATCTGAAAATTCATCCAAGTCATTGGGCATCTCATCAAGAGCAAGATCATCTGCCACATCGGAGTCTACTTCTACAGAATGGAATGCATCCGCAGTACTCCTAACTGGAAAGGGCAACTCTTCAGAATTCTTACATGTAGGTTGAAGTATTTCAATGTCTTCCCACTCGCAATTTCCATTCTGACCGCTTTGTATTTCCCTATGCATAAGTAAATATCGAAAACCGATTTCCAGTTGAAGAGCAGATGGATTGTCGTTAAATCCTCCCCTATTTCTTAATGTTCCAAAGAAATTTTCAAAGTAGGAATAAGTTATACACACGAGTAGCTTCACTCGTAATATTATTTTTTTGTAATTTTTTTACTCATAAATTCCTTATAGACGTAAAAGAACGAGAGCGGACCCTGATAACAGTGATCACGTGGGTTTTCCGCTATGAATTGTCGTGTTGTTGCGGTCGATTCGCCCGAGTTTCCGACCAAGTTTTTAACATAGCGCTTACGCAGCTTCGCCAGTCTATATACTAGATGGTCGAAGTACTACTAGCAGGCTGAAGTTCTAGTGTAGTAGTATAAACGTCTTTGATTTATCCTAACGTTGATAAGAGCGACGTATGTGCGTGCCTTAGTAACAAGTAGAGCACCTATAAACACAGGTAGACGCATACGCCATTTTGGTTCGCGGCCGAATCACTGATAGTGCTTATCTTCTAATATTTTAGTTATTTCCCCTTATTTTCTATGCGGAAGGTTTGCTGCTGTTGAGAAAGACGCAGAAGCCAGAAAACGTTGTATCTATTGAAATGGAAGAGTCCATGTCATTAAGATACGATCAGCCGCATAGGAAGACTACAAGCAGTAGCTCGAAGGTACCTTGTTTTATTCATTAACATCAATAATTCTGTATGATGGGGTACGGACTTGGCCAACCTCTCTTAAGGCTCTAGCTCTCTGTGCTTGTAAAAACGGGTAAGTTCACGTAATTCAAGTCCATAAATTTCTAGTACTTGCATACTTTGATGCGATTGAAGAATTCATTAAATCTGGCAAGTTGGTACCCAATGTCCTCAATACATGTAATATACTTCCATGTAAAAATTAATGATACATGAAATAGTAGTGCACTTCTACATACTCGTGGCGTATGGGTGTCAATGAGTTTTCTAGAATTAATATTTGCAGACCTATTCCTGTGAAATCAACTTGTGCAAACTTATCTATTTATTGTTTAGTTTCCCAGTACAAGTAAGCTGTGCCTTGCTCTTGAAAAAGAGTGGAAGGAACGAATCCGCCTTCAACAAGAAAAATGAAAACTGAGGAGAAGAGATGAAGTAGTCGACAACTTACTCCGGATATTTACAACTTTGCAATAAGCAATAAAAATTATTGTTGGTAGAAAAATGTAATTTATAGTTCGACAATCCAAAAATTTTGTGATGAAAACTTATAACCATTTCTTACCTTATTTTTCGAAATGAGTCTAGAAGTAATACAGGGGAATGTTGGAATACAAATTTACGCGTTTATTTTCAGTCAAATAAAATACACTTACTTCACACAATCTGCTCGTGCTGGTCGGTTTCCAGCAGTGATGTTAGACAAAACGATTTTTTGTCATTTTGTCATTTTGTCGGATGAACATTTCACTTTTTTCGTTATGTCATGAGTTTTGTCATGTTCAGAGTTTTGTCATTTTGTCTTTTCATAATTTTGTTATGTCATGACAAAATTATTTTGTCATTTTGTTTTGTCATTTTGTCATATCCACGAATTTTCAGGTATTTTACTATTTTTAGGTACTATCCAATCCCACCAATCACCAATGTTATTTTAACAAAGGTTGCATACTTGGAGGCTAAAAAGAAATAGGAGAAAACGTTCAATTTGATATTTTCAATTGATAAAAATTTCTCTATTCGTACCTTCTTAAGTTTTTGTTTTAACTGATGGCTGATTACTTCCTTAACAAAAAGTGTCCGGGAAAAAGGACCTAATGCATGGGTTGGTTTAGATACATTTCCTGAGACACTAGTTCATATTCTTCTAGTCTTCCTCTCTTCCTTTCTTGTTCTTCTGTCTTTTCCACCAACGTAATAATGCAATGACAAAATGTCATGACAAAATTTTTTTGTCATTTTGTTTTGTCATTGATTCATTTTTTTGTTATGTCATTTCCATTTTGTCATATGACAAAACTGAGAAATGGTTTTGTCATTATGACAAAATTCCTAAAATTCAATTGTCATTTTGTCATTTTGTCATTTTGTTTTGTTATGTCTAACAACACTGGTTTCCAGTGATTGCGGCGACAATTTTGGATCCACGCTTTCTTCCGAGTATCATCCGCTGGGAATCGAAACAGTCGATACCCTTATGAACTCTGGTTTTTGCAATTAACGGCAGAACAACCAACCATTTCAACTTAATTGTAGTTCCAACTCATAAACGAAATTGTTCTTATTATCTTCAGGAATGTATATGAAAACCACACACCAATTCATTTGTTTACATTCCTCCACGAACCAAAATGGCGTATGCGCATACTTAAGAAGTAACGGTGTGTAAACGGATGTTGTTAAAAACTTTCACCAGATGTCAGCCACTACGCTGCTAGGCAGAGTTGTTACGTTTAAAACATATGTTTTTAAAACTGTATTTAAAACATATTTTAAACGCCAGAAAAAAACAAAAACATGTTTGAAACCAAAGACCTGTTTTAAACGTATTTTTTGTTTAAAACGTTGTATTTTTTGCTTCTATTTTTTTTGTTTCAAACACGCTTTTTGTTTGATTTTAGTTTTTTTTAGAGAAGTTGAAAATTTGAAATAAATGCCTCATTGAATCACAAATCTTGTATTTAATCAATGCAACCAAACACAATACACATCACAGTAACTTATTTTTATCTTATCTTTTATAAAAGTAAAAATATGAAAGAGAAATTGAGTTTTTCAGAAAAACTTATCATTAATTTAATGGTACATTATTAGTCCCAATTTGGTATACCACTGTTGTGCATAACAGGCGAAAAAAAGTAAAAAGCCAAGAAAAATTATAGGAATTGTATTCAATTTTTTTGGTTTTAAACAGTTTAAAACACGTTTTAAATGTGTTTTAAACAGTTTTAAACACCCTAATTTTGAACTGTCATATTTCGCGTTTTAAATGAAAAAATGAAAAAAAAACAGTTTTAAACAAAAAAAAACGTTTGTTTTTTGTTAAAAAAAAACTTTTACCGACTTTTCGGAGAAAAGGGAGGTATTTTTTTTTTTTTACAACCCTGCTGCTAGGTCCGAATTTGTGAATCATTGGGCACCAGAGATGGCAACGTATAATATATTTGAGGAGTTATCTGTCAAAAGGGCGTCCGGTCAATGTATTTCTTATGGAACAGACGCCCTTTTGACAGATCACTCCTCATTTTACATCTACGCATGTATTTTACACGTAAAATATATCAAGAATAAAACGTTTATTTTACATGTATTCTACGTCAAATATGTAGAAAAAGTTTTAACTATATAAAGTGATAACTAGGGCCCGGATTTTTATTCCCTAAAAAAACTGAAATATGCGTAAATATGCGTTTATCAAATGTAAAATATGCCAAGAAATTCTTTAAAAATGCTAAATGTTCTAAAATATTCCCCCCAAATTATGGCAGGCAGAAAGAAAAGTAAACAGAAAACTCCTTGCTCTGAGTTCAGCAGTGTTGTATAAAACCTAAAGTCGCAGGGTAAAGGCCTTGGAGTGTACGTACCACTAAGGTCCTCTTCTTGTGACACGTCACAAATTCATGAACACTAAAAATAATTGAAAGTTGAATAACATTTTTTCAAAATTATTATAATATTTTTTGAATAATCTGGTAAAGTGGTAAAATATTCCAGTAAAATGGGGAAAAGTAAGCAAATATTCCAAAATATTCCTTAAAACCACGCATTATATGCCAAAATATGCTTTTTGGTTGAAATATTCCCAAATATGCTCTAATAAATATAGCTCATTTTACTCCAAATTTCATGATTTGTCAAGATAACCCTGGTATGCCCAATAGACTAGGCTAGAAAAAAATATGCTAAAGCATATAAATCCGGGCCCTGGTGATAACAGCTGTCAGCTGAACGTAATGTTTTGTTTTTTCATAGGAATATGGTCAACTTTTGAACGTAATTACAAAGTTAGTTTGCTAAAGCGAGTGAATGTAATTGTAGGAATGAATAGTACTTATGGGTTATGGCAAAGTGAAATAGCGTCAACACAAAATACCGTCGACATTGCCAACCTACAATATATTGGGCCAAAAAAATGTTTTTCATTGTTTTGAAACAATATTCAAAATTTAAAAAGCAAAAAAAGTTTTAATTTCCCCAAGGTTGAAGTAAAGCCAAAAAAAATTTTTCATTGCCCACCTTTATGAAAAAAAAAATTTTTTTTTTTAAACAATTTTTCATAAAAAGGGGGCAAAACAGATTTTTAAAAAAAAATTTTTTTTTTTAAAATTTTATTAAAAGATTTTTTTTTTTCCTTTTCAAAAGTTTCTTTATGTTTCTCTTTCACTTTTTTCCAAATGTTTTTTTTTTTTAAATTTTCGAATAAAAAAAGGATTAATTAAATTTTGATAAGCTTTTAACCCAAAAAGTTTATTTTTAATCTTTATTTTAAAATTTTATTTTTTTGTTTGTTATATTTAAATTTTTTTTAATTAAAAAATTTTAATGAAAATTCAGTTATAAAAATGAATTTGATCCCGAGGGGATGGGGAAGCCCCAAGGACCCAATGTTAGGGGCCCAAAATAACATGCGGTAAAGAAACAGGAAAAAATAAAGATTGTTTGGAAAACCAAAAAAATCACATGAACAAAAAAAACGGGAAGACAACCCATATAAAAAAAACACAAATTTAACAAAATAATGGGGGTACCGAAAATTAAAAAAATTAATGAAAAACAGTGGGAATTTATTAAAAAATATTGGCAAAAATAAGGTTTTTGGGATTTAAATTTAAAGTTATAACAAAAAAAAACCCACTAAAAATTAACCCAAAAACTTTTAAGATTTAAATATTTAACAAATTTTTTGGAACAATTTTAAATTTAAGGGGAAAAATTGAATATGAAATCACCGGTAAAAATTAAAAATAAGGAATTCAGAGTTAATTTGGGGAGGTTTTAATGCAAAAAATGAATGGTCCGCGGGTTTGCGTTTTCTTTTTCCCCGCCCCAAATAATTTACATAAAAAAGAGAAAAGGACCTTAATTATTTGATTTTTACCATTTGGGTCCTTTAAGGGCCCCCTGCGGTCAGCTTGGGGGGAAAATTTTGAATTTGGGAGCTGTAATAATGTTTCCGGCATGACTTTAATAAAATGGTTTTCAAATGTTGCTCCCCTTTTTTGGGTCCTTTTCCCTTAATTTTGCGAATATAAATGCTATTTTATGTTGATAAATTCCCTATTTTTAAAGTGGAGTTTTCTAAAATTTTCCCTTTTTGGGAAATATCTTGCAGCCCTTTTTTGGAAGTTGATCACCCCCCCCCAAAAGCAAAATTTTTAACTGTTTTAAAATTTGTAGTAATATTGATTGTTTTAAAAAAGAATTTATGGTAAAATTAATTAAGTTGCGGGGTTTTCAAATTTTTTTAAGGCCCTTTGTTTAATTTTAAAATTGGGCTAGAGGGGTTTCTGCCCTCTTTTGAAGTATTTTTGGGTTATTAATGGAATGGAAGAAGTCCATTTATTTTGTGGTTTCTTAACGTTTATTTTTCCCCCGTAACTTTTGCTTTTAGGGTTGATTTTGGGCCTTAATAAGGCCTTAAAGTGGGTTTGTTTGCAGAAATTTGGGCTTAAAGTTTCATAGAGGTTAAATGATGTAAAAAGTAGGAATTTTTGGGTCAGATTTTGGGGTAAGATTAAAAAATAGATTGAGAAAAAAATTTAGTAATTAATAATAATAATATATATAATAATAATAATAATATATATAATGGCAAAAATGATCATTTATGATAATACACGGCATTGTGATCCCCGATGGCCAGATGGCCCGAGTGGGGATCACCGAGGACCACCACCACTCCTGAATGTACACATGGGCACTCAATAAACATGCGGTAACTGCCCGACAACAGGAAACAAAGACCTAAAGACAACAAATTTTGGGCAACAATACAAACCAAGGCAAGGCAATATGGGACATGAACACAAACAACAATCACATAGTGGACAAGAGCAGAACCCAAACAGATGAACATGCACAGATTACGACAAAAATACGATAGGGGTTGATCTGCGGAACAATAGAAAAGACAGCCTGGTAACATTGAACATAACAGAAGGGACATAAGCTGTACAGGAAAAATAGTGGCATTAAAAAAGGTTTAGGACAGAAAAATTTTTATTAGGAAGGAATATGCAAAGTATAACAAGACACTAAGCAACAATAAAAGGTAAAGCAAAATCTTATCTAACAGAGGGAAATTTAAATAAGTTAAGGTAAAATATTTTATGGTAACGAATGTTATGGTAACGAATGTTAAGGGTAAACAGTGGAATAATATAGAAATACGACAGCGGTACAATGAATACAATGAATACAACAGTAAGGGACATTAACAGAGGTAGAAATTAGCCTGGCAGAAGGGTACAGAATCGCAGGTAATGGAATACTTGTGCACTAGGCTTGCGTCGTCGTTCGTATTATTTTGCGCCCTCCCTTCATTACCTTGAGCTATACTCAACAAAATGGAAGCAAATGACCGTAAGTCGATTTGAATTTTTTAGTTGGCCATTGTGTCCCTCTTTGTACCCATGAACGAGGTCCCCTGGCGCTGTAGCTTGGCGGGTAAATTCGTTGAACATTTGGGGTAATTGTATCAACCTGTTATCCGGCATGTAGTTTTAAGTAAAATGGGTTTTCAACTTGTACAGTGCTACCGCTTTGTTTGGGTTTGATCTGGTTTTCTGAATTCACTGAGAGTTTTGACAATAATCAGAAGAAAATATTTTATGGATCAACATTTCAAGCCTTTGAAAGGCTATTGGCAGTTTTTCTGATTCGGTTCTGTCTACTGATACTTCTAATTACTTTTCTCTGTAGCCCTTGACTGGTTGGTGTACCTCCGAAGCCCTCCCAATATGGTGATTAAGCTGTTTAAGCGTTTATAGAACGGCAGTTTGTTGGTGTAAAATGGAATAGTAGGTCATAATAAAACTGGGAACTGCCTTGTAAGTTTTGGAAGTGAGGGGCCTGTTATTCCATAGTCCCAGGAATGTGGGTCTCGACCAATGTGATAGTTGTTACTTTAGTATTTTGATTAACAACTTTGAAGTAAATATCTATGACTTAATTTAGCTTTTTTAATTTCAGGTTTCCTGTAACCTTTTGGCAATTTTGGAGGTCCGCGTTGATTTTTAATGCTTTAGTTGTATCCTACCTTTAAACAAATCGGGAATGTCTGAAAGGAACATATTTCTAATAAGTTGCAAGTTACAATAGTGGAAAACGAAGTGCGGAACTCCTAGTGGGACTCTCGAGAATTCTTGGCTCAGACGGACCACCCTTCTCCCCTTTTTTTTAGTGGATCAAACCATTGTTTGTGAAACCCATACCTTAGTTCAAATGTTTAACACGGTCATATTTGGTAATTTTTTAAATTATTAAATCCCTGGTTTTTACTCACGAACCTAAACCTTATGTGTACATTCTTTTCTTTTCACTCAAAATCCTATGAAAATTCGGGAAATTGAGTTATAGTAGAAGCTCATAATTTTTATCTCAATTTAATGAAATGAGAATGATTTTATCTTATTTTCATATTTTTTATCTCCTGTTTTGAAACAATATTCAAAATTTAGGGGAAAAGCCAAAAGTCAAAAGCAGAAAGCTGAAAGCTTATGATTTTTGTGTTGAAAAGCACAAGCCAAAAGGGAAAGCTAAACATGAAAAAATTTGAAAAGCAAAAGCCAAAGTTTTATTTTCCAAGGTCAGAAGCTAAAGCCATAAGCAAAAGTTTTATCATATGGCTTTCCATCTCTGTCACTGATAACAAAAATGTATTTTCTTTTGAATGGTACAATTTTTCTGTACTACATACCAGTGATGGGCACGATCTAGATCTTTTCAAAATTTTAGATCAAAGATCTTTTTTTCAAAATCTTTGATCTGATCTATATTTTAGATCTTTGATTTTTTCATCTTTCTACTTTTAACTTTTGTTCTGCTTTATGTTTTCTCTGTTGGCGACTTTGCGTTGCCGTTGAAATGTTGAATGTTGATGTTGATTAATGATTCGAATAAGAAATAAGAATTGATTAATTGAATGATATTTGATAAAGCATTTAATAAGCCCCAAAAAGTTTATTTGCTTAATGCTTTATTGTGCGATAGGCGATATGCGATAGTATAGTTGTATAGTAGTAGTAGTAGTAGTAGTAGTAGTAGTAGTAGTATAGTATAATATAATAATAATATAATAATAATATATAATGGCAAAAATGATCAGTTATGATAATACACGGCATTGTGATCCCCCGATGGCCAGATGGCCCGAGTGGGGATCACCGAGGACCACCACCACTCCTGAATGTACACATGGGCACTCAATAAACATGCGGTAACTGCACGACAACAGGAAACAAAGACCTAAAGACAACAATTTTGGGCAACAATACAAACCAAGGCAAGGCAATATGCGACATGAACACAAACAACAATCACAAAGGGACAAGAGCAGAACCCATAACAGATGAAACATGCACAGAGTTACGACAAAAATACTAGGGGTAGACTGCGGAACAATAGAAAGAGACAGCCGGTAACAGTGAACATAACAGTAAGGGACACTAAGCTGTAACAGGAAATAGTGGCATATAAATAACGGTTTCAGGCAGCAATAACAATTCGAGGCAAGGTAATATGCAACATGAATATAACAACGACACTAAGCAACAATAACAAGGTAAACAGCAAAACCTATATCTAACAGATGGAATATAAATAAAGTTAAGGTAACAAATATTTTTATGGTAACGAATGTTATGGTAACGAATGTTAAGGGTAAACAGTGGAATAATATAGAAATACGACAGCCGGTAACAATGAATACAACAGTAAGGGACATTAACAGAGGTAGACATTAGCCTGGCGAGGATACAGTAATAAGCAGGATACAATCGGAATACTTGTGCCGACTAGGCTTGCGCTCGTCGTTCGTATTATTTTGCCGCCTCTTCCCTTCATTACCTTGAGCCTATGCGTCAACAACTGGAGAGACAATAATGTGACCTGTAAGTTCGATTTTGAATTTTTTTAGTTTGGCCATTGTGTCCCTCTTTGTCCCATTGAAGAGGTCCCCTGCGCCTGTTCTCAGCTTGGCGGGTAATTCGTTGAACATTTGGGGTAACTTGTAATCAACCTGTTTCCGGCATGTAGCTTTTAAGTAAAATGGCTTTTCCAACTGTACAGTGCTACCTCCTCTTGTTTGGGTTTGTCTGGCTTTTCTGAATTCACTGAGATGTTTTGCGACATATAAGCAGCTGACTAGTTTATATAGTTGATCAACATTCCCTATCTTCAGCCTTTGAAAGGCTTTGGCAGTTTTCTCTGATTCTCGGTTCTGTCTACTGATACTTCTAATTACTTTTCTCTGTAGCACCTTTACTGGTTCAGTGTTGACCTCCGAAGCCCCTCCCCACATAATAAGTCCATATCTTAGGACTGATTCATATAGGGCTTTATATATCTGAGTCATTTGTTTGGTGTTAAAATGGGAATTCAGGTGGTACATGAGATAATTAAGTTGGCGAAGCCTTTTCTGTAAGTTTTGTAAGTGAGGGCCCCATGTTAATTTCCCATCAAGTGTAAGCCCTAGGTAGGTGGTTTCCTCTGCCCTTACTATCTTGTCGAGTATGTTATCTTTGTTGGGCATTTTAATTACAATTTCGGAAGGTGTAAAGTACCTATGACCATATATAACATAGCTGGTTTTCTTAACGTTTATTTCTAGGCCATTGTCCCTGTACCATTCTGCAATTTTTGTGAGGTCCGCGTTGATTTCTTTGACTAACTTAGTTTTATCCATGCCCTTATACACGATCGCGGTATCGTCTGCAAAGCAGAACAATTTGCCCTTCAGTTTAAGTTTTAATAATAATAATAATAATAATAATAATAATAATATATAATGGCAAAAATGATCAATTATGATAATACACGGCATTGTGATCCCCCAATGGCCAGATGGCCCGAGTGGGGATCACCGAGGACCACCACCACTCCTGAATGTACACATGGGCACTCAATAAACAGTAGTAGTAGTAGTAGTAGTAGTAGTAGTAGTAGTAGTGCAGAATTGCAACTTATTTAAATGCTCCCAGGAGAGGGAAAATGAGCGGTGAGACGTTTCACAGGTTGCTTTTTTTACACAGCAACAAAGAAAGATTGTAAATTCATAATAAATTGGAATGAGAACCTATAATAATTAATAATATAATTATTAAATTTATAGGTATTTGATTCAAAAATTTTGTGGTTATTTATTTTTATTATTTTATAGGTATTTCAGGAAAAAAAAGATCAGATCTTTGATCTTTTTTTTTCAGATCAAAGATCTTTTTGAAAGATCTTAGATCTGATCTAGATCTTTTTTTTGGCAAGATCTATGATCTTGATCTCGATCATTTTTATTTTTTTTGAGATCTTGCCCATCACTGCTACATACCACAATTTTTTTAATTCCACTCGAAGGAGAAAAAAATGTACTTTAAATGCTACTCTGAGGTATTTAAGCAAAAACGTGTCGTCTTCGTGCTGCTGGATTTTCATTCGAGTCGGTAACATGTCGCGGACGCGGACAAACTTTTCAATGCTAAAAGTGTGTCCGCGACACGTCGCCGACTCGAATGTAAAATCCAGAGATGGAAAGCCATATGATAAAACTTTTGCTTACGGCTTTAGCTTCTGACCTTGGAAATTAAAACTTTAGCTTTTCAAATTTTTTCATATATTATTTAGCTTTCCCTTTTGGCTTTTGCTTTTCAATGCAAAAATCATGAGCTTTCAGCTTTCCGCTTTTGACTTTCGGCTTTTTCCCTAAATTTTGAATATTTTGTACAACATTATATTTTTTATAAATAGCTTTTCACTCACAACACTGCTTACCAGTGAACACATTAACAGCACTGACCATTGAGATAATGAAAATAAAAATGAAAATTTGAAATTCTAATTTATGAATTATTATAGATAAATACTGAAAAAGCTGTAAAAAATAAAACTTTTGCTTTTGCTTTCAATTATTTGTGCGTTCTAGCCTTAGACCATATAGTATTCAGCTTTTGCTTTTTAGGTAAAAACTCTTCGCTTTTGGCTTTCCGCTTTCAGCTTTTAGCTTGCTTTCCATCTCTCTGGTAAAATCCACCTTAAATCTGCTGCGGATTGTGGAAAAAAGAACCGAAGGCGCGCGGCGCGGTCCATATTGCTAAAAAAAAGTCTATGTACCAATGTAGTGCTTTTCAACTTTTGCGATAAATGATTAGCAACACTTTCAAACCAAACAACCGATGCGATAGAATTGTTGTACACAGAATAAGAAGTAAATGTGAAGTTCCTTTAATAATTACCTTTTTCTCAAAACATCAAAGTTCGAATTGTCTCTCTGACTTTCGTTCCGAGTTAGTTCTCTCATTGATGATTTTTGTGTATAATAATGCAATGTCGCTGAATGCACGAAATTTGAAAATGTTTTTAATAAACTTCACATTTTGGATGAAGAGAGGAAATCTTCATATCTTTCTGCCGTGAAGCAGTTTCCAGTAAGTTGTGAATGAGACCAACAATGATTGTTCGAATGTTATCTTATTTCCAGTATTATCGTTGAACAAACATTTCGTATCTATTACGTTAGAAAATGTAAAATATCTGGACCCACTTTCTTTCCAGTTATGGATAGCGAAATTCAAGAGACGGTAGAAGCGATTCTTGGCAAAGATGTAAAAGTGATCGACTGCGAAAAGAAATCTAGTATTAAAGAAGAAGAGGTTCTGTTAGTCAATGGATACCCTGTTACATTGGATGGAGAAGATGGCGTCGCGATTAAAGACGCGTTGTTGCGTGGTAATATTCCGAATTGCCAATCCCTAAACCAGATTTTAGTTAGAGTTGGAATACTGAAAGCTCCAGTAAAATTGGAAACCAACTTGAGCGTCAAGTCGAATGTTGTAACCAGAGAAGAAGTCACTGTCGCTAAAGGCGGCCAGGTTGTTGACGAACGATCCAGGGAAACGAAAGAAGATAATTTTTACACGAGTAACACCAGTGAAATATGGGAACCAGTCGGTATTTTGTCAAAAGACGGTGGTCTTTCTTCAGTGAATTCTTGCCCCAACAGCGAGTTCCTATCATTTAAGTTTTCATCACCGTGTTTCTCTAAATGTAGTAAATCTTCTGAAACGTGCGATTACAATTTGCCTGGAGATAAGAATTCATCTCTCATGACAGACCACAGTGTCTCCTCCAAAGATTCATCCTCATTAAATTCAGCGTGCTCGCAGCGTAATCATGTTAATATGCCGAAAAAATATCAGGAAACTAAAATGTCGTCCGTCTCGAAGAAGTTCACCTCAGATATGGAGGATCGAACTGATTTTGTGTACTCGAAACATACAGTGACCGGTACTTCGCCGAAAGATCCGCCTATTCATGTGGTGCCTTTGGATAAGGCGTTGAAGGGAACTTCAAGTAGTAATGCGGTACGTGCGGAATATTACAAATTAGTGTCTTATTTATAATCGATTTTTGGAAGTTGATTGTAAATTTATTTGAAAACTTAAGAATACGTGAAAGTTGCGATAAATTGGTGCACATTTGGGAAGAATTCAGATTTTATTATTTGTTACTAATCTACAGATGTTGGTAAGTGATTTTGGCAAGTGTCAAAATGCGACATGGCTGTGTATTCCGACAATTTAGTAGATATCTCAGCTAATTAGAAAGTGTATTTTGAATTTTTGGTCGATCGATAACATTTTCATATCCTGTTACTTCATTATTATACCGGTTTCGGTTTAGTCTTATCAGGGAGTAGAGCCAGCAATTGTGTCAAATTAGTACCGTTCAGCGATTTTTGGCTCACTAAATGTGACGTAAGACTAATTTTGCGAATTAGGACTGGGCACTGTGTTTTTCCATTCGTGAAATTTTAATTTAACTAGTTGTAGTAATTGAAAATCGTTGGTATTTATTTTCTTCTAGGGTTTGGTTTACCGAGATGGTAATTTACATTCTGGTACATTGGAGTCATTAATACAAATGATGGTACCGAGGACCGACTACTACCCAGATAAAAAATTTCTGTTCGCGTTCTTGTTAACATCGAGACTCTTCATCAAGCCACATGATTTGTTGGGAACTATTATTCATCTTTGCGATTCACAACAAAATTTCAACAACAAAACGCCGCAAAATAAAGTACGTGTAAAAATACTGATAATATATACGATCGTGTTGCTCCATATTGATTGATTTTTTTTCTCTCTCTCTCTTTGGCAAGTACTTGTGAATCCAACGTTTGTTTTCCTTTTTATTAGGAAAAGTTACTGGAATTCATGCCACGCTTGATACAATTTATGGGGGATTGGATCGAGTCGTTTCCGTACGATTTTCGCGACGATAGAGTCATGGCTCATGTTCGTTCTATCACTCAAAAATGCGTTAATGTGAATCCTGATTTGTTGCCCAAAGTATCAACCTTGCTGCGTAACCTCTTGCAATGTCTCACCAATTTGGATCATTACGAAGAGTTTTTGCAGGAAGTGAATCAAAATTCAGTTAAGCATTCCACAGATGTGCTACCACCGGTAATGAACGTTACATCATCCGTATTAATTTAATATTTATGACATTCTATTCTGAAGAGCGACTACAAACAGATAATTCACATATCTTCCATTAGATTCTGAAAGAATTGGATTGGTAGGACAAACATTTTTGTTTAACATACCTAGAACAACTTTTCGTGAATCGGGAGCAAGATGCTCGACTTTGGGGAGCTCGCAATTATTTTCAATATTATACAGAGTGTTTCTACGTAATTATAAAATGTTTAGCTTACGAATACCTGTTGATAAGTACAATGAAGAGAAAAACGTCGTCTACTTCAAAAACATCGAGAGGCTTTTAAAATGAATATGCGAGTTCCGCGTCTTCAAAATGATATTGAACTCGCGCTACTACGTGAAAAGAAAAGCAGGTAGAAAGATTCGACAAACAGTGGGAGTAAGGGAAAACATTCTTGTAAATAAAATCAAGCTCGTATTTGTAGGTTCAGAGAATTAATGAAAACGATGTTGAAGTACTTTTTCCGAATTTATATTTACAACCAAAAAAATTACGCTACAAAGATCTCGGCCATTTTCTTGAAATTTAATCACATTCAGTAAGCTCCTTCACTTTCGACGCAGTTTTTCCATCTTTTCGCCTAAGATGTTTCAAAACATTTCCGAAAATCTTCAGTAGGGAATGCGCGCAACTGTTGCTTCGTGTTGGCCTGAACTTCTTCGACGGATTGGAACCGTTCACCTTTCAAATTTGATTTCAATTTTAGGTGAAAGATGGGAAAACTGCGTCGAAAGTGAAGGAGCCTACTTTGAATGCGATAAAATTTCAAGAAAATTGTCGAGATCTTTATAATTTTTTTGGTTGTGAATATGAATTCGGACATCGTTTTCTTTAATTGTCTGTAGATTACGGACCACTGAACCTACAAATACGCGGTCGATTTTATTTACAACAGGAATGGTTTCCCTTACTCCCGCTGTTTGTCGCATCTTTACCTATACCTGCTTTTCTTTTCGCGTAGTAGCGCGAGTCCAATATCTTTTTGAACACGCTTTGTACTTTTGGTTCCGTGTATTTGGTTATGCTGCTGTACCATAATATTCGGAAATTTAAATGGTCGAGAAGGATCAACACTGAAATTCCACATCGTCCTTTCCGTTCGCCTGACGGGCAGAATGTGTCATCTGACTTGTTCTGTAAAGTTGAATCATCGCTGAGCGCTGGTTGAAAATGTCTATCCCACTGAAGGAAGGTTGAAATTCAGAATGACGCTACCCCTTCAGTTTATACTCTAGGCAGTATGTCCATGGAATTAATGTCGATGCTGCGAAATGGGATCACCGAGAAGTTGTTCAGTTCCCTTTTTCAGAAGCTAAAGCTAGAAACATATTACCTGTTGTCAAAATAGGAAACGTAGAATATTACGGAATCTTCATTGTGCGTTTTCAATATTTGGTAATATTAAAAATGGTTCTTTTTGGACTTAATAAGTGTCATGTAAACTTAGAATGTTGTATTCGAATTCCGACGCACGACTTTCAGTGTAAATGCGAATTTTAGTACGATTGAAGATTGGCACCAACGCCACTGGTGGCAGTTTTTCTTCGGAATGTAAAATTGGTTTTGTAGACACTTTACCCGTCTAGCAAATGGAATGGCTGCATGGCGCTTCGTGGTTTCCAAGTTTAGTTTTTCCTTGATCTACTTTCTTGGGTTTTCGAACGAGGTGTCGTGCTTTGGTACAGTGCCATTTGTCTCATATGACATAATGGGAGTCCGTAATACCTTCGGAATTCGATAGAAAAAAACATTTCGTTAGTTTGATGATCGGACGGAACAGAAACTGTTCTCCAAAGATTCTCCATGTTCAGTTTCATGTAGGTTATTGTAAACTGTTACGGTTGTTAGCATTTAGATTTATTATTCGTTGATCTAATTCTGTAGATCGTTGAAGTTTTTCAACTTGTTAAGGAGCCTTATCAATTCAAATCGATAACCAGATTAATTTTTTTTGTTTCTATCTTGTTCTTAAAGGTCAATGTAATGGAATTATGTCCGGATCCGAAAATATTAGCTCAACACTTGTGCCACATCGAACTAGAGAGACTCTCCTTTATTGGTCCAGAAGAATTTGTACAAGCGTTTGCTCAAGAAAATGCTGCATCCGAGTCCCCTTCGATAGATGTCAAGAAAACGCAAAATTTGGAGTCCTATGTACAGTGGTTTAATCGATTGAGTTATTTGGTTGGCTCGGAGATCTGCAAAGTAAGACAACGTAAATATTTTGGCGGGAATACTGCACTGTGGTTTTGTTCTTCATAACGACTGATTGACGTACATAATATATTACGCGATATCACACCATAAATGAGTATATTGTACGTTTTAGCATATGAAAAAAAAAATGCGTATCAAAACGGTGGAGTATTGGGTCGAGGTGGCCAGAGAAAGCTTCAATATAGGTAACTTCAATTCCTTGATGGCTATTATTGCCGGGTTAAATCTGTCGTCAGTAGCTAGGTTGAAAAAAACAGTAAGTATCGAGTAATATGAAAAATACATCCATCGCTAACATCAATCATTGGAATTCAGTGTTGCGTACTGTAATAAACTATGATTTCAGTGGGGTAAAGTACAATCAGCCAAGTTTTCTATCTTGGAGCATCAGATGAATCCTTCATCCAATTTTAGCAGTTATCGTTCTACTCTGAAAGCTGCTATGTGGCGATCTACTGGAAACAACGTACAACATCAGTGTTTAGTAATCCCATTTTTTTCACTTCTTATTAAAGACATTTATTTTCTCAACGAAGGTTGTGCCAACAGGTAAAGAAAAAATATGTACTACAATTTCAACCTTTCGTATCCTACGGAGTTTTTTTCTTCTTTCTTTCTTTCTTATCATTACGCCTTATTTTCAGATTGCCTAACGGACATATAAATTTCGAAAAATTCTGGCAATTAGCGCAGCAAATTTCCGAATTTATAGAATGGAAACGAACTGTATGTCCGTTTCAAAAAGATTTGCATATCATCACATTCCTTCAAGCTAGTCCTGTACTTTCTGAAAAAGGTAAATACGAGGCTATAGTTGATATTTGAAATTTGAATTTTAAATGTCATTCCGCTAAACAGTTATTATTTTCGTTGTGTATAGCTTTGTTACTAGCCTCCTTCGAGTGCGAGCCTCCGGAAAATGCCAACGAGAAAGAACAGTACAAGCTACTGAAGTGAGTAATTTACAGTTAAAGATCTTGTGAAAAAAGATTATCGTCCATTAGTGTAAATAATTTTACGGCAAAGAATAAAAATTGTATTGTATGATGGACATGACACTCGGGTCGATATTTTAACACGGCTTTCAAAGGGTTCTGAAGTGAATATTGAATGCATTTCATTCTTAAGAACGGCTACTTGCTTAAGTTCTTAGTGATAGGTATGAAGTGAACAGAGTGAAAAAAATTGTCTCGGTAAGTATTCTGTCGGTTTGTTATAGTACATCAGTATTACCACTTTTGGCATTTTAGATGCGCAGCTGGATTTTTGCCTAGCTATTCTTAGTCTCGTCTAATGATTTGTTTTCAGAAACTCGGAAACTTGATCTTCGATTTTCGAGCCTACTGTTTTACTTTATCCGTTTTCCCTCTTTGATTACGTTTTCATTTTCATTTGCTTATTATTCGTTCATTTTTTGTAAACATTCAGTATTGGTATTTTAAGATGAGCGTCGCGATAACTATAATATGTGTAAGAGATGTACTTTTATTGTACGATGTACTTGAAACATTATTCATTCCTTTTGTGTATCACTTCGTATTATATTAAGTTGTTTTTCTCTTCTATAACCAAGCTAAGGAAAAACTTATCCTAATGTGTACTCGAACGAAACGTAATCGTAGAATTTTGTTTGTTAAACAGTAATTGATCTCTATCAACGGTTGTATAATGTTTCCACTGTAAGTTATTCGTCTTCTTTCCTTTCGCTTTATTATTATTTTTTTTTTACATTTTAGTATTCGTTTAATGAGAACACTGTCGGTATAATTAAGCACGTGGACTGAAGTGGACAAAGGGTCGAGCCTCCTGACTTTTTTCAAATCCCTTTTTTCTAAGAGGTTTTTCAAAAATTGAAGTTTTATGCCAATAATTGAGTGGCAATATTTCTGAATCCACCGTTGAAGAGAATAATACACGAGTTTGGTTTGAGAAAAGTACCAATTGTTTCTTTCGAAATAGCGTATTTCCGACAGGGGTGCTTGCGAGTGTTACGCCATCACCTGTTTTGTAGTATTACTACTAAAATTTACAGCTTTGACCCTACTTTTGCGAACAGAAAAGTCAGGAGTTTCTATGTCTATGATGTATCGTAAAGTCGTTCTGTTTTTCGTGCTTGACAGGGTAATATCGTTTATTGTTGAAATTTCTGTATTATTTCTAGGTCCGATTGTCCAATCCTTCTCATTAGTGTGAATATAGATGTTCTCTGTTGTCGAGATAGATGACGGGACTACAAATGGGTACGTATGGCCCACCTTGTGTAACCTTTTCGACACAACATTTTTTATGTCACTTTCGCTGTAGCAACTTTTTCGACGCAACTTTAAAATTAAATTATGAAATTGAAATGCAAAAAATTTTAAAATCGAAGAATAAGTAGTGCAATAAATTCTACAGAACTTGGAAACTAAATTATGAAAGTGATACGCAAAAAATTTTTAAATCGAAAATAAGTAGGTAGTGTAAAAATTTCTGCGCAGCGCGAATTTTCTAAAAACTGTTGCAACTTTTTCGACACAAGAAAAGGGGTGGGTGACCAGGCGTAACCCATATTAGGATTTCAAGTGCAATGTGTAGTTGAAATGGCAGTTGAAAAAAATAATACAAAAAGGCTTGTGAATTTTCTATGGAATTTATTAGAAAACACACTTGATCCAAAAAAATGGGTGGTCTGAGAAAAATATGGAACCTAAAATACGTCAACCACACGTATTTATAATAGGACTGATTTTCTTTAACTCGTTAATCAATTTTTAAATTACCGATCACCTTTTAGAATTTACACACCGAAAAAATGTTGTGTTGAAAAGGTTACACAAGGTGTGCTATACGTACCCATTTGTAGTGACGGGGTTCAGCAGAGCTTACCCAAGCCATTAGTGAGAATACAGGAACCATTGAAATGAATAGGATTACCCTGATAAAGGAGGAACGCAAAATAGACTTCACAATACAGTAGTATACTTCAACCAATTTTTGTGCACTCTCGTTTCAAGATGAAACCCAAAACCTTCGTTGTAAGGACGAGTGATACAGGGTAGCATCTGACCCGGCTGTTATTACTAATACATTTTTAAGCCTAAAAGCTGGTATGTATTCCTCTTTCAAATCGATGAATTTAAACTATAGTGTTATTTTTTATTTATTTTTTTGAACGAATTGTAACTGCGAACCTAACCAGCAAATTTCAAGTCTCGTAATTTCCCTGTGGCTACAGGCTTGGATTTCATGCTAATCGTTGTATTATTTGTGTTTTTTCCTTTCATTTTTTGTTACTATTTCTGCCCCCCTCCCCAGTATTGGTGTATTTCGAGACGTACTGAAGCGTCTTTCTTTTTCTTTTTTGTGTGCGAGGGGGCGGGCTCAATTTTGTCAACTGACGTACATTTTAAACATTTGTCAACTACTAAGCTGCTTTTTTGCCGACGGAAAACTGATTCCACTAAGTTTCCCAACTCTGGAAGAGGTTGTCTCCCTCCCCATCATTGGTATATCCCTGCCTGAACGGCTATTTTACTTCGACAAATTATTTGTACTTGTGTTTTGTGAAAATATACTTACTTTGTGTCTGTGTGATGTTATGCTCGACTAATTTTTAGACGAGTTGTTCCAAGATGAATGTGCTAGTGTTTGTATGGACGGAATTTAACAGATATTCGCAAACGTTGCTCCTATTTTCTTTCCGCTCTGTAAAGATATAATACATTTTTGACTTTCGTTATTCGATACTCGTTTCAATTAAGTTGCCTTTTTAACCTCTTAATCTTTAACCATCATTGGGCGTACCCTTATTTCCTCTCGCTAATCTACTTGATTTATGAATTTTGTACGGTATAATAATTATATTCCGTTTATAAAACTTGATTTAAGAAAAAAATCGCGTGAACTGTCGTCTATTCGCGTTGAAAATTGAACTTTTCTGCTTTATTTATTTTATCCTTAACCTTTTGTTACTTGTCACGTAAAAGACATTTTCTTTCATTTTTCTTATAGTTTTATTGTGCTAAATGCAAGCGTTACAATCTATTCTCTATTCGACGTGCAAGTTATACGTAGAGTGTAAAATGTAAAATTTTTGTGAAAACCCTCCACTCTGATTTGAAGGTACTTTATTCGTAACCATTGCTTAAGTAACCATTTCTCCTCTTAATTTGCAGCTATAGAAACGGTATTCAGGCTGAATGTATCGTTTTAGAAGCGAATAAAATCGTTGCGATCGTTGTAGTTTTGTACTGACCATATTACTTACCTATCAGCTCGGAAAAGTCTTGTGAACAAATATTTTAAGTTTTCATGATCAATGTGGTGGACTCGCTTAGTTGTGTTTGCTACAGTTCCGATACGCAATCAATTTCCTTGAAATCGTTTCAAATAAATTACGTTTCAGACTTTTTTTTTTCTGAATCCTCTCCCCCTCCCTCGGTTATTGATAGAAGATTAATTAAATGCGATATTGTTTGAATTGTGTTGATGAGTGCGTAAAGAATGTATTTTTATGCAAAAGTTACCCTGAAATGAATGGCTAGCCCAGTATTATAACTACGTTTTCTAACTTTATTTATTTTTCGCTAGCTATAGGTATTCGCTTTGTAATAAATTAATGTAACAAATAATTAAAGCATTCGCTTTTTTTTACAGTGTTTCTTAATGTTTGCGAAAGGTGGGGAAATGAACGGCTTGCACTTCTAAAGAAAACAATTTTATTGTTTGTAACAAACAAATATGGTTACATTCCCTTAAAATACAAACGACATAATACTACGTATAGATCATTTATAATGTTATTCAGATTTTTAAAATTTTTTTTTTAAGAATAAAGGTAACAATTTTATCGGTAAATGGACTATATCACTCCCATATAAATATAACAATCATCTACGTTTACTAACTTGTAATTAAAGGTACGAGCGTTCGTTGTCGTATCAACTCCTAAAACTGTGGTCAACAAGAGAAACAAGAATAAAAAAATATATATGTTAGCGGCAGATCGTGCAATCCGGCATATCATGAAATGCTGAGGCATTTCGTAAATGGTCTAATACAGAATATAGAACTTAAGTCATTTCACGAAAAGACTGAAACGAACGAGTCATTCTATGAAATGCGATGATGAGAGCAGGCAGAATGTAAAAATGTAGTACCTACAATACGGAAAGTAACCACTACAAACGAAAGCGAGTCTCTTGTCTCTTACTATGAAAGCGTCCTGTACAAACAAGCTCGTAGACACAGATAAGGTCTCACACGAAGAGAATTACAAGCCAGTAGATATTGATGCAGTACGTGCTGGATTCGTGAACGTGTAAGAATGTTTTAAAAATTATGGATAATAGACGCCAAATTTTTTTGGAAAAAATGCTTGAAAGAAGTAAGACGGCGAGTTCTGTGCTTCTAACGAAAGAGAAGTATGACGCAACCAAGCAGGCCGAAGAGGATGGTAGTCATGGTCAAGGGTTCATCAGATGCAACTGTCAAAAGAAGTGTGACACTAATCGTTGCGCGTGCTGGCGCAAAAATTTGCCATGCAACAGCAAATGTCATAGTAGCTCAGCCTGTACTATGAAGTAGCCGGATTAGTAATATTATGTAAAACCTATACTATTTCATTTTATCATTAACAGCAAACGTACTTGTAAGACAATTTGCCTGTACCTCAGAACGCATTTCATATGACGACTATAGGCATTTCATAAAATGCTCAGACCTTTCGTGCAGTATTATTATCATTATACGTTCTGCCTAAAAGTAACCGGCATTTCTCAAATTGACTAGGCATTTCATGAAATGCGTCCATTTCACGATCTGCCGCTAACATAATATATAATAATATAATATAATAGACTAAATTGTAGAAATACTCCTGATTTATTAAGAAGATAATTATCTGGTAACTGAAAAAAATGGTAGCCGTCGTTCTTCAATTATTTCTTATATGCTAGTAAATCTTTCATCGAATTTAAGCCATTTTGCAGGGATTCGGTAAATTTATTTGTATCGGTATTTTCGTTCGAAAGAAAAGAAGAGATACAGAATATAATGCTGTCCTCTTTAGGATTGTACGATGCTCCATAACCATCTGGCACCACCGGTCCATAGCCCATGAACGAATTGATTTTGGTTGCTACCTGCGAATTAAAAATAACACTGGGGTATTCGCAGCATCAGCAACTTGTAAGAAGTTGAACGTGCATACTAAGCACGATTTTCTTTTGATATGTGGTGTTTCCAGATCAGGTTTCTCTTGTTGGTGGGTCTTGCCTCCCTCTTCCCCTCTGTACCCCACACTTTGAGGTGGCCCATCGATGACAGCGTTTCGCGCCGTCGAGTTCGGCATTCTTATTTTTATACTACCGCAGGCAGAACGAAGTAAAATCTAAATTGCGATAATTATGTAGAATTTGTCGGGAACGTGGTAACCCATTCGGTTTCACGAGGATGAAGTGACTCCTGTATTTTTTATAAAGTGATCAACTCTTTAGATGCGCTAGAAATCTAGCTCGAATTGGTAGCCTTCCTGAAAAATTTAAAAAATTTCCAGGAAACATCCAAATGTTGCGAGAATTTTTGGAAGAGAGCGTCGAGTATTTTAGGGGTATCGGTATGTCGCTTATTCATCGGGTGCTAAATGAACAAGGCTCGGCCACACACTACCTATTTGTACATCAAAATGCTGCACGTGAAAACTTACTTGACTCGTTGATAGAGAAAAATGATTTGCTGTGATGTAGGCTTCGTCTTCGAACAATTCGGTGCGAATCATATTGTCCTTGGCGGCTTGCCTCAAACCTAATAGATGAACGTCGATGCCGTGGCCGGATATGTTTTCCGCCGTTATTTCCGTTTGTTTTTCCATAGCTTCGTCGAATAATTCCAATTTTCTCTCGACCTGAAAACGGAGACATCATTTTACGAATTTGAGTACGATTAGCTGTATTGAAAAACGCAAAAATAAATGCGCCGCTGTTACGAAAATAAAAGGAAGGTACTAACTGAAATTTTAGATTTGGAATGTGCGGCCGTCGTGTCGCTGTAGACGTTAAGCTTTTCGGGAAAATTAGCTTCCATCGATGAGACCCACCTTAGAGCTTCCATGGTTGCTGCTCGAATACAGTCTACTCTACCTAAGAGGAAGCGACGAGTTGATGCGCTTTCGTACGTTGCGCATAATCTGCCGTAAAGTCTGCGACATGAAAAAATGGGTTTAAATGATGGTGGTTGTGCCGGTGGTAGATGCTCCAAGTAGTTTTATTTCATGCGTTGCAAATTCGTGATAACGTATAGGTGACACAAAATTTTAGCTGTGCTTGAAGCAGCGTGTAAGAGTCGAAAGGGGCAGAGGCAAATTACTTGACCACCGAAAGACTTGGTTCGCCGGGCAATTCGGAATTGTTAATTATACTCGTAAGACCTACTTGTAATAAGCTAATTGTAAAGCTAATTGCACGTAGGCATCTGGACTGCATCGACGAGACTTTATGAAATTCTTTCCATAACCGTTGAAACGAAACACATTGAAATCTAGATCTTGTACACCCCTGAAAAAGAGCAAAAATTTGTTTTTCTCTTTACTTAGTATATTTAAAACGAACATGAAATGCTTATAAATTAGTACGCAGTGTTTACCGTTCGTTCTTCCGACTCTATTTACCTGTCGAATATTTCTTTAGCCGCGCTTATTTGCTTTTCTGCGTTAGCTGTGATATTCCACGACAGCTTTTCTGGCACAAATTCTATTTCCGAGTCGATGGCTATATTTTCTAAATCGTTACAGGTGCTTAGGATCGCTTCGGTCGCATTTATAACTGCTACACCTTCTGCTGGTGAATGCTCGTAGCATAACCCGTTCACTCCATCTGATCCGATTACCAACTGTAATGGAAGCGCGCTAAAATTTATCAAATACCTAACTATTCTTGCTCTTCTTGCTTCTGACGAAACAGTCGTGATATTTTACTCGCAGCTTTGGGTTGCGCATATCGTAAAAGTCACTGCGGAGTTCATATCTTCGGCGTTGCATGAAGTGCTATCTAATTTTTACGTTATCTCAAACAAGTACTTATAACAATCAAATTGTCGCGTTGATAGTACCTATAATTCGTATCTTAAACCCGGTCAAGAAACACTCTGTTTTAACTACACCTACCTGAATTGTTTTATCGAACCATCGGTTTCCAGAATTTATGCTGCTTCCACCACCATGAAGCATTTGATGAGCCATGTTGGTTTCGTCTCGAGTCGAAGTTCTATAACCACCACCGTCGTAGTTGAACTTGCTGTTGAAGCGCGAGGGTAATTCTTTTAAATCGAAGCAAATGACGAGCATACATTTTTCGATAAAAGATACATTTCTTTGGTTATCGGTATCTGAAAATGATTATCCAAAAATTCAGATATCGAGATGCAAATCAGTGACACGCATCCGTTGGAATTCAAAAAAATGCGTCGAATGTCGCGCATGTGTGCTCAAGTATTTCGTTGTTTTTGAAACCAGTTAAAGCCGACACTGAAAACATTAAAAGCGAATATGCAGGAGTGGAGCGATAGGAGGTTACTGGAGTTGTCAAATTTTTGCGGACCACACTGAAAACAATCGTATGCCAATACTCCCCTCTCTCATCTCGTCAACCGAATTGAGGTTTTTTTTTCTTCCTTTTTTACAATAGTGGTATTAATCTTTTTCCAAAAGTTCTCTCAACCTTCCTTTATCTCGAAGGAAATACGCTGTCTCGGGGGAAGAGTTTATGAAGACTCACCATCTATTCAGGGTGTCTCGCAGCGAATAGGTAAACCATCTTCAGTTAGATGAGGACATCGCTCATCCCGACGTATAAATGTTTACAAATCCTTATTGTAGGAAAGGAGAAGCTACGGTGAAAATTAAAACGCATTCTATACTTCCTTCATAGGTATAAACCTTTCCCTCGTAGTATTAAAATTAGAAATTTAGACGGAAGGAAGCGTCGGAAGTTTTGTAATTGACTGTCGATTAGGTACCTTTCATCAACTGTTCTCTGAAGGCGGCCCAAGAATCACGCTTTAAACCAGTCATAATTCCCAATGGTAACGTAGGCACCGTATTGGTCGTCTCGATATTCTCACTCAAAATGTAAGCCAACTGAGTGGCAATTTCGTTCTCCGTTAACGGTTCGGCGTTCTTACCTTTCGTCAGGTGGACAACGTAAAACTGAAAACAGTGTATCGAATTTCAAAATTGCAATAATTCAAGTTCCCGATTCGGGTTTTAACCACACATTCGATAAAAAAATATTCTTACACGATTCTGTGTAGTAGCTTATCTACTGTGGTCAGCGGTCTACTGTCGAGCACTCACCTGTTCCTTGCAGGCAACCACGATGTGCGGCCGAGATTTTGTAAATTCGGTCTCCGATTTAAGGAGACTATCTTTGGGGATTCCCGGAGCTCTGTACGACGTGAAAATTCGGTGGTATTGCGCCATGCAAAGTGGTTGGCTGATCCCGTTCGACATCGCTCTTTCCATCGGTAACTCGTTTCTGATTACCGAAATTCCGGTATAGTATCAGAATAAAGGTTCGCCTTCGAAAATCGAGCATACTACTCGTAATAACGCGGCGAACGTGGTACACGGCGACGTAGTATAAGCGTCGATATTTACGGCGCATCACTTACCCGTCTATCATTTCTTTGTACGCCAAAGCTGAGCTGACCAACCTAGCGGCAAATTTGGCCATTTCCCAGGGCGATGTGATATTACGTAGCGGAAATACCATGCCTGGATTTGAATTGATAGGTAATGCAGCCGCGTTGTTTAAGTACATGTCGTCTAACCACCAGTCGTATGCCTGCAATGATTGTCGATTAACGGTGTTAAGTACGATTTCATCGGAACATCGAACTACGAATATACCCGGTTCGCAGTTCTCTCCCTTAGAAATGGTAAGATTACGACTACTTATGGACGCTTACAAAAGATACTTCGAGTACGTTCAGGAAAATAGAATGACGTATTTTCGTTCGAAAATGAGATAATTAGTAACAACACGAAATCTTACGTTTGACTTATTTAAAATGTACCCAGTTTTCGTAAATTTCTCGTCGTTTCAAAAGTATTTGCTGCAGTTTTTCTCCAGTCCCGTTCTCCGAGCCGAATTGTTGGATTACTTTATGCGAGTACGCGAATTGATCTTCGTTTAAAATTGGTTGTAACGCCTCCAGATATCTGCATAGCGTGTGCTGTAACTCTGGTACTGGTAACTTTGGTAACGTTTCGCGCTGCAATATTCGAGCAGTTAGTGTTACCTAAGAATGCTTACGAGTGTTTCTTTTTCGTATTTCTAACTTGTGGCATTTTTATGAACGACCAACCAAAGAAAAACCAAGGTATTTCGATCGCTCACAAACATGCGCACATTGTACTGCTGATACCTTCCGTTTATCAGCGGGTACGTGCTTAAGTCAGAAAATCGGCGTCAACGCTCAAAAAATGCAGGCATCCGAAAGGGCCTGGGAAAAGCCACGACTAGCTCATACGAGACTCACCCAGGGAGCGGGAAGTGCCAGGGCTTTGGAAGGCGGTTACCCAGATCACATGTTGAATATTCTATAGTTCCGGGGCCAGAAGCGAGAAAAGTAAAAAGAAAATTAAAGCATCTCTCTCTCTAAGCCATGGTCCCTTACATTCTCTCTTACAAAAAGGTACTTACGACCTCATGTCGTTCACACGTTGCACCTCAAAAAGGAAAAAGAATAACGCAGGTTACACATCGCGGACAGACATTTATTTATGAAAAAAGAGAAAACTCCACGGACGCGGTGGCGGTCACGAAAGTTGCGGCTAAAGGAGCCGCACGAGAAAGTTCGCGAACACGCGGTCAGGTCCCGGGTTGAAGAAAAGAGAAAAGTCGCGGAGCTCGGCAGGCCGTGGAAAATCGCACAAAAATCACACTGCCGGTCGCGGTGTCGGGTGGGGAAAAGGTCCACACTCAGAACGTTCTTTAAAACGTAAAAAAGAAGTCAAAAAAATAAAAATCCAAAATGACAAGAAAATGTAAAAAAAAAAAAAAAAAAAAGACGTTACGGTGTCCAAAGACAGATTCACTCTGTACACCGCCTCGGTTGCAATTAGCAGCCGATACCAGCAGTGCGGGAGGGGTAGCGGGAGGAAAACTGCAAGAGTTTTCATGGAAGGAAGATAAACGTTTGTATGTGGAGCACAGAGAAATCGCTGGATGGACAGAGAGGAAAGGTGGAAAAGCGGGTTGCGGGAAAAGAGAGAGGAGAGGACGTACTAATGCTTGCGGAACTCCGTGACGTTGAATTTTGAAGTGAATTCACGTGTTTCCATGCCACAAACTACATATTCCGACTGACAAAGTGCAATGCTAAATCGTCACGATTTTGAAAGCACTTGAATGTGAACGGATCGCCAATGCGACTCGTTGCTATTAATCAGGAAGCTCCAGTATAAATTATGTAGATTGCCACCATTGCCCTGTGTTTAGTTACCAGTGGCGATCTACTGTGAAGCATTCTGATAGGCTGTGAATCGCCACAGTGGCGATCCGTTTCGCAGATGGCATTCGAGGGACTTTAAATTTGTGGCGATTTTGCGTCTCTCTTGGTAGTCGGGCAGTGTGTGTATTGTTTGCAGTAAAACGTTCAACGTAGTGCTGGACTGACACTTGTACAAGCTTACTTGCGCAGTCTCCGCCGTCGAATAGTTGTGGATCCCTGGTTCGTAACTGATATTTTCGTTCCTAGCCGATCGAAATAACCAATCCGATATATGCGCTATATTTCTGCGCCATCCTGGTGAAAAAACAAACAGCCATTACGATGATTTTCAAAAATCACTGTGGTAATGGAAAATGGGAACGTCAATTTGGATTGAGAACGGCCTACCAATGTGCTACTCCTCGCCGAACTTTTGTTTCATATTTTATGTCGAGACTGAATAAATAAAACTTTTAAACCTACGAGAAAAATATGTATATTTTGGAGATGAACTCGTTGAATTTTCCGATCACTTGGTTTTCAATTTGAACTTTTAAGAAATAAATGGAAATGAACTGCTGTAATATTTCTATTTAGTACACCCCCCCTCCTCCCCCAAGCACTAAAGAAATATAATGCAAACAAGATATTCCTGTCACGAACTCGATGGACGGATTATGACTGTTGATACTCGACCAAGGCGAGGAGGTGAGGGATGAGCGAAGAGGAACCGCGCCCGGCTGTGGGAAATCCAAATTCCGGGTTAGTCCGGGGAGCGTTAACCTCGGTCGCAGGACAGCGCGCACCGGGAACGGAACGGCGAAAAGGGGCTCGGGCTGGCCTCTAAGCGTCTCTTCGACCACTGATGCTACATTCGAAAGGGTAGTTTCCGAGGCCGGGGGGGCGCTGTCTCAGGGATCACTTTGTCATGCGTGCATCACCATATGTCTCACCACACCGCTCAAATCGATAATTCAGTCTCAAAGATTGAACAGACGATCGCCCTTGAATCAGTCGGCTAAAAATATACCTAGCAAAAAATTGCGAATCACAGTATCGATGGACTGTGTAGGGATGCATCCAAACTTCGTGATACTTCATCACACTTATGATTTTCATGCGATTCATTTGCATATTTTTTGTACTCATCAGTTCACGTCGGACAGCTACCCGGAGCTGCATGTTTTTCTCGTGCTCTCGCGTACCGTGCACCGTACTATTATTGCGTTATCGATGTGTAATCAGTTTTACGGGCTAACCTGTGCATTCTTGCACAGTTAGAATGTCTACTATTGACGAGTTACTAGAAAGGATAAATCGGCTCGAACATGTTCCTAAAAAGATTCAAGCTGAAAATCTCGATTTGCGTAAGAAGCTGGGTATTAGGGGTACTTGAACACCAAATCAACTGCGGATTAACCTGCCGAACTAGTAGGCGACACTACCCTCGGAACAACTGCGACGGATTCTCGACCCTGGGAGAAAAAACCATCTCCTTTTTTCATAACGGGCTCTCTCTCTTTCTGTCGACGAGTATAGGAAATTGAAAGCTATGCTCGACAATCCTAGTTATAATCACGAAGCCGACAGGAAAAAACTAGGCATACTGAGATATCATACATATCGGCTTGCCCAGCTGGTAGGCCGTTTGTAAACCGTACTGTATATATTCCAAACATACATCTAAAACGGCACTACTTGAACATGGACATCAAACTACAAGTAATCAACGTATAGATACGTAAAACGGAAAGCGAGAAAGCTACATGCTTTCAGCTTCCTTTTTTCAAGGTTGACACCCAGCCTAATGGGAACGATAGAGATATTCTCAATATCACATCGCTACTGCATCACTGAATTGCCGTCGAACTTCCAAGGAAAGCAACCGGAGTTACTCGATGCAAAAGATGTTAACAAGTAGGTCATTCGAAAAACTACTGCAGCAAAGTACCAAGATGTGTCAAATGTGGAGAAAGACACGAATTCAAGGACTGGAAACTCCCTCACTCAGCTCAAGCGAAATATGCGAACTGCCTCGGACAGCATATACGGCAAAGTACTGTGGTTGCCCAGCGTTCAAAAGTGGGGAAACAATCCAATAGCGGTACAGCGAATCGCAGCTAAAACCTCTCCTACAGCCAACGAGGTATCCAGCCAGGCGAATTCGTATGCTCCAGTGGCAACGGCCAAAACAAATACCTAAGGCCAACGTCGAGAATACGAACAGTACTTCAACGCAGACAGCAGTAGCAAAGCCAAGGAGTTGAGTGAGATCCTTACTATCCTTAGGAGATTGGAAAGTTCGCAGGTCGAAATCAAATCTTCAGTTTCGTAATGGATGAAAGAGTCAAAAAACTCGAGGTTGATGACGCAGCTCACAGTCCAAAACGCAAAGCGCGTAAGACAAACATGATGGTTACGCAAACCGTTAAAATGCTGACCTGGAATTCTAACTGACTAATCTCACGTTGGCACGAGTTAAATCATTTTCTTTCAGCTAATGCGATTGGCATTGCTCTCATTACCGAAATGCATTTAATCTCAAACAACCAGATCAGAAAATTCTATGGCCATTCGCTTTACTGCTGTAACCATCCCTGTTAAGGAATACTTGCAGTGTGGACATCCCCTATTAGTTCTTGAAATCGCCTTTCGAAGACAACCTTCTAAACTGAAGAGCGCGGAACACATTTTGATTACATGTCGGTGTCTCACTTCTGAAGATAGCCGAAGTATGGCTAACAAAATAAGAAAATACTCCCGTAGTGTTTCCCCCATTTGTAGAATGATGAAAGGATGAGCATATTCAAGTCGAATCTACAGTTTTCAAAAATTCAACTTTGATAATAATTACCTCCACCTCCTTCCTCACACCTCACAAAATATGGGATGTTTGATTTTCCGTTGAAATTTCTGCGTTGACCAGGTGATTTTTTTAATGGAGTATGGTTCCATCGTGTTGTCACCTATTTCGTATCTGTGGCTGCTACAACCGTTCCTCGTCATTATCAGAAAATTCCGTGTTTTTATCGAGGGTTGGTACCGATTCTCAATGATGTGCAAAAAATGAAGTGAATACTTTCTGCTATTTCCTCAATGATTCCTTTCAAAATAAAGCGTAGGTAGGTTTATCTACATGGGTAAGTCAGCTACTTACCTGATTCAAGGAGAATCACAGATTCTGAGTCGTCCTGATTACCTTGACTAGAATTAGGAAATTGTAGATTTTGAAGTAAAAAACGTGTTGAAATTTAAGTAGTAGATACCGAACGGATATTACTTCAACTAATCGAATTTTCTATTTTGATTGTGGCTGAAGAGAGAGAAACGAGTAAGTTTAAGATTAAAAGATTCAGAAACACAAAAAAAAATTGACGAATAAATTTTTTCGAGGTTTTGTAGGCAGGACATTCAGTCAGGGGGAAGGGGGCATAACTGAGTTAACGTGTTGATAATAGGCGTTCGGTGGTCCCCTTTTGTTTTTAGTATTATTCAGTCATCGCTCGCTTCATATACACAGCTTGCCTGACACACTTGCTAGTGATGAAATGATGACATACAGCTTGAATTATCTGAAAGCATACTCGAACCACTAACGGAATCTCATTGAGACATTCCCTAAATTTTCGTTTTGATTTTAAGTGTATGTAACACGTATCAAGGGTCCGAAAATAGGGCAGGATGTTTGATATCTACTCGAAGGATGTCTATTGTGTACTTTTAAATTTTAGCTCCACCTTCCGTTTTTGAGTATTTCGGGTCCACTTATCAAAAATTAATTTAACGATATTACACCTTTCGTATTTTACAACAGATTATTTTAAAACGCCGCTCCCCCACCTTACACCGCAAATATTTAGATTTTTAACTCGAATGAAGATGGTGTCGAGTGTAAGAAACCAATTTAGTATTCCCTCAGGCTATGTATACACGAGTATACGTCACGATTAAATATCTTCGAAAATTCGAGTTTAATCATTCGAAAAAGTAAGGGATAACTTACTTCCTTTTATTTTCTTATTTCTTTCTTCGTCAATTGGTCGTTAATTTTTGGTTTATCATTCCACATATTCGAATGTCTTCCACCCCTAGAATAAATGTTTATAGCAATTTGATCTTACCGTTTTCTGGGCGGATACCAGAATATTAGGTTGGACTATATTCCCGATGCGCAATGAGTTACCCTCTAGTTACCCAGTTACCCTCGGAAAAGTTACTTACTTGTTACCCACGAATTACCCTCAGATTACTCTTGTTCCCCTTTAGTTACCCGAGTAACTGGCGGTATACTACGCAATTAGTTACCCCGTGGTTATACTCGCGGCGGAAAAGTTACCCATTTGTTACTTTCGGTTACTCTCAGATTACCCTTGTTCCCCTGTAGTTACCCTTCCCTTTCGTTACCCGGGTAATTTGTGGGATTTTGCGCATCGGGTTAATTATGGCAATTCGAAAAAGTTAATTACGTTTGTAGAGTAAAATTGAGATATCGAAATCGAAGTTCTCTAAGTTCGAGCATAAGCAATACCGAAAAGAAAAATAAATAAGTAAATGAACGAATGAAAAATATTCAATGATAACTTGGCAAATCTTCATGTAAATTGTATTTATTGAATTACAGTTACGGTACAAAGAATAGAGTCATAGGTCTCGAATACAGCGCGTAATTTTGAAGTTGATCTCTTATTTTGGACTGTACTGTCCGTTAAAATTACACGGGTCTGTGTTTGTCTTCTTCCGAGTTTTTGTCGTCGCTTTTCCTTTTTCCGCTTTATGTTTCTACACTAGGCCTACTTTTCTTAAAAGATAGTATTGCTTGTACATACATGTATTAGAAATACGAATAATACTATGGTACGTTTATTAGAGTAAAGTGTTCATCGGAGATGTCAAACTCAGTTGGTTTTGCGGGCTCCGAAAGACCAGCTGGAAATTTTATTATTTTCTATAGGTACCGATAATTCGTATATTCCTAAAACTTTAAAATAAATCATCTAGCGTTTGCGACCCGCATAAAGGAAGCCCTTTGGCCACATGCGAACTATGGGCCTTAAGTTTGACACCGACGGTGTACACGAACAGCGAATTTCCACTAAAATTTTCAAAATAGACGATGGTGCGCAGATTTTCAAATTCATCTCGGCTCAAAAATACTCGTATTGTGCGTAACTCGATTTTGAGCCGGTACTTTGATTTCTTCTTTTTGTATCTACATATATAGGTTTGTAGACAATGCAATACTGCCCAATGTAATTCGATTTTTATTCTCGATTCGCGCCTTTGAAAGAAACATTCGCAAGTATACGTAAATATTTAGCTAAAGGTGAGTCCTGGTTACTACACCGGGTTTTCTACTTCACAGTTTCGTTGTAGACGGAAAAATCAATATTTGACCTAGCTGTGGTGTTCGTGATAGGCGATACGCCAACACCGACTAACATACTAACCGAGGGGCGTCTGATGCTTATTTTCCTTTTCGCCATCGAGGATCGCGAAACACAGTTACATAGAAATTCGCCGTTTTAAATATACGAGCTTTTATCTTTTTTGATAAAATTAAATATAAAGCTTGAGAATTTTCTTAAATGTACCTACAGTAGTTGTAGGTATTATAATAGCAGATAATACGTAATAATCGTAATAGTAAAAAAATACATATCTCTTAGTCTTAGTTATATTATGCTGCTGCTGATGATGATCATGACGATGATGGTGATGATAGTAGAGTAATAATGATAATAATAATAATAATAATAATAATAATAATAATAATAATAATAATAATTAATAATATCGATGAGTTGATTAAAATAATGATATGTATCGATTCTCGGTTCACTTAATAAATAAATTACAGTAATAACGATGTAAACTTATCCGTAATTGGATATAGAGCCTGACAAATATAAAATAATTGAAAATTCTCATTTTGGCATAACAAAACCGTCGGATGGAACGTCTCAGGTTTTGCAAATCACAATCCAAACAGAAGTTGGTTAGCCTACTGGGTGTGTATTATTCGCAGTAGATAGGTACATGATGCACATAACTTCCCTTCTAATGTTACTTAGTTTTGTATGAACTATAAAAATATAGCTGTTCGGAAAAATTTTACGAATTACAGAAGAAATAATTATCGAACATTGTCGTTCAGTTAGTTTGTACATTTAATTACAAAGTGGTGTGGGAAAAATTGATAAAAAATGAACAAAGCGAATCGTCGAGACTTTTATCTTGAAAACGGATTTAGGTTTATGAAACAGTCGAATGAAATTAACGTTTTTTGCATTAGACCAAATGAAGAGGGCCTGGGGGTTTAGTTCTCTGAATCTTCAGAAAGCCATCCTTATCCAAAAAAAAAAATCAATAAAAAATTATACGAGCGAGAGAATTACGAACATTATTCGGATACTTTCAGCCCCCTCCCCACTCCTAGCCAGCTGTTTGCGCCTATGATCTCACATAATTTTTAAACCCTACAGTTCCAATCGTAAATAGTTGGAGGAAAGATTGGCTTCGGTTATTAAGCGTATATTAGAGGATGGACTGAGCCTTGATACAATCGATAGATCACTATAGATAGGCTCTGCACCCGATAGTATTTTTTTTTTTTTTTAAATTTTTGTACAAAAATTAATCCTTTAACTTGAATATCTAATCGATCGTTGGCGTGTATTCGGGTTATTCGGGAATTTGAGGTATATGAACCAAAAAATATTATTTCGAAACATCGTGTACTTAGGAGTTGAAAGTTAAAATAGTAGAAATGAAAATGAATTTTAAAAACTATTCGAGATGATTTTGAAAATCCCACCTCACCAATTTACTCTTTCGATAAATTCTTGTGGAATTGAAAATTTCCCTTCTGATTGCTCGCTAAAACTACGTATTTGTACTTATTTTCAAATATAGAGCTCGTCTCTCTTCCGCCCCTTTCTTCGAACTTATTACTACCCTGTAGTTTTTTACTTTTATAATCGCTACGCGAGGTCTCGTATTCGAAAGGAAATGGTGATGGAAACCGTAGCCTATTTTATTCCTGTAGCTGAAAAATGTGCCGTGATCTTTCCAAAACGTGATTATAACTTCATTTTCAAAATGGATGATTTTTGGAGAGGAACAAAAAATGTACTCGGTGTAGTTCAAGGATAAAGAACGCGTTTCAACAACGGATAATAATAAGTTCTCCAAAGAAAATTCTAGGCAAAAAGACTTCTTATATCACCTACAGTACGTGCCACTATTCGTCACCTTTCTCAGTTGATCTCATTTCTATTAACGATGACATTTGTATGCAAGCATATAGATATACTTTACACAGATAAAGGTTGAAAACGTATTTCAATAACAGACGGTGTGATAGGTATTTTTTTCAAAAACAGTTTTGAACTTCCAGTAGTAATACGCTTCAACGTTTTACTCTATTCGGAAGTAGTACGAGAACTTCGATCGATTCGTACTATGATGAGTATATCACCAGTCCTGGGAGAAGCGAGCCAAAATTGGGAAAATACTTTTTGGATAAAGGAAGTCAAACCAAACATTTCAAGACTAATCGGAGCTTTCTAGCTAAAAAAAACTCCGTTTAAAATTTTAGGTTCGCTGGTTGAACGAAGCAAGCTCGAGTAAGACCACGCAAAAAGCCAAATTGCATCGTAATCGCGCGTAGATTCTAAAAATGAACGAAACTGTACCTACAAACATGATTACAAACCCGAAAAGTCGATTTTTTTGTAAATAGATCGGGTACGGCGCTACAAGAAAAAGTAAATTTTCAAGGTTTATGCCGAACCTTCTTCATACAGCCGTACAGCCTCACGAAAATTGACAGCACGGTAGAACGACTCGTGATAAAATGTATCATTGAAAAGCTATTTTCTAATTTTTTGTGATTTCTGAACGAACAGTATAGCCGAACACAGTTCACCGACTAGGGCTCGGATTTCTTAACGTAGAAGTCCTCTTGGAAAAAATCATTTTTGATTTTCGGACTGTTATCACATTTGACGCACCGT
Source organism: Acanthococcus lagerstroemiae (assembly GCA_031841125.1). Lineage (NCBI taxonomy): Eukaryota > Metazoa > Arthropoda > Insecta > Hemiptera > Eriococcidae > Acanthococcus > Acanthococcus lagerstroemiae. The sequence continues at coordinate 579,836 of CM063112.1, read as the reverse complement.
AGAGTATAACGAATAATAATAATAATAATAATAATAATAATAATAATAATAATAAATAAATAAATAAATAAACAAATCACGGAAACCGTACGAAATCTACTTTTATTTCATTTCTTCACTCTCCTGTAAAATTAGCTTTTCCGAATTCCGAATTTGGCTCGTTTTTTCTGGACGGGTCCCCTAGGAGCTTCGAAATCCACGTGTTGTTTCTGGGCTACAATAATACTAGGTACATTGAATTCGGCCACTGATGCAAAAATGGTCTCATTTAAGATGCAAAACATTTTCAATTACCTGCACAGTTATCACGGAGGATTATTATTTTTAGTACCTATCGTGTACCCGACCAAATTTATTTCAACAGTATTCTCAAGTATCAGGCGTACCTTCTTGATTCTTTTTTTAGGTTAGGTTAAAAATAATAATGTAATGATAATCATAATAATTTTGGTGTTAGAACACGAAGATGTGTACTACTCGTATTTTTCCGTGTGTAGGGTGTGCCAATTCACTTTTTCTTCTTCTGTATTCCAGAGCGCTTTCTGCTGTTATGCCATCATCAGTGGAGTACCCTAAATGGGCCGAAAGCGCTCTGGAATACAGAAGAAGAAAAAGTGAATTGGCGGCACACCCTACACACGGAATATTACCAAGTTCACTCACACTCAGAAATGGACACTAATACTCGTATTTTGTTTCATAATCGCGAACAGTACAGGAAATCATTCTAAATAAATTCTAACGGAAGCGTTCGTACCGTAATACTTAAACTATACAGAAGATGAATTGGTACTTATCCACTTCGATGAATAACTACGTATGTATATACTTGTAGGTATAAAAGATAATAGACAAATTTAACAACGACATTTACAAACGTAGTAAGCGACAAAATAGAGTTATAAAATAAAATTTAAACGTAACGACCAACGTACAACAAATAATATTAATTTTATATCGATTACCTTAATAAGTCATAAGTATGGTAATTAAAACGATATTAGTCTGCTAGTAGATAGGTAGGTATTCCTACAGATCTGCAGTAAGTAAGTAACAAATACGATGAATAGAAAATGACGAGAAAGAAAAAGAAAGAAAAAAAAAAGAAAGAAGAAAGGAAAAACATGAAGGAAGGAAGAAAAGAAGAAAAGAAAAAAAAAAGGAAAGGAGATATGAGATTCGATAAACATTATTGTATAGGTAAGTAAATTAGACAACGATAACAACAACAGTAAAAATAACGTGCTTTTTCAAAATTATAATTATGGTAACGAACCAATGACGAATACTACTCGTAGAACTGAAGTCGGCGGTTTTATCGAATATACGAGTCGTTGGGCGGCGAATATACTCGTACGTTGGCGTCGACTAAAGTACGAATATGATATATTTGTATTTTGTATGTACGACAGTACGTAAGTACACAAACATGATGTATTACGATTTACGAGTATAAAGTGCGATATGACCGGCTCAGCCTCTCTGTACTTTTGTTATCCCCGCCCCATGTCTCCTAGCTGAAAATGATTACGTGTACTCGTAGTACACGAGACGATGCGAACGCTCACGTTCGGTTGTGGGTGCTCGCCAGCAATGTTACTGTTTAACGAACCGCTGATATTTCAATTTTCATTTTAAAAATGCTAACAGCGTCAAAGTGACCGTTGATTTTATGTATGTAGTTATAGGTACCGGGTTGGAAATTGTTTTTCACGATTTCTCGCCCCCATTCTCTCGCAGTCTTCTTTTAATTTCCTTTTTTTTTTCTTCTTCTTTGTGATTCTCCTCTTCAACATCGCTATAAATTTTTCACTGCCCGGGGTTTACCGCGCCCAACCAGTACTAGACGATGCGACTAACATAAGTGTTTGATAGACTTTTCAACCCTAAGAACTTTATCCTACTCGAAGCTTTCGAGGACGTACGAATAGAAATGCGGGCGGACATACACATCGTATTTTCGCGTCGATACGCGAAATCGGCTAACAATAGGTATGTACGTATAATTATATACCTACTCGTAATATGCAATAGAGACGATGATACACTAGTGAGTTGACTAATCGGACACAACTTAAGATACGTAAGAATGAAGGCAACTTGAATACACACAGATGAGTGATGAGTACCGACCATAGATACAAGTATGTAGGGGCACGACGAGTACGAAGACGAAACGAAGACGAAGACGACGCCGGTTTTTGAGAAATAAGTTAGTGCTGCGAATATTCGATATTACGGCTATATCACAGTTAAGTCTAATCGTTTAGCTAACTAATAGTACGAGTACAACATAGGTAGATAGTTTTTAACGTAAAACATAATATTATGTAGATAGTATGCCATTTAGAGAATAACTACGATTTGGCGTAATAACAAAGTTCGCGTTCAGTTGGCTTGGTATAGCATGGCATGGCATGGCATGGCATGGCACGGCACGGCACGGCACGCTCCGGAGAGGAGAATGCGCAACGACGCAGGTAGAGTGTGGAGATTTCGACAGACAAAAGCTTACACTCGCTCGAATTTGTACATACGAGTACTCGGTACGTATGGACTGAAAGTTGAACACAGCCCGACCGCTGCGGCTGTACCGATTTCGTAGAGACGGTGGTCAACGTGTGCCTTTTTTGCTGGCGCGAGTGCAACGTGTTCAGCGAATGGCCGAGGACGTGTAGTACTCGCTGTCGATGCTAGTCTCGCGCACATTGTCGTAGCCACCACCGCCGGTGTTGCCGTGTCGACTCCAACTGCTGCCACTGCCGGCCTCCGTGTCGTTGGCTTGCCAGTACGAGCCAGTGGCCGAACCTGCGGTCGCCGCACTTGCGTTGGCTTCGCCACCGATCGTGCTTTCCCTGGAGCCGTCGTAATCCGTATTGAAATTGCTGCGTTCCTGCATCATGTACGTTTGGTACTCTTTGTCCGGCGGATTCGACATCAAAATGTTGGCTTCGTTCTGGAAAGGCTTGAAGTCGTAGATGTTGCGTAACCTGTACAAGACCGGGGCGTAGAGCAGGTTCGAAAACGCGATCAGTACGTTGAGTGATGTGAAGCCGATAGCTTCGACAATTTCGCCGGCTATAATCGGCCCGATTGCGTAAGCCAGCGAGTACGAGATGTCGGCGATGGCGTAGATGCTGCCGTATACGGACGTGTAGCGTACGTCCACGATGTAGCCCAATGTCGGCAGTATGGCCGTGTCGACCAGCGCTATGCCGAAACAGATTCCGCAGATGGGAATCATCAGCATTTGATACGAAGTCGAGAACGGAATGAGGAAGCAGCACAAACCCTCCAATGCGAGACCGAGAGCCACCATCAGCCACTGGTAATTCGGATATTGCCTGGACATCTTAACGGTTAGCATGACACCGAACACGTGCGGAAAGAAGGCCGGCAACCAAATCATACCGATTTTCCAACTATCCGTCGTTATGTTATCTTCCATCCACAAGGAAATGGTCGGCTCTAAGAAAGCCAGCGCCACGTTGGACATCATAAGCGCGCCCGAGCAAACGGCTATGTACGGATCCATGAACAACCTCCAGATAGGCGTGGTCGTCCCTTTTTCGAAGTGCTTCTGTTCGCTCATCTGTTGCTTGAACGGCTTCATGACCAGCAGCAACATGAAGCCGTCCATCAGCGAGACGAAGGCCAGTATCAGAAAGGGTATTTCTTTGCCGGCGAATTGATAGAGCGCGCCTCCGAACGGTGGCGCCACCAAACAGCCAAAACTGATGAACGCCAACGCGATGCCGAGCGCTTTCGAGCGTTCGTTTTCTTCGGTGAAACGGTCGGCAATCATGGCTAAGCCGGCGGTATCGGCGAATGCCGAGCCCACGCCCTGTAGACTGCGGGCGAAAAACAGCACCGAGTAGCTGCGACCGCAAGCGAACACCGCCGTGGACAGGAACATTATGGTGAGACCGATCATCATCGGCATATCGTAGCCGATGCGGTCGATCAGCGCTCCAGAAAACGGATTTATCATTAGCTGCACGATCGCCTTGGAGGCGAACAGAATGCCAGTCGCCGAATCTTCGCCGTGATGAGCTCGCGGAATCGGTTTCGAAGGACGCGTCATATTCGCGTAAGGCACGTCTCCCCACGCTCCAATGTAGCGCAGGTAGTCCGGAATGATCGGCACGATCACCATGTACAGCATATTGTCTAGTAACAGAGCGATCGATACGATCACCAAGATGAGTTTACGCTGCGACGCCGGCTCGCGTATCTTCTCCCATACGATGTCCTTGATCACAGTCAACTCTAAATTGATGACCGGCACCTTGACCGTTCCCAGTCGGTCCCAGGCCGACTTGACCACCTCGATGAATACGTCCATGATGGCTCGTGCTTGTCTCACAGTCGGCTTTCAGTCACGCTCGTTGCTTCGTTACAGATTTTTTCGCTCAAACAACGCTAATAATCAGCGGGTTACCTACGTGTCATGGTGACAGAAAAAACGATCTATCCAATATATTCGCTCGGTTGTTTCTTTCGAAATTCGTTCGAAGCTCTTCTTCGCCGTTTTGCTGCCTCTGTTTTTCGCGCTCGTCTGCGCTACTCTTTCGTTTGAACAGTTCCCGTAACCCAAGCTCACATCACGTACGGTTTCAGACCGCTCACAGTATCGTGCATGTTTTCAGAAAATCGTAATCGATCCCAGACCTTTAACAAAGATACAAAACAAACGTAATTATTTGGGTGCTTTCCATTATTCGATTTTTTTTTCTTTCTTTCTTCGTAATTTAGCTATTTTCGTGTACGAAAAATGCGAACCAATCAAATTTTTCTCGTCTATTCCTTTTTGTCTTGTAAACCACTTTTTGAATCGGGTATCGAATTCATTCGTTCAATTATTTTCGACATCTATCTTGTATCTGTTAAAGATATGGGATCAGGAACAGCACGGCACTGATACGACAGATTAAATTTCGAATAATAATAACGTCGTAATACCTAGTAATACTAAAGCGCTCAAATATGTTCGTAAATTTTGAACGCAAAAATACGTTTCATATCGTAAGCTGAAAAACACATTATTCGGAATCTTTCGAATACGCACATTCGTCCTTTCCCAAAATCAAGATAGATGTTGAACGAATCGGTCAAGAACATCCCTTATAGATACAGCATGTTGAGTGTTTCCCGATTATTGCTCGATGCTTCACCGGAGATCATTTTTCGATGTGAACATATTAGACATTATATCGTCGACTATACCTCCAAAAATTAAACGAAAAATTAATTTTTAACAAACGGGAAAGAAAAGAGCTGTAGAACGATGGAACGTTACTAAATGTCACATGTTGTTAAACTAGGAAACACAGTGAAGAAAGATATACACACTGAAATACAACAGTTCTTTCCAGCTACCAAATTGACTGAAGGAAGGCGAGGAGATGTTGGTAAAAAGTTTCGAAACTACGCAACAAAATTCATTTTGTTTCAGTTTCAGAAACAAAATTATCTCGTTTCGTTCCTAATGACGATCCTATAAATGATTTTCATTTTATTCGATACGTTTTATATCGTTTCCTATGTGAACGAAACAGAAACGAAACTGAAACAAAATGATTTTCGGTTCATTTCTGGTTTTGATCTCCCGCAGGGCCGTATCCCGGATTTAAGTAGAGGGAGGGGGGCGGCGATTTAAATAAATTTTTTATCTAGGGGGGGGGGAGCTCAGTCACAGATCCGCCCTCTTCTCCGTCTCAACCCATTGTTTTTCCATGTTTTTTTTTGGCCAATGAAGGGGTGAGTGTTGAACCTTCAACCCCGTCTTCCCCTCCCGTCGGTATAGCCCTGATCGCCCGTATGAAAAAGTACTACCGAGATTATGGAAAATACTACGGAAAAACTACTCGATGCTCTTCGAAACTGCTCAAACTACTCAATTTGAATAGTTTTGCGTAGATTTTCAATAGTATTTTTAGTATTTTTGACAAGCTGTGCGGTGCTTTGTTACGCGAGCCCTCACTTTTTTTTTTTTTTTTTTTTTAGTGCGTGCAGTTTTCTTTAACATTTATCTCGAACGTTCAATTTCTTTTCAAACTGGTTACTGCTGATTTCCCGTTCCACTGTTTCACCGCATAACCCTTAAATTCTTTCATCGTCATTATCGGGTGCATTTCGTTCCCAGATGTAGGCGATTGCGGTATCCGACGCGCGATTTTCCGGGGCGGGATTAGTCGGGGTAGTTTACCACTACTTCCACCTTTAAATCGAAAGGCGGAGGGGATGGGGGTAAAAATCTTCCAATTACCTCGCTCTCAGATTGGAAAAGTTGTTGTCGAAATGACGTTGTAATACTCGTCATTTACGATGACGTTTCACGCTATCTAGTACAAAAAAAAAAAAATACAAATTTGCCATAAGTATACGCGAGGACTAAATGTGAGCTGAAATTAAAATTCAACCAGCTTCTTTAATTTGCTCAATAGGCAGTATTCGTAAAACTAATATCATTGGTGGAGATTTTAAATTGACATACAGTAAAGTTTGCCGCAATTTGTACGGGGCTCGAATGTGGCCAATAACCAAAAAACGGTTGAAGAAATTGAAAGCAATACAAAAGTCTATGTTCCGGTGCATTTTAAAAATTAGAATAAAGGACAAATTTAGACGCGAGGACATAAGAAACCAAATCAAAATGTTACCAATGATAATGGATAGGGAAACTGAAATGGAAATAAGCGGGCCACCTGACGAGAGACAATAAATATTTAAAGTGGTACAATATCGCGACCTCTTGGATCCCGTATAGCCACAAACGCACAAGAGGGAGACCACTACTACGCTGGAGGGACGATCTCAAGGCTTTGAAGAGAAGATGGATACAATTAGCGAGAAACCGCGACGTATGGAGAGAGACAACGGAAACGTATGCCCTAAATCGGACAAGGGAGCTGGCGGTGGCTTACTTACTCAAAATTTTATAAATAAATAAATAAATAAATGCCACCATTTAAAGGAAATTACAAAACAATTTGATCCTTTTAATTTCTCGTTGTTGACATACTATCACCCACCGTATATTGTGAAAAAATAATGAGTCTACATCACAATTTTTCCGAGCATACACAACTATTTTGAAACTCGTTAAGACACTGTTGAATCACTATCTTCAGGACTCGTTAAAACTCGTCAGACTCTTTTGATTCACTCGGTTTCCTCCAGGCGGACTCGTTGAACCCATCAGATGCATTTAAAACTGAACCAGACTTTCTTAAAACTCGGAAAAATTCGTTCTCTCTATAATGAGACCTATCAAAGTAATTATGACTACGTTAAGAGAGTTTGGCTTTTATAATTCGGTCTTTACGGTATGCCAATTCAATTTTTTGTTTATATGTTGTCCATAGCGCTTCCGATTATTACGCCATCTTCAGTAGGGTTCCCTAACATTTCTTTTTGCTGGTCCTGTATTTGTAGTAAAGTGCAGTACCGTACGGTAAACCTATTGGTGTGTGTTCCCATCGGTTGTCTGTGGTTGTGTACTGTGTCCAATCAGGGAGTGTTGTGTTATTAGTTTGAATATTTTCTCGCTTTGGAAGTTAGTTGGTGTGATTTTATAAGACTGATCGGCCATCGACGAGCATTATTTAGGTGAAACTGTGTTTAAACTGGACTCGTGTAGAAAAACTAACTCGCACGTTATTAAAACGATGTAAAAGAAAGTGTACGGTAGCACGGTCTCACTTCTCGCACTGTACCTTGAGTTTTTTGAGTCGTTTGGGCGGAGCCGACATCGCGGATACTCATTACTCTGTAGTAATCGTTCATTGCATTAACAATTCTCATGGCGCTCATTCGAATCAACGCATAATCGATTTAGTAACAGTTTGCAATCTATTTTATGGATGTCAGTGTAGGCACCGTCATCCGGAAAGTGAATGTAAAAAAACTTTATTAAGCTCTGATACAAAGAGCTGTGTAGAGATATTACCTGATTCATGAAGAGTCGATCAGGTTTGTAGACTTTATTTGTTACGTACTTATTCGCGGAAGAGATTTGTATTATTAGTAAGTATATAATAACGAGTGAAAGCGATCCAGCGTAATTTTGGCTTTAAACTCCGTTTCTTTGCTCTCTCGACTCATTATTTCACTACAGGTCGTCTACGGATGATTTTTGTTTGAAAAAGTATTTTTGAACCATTAAGTTTATGATTTATACGCGTATTAGATCTGATACCTATTGAAAGCCGCTGTCTTCCCGATAAATCTACCTCTGAAAATTTACGGGTACGCGAGGCACATCACTGATTGTTTTCTTGTGGCATTTCATTATTATGAAAAGGGGTAATTTTAATAGCACAGCAAAAGAGAATGTTTGAACAGCAAATCAGTAAGCAGTAGAAAAGAATGAAAGAACAGTAAAAAAAAACATGATATGAACAGCAACTGCTACACAGCAAATAAAAGTACTACAGCATTAAAAGTTATTATTTTTTAACAGCAAAAAAAGGAAAAAGTGAGCAGTTAATGCTACACAGCAAATAAATTGTTCGAACATCAAAAATGTAACTAAAACGTGTGTTTGAGAAGCACTCATCATGTCACGCACTTTTTGCTTTTTGCTACAAATACGAGTATGTCCGCCTCGAATCATCATTGTAGGCAACTGCAACGTCGGATTCGCAGGCTCGTTTTAACAAGAATTTAATTTTCGTACGAATAATAACGCGTTTGTGCGTCTTAGTTCACCGTACTTTGTATTACTTTATGGTCTCATCATTTCAATTCATTCAAAGAAGAAAAAGTGGAAAACATTTGAGGAGTTTAACAAATATCAACATGGTATTTGGGAGGTTCACATATAGATCGTAATAACACTTCGAATTCCTCCTGTTCATGCCCTTGTTTCTTAAAACATTTGACGTGTAAGCATTCGCTGGGCATGCTGATTCGGCTTCAGCTGTGAAATGTGCCACCTCAGGCAAAAAATGTGCCCCTAGGGCAAAAGCGTAAGCGCGGACGTCCGGCACTGTCAAAGAAAGCTCTTGTAGTTCGATTATAATATTATGGTTGTTTTTTTTTCTTATTTTTTAAAAATTTTATTTACTTACACATTTTACTGCTGACTGAACAAATTTTGCTGTTCGAACTTATTTTTTGATGTTGCACATATTATTTGCTGTTAAATTCTCATTTTGCTGTGCATTGTTTTTCCTACTGTGGAATACATATTTTGCTGTGCTAAAATTTTTTCCACTGTGTTTACAATTTTTTTTTGCTGTGCTCTAAAATCCATCCCTTATGAAAATAAGGAATGGGAACGCGAATTTCCTTAATCATAATTGTAGTCCATGTTGGAACAATTTCGTTTCGCTAATTATCGTTAGATAGACTGGTAAAGCGCAAACGAAAAGGGCACTAGTCAATCATTCTCTTTTCATTCGCCTTCAAATACTTCACGCTTCTGACAAACGCCGATAAAAAGGGGACATTCCCTAGCAGATGGAAGACCGCGCGGCTGGCACTGATCAAGCAGCCAGGAAAGCCAGATGGCCAGCCGTCCTCGTACCGGCCTATTTGCCTGCTCGACACCGTCGGCAAGGTGTTTGAGCGTACCATCGTGGATAGGCTGGAGGAGCATTTTCAAAGGCGGAAGACGATCTCGAGCAGTCAGTACGGATTCAGAACTGGCCGCTCGACTGCGGACGCCGCGCTGAAGTTGAAGAGTCTGGTGCAGAAGGCGATCCGCGAGCGGCAGTTCTGCACGGCGGTCAGCCTCGACATCAAGAACGCGTTCAACTCCATTCCGTATACGCGTATCATGGAGGCATTGGAGCTGGCGCGGGTACCTGGTTACCTCGTGCGCATTATCAGGAGCTACTTCTCCGGTCGCCGGATAGAGATGGAGTCGGCGGCCGGACCAATCACACGGGAGATGACCAGCGGCGTTCTTCAGGGATCAGTACTCGAACCTACCCTGTGGAACGTCGCCTTCAACGGGATGCTGAGGCTGGCACTATCACCAGGCGTAAAGTTGATCTGTTACGCCGACGACACGCTGGTGGCGTGCCAGGCGGAGACAACAGCAGAGGTCACGCGACGAGTGAACCAGGCGTTAGAGATGCTGACCCACTGGATCGAGTCGGCGAGGCTGCGCTTAGCGGTTCAGAAGACAGAAGCGGTTTTGTTCACGACGCGACGCAAGTACAGCCCACCCACCTTTGTCCTGAAAGGTGTGGAGATTGGGTTCTGTACAGCCCTGAAGTACCTGGGGCTGTGGTTCGACGGGAAGTTGCATTTCCGAGAGCACTTCCGACGGGCAGCTGAGAAGGCGGATCGAGTAGCCGGCCAGCTGTCCCGTCTGATGTCGAAACTAGGGGGGCCGAGAGAGCAGCGACGTAGGATGTACGTGAACGTCATCATGTCGGTCCTCCTATACGGGGCGCCAGTATTCGCCGACGCCATCGATATACCATACAGGAGAGCGGAGATGGAGAAGATCCAGCGAAAAGCCACGATGAGGTGTGTCAGTGCGTATACCGCACTGTTTCTTCGGATGCAGTCGGCGTGTTAGCGCGTATACCGCCGACCGAACTCAAGGTCGGCGAAATTGCGGCGGTATAGGGTGCGAAGAAGAAAGCTAAGAAGAAAGCGAAGACGAAACGGGAGGCACTTCGGGTCAAGCGAGTCATCCAGCAGGACACGCTTCGGAAGTGGAAGGACGCGCTCGCCCATTCGACCAGGGGCGAGTGGACCCGAGCACTGATACGCGACCTCGACAGATGGGTAGGAAGATCACACGGAAGCCTCAACTTCCACTTTAACCAAGTACTGAGCGGACACGGGTGCTTCGGCACGTACCTACATCGGATGTCGATAGCGCCGAGGCCCGTGTGCGCGCACTGTGATCGAGGGGCGGAGGACACACCTTGGCACACCCTGTTCGAGTGTGAGGCCTGGGAGCAGGAGAGGCGCGGGACGGCCAGAACAGCGATCGATCCCGGCGGCGACGATGAAGAAGAAGACGACGACGTCGGCGTGATCAGCCGTCTCGCGCCGGACACCTTGGTTCCGGAGATGATGAAGAACGGAAGCAGTTGGAACTAGGTGTCGGCCTTTGTCTCGGCCATCATGAAGAAGAAGATGCAGACGGAGTGGTCAAGACAGAGGGCCGGCGATTCACCAAGCTCGGCCCACACCATCGAACAGGAGGAGAACTCTGTACCATCCTAGAGAAGAGCTGCTGCAGCTGCACTGCGGACCAAGACGAGAAGGTGAGGGGTGAGTGAAGAGAGGCAGCGCGTCCGGCCGTGGGGGACCTGAAATTTCCAGGCGAGCGCTCTGGGAGTGCGGACCTGGGTCAGTAGGGAACCCCATGGTGGCCCTGGTAGGACGCGCGCACCGTTCCGGCACGTAGAAATGGGGGCTCGGGCCCGGCCCCAAGGTGTCCCTCCGGTCACTGACGCGATGCTCGAAAGGGTAGTTCCTGTGGCCGGGGGTGCGGTGTCATAGGGGCCACTTTGGCATGCGTGCATCGCCATACGTCCCACCACACAACGGAAACGCTGATTAAAAAAAACCTCACTGACGCGCATTCTACTAATTGCCGTTCGGAAAGTCAATCATTGTCGTTCGAGACTTTCAGATGATTTTGTTTAATCCAGCAAACTACGAGCATATGTACCAAGATACTGCGATCTGTACATTATTACCTACATGAAATTTCTTCGTTTCACTCACTCGAATTTTAGGAGCGAATTTACGGCGAAACAGGTATGTAATTTTATTAACGCCTCGAAAATAATATTATTCTGGTCCTTGGGAATAATTTACGGCGAAACCGATATGCAACTTTTCTAACACCTGGAGTCATCCAGGATTATCGCAATAGCGTTTACGGCGCTGCGATTATATTTCCGCTATTTTATCAACTCTCGCTCGAAATTTACTTTGAAAGCGACCTGGTGAGTGGATGGGGAGTAATAGGTGCGCAAATACGTAATTTCGTATTATGATAGAATACGAATGGAATAGTTTTGAAGTGAACGGAGAAAGGAGAGACAACGGAGTGTCAAAACCTTAAAGATTTCGGCTTAATTCCGGGGTTTCATCTTCATATACACGTTTCCCGCAGCTTGTACATAATTTTGAGCTTTTTGCGAAGATTTTGAGAGAAATATCTTGCGCAATCCGGGAAGAAGTAGAGAAGTACGACTCGTGCGTTGCTGCTCTCACTTTTGGCTCATACCGCTAAATCACAGTTTCGTATTTAGTATTTTTCTCCCTAGTTGCACCGAGAAAAATGTTTGATAATGATTACTATAAAACTACGTAAATTATCGATACGTTTTGATTTTTTTAGCTAATTACTATAAATGTTTTGTAATCGCCGCAGTATTATTCGACACAAATCGCCTATAATATAAATTTAATATAGTACACAATTTCTTTCGGCCATTATAATAATCGTTAAAATAATATCGTTCGCGTTATATTTATTATTTTAAGGATTATTATAATATCCTAACGGTTAGTATAGTATTGTAATGATCCCGAAATGTTTACAATAATCAGCTCAAAAGTCGGAGTACATGGAAGATTTACTCAATTTCATAGTAACAGTGATGGAACACGTCTCTCAAAGTACGTATTTACTAATAAAGTCATTTAAAAATATTTCTCTCGGGTGTTGGCCGCGACTTGAAGAGCTTCGGAGTTCTTTACTTCCAAATTACTTTTGCTAGTAGGACGCATCGTATTTTTCTGAATCTCTATTTCTTTAACAAGCTGCCGAAAAGAATATTGGAAAATATTCATTTCTGATTCCTAGATCGTCGCTTCCTAATATCTCTTTCACAGTTGGCAGCTTCTCTTCCGGTAAAGGAAAAACGACGAGTATGTATCTCTATTTGACTGGTTCGTTAATATGTCTCTGTTTGTTTTTACTTTACCTGTTTCGTATATATGTCTGTCTGCGGGTGGAATAGTGAACTGACTATTTTTCCGTCTGCTTATCTGCTCACTCCTCTGTTTTCCGAGCCGAATAGTTGGCTGGCTATCTTTCGGTCTAGCTGAATCTTAAGGTAACGCATTTTCCCCAAACATTTTTTGAATTCCAAGCAGGCACCCTCCCGGAATATTTTCTTGGCAAAACGGAGTAAATGTCAAGCGTTTAGCATATAAAAGCATTCCGGCCAAGTGAGAGAAATATAGTCAATGTTTCAATACGTTGTGGGGGAGGGGAGATTAATCTTATTTAAACTCGACGGTCGAAAAGAAATTGTACAAATCTTTTCTCTGTTTCGAAGAATAAGCTTATATTTAAAAAGATATTATGGAAAAGAATTACGCTATTGTAAATAAGTATGAAAAAATGGGATTTCCCATTTTAAAATATGGTACATGGTTGAATGAAAACATTTATTCTACCGAAATTAGAAGAATCATTATAGCCACAAAGATTGGTCTATTTGGGCTATGAAGAACATACGCTCGCTTTTAAACTATATGTACATACTATTGCAAAATCTGTTGACATGTCTGCAAATGCGTATGTGTATATTGGCCCTAATATTTATATTAATCTTTAAAACGATGTCGTTATTTAAAATTGTTTTTGAACTGTAGGAATTAGAAGTTAATCGTTAGCTATTAAAAAATTCGTACCAACTAAAAGCAAATAACAACTACAAATTTGTTTTACTAGCGATAACACATTCGATGGCTGCGTGCTGATATCTGGTGGTGGGGGTGGGGGTTGGGAAAGTAAATTTGGTAACTGAAGGAGAGAGTTGCCCATTGGACTCGCGTTTCTTCATACGACTGGTTAGGTTATAAATTTGAATTCACGATATCGACAGTGAACTAGAAACAGAGTTTAAAAATAGATTTTGGTGATGGAAAAGAGATTGCTTTACAATGTGAGAGAAGTTCAATTAGGTTTATGAAAGCCCGAGCCTATCGTGTAAGAGACTCGCATTTAAAACTAACTGATAATTTGGCGAGTACATTAAACGCCTATACATACGCAATTGTTCCCGACCATTGTTGATTAGGCTGATCGGCCTCTGTGTTCCGAAAGTCGAAACGGAGTACTCCGTGGTACGAATGTTTGTTCAGATTCGGAATGTCGATCGAGAAAATAGGCTAGAGATAAACAATGTCTTTAACCCTCAAAAAAAGGGGACAACCACCGCACGGTTAATAAGCTCTGGGAGGCTAACTTTCAAATCCGTCGTCTCCGTTGAGAAATACCGTTAGTGACTCGAGCAGTCTATATTTTGGAATAAAAGTTATCGAGAACGACGACAGCGGAATGTATATTCTCAGGAGCGAGGCAAATACAAACAGTGTTCGAAATTACTCGGATATTTAAGCGAATATTGTCGCGGACAAAAAGCTTTACGAATTACCTGTGTTCTGTAAAGAATAACGTAGTTTCTCTGTGAAATGGTGGACGGGACCCGATGACATGTTATCGCTGCTAGAACCGGTTGCGTTGGTGAACGCGTTAGTAACCACTGTATTCAAGTAGCATGTGCTTTTCGATATTGCATCGCGAAGTTTCGCCGCGAGTGTTCCGTCTTTTTCCGTTTCTGTTTCCAGTTTTCTAATTTCGTTTGGCCGGTTAACGCGAAAATTTTACACACTCGGAATGAATACCTGACGATATATGACTTCGCAGGTTTGTTATACCTTTACGATTTGCATCCTCTAGTCAGGCCGTAGAACGAATGAACTGCCGAATTGTCGGTACTAATGATAAGGATAGAAAGCTCCGAAATCAAACGTAACAAAAACGAAAACGAAAAAAAAAAAAAAAAAAAAATCGGGGAAAAATTATGTAAAACGGCGCACCAACGAGTGCATCTGAGATTTCATGCTTATGGCCGAGTCGACGGTGAGTACACCACAGGCAAGCTGCATAGACGGAATACGAACGCAAGCGCCGTGTATTTCGAAGAGTCAAATGTCCATCCAGTCGGAAAATTCAGTCCTCATTTTGGGCGTTACGCGAACGCGATTGCGAGAGATATACGTAGGGGCACCCTATCAGCGAATAAGCGCACCTATAGGTACCTAACCTCAACCTTAACTCGAACGACGTTTATTTTATTGTATGCAGTGGCAATGTCTGTGTCTGTGTCTGTGTCTGTGTCTGTGTCTGTGTCTGTGGTGTGGCTGTGACTGTGTTTGTATGTATTTCGTAGTTTGCACCCACATAGCGGTAACGTCCGAGAAAGGCGAGCGCGTTAATTTTTATATTTCCTCGGTTCAGAAAAGTCTCATTCGTATCCGCGCCTTTTTCTTTCGCGTCCCCTTTTATTTTTTGTCCTCTCTTTTTATCGCATTCTTTCTTTCTCTCGTTCTCTTTTGTTTTTTCTTCTTTCTTCGAAACTATACCCAAGTCAAAAATTTTACTTTTGAGAATATTATTGGGTCGATGTGTGCCACCTTCTCAGCTGTCTGAGTGCTTGCAGGATCTACCCTACTTGATAATTATTGTTAACCTTCGAGTTCTTTCTTTAAAAAAAAAAAATAATAAATGAAAAAAACGTAACAACATAATAAAACGCAATAAAATAAGATAAGAAAAATCGAAAAGAAGGATTCAATACGAGTATTCTAAAATACTTAAAAACGCAATCA
The DNA here is from genome assembly GCA_031841125.1 of Acanthococcus lagerstroemiae. Lineage (NCBI taxonomy): Eukaryota > Metazoa > Arthropoda > Insecta > Hemiptera > Eriococcidae > Acanthococcus > Acanthococcus lagerstroemiae. The sequence goes on along the minus strand of CM063112.1, from coordinate 564,224 downwards.
GAAAAAAATTATAACAATAACACCGCTATATAATGTTGTGTTCCTGATTAAATTTTTGCGGTATATTCATTCGAATTAGAAATCAAATGGAAAGAGAATGTACGAAGATATTTAGTGAAAAAGTGCGTGTGAGCTATGAAAGTAATAATAGCATGTGAAGGGGGGGGGGTACCCGTAAATGTAGCGCGTCGTATTTTTCGCATACGCGGAACTAAAAATTGCAATAATTAGAAGAGCCATTTGTAGGAGAAATCAGAAAGCGACTGCCGACTGGCAAACTTGAAAATATCAGAATTTTGGATAGGAAGATGTCCTGGAAACAATTTGAATGGGCCAAGCACATACATTCAAAATAGTTCGTGAGTTTTCAGGAAATGCCATTCATTGAATAATTGTTATCAGCATTGTCTTTATGGTTTATCTCTCCTTCTCTTCGGAAAATCCCAAATATTCATTTTACTTTCAACTCTGTTAAGTACTTCCTCATTTTCTTACCTTATCCGTTCATTTAATGATAAGTATCCGACGCATATAACAGCACATTTCAAAAGCTTCGATCCTTCTCTTCTTTAGATGTCCTATATATAGTCCAAGTTTCACATCCATCTTACATTCCAACTGTAAGTTATCAAGAATAACTTTTTGAATTCCAGATTTATATTTGATTTGAAAAGATTACTTTCTCGATAAAATATTAGTTTGGCTCGCGCTATTCTGCTACTAATATCCCTTTTACTCCTTCCATCTTTTGTTATTTTACTCCCTAAATGGCGAAATTTGCTTACCTCCTCAATTTCGTCCTGTCCAATATTTTTTATATTTAAGCTATCGTGTTCACATCGATTACATACTAAGTATTACTTTAGTTTAACTTTTATGTATTCTCGTACGATAGTAAATAATAATTCGATAATCAGTAATGATGGAGTAGATGTAAAAATATTGTTTTTCAATATTGCGGTAAGTATCTTACACTGGAATGCTGGATTTATTTTGAATCTCAGATTAGTCAGTGTCGCTCGTTTATTTTCTCGGAATAGTTTACGTTCATTAGATGGAGAACGTGTACAGTATACAACAAGACTACCCGGTACCCGACTCTTTGAGGTTCGTCGTGTAGTACTAAGTTCTGATAAATCGACTCAAAGAGGAGGGAAACTATCTACGCTTACTTTACAGCGAATTTGAACTTCGTCTTATTAAACTACCTATATTTGCAGCCGGTATTTTCTCATCGGACGTTTTAATTTAAAAATAAGACTTAGGCGATGAAGAAGGTAAAAGTGATACCTAATAAGTACACGAACACTGGCCAACAAATTTTCATCAACGTGACGCGAAATCAGCGGACACGGGTAGTTAATTCCCGCGGGTGAGATTATTACAAATAGCCTTTTGCGGTCACACTAGCCCCAGTGGTCCGTCCGGTACGTTACGAAAACTAATTCAGTTCAGTCGAGTGAACGCATCGAGAATTTTTTTACGTCTTTAAATTTGGTTAATGCGAAAATTGCGTAAAATTTCGTGCTCGTACAACATTAAACTAGCCGCCATATTCGAAAAATGCGAAACAATTACTGTCACGGACGTTGGATCCTTATTTTATTTTCCACGTTTTTACCCTTACCTACATATACGTGGAAGAAGTCTTTTACCTTACTCAAAACCTAGGATTACTTTAAATGTTTTCCCGATAGAACGAGTTCTGATTTCGTTTCTGTTGTATGGGCGGTGGGCATCGCTATTACTTTTCGTATTTATGCCAGAAAAAAGTCTATCCAACAACTTGTATATTTATCTGAAAAATCAAATGGAAACATGGTGTATAGTCGTATTCCGACATCGTGAGAATTGACTCTCTGCGTCTACCTAAATCCGTACTTCCTATTTCAAATGAAAATTTACGTTACTCAACGTGCGACAAAATGAGGCGAATCGCTTACAACAATTCTCAACAATATTTATTTTAAAATCATCGAATATCTACAACATAGAAATAAATAAAATAATTCCGCGGAATACGTTTATAAAACAAAATAAATAACAACTGATGTAAAATTAACTACACGAGTAGTCCAGTCCGAGTAAATTTGAAATTTCTCGTCGTAATTCGAGAGAAAAATCAACGGTAATAAACTGGAAATAACCAAACAAACAACAGATTGATTATATACTTAATTTTATAAAACTAATTAGTTATAGAAAATGTTCCGAGTTGTGAACCGAGTTTAGGTTTATTGCCAAGTACCTATAATAATCACTAAAAATAAGTTATATCGTACGGTAATGGTAACTCGGGTTAATCTCGTCAGTAGTGACAGCGGGCAATAAAAATTATCGATCGAATGGGACTCGAAGCCCAGCAGTTTTTTAAACCCATATCCCTATTGTAATTCTGACATCGAGAAACTGACCAAGTCTTCTTTTGAAATTACTTAAATTTTGAATCATTTTCAAGTACAGCGAATACGTATAATATATTGCCCCCCTCGCGATCGTTGCAATAGCCACAGGTACTCCGATCGAGAGTTCAATTTTCACTTTAATTCTAAAATACATATGTATAATTGCGATACAGTTAATAATTGATGCATTGTTAGCAGGGATAATGAGTTTTGTTTTGATTTTTCGGGGCTGTGGGAATCTAACGCTCAGATATTTATCAGCAGCACGTTTAGTACACGCCTCTTCTGTTTTTACATCCGAGTGTGTTCCAGAGTGAGTACGAAATAATTCGGATCGGCAATTTTCAATCTCGGAAGATCATCCCCTTCCTCTATCCGTTTTAATTTTTAAGAAGAATACAGTAGCCCGAACTGCGAGTTTTCGAATTTCTCTTTTTTTTTTCTTTTTTCTGTACGCTTTTCACAGGCGTACTTCTTACCGAATACACAAACATTGTTCGTGTTTTCGTAACATCCGAGCTTCTTTCAGAGGGTAACGTACGATAGGTAAAATAGAATACGTATACACATACCTAATAATAAATTATAAGAGCTGGCGTTGCGAAGATTTCACTTCTCAATCGTGTCTATACTAGAGGTAGGCCTTCAACGTAGGTATAACGGCGGTACCCACTTACACGAAGAAAAAAAGTCGATTCGCTCGAAACTGATTAGATAGGCTGTAAAATTTAGTTGATAAAGTAAGAGTTACACTCAAAGTAAGTTTTAAGTAACTTATACGTAAGTTAAGGTATGTATAAAAACGAGTTGATTATGTGATTCCTCTTCTTCGATGAAATCTCGTGTAACTTATCACCTTGGTAGGGGTTCTAGTTGTTCGATTCGAAATTGAGTCGCACGCGCGGGTCATCCGTTCGGTAATTATTCGTAATCGTTGTACGTACCTATTTAGACGCTAGTTAGATTGTTTTAAATATTTGCAATGACTAGGTATACTGTATAGTGTTTACGATTAGAGCTCAACAACAAGGCACGCTGTTACTCGTACAAGTAAATTAGTTAATTTTTTCGTACCTAATCTTAAGTATACGATAATTTAATAAATGCGATTCTAGCGACGCTCGTTTTTAGTTCGAACCTAAATACCTAATAATAATTATAGAATGATTTACGTAGATGTTTCGCGGTACAACCGTTAAGTATGATCGATGATTGCCAGGCTTACATACATATAGCTTTGTGCTAGCGAATATGCGTAAAACTTCCGCGGATACACTGGAGACTCCAGTTATCGACAGATTATCTGCTTAGGCTGAAACTTGGCACTGCAATGCCATCGAATACGCTATAAGTATCTCATTTTCTTTCCTCACGCGGAGTGAAAAGTCGGATGTAAGGCACGCTAAGACGAATCGACGAATTTCTGAACGATACAAAGGTTAAAATACGTATTATTAGAAAACAGAAACTTTCAGAACTTTTCGGGCCATATTGAAAGCTTGTAAATATTACGAAGAAATTTAAAGACTCGCGATCGTTTACAAAATTTCGATCGATAGGAGAAGAGAAAACGCGTTAATATTTCTCAGTCGTTGTAGGAATGTACAGATTGTACACCCTCTCCCTCCCAATTACATATTATGCCCACATCGGTACTTTTCTGGTTTCTAATAGTGGTTCTTGCGGGTACGTTTACGATGACATGTACGTATCGACTAAACAAAATCAGTATTTCAAGTACCCGCTATAGATTACAAAATATTGATAGTTATTATAAGTAAGTAGAAAAGAAGCTGCTCCTATACGAAAAGAGATTGTACTCTCAACCGTCACCGGCGACCACAAACGCGGTTCGTTCATAACTCGATTTTCCGGCGAAGGGAAGGGGGAAGAAGCCTTTGAGATCCTTAAAGTCTATAAATATATACGTACGAAGAGGCTTACTAGCGGTAAGATCTTCCTTATCTCACTAATTGTTCGTATTTATCTACTGGAGCGCGCCGAGGAGGGGGGGTTGAAGGAGACTCTCTCAAACACTTTCTTCAGTTGTAAAAATCACCCTACCTGAGGAATAGTTTGACGAATCGCGACGCTAATTGACAAAAGTGGAAGACCCAAGATCTTCGCCTTTGTTCGTTCGTTTTGAAAATTTCTATTAGTTGTAGAATCAGATATGTAACTCGCAAAAGTCGAAAAGTTATTTGTTTAAAAAATAAAAGCTACTATGGAAGTCTAGTCTCCAAATTAATGCAGAAAAGTGGGGCGAGCGGAGGTAAATATTTCGATATAATTTTGTCGAGGACATCTGTTACTAATCCGCATTCACCAGCATGCAGGGTGAGTGCGATATATTACGTAAATACGTTTTTGGAAAGATTTTGGTGTACTCTCTACAGGTTGCAATCGAAGATACGGTTTCCAAACTGCCCTTAGTCCAGAAAAATCAAAATTTGGTTTTCAGCGCCACCTAGTGGCCAATGCGAGCACTACAAAAGTAACTTCATAGAATCTCGATACCTCGTCCGATGGTCGAATTCTCGAACTACGCGCATTCAAAAAGCAGCGGTGATCTGACAGGAAGAAAGGGACCTACATGTATTACGTCCAGTGCCAAACTGCCCTTTGTCCACGACTTTCAACCACTTTTCCTTCAATAATTCTAGATAGGCTGCATTCTCATTTTTGTGCGTTTTTGGTAGTACGGTAGAGGATTCAGGCTACTCAGTTGTACCATTTACATCAGTTTTAAATGAACTCGTACAGTGTCCCACAGTTTTTATCGATTTCCCAAAAAAATAATTTTTGGACTAAGGGCAGTTTGGAAACCGTATCTTCAATTTTCATCCCTATTTAATTTAGAATTTCTCGCCCAAGTCGATGTATGGCTGGCTAATTCCGTGTTTTTTTGGAAACCGTTACTCTTGATTTGTACTAGATCACAAATAAATATATATAGTTTTTTCGAGCCGCTTCCCTACCTTGTCTTTTTGAAGCACAGGTTGGTAAGTGTAGCATTTTTAGCAGAAATTATCCTTATTCGAGAAGTTCCACAGAAAGATCTCGTAGCAACGAAACTAATCCGTTTCCCCCCCCCCCAATAAATTATCGAGGGAACGTTTCATTTTCTCTGTTGACCCCCTTTAAATTTATCGAGGCGATACCTGTTATTTCGGTTGTTCCACGTTTTTCCGATATGAAATAATTATATAAAGTTTTCAAGGGTGGTTTAGAGGTGCTGTTGGCGGATTTGAAATAGCAGCCCCTACTACATATATGAATGTCTGCAGAGTCGCTAATACTATTTTAAAAAGTTACAGATTTGGAGAAAGTATTAAGCGGCGGTTTGCGATCACATAACTGCGACCGATTTTATTAGGTAGCAGTCGAAATCAGGTTCACTATTAGCACTCGGTGCGCATTATGATGGCAGTTATCAAGCTCAGGTCACGAATGCCCGGTTAAAGCGGTCCAACTTTTCAGCCGAATCAATGTTATCGCCTACGGGCTAGCTGTACAATCGTTGATTAAATCACTGATTGAAGAAAGCCGACCATTCGATTTTTGCTGATTAGTGAGCTCGGTTAAAACGAGGTGACACATATCTCGCGGGTGATGTACAACTAGCCCTAATTCAACTATACGATGGGTATACGAATTTTTTTTTTAAATTACGCGCATTTAACCGCGATTCAAAATTAGAAACGTAGACGATAATGGAACAAATATGTCTACGAATAGTACATACATATTAACACGACGTAATTCGATATTACACGAGCATTTTACGTATTTAACAATTATAGTTGAAAAGAAAAGAAAAGAAAAAGAAAAGAAAAGAAAAGATAACACCGTTACAGGTACTGAGTGAGCAGTCGAGCTTAGAACTCGCAAACAGAAATATTTAAAAAGTTGATATGTTAGGCCACGTATAGGATTCGTTGATCACCTTTCGGCTTTCCCTCGCCCTTTTACATACGTAAGTGTTGGAGCGTATAATTTCCAGCGCTGCTGATTTACAAATACTAACATGGTACTTTTGTTTCGCTGGAGTACGCGACAGCAGTAGTTGTATTACCGCAGTTTGCATTCACGATCGCGGTAAACGTCCGTATACCCTGTACCTATACTATATAACACAATATATTATAATAATACACGTATTATAGGTATCAGATAGATAGACAGATATGTAGGTAGGTAGGTAGGTAGGTAGGTAGGTAGGAAGGTACATATTTAAACAGGTACATAGATAGGTAGGTATACGAAGGAATACCGTCGAATAAGGTTGTAAATTCTAAGTACTCGAAGTTACAGAAAATTATAACGTGTAAAAAGCGGCGAGATATTTATGTACTTAGTATTTATGTAGGAAAACTTTTTATAATGTGGTTTGACTTTGAGTAACACCGCTGCTGCTACTGCTGCTGTTGCCGGTGGTGGTGTTGGTGGTATTGGTTGTAGTTCGGCTACTGTTCTGGTTGGACGTTCGCCGAGCTTTACGTCGTTTCATCTCAGTCAAATCAATCTCGTCGTCGTTTACTTCGAGGGCCGGATTCACTCTGCCGTTACGTTCGTCATTACCAACCAGCGTGCACGCGGTGCCTCCGTACGTCGGCATGGTGGATGACGAGGCCGCCAGTGCCGTCATATGTTCGTCGTCGTGTCCGTCGTTATGCACCATTACCACGTCCTCTGGTATGTTTACTACGCAGTTGAACCAATCGTATTCGGGCCCCAACCGTCCCGTCTCGAATAACCACCTGCGAACGAATCGGAATTCGATTTAATAAAAACTTCTCGTACGTACACGTGCGGACCTGACCTTACTCGCGTCTCGAGTTTTTGGATGTAAGCTATTTATTTTATTATTATTATTATTATTATTATTATTACGTACTTAGACAGCCATGAAATGGAAACGAGTGTCGTCAGCGACAGCAGCATAGCCATAGTTCGAAAAGGAAAGCGCTGCTGGCCGTCCCAACCGGGGTAATGTATGAACGCTGGTAATCCTAGTACCACCTCTCCACCGGATATGCGGAAGAAACAAGCGACTATGTACGCCGATAAAGATCCGTACGTGTTACAGTATTTTTTGAAGTGAACTACCATAAGTAGTTGCGGAAACAGGATCACATAAACTAAATCCGAACACAAAGACCTGCACGAAACAAAATAACTATCGGTTAAAGGCTCGATGCTCGACAGTTTGGTACAGATGCCTCGCCTCGCCTCGCTAAAACGCCCGCCGTCCGCGTAAACCATAGATAGACTCGTTCGTTCTTTTTGGCAGATCAGATTCTCGTATTTTTTATTTCCGTCCACCCCGGAGCTGATGCGTTTTCCCGAAGGTCGAAAAATCAGCGGCGCATACCCGCGGACGCTAGGCTGGAGAAAGGCTCCTGAATACTCGAGAGAGAAGAGAAGCGTCCGAGATAACGAAAAATGAAAATGAGGAGGGAATAAAGGAAATCCCCAAATCTGTGTCGGCTTAATTGGGCTTGAAAATGTGTGAAAGTGCCTCTGGGGTGTCCCAAATGACCCGAAGAATACACGTCTGAAAGATTTTTAAGAATTCTGAATACGTCTAAGAGTTACGTCCGATGAAATGTTGAATAGTATTGAATTCCAAAATGTTTTGAACAGTCTCGAACAGTCGCCAGTAGTCTTTGCGATTTTTCAGCAGATCTCGAGGACCGTTCAAGTGGCGTAAAAGAGTCTCGAGTAGGTCGAAAAACAGGCGTTAGATTCCCGTTCTCGGTTCGTTTGGTGAAAACGATTGGTTCGAGTTTCGCTCCATCTGTTGTTCCATTCGTGTTTTTTGACCATCCCTACCTAAATTCGACTCCGATCTTTACGTATTTATTTCGTCCTCGAACGATTATTTTGCGTTCGAATTTTTATAGCGATTTACAAAATTGCGGGTGTCTTTCGAGAATTTCACCGCTGTTTTTGCAATATTGTCATTCGGTGGACTTGCACTGTTCTTCTTATTATTACTATTATTAATTGGCTAGTTTTACTTATGTCTAAAATAATAAATTTAAAGAATACTCGATATTTGCGGTCTTACCATAAGCCATAAATTGATGGAATCGACAGCGCCATTACCGTAGCTAGTGCTCCGAATACGAAAATAGATATTTTCATTACGTAAATTATTTCGGTCTCCGATGCCTGAAAATTAAATTCCGGTTAATGAGATAATATTTTAATGTCTGAGATGCGAACACTTTCGCATGACGGAAAAGTAAGCAATGAACAACAACACACTTGCTGCCGGATCATCAGTTTGTAAATATTTCTGGCGAACATAGAACTGGCGGATAAGACACTCGAATCGGCCGATGACATAACGGCTGCGGATACAGCCCCCAGTCCAAAGAACGATACCCAGTCGGGCGTCAGATATTGTAGAACCATGGGCAATACGTGACTAGTTTCGACGGGAGTTAGTGGATACGGTCCTTGATAATCAGTTTCGTTCCAAGCTGAAAAAATCCGAGCTTCTTACCTTTCGTAGCCTTATTAACTGACGAATAGTTCTACGTTGGAACACCCACCTCTTTCCCCATTTATATTTTGGAAAGTGGCCGAAAATATTTAAAAAACGCGAAGATTATTAAGACTGTTTCTTATTTTATTTATTTCTTTCTTCGTAAAACGTACTTACGAGTAGCTTTTGCGATTGCGCCGATGATTACAGGCGGTATGGCCATTATGAAGCACCCGAATGCGGCAACGTACGACAACATTTGAGCCTGCACCGCCGACTTACTCGACAATACTCTTTGAAAGTAGACCTGCGCGAAAAAGTAAATTACGCGACGAAATAATTAAAGCGTTTTCGCTTATCGATGAAAATATTAATTTGTACCTGCCACGGAATACCTCCGAAAATTAAAAGAAGCCCGTAGTCGATGTACGACCAAAACTCATTCGCGTTAACTGTTCCTATCCAGTCTACATCCTGATCGGACAGCGGAAGTACTTTCGGGTTCATCCAAGCAAACGGTACGCAAAGCCACTACGAACAATATTTTGTAATGACGCTTTTAATCGGAAAATTTAAACGTTGTAATCGCGTTCAACCTCTTGAAATAGGCGTGATTCACGACGTGGCGTATTCTATACTTACTAATCCTGCAAATATACAAAATAGCTGGATCACGTCCGTGTAGGCTACGCTATATAATCCGCCGAACAACGTATAAAATATGGCGACGCAGGAACTCAAAATCACGCTGGTATTTTGATCCATACCGATGATGACACTTAGAGTCGCTCCTGTCAAAGATAAAAGAACCCGCTATTAACTCTCCTACCCCAAATCACGACGTACCTACGTGCGCACGTAGTATCTGTTCTTATTCCGAGAATGACGGAGTAATGCCTTCGATATGGCCGAACTACATCTAGCACGACACGCGCTACGTTAATAGAATTGCATAGTCGGGACGCCGTAAATGCGTCGCTTCGCGATGGAACTTCATCCGCGGTCGGCGTTTCGTAGCGTGGCGTAGCGTTGCGTTGCATCGCGTTGTTCTGATCGCCGCGCTATTAATTTCATTCATTCACCGTGGCTAGGGGGACGAACTTCTGAAATTTTCGAGTCTTTTCACTTTTTGAAAACCTTCCGAATGAAAATACGTGTGTACTTCCTTTGTAATGTTTCATTTTTTGTGCGCATTTCAGCTCTACGCATCGCACATGACTTAACACGCGCCGATTCTACATTTCGTACGAAAAAGTGCGATGTATTTCTGATCCAACTCAGATTTTGGACTAAAAATCCGTATTTACCTTATAAAATTGACAGAATGAGACTACTTGGAAATCCAAATGACATATTGAAATTGAAGTTCTCTGAATTAGGTACTAGTAGCGAATATCTGATTAGAATTTCCATCTGGTTCAGATTTCGATACAGAAATTCCAAGTAACCCTTTTGAAATAGTCAAAATTGATTTTGCTTAAAAATTCGGACAAAATATCGAAATTGGGTTTTATCGGGCCGCTGGTTTTGAATACCAATCAAAATTCTGATCCGGCTCAAATTTCAGTCGCAAAATCCAAATTTTCCCCTTAAAATCGGCAAAATTGACCGAACTTGGAAAATCGAAAACTTATCGAGTTACGGAGTTTGTGGGCTGCTGATTTCAAATATCTAGTCATACTTTTAATCCCGTCCTGATTTAGCTCCCAAATCCGAATGTTATTTCCGGAAAACTAACCCGACTTCGTAGTTTCAAACAAAGGGTCTTTAGGTCACTGATGATTTCAGATACTTGGGTACTCCAGCAGACTGAAATTCTCTCCGACTGCCTCAACTTAAATACTGTAATCCTAGTTTCGCCCTTAAAGTGGACAGGTTCAACTTGACTTTGGAGTACGACTTTTCATATTGCTAACTGTAGGAATTTCATCGAATTAACTTTTCATTCGAACCAAATTCGGGGTCTCACAATAAAACATTTACGCTTGAAAAAAAGAACGATGGGATAAATTTGACATACCACAGATAATCGAGCAGAGTAACGAAATGGTAACAAAACAAGCTTTCTCGATACACCTGTTTTTAGTCGGGTCAACCGGAACAGGTCAAAATTAGCGACTAAGAAAATCCATTTTTCGATATCCCCTTCGATTTTCCAAGTCCAGCCCGGTTTGTTAATTTCGAAATTGGCTTTCAGATTTCGGGGTCGAGATATCTGTCAAATTGGAAACCTAACTGAATATTTCAAGTCAGTGACCCAAGAAGTTGTATTCCTTGTTGGCGGGAACCGTACTACAAATGGGGAACAAGTACAGAGCTCGCGCTGACTCGAGGGTTGGATTTATGTGGTCAGTAGAAGGGGGTTGAGTCATTAATACGCGATGAATTGGAGCTTCGAAATTAGTTAACTATATATCTGCTTCGTGTACGTATAAATTACGAAAATTAATTTTGACTATAATTTTGGGGCGCGAGAATGCGTGTGTTTTCAACTTTCTGAAATGCTGCTCATCGTATCGTAATATCCTTCGTAGGTAGTTATTCTTTTTTGGTTGAACGAGGTTGATCAACGCGTCAGAAAATGGGATTCTAATTTGGTGAGGTCTGGATCGAAGATATCTGAGAATGTCAAGTAGGAAGGCACGTCCTTATACGCATCGTTGGAAAGCTTGTTTCGGACAAGATACGCATTCGTGAGAAATGCTTTCTTCTTCGTCGCACACAAGCTGGAAAAACTATCCAGCTGAGCAGTGTATGTGAAGATCACTTTCGGAAATTAAACTGAAGAACTCGTTCTCACGGTAAAACGTAAATTTTTGTAACCCAAATTGGAGACGGATCGAAAAGAAGAAGATATTAGTGATCGAGAAAACTTCGGTTGCGAAAATTCTTTTCCAATTGTCTCGGCGAAGTAAAATATTCCACCCTACCTCGAATCTTTTCTAAACACATTGTGCGACGAGGAAAAGGAAAATTTCGATTTTTTTACAGATTTATATTTTGCATGATACAACATTTATTGCAATGTTATACACACATACGCGCATACTACGACGTTGCTTATTTTTAAAATTTCGAAATTTAATTGAAACGCCCCTTGAAGCTCGCTCCGTTATCGCATACGTAGGGTATTTCAGAATGTTTTTCGTTTCTTGGATGATATATTAACGCGCGTTAATCTCCTGTGTGTGGAACTCTGAAGTCTAACATGGGATTCGCGTGAGGATTTTTCAGAAATATTTCATTGTTCAAAGAAGTTCTCACTGAGGAAAATGACTTGATTACCACTGACACGTCCTATAGCTATGTATTTGAATATCCTCAACAAAAGGAAGTCATTTACTTTTAGAAAACAAGCATTTAGAACATGTACTTCATTTATTTTAAAAAATGCAAGTTTCGTTTGTGTACGATTTTTTTTTTCTTCAGAAATTCAGTTCTGTATATCAATTTGAAAAATCTTTCCCAAATTTAATCTAAAATTGAAAATTGATTTTCTTTTTTACGAAGAAGTTCCGAATTTCCCTTATTCTTAGGAAGTATTGCTCATGGTCGCCTCCGCACATGTAACACCGAATACAAGACTTATTTGTTTGCGATTGTAAAGATACCAAACTGAGTAGAATGATTGGAAAATCTTAAAACCCTTTTTGTTTCCAACCGATTCTCCTGCACACCAGAAAGAACATAGAATTGCTATTCAATAAGATTTTTACGCCCATGGATATTTAGTAGGAGCAAGACTCGGGCATGAGAAATCGCATGATAAAACGCAATGAACGAGAGTCAAGTAGCATTTTTTCTTATTATCTCGGGTATTCATCGAGCTTTCTCTTTTCTTTTTTTTTTTCTTTCTTTCATAATCGTCGTGTTTAAAAAATAAAAATGTACCACAAGTCCTATTATCATCCAAGGTTTTCTCATTCGCGATTTGATGGAATATAAATTAACCTTTTCGATGGCTTTCTTTTCTTTCTTACGTACGAATATGTTTTCAGAAAGGGAATACAATTGATGTCAACAATAGCGTTATTCTTTTTGTCTTTTTGTTTAGTAACGAACGACTTGAAACTTGTATTCTCTTATGCAATCTACAATTTTTTCATAAAGTTTTGGTGGAATGGGATTGCGACTTAAATGAAATTCTTGTTTAGTACTAAGCCGTATTGACAATTATTGACACCCGATACTCGGAGCAAATAAAACGAGGAAAAATATTTTAATAAAAATTAGAGAGCATCAAATTTTCTAATCAAAAACGTAAAAAAGTTTTGCTCGTTAGCTTCATAATTGCTGCGCAGATAAATATACTAAGGTATTATCCTGTATCATGCATTCGCGTATTATTACAGTTTATAATATGGTCTTACTAATGTTTATTTAGGAATGGCAGCTTACAATACTGTACGAGTATGTATTTTCAAACATCTGTTTCGCGAATATATCGTCTGTTTCGTTCCCCACTTGGTAGAAGCGACCGTCATCGTACATAAATGCAGCTTTCGAAAGGATCGCGATAAATTTTGAAAATGGAAATTTTCTTAACCACGTGATCACCTCGTCGTTTATTTCATTTTGAATGATAGACACGTTTCACGCCTCATCGTTAGCGACGTTTGTTATAAAATTTATTTGATTTACTTTGGAGAAACGGTCATTGCTGCTCTCGCGTCCACCCCTGTAAAAACAACAATCCACACGTGGGAGTGATGCTTCAGATTGTTGTTCGACCGTTAGGTATTGTCCGAAAAAAGAAGAAGAAAAAAAAAAACTCGCCCAAAAATACTTTAGTATATTAGTTGACTTAGGTCTTGGTGACAGGTAATGAAAAGAATATACATATTAATGTTTTCAAAGCGTTTTCAGGGCAATGCTGATAACTCGTAAAGCAACCTAACATTACGTATCCTACCTATATAGGTACGTATACATAGATGATATTTCAAAAACTTGGTCACTACGTAAATATGTGTGCATTCATAGTTCGCAAAATGTTTCGACGCTATGAATTCTACGATAGTTAAATTTTAGTTCCATAGGCACCGGGTAATAAAAATTATTGGGAGAGGGCAAATTTTGGCGACGAAAATTGTTATAGAGTTTTTGGGCATTTTTCTTTAAACCTAAATTAATTTATAGAAATTATTCTTTTGGGAGGGGGAATAGCCCCAACCCAATATTTTTATCGATAAAGGGTAAAATGTGTCGTGCCCCATGTTTCGGTGCTTATGCTTAATTCATTACAATTTAATACGGTAAAATAATGAAGCTTACCTAAAGCCGCAAGTATTCCAGCTGCCCAAAATACTTCCCCGCAGAGAGCTGGAAGAAACAGTAAACCGCCCATTCGCTCTCCAAATGAGTCTTGTAGAGGATCGATCATAGTCACATAGCCTTGTCGCCTCATCGGGTTAGCGAAAAAAATACCACCTTAAAAGAAAATGTCAATTTTTTATTACAATTCTTCTTTGTTTCACAACTGAATGTGTCTAAAAGAAGGGCATTATGTTATATTTGAACAAAATTAATTTTTTATTTTGCAGAAATTGGATTAAGTTACGTAGTGTAGAAAGTCTTGGTAAGATTTTAACATCCAGAAAATCATTCCATAGAACAGGAGTTTCACGCAGACACTAAAGATGGTCGGCGTTGCCAATATATAAAAACGGCGCATATGACAAAAAAAAAAAAAAAAAAAAAAAGACTAAAAGGACATTTGTTACGTTTGTGATTGTGTCGGGACAACAAGTAACACTCATGTTGTTTTTGTTTTCTCCTGTGAAATATAAAAATGTAATACTCGTATAATTCCATATTTTAGACCCACATTCGATGTAGTGACGAAATATTTCTCCATACCACGACGTTGTTCTTGATTTCAGGTGAATGAGTGGTAAACGTAATCGAAAAATGAGAAAATAGATACGTATTATGGAACTAAAAATATGAAGAGAAAACAGATACGTGATGTGGAAACAGAAATATAACATCTACCCTTCACATAGTACGGCTGTTCTAGCATTATCGGTTCAGACGTTTCGAAGGAGGAGGACTTGTGGATCGAGGGAAGACGCCTCTCTGTTCAAAAAGTTTCCAGAGTTGGAAAATTTAGCAAAATTAATCGCGAGTTAGGAAAATCAAATCGGCAGTTGACAAATCTTCAAAAGCAACAATCTCTTTATTTTTCTCGCGTGTTAGTTTAAAAACTGTTTGTCAGTCGGCAAAATTGAGTTTTCTTCTCCTTACTTCCCTCCTCCTCGTCCCCTCCTTACCCGACAAAAAAGACGGTCCGATACGTTTCTTGTTATCGATTAACGTCGAGACTCAATATATTTGATCTACGACCTTATCCTCTATACGCAAATATACTTTCCAATCGAAGATTTGTCGTGTGAATAACGATTACTTACCGAAAACTAAGCTCAATGCGTAGCCGAAAGGAGCCTGGCACCATATTAAGCCGGATGTGTAAATCGCTTCTGCTGTACCATTAATGTATCCCCCTCCAACCCACGTAGCTGAAACAGTGATGTAAAGGTCATTATCTCCAGTTAAACTAATATTCACAAGCGTGGCTGTCCTCTCGATTCAAAGATAACATGTTGGATTCGGTCACTGGCGTGAAAATCTTACTTTACTGATATAAAACGAATACAAAATGATCGTTGGAGTCTATAACCAATAGTGCATCGTTCGAAACATTTTCTTTCTTTCACGACCTCTCTTCGTGGGATATCACGCTCTGATATAATTACTAATGTCCGTCTACAAATACGAGTATGATGTAAGTGTATCAGTACCAGGTTGAGATCTCATTGGGTTTCTTTTAACCTGTATCTCAAGGAAGTCAAAAAATAGCCAACCCCATTCGAGAAGAAGCGCTGAGATCCCGAATCTAACGTAAGAGTCAAGTTCCTATACTCGTATACTCGTGAATGTTTGCTCACCTCTGTGATTAACATAGTCGAGCCAACAAGAAGCCACTGGGCAAAGATTTCGTGCCTGTCGTTAATTTGCTGAAAATTCAAATGTTTCTGCGATAAGCATTTTGTAAAAGCAGATCGGTGAATTTGGAATAGAGTGAAAAATTCTTTTGGCGGCTCTGCTCGACTACTTTTCTTTACAAGGGTAGAAAACACCTGGATGTTTAGCAGCTCACAAACCCTTTACCAACTCTTTTTTTCACCCTCATATCTCGGCTCGTTAATGGCTATGATTCGAAAATTTTTACTATTTATCGAGTTCGTACCTGTCAGTGTACCATGTACCTATCTTATTTGTTTATCTGTCTTGGAGGCTGGATAACTGTCTACCTGTTTGACTGAGTATTGAGCAAGCTGATAGTGCCCTATCGGAAAGAAAGAGAGTCGAGAATCGAGATCCAAAATCCAGATGCTAAAATGTTTAAGTACTCGCGGTTTTCATAGTTTTATGGCTAGTACAGCTTTTTTTTTGTCTCTGCGCTAGATAAATTCTGAGCTAAAAACTAAGATCTAGACCACAAGAAATACGATTTCGGCTTTTAAATCTTGTTTTGCATCGGACGACCGTGTGTAAAACGTTGTAACTTGTAAAAAAGTAAATTTCACCAAAAATTTATCAGCGATAAAATCAATTTTGAAAAAAAAAAAACTGGAGTTCCTTTCACATTATGGCCGTCAGTAACTATCTAATCTCTCTATTTGACTGGAGGTATGTCTCTGTTTCTTCTTTATTTTTTTGTACGTTATTGTGGATTGATTATCTCTTTGTTTCATCTCAGGTCACGGAATCGGAGTAGGTATTGTTTTCGCTATTTTTCGTATTCCTGATAGGAAACCTTTCTAGCCTATATTCTGCGGGGAAGAAGAGGAATAATTGTTCTTTTCTTCTTATTATCTTTCTTTATTCCCCTCCCCCCCGTTTTTTCAAGTCTGTATAGTTTGTAAAGATGTATGCGATCATGAGCAATGAATCTGTCTAATGTAACGAAATTGTTGGGCTCAGTGGCGGATACAAGTGGTGGGGGGGGAGGGTTGGAAGTCAGAACCCCCCCCCCCTCGAAATATCTAAATCTGTCCATAGTGACCTGGAGCTATTATGTTGCGTATATAACATTTTTCATTCGGACCCCCTGAAATTATTTTCTGTATTCGCTACTGGTTGGGTACGCGCAGCTTTGTCGGAAAATACAAGCCAATAGGCTGTTTACGCGTCTTAACGTATAAACGCTGCAATAGATATTATAGCTCACCCTCTGCCTACTCATGATCAACCGATCAACAATTTTTGTTTTAAGGGTCAAGTGGCGTTGCGCTATTCCAACGGCTAACCCCGAGTGGACAAATAAAACCAGCCTGAGTGAAATTATTTTTGAGGATTTGAGGAACTGTAAATTTTCCAATTGTTTAATTCGACGATCGGGTTGAAATGGTGCATTACCAGAGAAAGGATTGCAAATTGTAACCATTGTTACAGCGTTGAGGTTCGATTCCGAATTCGTTTAATAACAGTGGGAACTAAGTTATTTAATAAAGGGAAAAGGGATGTTCAAAATTACCTATAGTTAAATGCTTACCCCTTTTCGAGACGAGTGATTTACGACATGAATTCACTTTTAAATGAATTTGCGGGATGTTTTCGAAATAAAGTAATCACGCTTAAGTCCAATGTTTATAAATGGAATTCAATTTCGATTTAGCCGGGATTGAGTATTCGGACAAAATTTGAATCATAAAGGAAGTTGTCGATTTTGACTCCGTGGGTTGGTTAGTTTCGGAAAATTTGCACTACGTTATGGTGAAGAATGTGTAGTGGACGGTCATAACGAGATTTTTGTTTCTTAAAACGTCAGACTTATTTTGGATCTTTTCTTCGCTTCATGCACAGATCATTCGTAAGGGCTTCGAGAAATATTTTCGATACGAATAAAAAGCGTTCTACACCGTACTACGTATTAATCTATCTGGTGCGTGTGCAAGTCTACATATGAGCCGTAGCTCGAGTGTGATCATTTTTCGCATCGATGATAGCCGTCTTTACCCGTCATGGTGAAGATGCCGACAAACAGTCCGATGTTCCTTCCAGCCAGCATGACTTCTTCTTCCGAATCGTTTCCCTCTTCTTTTTTCCTTCCGGCCCATATTCCGACAACCAGAATTAGAAGGTAGAATAGGATTATAGACACGATCCCGGCGATGTTCAACATCTAAGATTATACGTGAACATTTGTCGTGCAATTATCAGTAAGTACATATTTATGTAGTTATACGAGTACGTAATCCGACGTAGGTAACGATTAATTATACGGCTCTATGTACGACTTTGAATGCACACGAATCCGACGAGGATCCCGAATGCCATCGTTTCCAATTTGCCAAGACCCGAAGACAAATTACACGACTGAGGCTCGTTATCGAGGCGGCGAAGATATCGAATTAAAAATATGAGAAAATAATTTCAAGTGACGAGATAAGTAAACGAAAATGTTCGAGCAAAACTCTCTGTCGCACAAATACGAATTCCTACGTAAGTCGAGGACAACTTATTGATTTCTACGCCGGTACTCGCTCTTTTTAGGTTCGCTATAATTTTGATTCGTTTATTCTGTTTACGAGTATACGAGTGTGCGATGTCTAACGTGCCGTGCGAATGCGTACAGCTAAACAGTTTTCCATTCGTACGCGATAACGAGCTTTAATTTCGATTAAAAAAAAAATTACACGCCGACGGAAACGAGTATTTTCCGAATCGACGTCGATCACTCCTTATCGCTCTAACGTAGGACGTTGGTTAATTAGCGAGTAATAACAATACGTAGGTGTACTCGTCCAGAGTAATTCGATTGTCGCCTAGAGGAAATACTTCACGAAGTGGTTGCCCCAGGGTAGGATCTTTTTTCATACGAACGGGGCTTGTACGCGACAAGGGCGTTACCCCAGTGTTCGGTCAGAGGAAAAAAAATTTTCAAATTTCTTTTTTTTTAAGAGGGCGGGAGGCGGGTGGAGAGATAAACGCGTTAGCTCGATGAAGTATTTCTCCTCCAATCAAAAGGTGAAATCAAAAATGACTCGTAAATCCATTCGAAAAAAAAACATTTTTCATTTTTCGTTTTTCGATTCTTCGAGATTCTTGAGGAATCTGATGCGACCCCGTTGTGGGAGTCGACCGCCATTTTGTCGAACCTGTTCTGAAGAACATACCGAATTCACGTTCGACTCGAGTATTGTTGAGAGGATTTCTAGTTTTGAAAGCGAATTTCCTACCTTGATTTTCGTGCGTTTCAATTCTGGTTGCTGGTCAGCCTCGCGTTCAACGCGTCAGCAGTTGTCGCGTCTTCATATTCGTCGACGAGGGATATGAAGAGCAGGGATCCATCGCAGATCCGTTAAAAGGTGCGGGAAGAGAAAAAAAAAAGGAAGATAGGAGGAAGAAGAAGCGAATCACCACCACCGCCTGCGAACACGTTACATATTGCCATCAACTAAACGTCATCAGCTTATTTTTTGAACCAGCGACGTGAACGGCTTGTAACAACGAGAAAACGAAATATTTTAGCAAAGTATCGCCTAAACATTCGGTTCGAACCAGGCCTACAATTAACTATACATTTTTAAGAGTTCGATTTCGAAAACCCAAGGGAAGGCGCCCCCGCAAAGCAAACCTAGACTGAATATTTCGTTCGTATATTCGAATTTGTTTTCACAATTTTCGTGGTGGCTTGGAAGCATCGAGACGAATCAATTTATAGCGATTATATATAAATATTAAGGGGGAAAAAAAAATTACCTATACGTAAATCATGTACACATAATGACGAGAAGGTCGTAATATCGTGAAGTACGAATGCGATTGAAAAATAAATTTCGTTGAACTAACCTTGATGCAGGTCTGTAGCTAGAATCGGAGACCAGTTATCGCACGCAACTGGATATTTTTGAATTCGTCCGCGACGCGAGGAAATGGGAAGGAAAGTTGAAAGTTATTCCCCTATCGCTCTTCTCTCGCTTTGCTCAACGGTCGCGCCGCGCCACTAGCGAACAATTTTCTTTTCGGTTGTTCGAAATTTGATAATTACTTTTACTTTTGCTTCTAGCCGAAACGACGTTTATTTTTTTTACGATTTTTTTATTTTTTTACGACGTACTATCTTTATCGACCCATCAGTCAAATATACGAAAGTTCACTAGTGACTACATAGGTGTGTGTATTAGTTGTGCACATGTATATACCTGGGTTCTGTAACGCTAGCTGTGCGTAAATGAGAGACCAACTACCGTCATGTACTGTAGTACTCTGTATCATGTTTCGTCTCTCTAACTTCAGCTTCGGAACAATAACAAAATTTGTACTACAAGTTGAACAAGACACGTACGTAGAAACGTACTGAAACTTTGCCAATCATCGTGACTTAGAATACATTCGTGTTTAAAGTGTAAGTGAAATGTAATAACTTTAAAATAAAGGTACCTGTCCCATCTAAGTAACGCATATATTTTCCAAATCGTTTTCGGCTGTTAGCCCATATCTTCAGTGTCTCGTATATAAACATTTTGCGAAATATACGTTCATCCGAAAGAAGTCTGACCCGTTAACCCCAGTTTAGTCACTTTAAGTGGTAAAGATTACCGTAGAAATGACATTTTTTATTGCGTGCAGTTCTAATCAGGACTTGAGAACCACACAGGTGTTGATAATGACTTTGAGTAGAAAGAAGCGGTAAAGGAATTCTACTCGTAATCAAATCATCATCGGGGGGGGGGGCGAAGCCACATAACACTCGCTCTTCTCGAGTCAGGTCTTCTCGAAAATTCGCACTTCGCTCGTGTTAGAAAGCATCGATTTTCTGGCAGACTCAGTTTCTTCAGGAGAGGTACGTGGTATTACGAGCAGGTACATGTATGTAAGGAAACGAGAAAAATACCTTATTGACAATAAGCTGACAAATCATACAAAGAGCATGAAAAGAGATAGAAACTTATTAGTTAACACTGAAAAGAGAAAAATATTGGGAGTTTAGGCTAGCGTAGTAATCCCGCGGATACACCCTTGCTCAGGAGAACCGGGTCCCCATACTATAGACACCGGGACACTGCGGCATAAAAGGGAACATGATCGCTGGCAAGCTAGCGAAGGAGGGCATAAAAAAGGAACTGGCAACACCCAGGCCTTGTCTTCCTGTAGCATACAGCGTCATAAAATCCAAAGTAAAGGCTTGGATAAGTATGCAGACGGAAATGCACTGGCGGTTGGCCAGTGATATGAACGTCAGCAAAACACTGATAGGGGACACCCTTAGTAAGTATACCAAGTTCCTATTAGGGCTTGACAGGAAACATGCAAGGCTCTTGGTCGGACTACTAACTGATGATGGGACCACAAAACACATGTGGTATAAAATAGGAGTGGTAAGAAGCGGCTCCTGTTGGTACTGTGGAGAAGAGGAAGAAACATCGATCCATATCATATGTCAATGCCCAGCAATAGCCGGGACAAGACGCGAAGCATTGGGGCTAGATTATCCAGCACCCAGCGAAGTCAAAGGGATAGAGCTCAGTAAAATCCTCACTTTGGCTATAAAAGTGAGGCTACTGAGCTTATCCTTAACAGAAACTTGAGGAATAGTGCAATGGACTAGCACTCGGCGTATACGGCGCCACCTCACACACAAATGAGAATGAGTAATCCCGCGGAGGAGTAAATTACGAACTCTTAATACAACTTATTCTGTCGGCTGGAGCTAAGTTTGAAATTGGAATTCCATCGATGAACACTGAGATGATGACCATTAATGGAGCCATCGAGAGAAACTGAAGGTCACTTTAGTATTCGTCAATAAAATTTGCAAGTTGTAACTTTAAACTAATTTCATGTTGGGAAAATTTTATGCCCACTTAATTTTCTCATAAAAGACAATGAAATAATATGATTTGATAGTTTATATTTGTAACACCCTCTGACAGCACGAGACCAATTACCCGCAGGGAGGGAGATTGAAGGAGATTCGAATTAAGAAATATTAATATATAAATTTAAAAAATGCGGGAAATTGCGTAATGATAAAAGTGAAAATAACAATAATCAAATTAATTTCAATAACTTTAAACCGAAGAAAAGAAACGAAACGAAACAAAACAAAACAACACTTAGTAGAGAATTTTGATCAAAAATTTTCTACTTCTATTCCACCCTACTATTTAGATTGCATTATGTTACGATAAAGTTCATTCAAATCCTTGTAAAATCCATTCAGACTTCTTCGGGACTCATTGAAAGGCCCTTTCGGACTCGAGTGAACTTCATACAAACTCTTTTGTTAGGACTAGGAACACAATCAAGGAAGACTCGTTATGCCTCATCAGAGGATTAGATTTTTTCCACGCACGAACATTTCGCAAAACATTTTTAATTCGCTCCCTCTATCTACTACTATCCTGGAAATCTGCCTAGTGAATTGCCCACAAGTTTGTCTGAACTTCTCCGGAAGTACTGGATTATCCATAAACCGTATTATACTTGTAAAGCAGTGGAATGTTTTTCTTCAACGCAAAATTAAGAAGAATCCGGGCTGGTAGTTTATCAACGAAAAGTTAATTCTATTCTTTTCTAGTTTTAAATTCCTTAGGCAAATACAAGATTTTGATAGACCAACGAGCGCCTACAAAGTTTTATTCATCCCAAGATTTGTTTTGAGGGATACGAGTTTTAAATTCACCCAGTTGAAGTACTACCGCGCATTTTATAGAAATATTAGATGAAATGTATCTCCTTAGGTTTTGGATGAAATCTCTAATCTTGTCGATTCTTATTGATATTTGTACGTAGAAAGATTACCTACGTACTGTACTGAAAACATGGACGTTTTATTGGATAGAGCACCATGTTGATTTCCTACGCGCAAATAAGTATCAACAACATTTTTGTTAAAAAAACAAAGGTTTTCTGTGTAGTGCAGAATAATGCGAGTCGTATGTTTGAATCACACTAGCGCTCTCTGTTAGGTCGTCACCATTGACAGTGTGGAGAAACTTCACAATTAAACGCGAAGATATCGCTTCTGTTCTGCCCCGTCAACGGCACTATTTTTACGCCTTCAATTCGTAAACACTCTACTTGTAAAACACCTCGTCCGAATAATAAAAAATATCATTGCTCGTGCCAACTTCAACTTCGCTGTAAGTGCACATTAATTTACATACATAATATGTATTTATGTAGTTCGTTCCAATTCCTTTTTATTTCTTAATATTACGATCACCTCAATCGATAAGGTACTCGTAATTTCGTGACAGAATCGAAGTAACAGCGACATTATTCAACTCTCGTGAAAGAATACGAAATTCAGATCTGACGAAGAAAAATAACTAACAAGAAACTTTTTATACCTGCCTATTATTAAGATTTCGCGATTTACAACTAACCTTTAACACGCGACATTCTCACGTTCATTTAAATCGAATGAATATTGCTACTGGCCGCTGTCTTACATACGAGTATAACCGACGTAATTCTTGTAGGTATATGCACCTCCTTTGTAAGAAATGAAATTTAGAATCCTAACCAATTGAATCTATATTTATTCGAGGCGGGGGAACTGAACACGCGAGAATTGAACCTCAAAATTCAACCGAGAAAGTTTCACAGACTTCAGCGGTGGATAAATGAGGCGAATCTGAAAAACTTGAGAACTTTATCTATTTCTTTTTATGGTCGACTGAAAATTTGATGGTTGACAAGCCCCTCTCCCTTGGAAAGGCACTTCGGTATCTCCCCTCGTAGTCTTTCCAAATAAGTATCACTGTGTATTAAGAAGCTGCCCCTCCCTCACTCGGCGAAGCAACAAGTAACATGTCTATAAAAATCTGAGAAATTGTTATGGTCACTCTGTTAACCCACGATTCGATCAGGTAGGAAGACAGATAGCCGGCATTTACATCATTTAGTCAGCAAATTGGACAGATAGACTAACAGATAACCAGAGAGATGAACAGACAGTCGGTTAATGAGACATAATAAAAGGAAGGTAGACCAACAAGCAAGCTCGTCGTCGGGCAGACAGATAGATAGACAGCTAGCTAAGTACTCATACTCTCTTCGTAGAGGAAAAATTGAATCAAAAGTAAAAATATGTGATCTGGAAGCCACGATTTCCTCGAATCAAAATACAACTGTATTTAAAATTTGATATGTTTCAGTATTACCTATCCCAGAGAATCTGGATTCGTGACTCGTGAGTAGTTTGATCATTTTCATAATTACAATTTCTCATATTCTTTTCATCATCTTCATTATTCCCATATTTTCCGTCATTTCTGATATAACGCTAGGGACCTCACCTTCTTGCCGCTACGAAATTCAAAATCCTGCCAGAATCTGAAATACTCAACCTGCCAGCTATTTAGTAAGCTCTACTCTTCTGTGTTTCTCCTACCCCTTTTTTGTCCTGAAAACTTGGTCTTCCACCGTCATAACCATCCTTGTTGCGTTGCTGCAAAATTAGCTAGCAAAAATAGCTTACAAAATAAGGAGAAAAGCGAGTTTTGGATAGAAAATTGGAAAATAAATAAGATCCGCACTTTTGATCATCAGAGAATTTCTACTGGTTTGATTTGTTCTCGGTGTAACAAAATTCGAAATAATTGATTTATTTACAGAATAGGCGATATTGTCGTTGGCCCTGAACGTATGACGAGGGCACGAGGGCCTATGCGCTCTCTACCATTATATCCGAGAGAAAAAACATGGTTCTTCTTTTTCTCAGTTAATTGTGATTATTTGTTTCAATGTTTTTTGTTTGATTTGTTCATTTTATTGATTTCTGTTTTGTTTTTATTTGTACGTGTTTTTATTCTTATATTTTTAAGTTGCCCGCTCGTGCTTTCCTGGGCTCTCGCGTAGCCTGTTGCGGGAGAAAAGAGAGTAATTTCCGCGAAGTAAAGTAGAATAATATCTTGTAGCTAAATCGGAAGGGAACGAGGCCAACGCTTACTGTGTCGACAAAATAGCAGATTTTGGTCACAGTTCGGGTTAACGATAATATTTCGCCGTAATAATTACTGCGGAGGCTCTCGTGTGATTTTATTTAAGCGCAGGAAAACGCAAGGATCCCTCCTCAGAGTTGGAGGTTCGAACTTGGCCGGTTTGTCGACAATTATTATTTGCCCCCTAAAATGATTTTCTCGATGTTTGATGAAATGCATCGCGCGTATCAGTTTTCTCGCAATTTACCAACGTCAAGAGTAGCTACAATCTTTAGGAGCACTGATAATAAGGGTTCGAGTTTCACAAAATTCTATGTACGAGCAATCCTACTTTGTAAAAAATGTACCGATACTAAATATAATGAGCTACTGCATCTGTCTGGTACTTGGAGTTAGAACACAATCTCGGGACCCGCGGAACCTGACAGAAATGAATCTATCAGAGTTTCGAAAAATCGAACTTTGCCCTTTTCCGCGGCAGTAGCACCGTGTATGCACTCGACGTACACACGAGTGCTCCTACTCGATTTGCTCTCACCCACGTAAGACGATACTTACCTATTTGTTATTGGAAATTTCGAAAAATATATCCGAGTGCGAAATGGAAATTTAATTGCGGGCGGGCCACTTCGTAATTCTAGTTTACGGTAGCGTAGGTATATATATATATGTACATATATATACTTATTATTTAAAATAAATACTCGAATTAAAAAAATTTGACGAGATGTTAGGGTCACACGTTGAATGAATGTGTACTGTGTGTATAAGTGTGTCTATCGATCCCCACCAACGGTCGCGGTTATTTTCGTTTCTCTCGACGAACAACGAACAAATCGTTGCTAAGTTACTTCTACACATTCTAAGTTCAGCAGTGGAAAACGGATGGTGGCTGTGATAGTGATGCGTTCGTTTCGAGGCAGTTAAGAGCTTTTAAATGTGGTTTAAGTAAATGACGAGAGAGTATTCGCGAATAGAAAGAAAAAAACAAAACGAAAGAAGAAATAATTTATTAAATGGATAGACGAAGTGAACGAATGTGTTGTAGGGTGTCGAATCTGTAGCGTATTTGAAAGTTGCCAACCCGTTAAACATAGGTATTCGGTAAAATTGGCGCGTTTGATTTGACAAGCTGCAAGGATGAAGCCGACGACGGCGACGGCGACAACGGAGCGATCGCACGATGCGACGCGACTCGACGATTGATTACATAATCGAGTGGACGGAGCCGAGTCAAGATGCCTGAGAAAATCGCCGAATGTTTGGTCGTGCTGAAGGATCACTTTGAGGAGCCGGATCCGACCCAGAACGAATGTCTGATAGTTCGTCGGTGGTGGTTCTTTCTGCTGTCCAGCATTTTCACCTTCCTGGTTGGTCTGCTCATCGTACTGCTGTGGCGGGTGTTTTCATTCTTGTGCTGCCGCAAAGAGCCAGAATTCTGTCAACACGATCCCAAACAGAAAGAACCCAAAAACTCTCGACAAAATAAACAAGAATTCGAGGGAACTTTTATGACCGAAGCGAAGGATTGGGCAGGAGAACTGATTTCAGGTCAAACTACGACGGGTAGAATTCTGGTGAGTGTATTAACGGTCACTCTCTGCCTACAAAGTACGAGTAAAACGTTGTACTATTTTCAGCCTACTTTCACGTTATTTATTTTTCTCGTTTTAAATGTATAGAGTTTACAAGTTAGTGCGAACACATCGTTTAGTGAAAATAAGAAAATTTAAAAAAAAAAACAAAAAAAAAACAACGAATAATCGACGCTGGCTGCCAGTATTTAAATAATCGATTATAGAACGTCGAGGATGACGTAACTGCGCGGTGTCGTCTTATTTCAAAAGTCAAATTATATCGTTGGAAGATTTACAAATTAATGATTACTGATCCGAGGGTGAACCTCCGTTATCGGATGAGTAAACCTACGAGTTCGATCGTTAGGATACACCTCAGGAGATGCAGTTGCCAGTTCGATGCTTCAGGCGCTCAATCAGCTGTATAGCAAACACGGCTGCGGCGCAGCGCCGAATGTAGGCCATCGGGAAATTACGAGTATAGCGATTATCGCGTAAAATTTCGCGATCTGTCTTCATTAGGACAAGTGTCGCTCGATTATCGAGTGCGACGCCGGTGGTCGACACCGTGCACATTGCGACCAGATCATTTCAAATGTAGCCTACGTGGTCGCAATTTTCAGTTTCTTCCGTCATAATATAGCCTCTCAACGACATCATGGAACAAAAGAAAAGAGAAAAGAACAGAATGAAAAATAAAAAAATACGTTAATTTCGGACCGATTGAAACTTGGCAACTCGTTTTCTTTTATCGTTTTTACTATCGCCCCTCATGCCACCCACTCAACCCTCGAGAGGAAGTTGTCTTTATTATACGGAGAAATAGGCAAAATGTATTCGTTTGAAATAAAGCGCTTTGTGTCAAATATATTCGAACACTGTCTTAAAAAATATGAAATAACGCGAATCATCTGCGAGAAAAGCAAAATAAATTTTGTTCGTCGGTTGCTCCGTGATAAAAAATGAAATTAAGTACATATTTCCAATTTGAGTTTGACTCGATCTCGCGTAGTTGAAAAATTAATTTTAGAACTCGTACCTATATCTTCGTTTCGAGATGCTAGCAATTTGAAGAAATTACTTCTTTCACAAATTTATGGTACCTGGTACTTCCATTTTTATTCGAAGGTTTTTCATAATTTCAACGTTCGTTGGTATTTCCCGAAGAAAAACACCGAATTGTGTTCAGAAATTGTTGTAGCGCCTCTCTCAAATTAAGATCATTGGTCGATGCGTGAATCAGGAAAATTGAATAGTAGGACTTGTAGTTGTAAACCCCACCTGTGTATGAGATTTTGTTCTGCCTACCCCTAATTTTCTATAAACTGACGGCTTCCATTTGATAGGGTATCTCACCCGATTTGGCTGCTGTGGTGCTGAAAAACTAAACAGACTTAGAACTCTATAACTGCTGCACCTCAAACCACATAATATAAATGAGATAAAATATAGGTAATTTATAATATAGGTAATACGAGTGTGATTTTATTTTTCAGGTTGTGCTCGTGTTCATTTTGAGTATCACATCGTTGATTATTTATTTCATCGATGCTTCGAGGTTGGGAAAATTCACGTTTTTCGTAGGATTTATAAACCAGAAATACTAGATACCTAAGGACGATATGGTAATGATAATGAAGTAACAAATTGTCCTCTATTTACTTTGCAGTGAAGAAGTTGAACGCTGCCAAACTTGGAGTGAAAATTTTACACAACAAATCGATTTAGCATTTAATATTTTTTTTATGGTATACTACTTCATTCGAGTGAGTATATTAGACATTGAAAACGCATTCTCAGAAAATATAAATGAAATTTCGTAGTTGCACCGTGCTTATTTCTTTAGTGTATAATCTAATTCGTGTTTACTCTGCGGACGTAAACGAGGGAAATAGAAATAAATTTTAACAGTAATTTGGTAAAATTGTTGCAGTTTATAGCAGCAAGTGATAAACTATGGTTCATGTTAGAAATGTATTCGTTCGTAGATTATTTTACTATTCCTCCTTCTTTTGTATCAATCTATTTGGGAAGAACTTGGATAGGTGAGTCGTCTCCTTCATTTCAGTAGACAGTTACCAGTACCTATATTACTTGGCTAAAAAAAGTGACATCGAATTAGTGAGACGTAAATACAATTCGTGATACGCGGTAGAAAAAAAAGTATCCATTTTCACTTGTGCATTTTCAAAAAGATCGCTTTTTCGGGTGCAACCCCATCGGTGGTTGTTTTACTAGGTACTGATTTACCAGCCAAGCCCAATTTTACATAGGTACCCTCTCGAAGTACTTTTACGCCTATTGTTTTCATAAGTCGTTCAAGAAGGACCACTTGTTACTGTAGTTTCTGAATTTCCATTTGTTGATCGGGAAAGGTCTAGTGGTTTGATTCCTGTTATTATTTAATACGAGTCACAGTTCACCAGTCAAATATCCAAATTTATTAGAATGTCGCACAGTTTTTGTATTTACCAACTAAGTTTACATTGTTCCGTTTTTTATTATCAGAATGTTTCCTGTTCAGAAACTTGTCATCTCCAATATTTTTGTGATCCTTCGCGTTACTTTTTTCTACTCATTTTAAACTTTTTTGCTATTTCTCCGATGTTACGTCATGTTGTATGTAGTATTGACCTGTTAACATTCTTATTTGTGACTTCACGTAATTTACCTATTACGATTAGGTACCAATTCCCATGTTAAAAGTAAAAATAGGTACTTTTCTGGTAAAACGTGCTACGAATAGGTATTACGAATTAACTTTGTTGGTTGCTTTTCAAACGCGAGACTTGCTTTTTATGACATTCGAAGACGTTTCTTTTCGACCAAAAGCAGCCGTCAGTAGTTTTTTCCTTCGATGTCGTATCTTATATCTTGATCTCTTTGTTGAATTTTTAGGACTGAGATTCTTGAGAGCCTTAAGATTGATGACCGTACCCGATATTTTACAATATTTAAATATTTTGAAAACTTCCAGTTCCATAAGACTGGCGCAACTCGTTTCTATTTTTATATCTGTGTGGTTAACCGCTGCCGGAATAATCCACTTGGTGAGTTTTTCATTTGTTCTTCGAGAATTAAAGGCTATCACACATCGCTGTCCACTTATACGAATCATTTATTACAATTTCAGCTGGAAAATTCTGGCGATCCTTTCGAGTTTAAGAATCCGCAACAACTGTCATATTGGACGTGCGTTTATTTTCTAATAGTTACCATGTCTACCGTCGGATACGGAGACGTGTATTGTCAAACCATTTTGGGACGTACATTCCTTGTTTTCTTCTTGCTCGTTGGATTGGTAAGTTGGACACACATACGTGCTCGTGTTTCATGTTCCGAATGCGGCGTACGAGGGGCTGCTTAAATTTACCTGATCCACTTCATTCGCCTTTTAAGATGAGGCCAGCACACGGGAGTTTCGTATAGAAATTCAAAAATAAAACTCGATTCCGGGTACAATAACTAATGAGATTTCAGTAAAAGAACTCTCTCTTTATGGATCTTTTGGTGATTTGATTTTTATAAATAGAGTTTTGAAGATGTTATTTTTTTTAAATGATATTGCCTGTATACTCTTCTCGGTGAATGTTAGTTCGATTCATTTTCTACATCAGTGACCCATATGTTCGCACAACTGTCCTGCTAATTTTCTGAATTCGGAGATGGGTATTTAGAAAATGTAGCGGACCTCCTTCAGTTTGAACAAAGTCGGAAAAGTTATTGGCAGAACAGGAGAAACGTAGACGATTTTTGTTTGTTTTTCCTGACTTTCAAAATTTCCATCATATGCACAGCGACAAAATCGAATTCTCTTGTTGGACAACTTTCCGAACACTTTTATTTATCAAATAGGAAGAATCAATCAGGTCGTTCTCGATTCGATTGAGAAAGGGGAGGGTATAAAATTTCTCAATATGTTTTGAGAAAATAAAGTGAAATGACACGAGTTTTCCATTTTCATCTGCATGTTTGCATTTTATTTTATTTTATTTTTTTCGGTTTACCATTTTCAACATTAAAAAATTTTTTTTATTAGATTCTAATAAATTTGAATTTTTTTGCTTACTCGCTGTGGTACCCATTTTCCAAAAATCGATTTATGGTCTGTGTACAATATTTATGGGGTAAATTTTTGACTCTAAAATTCGAAGTTAGTATTAGTCTGAATGGAACCTTATTTTCTGTGTGGACGAAATATTTTTTGAACTTGAAAGCAGTGATTGTAAGTAAATCAGAAAACATTTTCAAAAATAAAATTCTGCGTAATTACTCTAAAATTCTTGTTTAGTGCATACCTTATTATTTTCCGGAGGGTTGGTGAGATAGCGTGTAAATACCTGCTTTCTAGATTTTGATCAATGAAATTCCGCTGATTCAAATTCAGAGTAGAGATTGAAAGCAGGAAAGAGGACAAAATTTGCTTTAAAAATAAAATTTATCGGGCTGAAAACCAATTTATTATTTCATAATTGAGTACCAGAATGCAAGATGACGTGTATGCAAAAAAGGAGTATTATAAAGAGCGAGTTTAAGATTTTCTTTCGGTGCACTGTAAAATGAGACATTTCAATGCATACGCAGAAGCAGTTGGATGTTAATTTCAATCTCTATTAAAAAAAGTTTCACTTTGTTAGAAGATAATAGCAGTTGCTTGGATAAAAACAAAAATATAAAAACCAGCATCTTTTTCTGAAAATTTTAACTATTAGAACTCGAGTTTATTATTTCAGAAACATTTTTACGCCTTTGAACACATCAGACAAAATATTTTTAGTAGTCGCACACTGATTCAAAACATACTTAGAGCTTCCATCGGCAGACTAGCTTTAACGTGAAAATTTAGAACATTTGTTATCAGGGGCGGATTACTGGTAAAAGTTACTGGAAAATTTCCTGATGAGACTGGCCAATCCACAACATGGCCGGTATAGTAGCAGGAACCGAAAAAGGAGAGGGAGGAAACATGATGGAGGTGTAATTAAAATGAAAATTCAGGTCCATGCAATGGCAATTTTGGTGCTTTGTAGGTCTCAGTCTTCCCCCTCACAATAAGCGGAGATCACTTCTTGTCATATCACTATAATATTTGGAGATGCGGGAATATCTTCGGGAATTTAACAGATACACAGGTATACCTATAGAAGTAGCGGCAAGTATGGTGGTACTCAAAGGCTAGAGCACTATATTAACTATCATTTTATCATAATTACCTTGGAACACATTCACATCAATGTTATTGAAGTAGAAAGAAAAATTGTCAATTAATCTACTAGGTTTGAATATGTTTACCTCGATTTTGCACAACCTGGAGTGGTTATCACGTTATCAGTTTACCGATCTGCAATTATTAATACGTGTGTTTGGTATCCGTGAGTTTGTGTTATCTGGTATGCTGTAAAGTGTGAACTACAGTATTATTTTACGCCTATTCTGGTTTTGCTGTTTGAAAATGTCTGACTCCTCCCCCCCCCAATCCATTTTTAGAATGTTTTATATGTACTACTGTGTTCAGAAAAAACTTCGAGCACTGTATGGGTAAATTCCAAGTTGCCGCGCCTGATATGCAGTTTGGATGAGGAGGTGAATGAACCCGATCGGTCGTCAGCGACAGTTATTTCGACACTATCGATCTTGCTCATTTCGACTGAAATATCGGCAGTTCGGCAGAAATTACAACCAATCAGAAGTCAGCATTTTGTATCGGAAACGCCCCGTTTGTCGACAGAAGTTCGGAAGTTCGATACTTTCTCGACAATTTTTCGACAGTTCGACAATTTTCAATTCGATGTTTCGATTGTTTGTTCGAAAGCATTTCGACATTTCGGCTATTCCTTCGATACTATTTCGGCGTTTTTTTCGACATCAGTTCGACATTTCGACATTTCGGCCATTCCTTCGATAGTATTTCGGCGTTTTTTCGACAGGGCGTTCGACACTATTTCGATATTTTCTCACCCTATAAATTAATCCCTCCTCCCTTTTCGTCCAGGGATCCTTTCATAGGCGCAACCTGGGGGAGGTACGGGCTATAACCCCTCCCTTAAAAGACCCGAGCAAGGAATTTTAAGCTAAAAACTACAAGCTGAGTATTTCATTTTTCATTTACCCACCCCATTCTCCCAAGTTTTACTGGCTGAGCGCGTTCTCTCTCATTTTTACTATTAATAGATATGTGTCCTTCACTTCTGTGAACCTGAAGCATTTCTTTTCAGAATAGGTATAAATGTTTCGCGTCAAACAGACGGATTATTTAAGTCATTCGAATACTGGAAAGAATAGAAAATTCAGAATTTCACCTATATAATTATATTTTTGAGAAAATTTAAAACAATTTTTTATAAATTATTACACATGCAAAGCGTGATACACTGCGTACTGTGGAAATATTCCGCCGTCCATATACTGAGAGTAATCACCGTCGGAGCCACACCTAGAAGAAAGTGTAAGATTTCAATGCTAAGTTACTGAAATATTAAGTATTCACACAACAAGTTAACTTCTATATCCTAAAATATATTCAAAATAGATAAATATACAATCTAATTTTGCGACCTCTGAAAGGATCTACAGAGAAAACAATAATGTTCGATTAATAGAAAATTGCGAAAGCATCATCATAGATTTTATGGTATAAGAAAACGGGAAAAAAATGTCGAGGGCTGGTCTCGTGAAAAAAAAATAAAATAAAGGTACCCATTCATGTCCTTATACCTGTATTGTGTTTCGAACAAACGTTTTTGCAAAAATCTAATTTTCTTCAAATAGGTTTCATACAAGGGCGGAAATAAAGTGATTTTTTTAGGGGGGGGGGGGTTGAAGCCCCAGTGCCTAAAATCTTCTATACACATAAACATGAATGTATCATTTCCATGGAAATTTCTTTTAACAACACAGCTGCAAACTGCACGTGTCTCCTGCAGTGACATATATTGTAACATTTCTGGTTTTCTTCTGAATTTGTAGAAAGATCTATAGTCATTATTACGTGGAATGTAAGGAGAAAACTGTGGATTTACGTAGGTATTTTCTTGTGACTAATGCATTGGAAAAAAAGGTTCTCAAACAGCTTTGAACTTTGTAGTTTACTTGCTTTGGGCACTCGCACACACATCTGCCTTGGTCTTTTTCGTTATCAGTGGGATCACGATTGACTGAACTCACTTAAACCAACTTAGTTTAGCCAACTCACTTAAGCCCACGGTCAAGGGTAATAAAAATCCAAAAAATCATAGCCTCCCCCCCCCAAAAAAAAAAAAAATTAAAACTACAAAAAGTAGATTTTTCACTGTAATACTTCCTTTGTAAGAAGAAAAAAAAAGAAGAAAAAAAGCATGACATCACAAACGATAATAGCGATACTCGTATAGTTTTATATTTTTCACTTAGGGAGGGACAATTTCGAAACTGGAGGGCTTATCCCCTTAGCCCCCTATATTTCCGCCTCCGTTTCATGCCGAAAATAGAAATTGAACAAAATACTGAAAATACAAGAAGGTGATGCGTTGTTTTCAATTATAGAAAAAGTTTCCCTTCATTCTCGACAAAAAATTTGACTTCGGTTTCCGAGCGTCGATCCTACCCACAAGTATGCTATGAAATGTCAATTCCTCTATGTACATATAATTTTCAAGTTTCAAGAAATTTAGTGAGTCGTGCCCAATTCAAACAAAAATTGCAGTCCTGGTCATTATGACAGAGTTTTCCAATTCTAAGTCCTTTGTTCTCTCTCTCAAGGTATAATTTGCTAACTTTTAAATTTTTAAATGACCATGATTGAAAATGAATTACTTTAAATGACTTCATGACCTTTTTTCAAAATAAATGACTTTCAATGTCTTAAATGACAGTTAGAACCCTGTTCATATATGAATGGGGAATTCAGGTGTCAGAATAATGATGTATGAAAGGATTTCATCCCTAAAATTATTAATGAGATAATACGACTCGAGCATACACTCTATCATATGTATCAATTAAAGATTGCATCGTCGATGTTAAATTCATAATGGTAGACGTACAATGACAAGGAATTTCATTCCATTCCTAACTCCCATTCAAGCTGCTGCTAGTCATCGCGCGGGGTTACAGACAATAAGGTTTTGCCCCACTCAAGAAGAACAGAATTTTCTGTGTTGTACAGCACCAGATTTACCTACAGGCACTACAACAAGCACCAGCTCGGAGCGGCCAATTTTGAGCATTTTTGTTTTCAGCACATTTTGGCGGGCCACCAGCCAGACACGGTGCTGTAAATAAAAAACTACTGAACAGATACAAAAAAATTTCCAGCTAGGTGCCTGGGGGCCCAAGTGCTTGTAAGCGACTTTAATATTAATCCGGCTTCATGATTTCCACAATAATGCTATTGAAGAAATTAATAGAATCCCAATCCGATCTCTACTTAGTCTACCTAATTAAAATAATCAAACAGGAATAGGTATAGGAAATGAAAACTAATTGACAGTTAGTGATGACGGGAACACATGTGGCATCAGTTACTGTGTACATTCTTGAACAAAATTTGCGAGTACAGGGTGTCCTAAAAGAATGAGCATAGCCAAGAGGGGGGGGGGCAAGAGGAAAACCTGAAATTGAACGTAAAAATATGCAAGAATGAGCAATTTTTCGCCTTTAAAACACGTGTTTTTTTTTTTTAAATTTTGCTTGAGCAGTAATTTTATTTTCATTTTTTATAAAATAGTCCCTTTTCTTCTTGCTCGTTGGATTGGTAAGTTGGACACACATACGTGCTCGTGTTTCATGTTCCGAATGCGTACGAGGGGCTGCTTAAATTTACCTGATCCACTTCATTCGCCTTTTAAGATGAGGCCAGCACACGGGAGTTTCGTATAGAAATTCAAAAATAAAACTCGATTCCGGGTACAATAACTAATGAGATTTCAGTAAAAGAACTCTCTCTTTATGGATCTTTTGGTGATTTGATTTTTATAAATAATAGAGTTTTGAAGATGTTATTTTTTTTAAATGATATTGCCTGTATACTCTTCTCGGTGAATGTTAGTTCGATTCATTTTCTACATCAGTGACCCATATGTTCGCACAACTGTCCTGCTAATTTTCTGAAATCGGAGATGGGTATTTAGAAAATGTAGCGGACCTCCTTCAGTTTGAACATCCCTCAAAAGTGGGAAAAAGTCGGAAAAGTTATTGGCAGAACAGGAGAAACGTAGACGATTTTTGTTTGTTTTTCCTGACTTTCAAAATTTCCATCATATGCACAGCGACAAAATCGAATTCTCTTGTTGGACAACTTTCCGAACACTTTTATTTATCAAATAGGAAGAATCAATCAGGTCGTTCTCGATTCGATTGAGAAAGGGGAGGGTATAAAATTTCTCAATATGTTTTGAGAAAATAAAGTGAAATGACACGAGTTTTCCATTTTCATCTGCATGTTTGCATTTTATTTTATTTTATTTTTTTCGGTTTACCATTTTCAACATTAAAAAATTTTTTTTATTAGATTCTAATAAATTTGAATTTTTTTGCTTACTCGCTGTGGTACCCATTTTCCAAAAATCGATTTATGGTCTGTGTACAATATTTATGGGGTAAATTTTTGACTCTAAAATTCGAAGTTAGTATTAGTCTGAATGGAACCTTATTTTCTGTGTGGACGAAATATTTTTTGAACTTGAAAGCAGTGATTGTAAGTAAATCAGAAAACATTTTCAAAAATAAAATTCTGCGTAATTACTCTAAATTTCTTGTTTAGTGCATACCTTATTATTTTCCGGAGAGTTGGTGAGATAGCGTGTAAATACACCTGCTTTCTAGATTTTGATCAATGAAATTCCGCTGATTCAAATTCAGAGTAGAGATTGAAAGCAGGAAAGAGGACAAAATTTGCTTTAAAAATAAAATTTATTTGAGTACCAGAATGCAAGATGACGTGTATGCAAAAAAGGAGTATTATAAAGAGCGAGTTTAAGATTTTCTTTCGGTGCACTGTAAAATGAGACATTTCAATGCATACGCAGAAGCAGTTGGATGTTAATTTCAATCTCTATTAAAAAAAGTTTCACTTTGTTAGAAGATAATAGCAGTTGCTTGGATAAAAACAAAAATATAAAAACCAGCATCTTTTTCTGAAAATTTTAACTATTAGAACTCGAGTTTATTATTTCAGAAACATTTTTACGCCTTTGAACACATCAGACAAAATATTTTTAGTAGTCGCACATTGATTCAAAACATACTTAGAGCTTCCATCGGCAGACTAGCTTTAACGTGAAAATTTAGAACATTTGTTATCAGGGGCGGATTACTGGTAAAAGTTACTGGAAAATTTCCTGATGAGACTGGCCAATCTACAACATGGCCGGTATAGTAGCAGGAACCGAAAAAGGAGAGGGAGGAAACATGATGGAGGTGTAATTAAAATGAAAATTCAGGTCCATGCAATGGCAATTTTGGTGCTTTGTAGGTCTCAGTCTGCCCCCTCACAATAAGCGGAGATCACTTCTTGTCATATCACTATAATATTTGGAGATGCGGGAATATCTTCGGGAATTTAACAGATACACAGGTATACCTATAGCAGTAGCGGCAAGTATGGTGGTGCTCAAAGGCTAGAGCACTATATTAACTATCATTTTATCATAATTACCTTGGAACACATTCACATCAATGTTATTGAAGTAGAAAGAAAAATTGTCAATTAATCTACTAGGTTTGAATATGTTTACCTCGATTTTGCACAACCTGGAGTGGTTATCACGTTATCAGTTTACCGATCTGCAATTATTAATACGTGTGTTTGGTATCCGTGAGTTTGTGTTATCTGGTATGCTGTAAAGTGTGAACTACAGTATTATTTTACGCCTATTCTGGTTTTGCTGTTTGAAAATGTCTGACTCCTCCCCCCCCCCAATCCATTTTTAGAATGTTTTATATGTACTACTGTGTTCAGAAAAAACTTCGAGCACTGTATGGGTAAATTCCAAGTTGCCGCGCCTGATATGCAGTTTGGATGAGGAGGTGAATGAAGCCTCACAAACTTCGTTTCATAAAAACTATCAAAACGGCGTAGGTATCCGCCAATACGCCCTTCTTGCAATTTAGTACTCAATTTTACACGTACATCAATTTTTCCGATGGATCTGTTCGTGAATTGATCTGCTACGGAAGGGAGTGTTCCAAAATTTGCTCTCGTTAATTATTAATTTTATTTTTCTACATTCCCCGGAACTTCGCTACGATTTATCGACTTCTCTTTTAATTCCTCGCTAATTTCATTAACTTTACTCGTATTTCGTTTTACTTAGGCAATTTTTGCGAGTTGTATTCCAGAAATCATCGATCTGATAGGTACAAGACCAAAGTATGGCGGGACACTAAAGAACGAACGTGGCAGAAGGTACAGTAAATTAAATACCTAATTAAAGTTGAGACATGAATGCGGAAGAGTGTCGACACACACCTCTGTTACGAAAAAAATGTGTACGACGTGTTCAGAAAGTTACCTGGATATGTTTCAGTACATATTTTAAGAAAACCGCGATAAATTTATCTAGTGTTATGAAAATGTATTTTCGAATGTCTTATAGTGTTGTCCCCGACTTATCGGAACACTGAGCCACTGAATCTATAACTATTCGAAAGCGCTGGAAATTTAGATTAATATTCTGTTCCCGATTTCAAATCTCACCTTCCCATTGTTTAATCTTACACCGGGGATAAAAGTATTTAACTTAGATGCTCTCATAAACTATCTACATTATATTTTCCGACATTTTGAATTTGGAGAAAATTATTAGACTTGCTCGCAAATGTTTTTGAAGAAAGATATAAAAATAATAGTGATTCGAAATTTCCTCAGGCATATTGTCGTTTGTGGCCACATAACGTATGAATCGGTATCACACTTCTTGAAAGATTTTCTTCACGAAGACAGAGAAGATGTAGATGTTGAAGTTGTATTTCTGCATCGGTAAGTGTAATTAATACGCTGTATAATAATATAATCATCTTTTAACCACTCGGAAGTCAGAATTATACTAGTTTAAATATTTACAAATTATAGATAGGATCTTGTAAGCCGATAATCTTATTGACACTAGACAGTATTATTGTTCCCGGGTACATTCGGTAATAAAGTAGGCAGACGTGTCTGAGTGTGCGCACTGCCTAAAAGTGCTCATTAATTTCTTTTTTTTTGTATGTTTTAATGTTGACTGCGCAGATTTTATTGAATCTTATACGTAATCAGGGATGGGTTAACTACATATGATGAACTAGAAGTTTCAGAACAATGCGAAAGGTTCCTTTAACCGTTCGTATTGGTGAGACGATATCGCGGTAAGAAATGATATTGGTACGCGATAAGAGAAAGAAGAAAGTGTTTTCAAGAGTGCCAAGTTCGCTGTATAAGTCACAAACGAGTTCTGCAATCGTTCGAGTGACATGACTTTTTTTCGCGACTTTCATTTTTCAAAATGTTACCAATTTCCTGCCGGAATTAGCACTATTTTCTTCCCAGCTGATCGTTAAGAAGTTATCACTTCCTTTTCTAAGGATGTGGCTATTTCCTTGGTTAAAAGTGATATTTAGATACGGGGAAATTTTAATTGCACGTTGAAATAAAGTGAATAAACGATAGGAAGATAACGATAAAATCGAGTGTATGAACGATAGGAAATGTACCAATTAACGATACACATTCCCACGTTTTTCTGCAGTTTAATAACATTAACCCGAAATGAGCTCAACGAGTGAAAAAATGTATTACACTCTACTCCCCTTCCCCTAGGAGCCTTTTTTCATGGGCGCTCTTGAACTCTCTCTCAACTTTTGTCAGGGCCAAGCTATAGTTGTACTTTTTCGTAGCCGGGATAGGAGAAGTAAAAATATATCACCATCAAACGGCACAAATCGCTTTCTACTTTTCCCCAAACAATTAGCCTATTTTCCTCGCCCCTCTTCCCGCTAGTATGGCTCCGATCCGAGTTATTTTTACTTTTTTAGACCCCCTCAATCCTAAGAATCCCTTATCATTCTCAGATCCGCCATGTACTTATTCACTTTTTCCTCAAGTGCCCGTTTCTATTGACCCTCCTCAAGTCTTAATCAAGTGTTTCCAGTTCACCAATTCGTACGCACCTGGCAGTCAGGTTTCAGTTAAGTACGTCAATGTGAAATGTGTATCGCTACTTAATTTTTTTCGTTGTTCAACTTATTTTGTAATTTGACTAACATTTTTTCCTACTCGAATACAAATAATATTTTATCGTGCATCCATTTCTTCTGTTACTTCTTTTTTCGGAGAACTAATTTTTCAGTCGTTAGATTCCCCCCCCCCCCCCATCGTTTGTACACTCAACTTTGAGCGATTAAATGACACCGTTTGGATGCAGATGAAAAACATGACATTTTAAAGGCTGAATTTACGAAACGTTTACATTTTGAAAATAATTGATTTATGGACACAGTGATGTGACTGTGAAGAACTTCTGTTATAGTGGGAACAGTGGCTAAAAATTAAAAAGATTTCGCTCGCTTCATTTGCAAATGCGTGTTCTTTATTAACTTACAAAAGTCAAACGGCTACAAAATTCACCTTTATCGAAGACTTCTGCTATGGGACCTGTGTTTATCGCGTCGGCGAGCACATGCGCACACTCGGACACAACTACTTTACATAGTTTCACACTTGAAACGGAACACGAACTAGAATGAATGGGGAAACAGGGGGAATAGCATACTTTAATACAACTGCGAAAAGGCAAAAAGTCTCTTATCGTACACGTATCAACGACTATAATTTTTTAATTAATACGTAAAAAGTAACGATTTGGAGCAGTGCTAAGACTTGCGACAGTATCTTACCGTACTTCATATAACTATGTACGAAAACGATCAGAAGTATGCGAAAAAAATTACGCACGTGTGTACCAAAACGAGTGACATCTTGTGTGTTTCGCGTGCGAAAATTGTGTTTTTTACGCGCCAGTTAAATTATTATTTTGTTCAACGCGTGCGAGAAAAACGGGTCATGGTAGCATCCTTTAACGTTGTAATAACATCGAAATGCTATTCACGTTCGATTATGTTTTTAGCAGAGATAGAATATTAGATATGTAAGTATAGGTAACTGGAAACTTGGTGGAAGAATCGCACGTGTGCGGGAAGTAAATATTTTTCTTACTCGTTTGGGAAGTGTTTGTTATTGTTTATTAAATCTCTTTTTAATGAAACAACGAAAGTTTTTCTCGATTTTCGTCTATTTCTCGCATGTATTGAGCAAAATATCGTATGTGGCTCGGTTGTGCAGTGGCCGATTGTGGCTTATACGATTGTAGCACTCGCCTACAGTTCGTGTCACGAATATCGTAAAACAATCGCTCACTTCACGACTTCACACTCGTAATACGACGTACTATTATTAGTAACGCGAATTGGCCAGCAAAAAAGTACAAGTTGTTGGTGTTGCCTATCCGAAGCAGGCGAGGAAACGAAGAGTAAATCTTACTACGAGTACTACATAGGTACATCCATTTTATTAAATGACGTACGTAGCTGCTGAATTTATTAAACTAGAACACGGCCTTTTCGAGAGGTGATCTTGCCTTCCCAGGAATAGTCTGCAGTTTCACTGTTGATGGAAAAAAATGAATATTTGTCGTCCATTTATCGATTTAATAAAAATTTTACAGTATTTGCGATCATAGATAATTCGTGTTCTAAATTTCCAAGTAGAGGGATGATTACTAACATTTAGGACCGTATGAAAATTAGATAATCTTTATAAACACCGATATTTTTGAAGAGCATTGATTTAAAAACGGATTCTAAATGTCGAAAACATGGTGTATTTTGATTGATATTATGTAGTACTCGTTAGTTTTTCGTTTCGTCTGCATCCAACAATCGATGCAGCAACTATCCAACAATTCGCACGTTTACTGAAAAATTCGTATTTCATTTTTTTGTATTTGCATTCGGTACTGTTGTCAAACTAAATCGATTTCTCAAAACTAAAAAAGCTAGTCGTACAATCTAGTTTATTTTATCGAGCTCGTTTTCTTATTTACGTTATCCATATTTATTTTCCTCCCTTTACGCGGTATATTAGTTCAACGATTTTTATAATACTTCTCTTCGAATGTGAGTAAAAATCAAGTGTTTACTAGCACCATGTTTTAAACTTGAGATACATGTTTCAAGTATTCAAATCGGTTAGATGCTGAAAATCATTAAATTTTAACCGAATATGAGATTTTAATTTGTAAATGACCATGTAGGTACTGTTTTCGTTTATAGGTCACGATTTAGGAGAATTTGTGAGTCAGAAATTTCCAAATAAACTCGTTCTGCTATACCTATGCTTCAAAATCAAGTAAATTAACTGTGAAAAGAAACAATGACAAAAAAGTGTAGGTACGCTAAGATTCGTTTCATTGACCGGCTCATGTTCCTATAATGACTGACGACAATAATTATCGCTTAACTAACTTGCGGGCTACTAGTAGATTATTATGTGTCAAATTTCGTCTTTCCTTTCCTAAACATATTATGTTTCACCTCGTCTAATGGATTAATTCCAATTAACGTACATTTGAGGGTAGTTTAAGAAACTATAGTTATAAACCTCGTAAGTTCTTGATTGAGCGTTCTGTGAGTACTTTGGCCTTGTTTCCTCGATTGCCAAAATAAGTATAGTTCCAGTCATTCGTAAACGTTGTTCACTCATTGCCAAACTCACATGGGTCGCAAAGCACACCGTTAAAAGTTAAAAAATTAAAAGGTCTTTTATTAATATCGAGACGTTCCGCAGTACACAAGTTTGTGTGCAGTCTGCCGTTGGTGCCTGTAAATACGAGTACGTGAAAAACTTAAAAGATACTAAAGTTATAGTAGCTAGGTATAGGTAACTATAGGTATAGGTAGGTAGGTACGTAGTTACGCACAAAAGTGTAGTTGTTGACACGGTTACACATCCGACTGACCGCTGAATTGATTAATTATTTCAGAAAAGAGCCTGATCTAGAATTAGAGGGCCTTTTGAAACGGCACTACACTACTGTCGAGTTTTTTCAGGGAACGATGATGAATGCGGTTGATTTAGAAAGAGTGAAGGTAAAATAGAAAACAATTTACCTCTCGCTCTAGGAATGCTGTTGATTTTTTGCCTGTACGTAGCCAGTATTAGTTTTTAGACGACTTGATTTTTAAATACTTTTCTATAACCAACACGTTGCAACATGCAATATACGAGTACTTCCCGCAACTTTTTACGCCCGGGCGACGACTCGAGCGACACTCGATAGCATTTTATATTTTCGCACTTTA
Source organism: Acanthococcus lagerstroemiae (assembly GCA_031841125.1). NCBI lineage: Eukaryota > Metazoa > Arthropoda > Insecta > Hemiptera > Eriococcidae > Acanthococcus > Acanthococcus lagerstroemiae. Next base: position 521,473 of record CM063112.1, on the reverse strand, counting down.
TACTCGTATAAGTACCTACAGTATTCGTTTCGGTTATATTTTCGTGAATCTCGGTACGAGTTATCAAACAATTTTTTTTTTCTTCCGTTTGGGAAGAAATTTAGTGGGACCGATTCGACGCTCGGGGCCGCTGTGATCGAATTTTCGAAGTACTGCAGGCCTGACCGAGTGAGTAAATCAATTCGCAATAACGCTCGCTTTGCTCTGCGTCTATATTGACCTAGCTGTGCAGAATATTGTTACTAGGGTTTCAGAGTGTATTATAGTGCAAGACCTTTCTTCATTCTGTTGTCTTTTCAACCGACAACTGTAACTCGCATATTCGTCTATTTTAACGAGGCTAATGCCGACATTTTAAAAACGCGTCCCATCGCTTTCCGACTGTTTATTTTCAAAATTAATTCGTAGTAAAGGGCGAAATTTTTGGAATTTTCTCAAGTTGAGAATTTAGTTACATAATTGATCGCTACTAGGAACCAATATTGATTCATACGCGAGAAACTTCTCAAGTATTGAAGTCGCCCAGTTGAACTGTTATAAAAATTGGATTCAGGAACCCCGCGAATACCCGCCATTCGATATACGCGCAGAATGGTTTGTTTTCTTTCGAGCACGACAACATTAACTTCTATTGGCCCTTCCCAGCCAATTGAAACGTGAACAAACACACGCGTATTATTCGACAGATGGAAGTACAAAAGACAAAAATTTCCAGAAATGGAAAGCTAAGGCTGTAGAAAATCGAGTGCGTGTAAAATTTAAGTTTCTTCTGTTCACGAAATACCGTGAAACGAAAAACAAAGGCCATAGAGAAAAACAACTTTATTTCTACGGAGCCTTTATGTTAAAGAGCAGCGCCGAAAAGATTATTTTATAAGCCTTTCGAGAAGGACAGATTTGGAAAACGCACGAGGAACTATTTTTGTGGAGGGTCGATAAAACAATTTTCGTTTGAAAAAAATTCTCGTACTTTCGATAGTTCACAAAATACGTGTAAGAAAGCCGTTTGTGAGAAAATTCAAACCGCCATGAAATTCGGTAGAAGATAGAAAATGTGGGGTGAAACTCTTCGTATGTTATAATTGTGCGCACCACTCTCAATAATTTTTCAATAAATGAAATTCGTCACTTTAGAGTGAATTTTTTCGTATACTTCTTCAACGATCTTAAAATCATATTCTATTCTCTATCGGCGAACTCCACCGATGTATCAGCTAAATCAAACTAAGGTACCTATACATAATTTATGGTCAAATGAAAATGAGTTTTTAAAAATTGCTTTTAAATATCGATTTATATTCCTTCGTGGCTCCAGAAGCCTATTTATCATACGCGTAGCCGAAAAAAGAAGAATATTTTGCTCGATCGAATTTTAAAATATTTCACATCTAGTCTCGGAAGAGTTCAACTTTAGAATTTCTCTAAATATTCTCACTGTACTAGAATTAAATTTTGATGAAATGACAAAAAAAGAGGCGGGCACGATTGCATTCTATCACGAAAACGAATAGCCTAGAACTGTCCTCATGCCAAATTCGAAATCAGCGTAGGTACCGAATAAAATCAGCAAGAATAACTGATAAAATCTACCTTTGCAAAAAGTTGACATTTCCGCTGTTCGAGTTAGTATCGTGAAAACATTTTAGGTTACAGGGCTGTGACAAAATGTCGACATTTTTCAATAAAATTTTGCACACACTGTTTGTATGGCAAATTGCAATTTTTTATTTGACACCCGAACTCCATTTCTTGGTCTCCATTCCCCTCCCCCTGGACTTTAATAGACGTGGTAGCATTTGCTGCATTTCTTTGGGAACTACAAAATAGGAAACGCGCATTAAATCGGTCGGCGTCGGACGGCTCAGGCTCTCTGTAGCAAGTAAAAGTCTTCCGCTTCTCAGCGTTGGATATAAAGATCAGTTTAAATTATTCAGCACCCTTTTAAAATGAGATTTGTTTCGCCGAAGCCTCTGGCACGTCTTTCGTAAAAACTGTTTATCCAGGTGAATCATCTAACACTTTGTACCTTGTGGAGAATTTTGTGCTCGTCGAATAATTTTAGGCTCCTGTATTGTATGTTGAAATTGTTATACCTAACTCTGTATGGGTAGTCGAAAGAAATATCACCGTTTAAGCGAAGTTGGCCATTTTTCCGCGTATCATCGTATAAAAATAAGTGTATGTATGAAGATCGTATGCGGTAGTTGTAGCCTTAGCCTAATAATATTCAACTTTTTATTATTTTTTTCTTCTTTTTACCCAAGAAAATTAATAAATAGAAAGGAACTCTGTTTGCCGCTTAAACTTAAAATTTAGCTAAACGGAAATGCAAGCGACCTGGGCGCAGACAGCGTCCCCCAAAATCTTTGTTTTCGTAGAACTGCCTGCGCGTGCTCGACACAAACGCAATTTGGAAAAATTTGTTTGCCTACGTGATATTGCTCATCTTGTAGTCTCATAGTCGGTCGGAGTCGGGACACGAGTACTGTGCATATAAGTTTCTGAAGAGAAAAGAGCCCTATTGATTTTTGACGAAAATAAAATAGGTCGCTAAATGCCACGTTGAATGAACGTCTCGTTTTCCCATTCGTTTGTTCGGCAAATAACGAGGTACTTTTGGAAATCACTTCGCAAAAATGAGACATCGTTCGACTTTAATATTTCGGACGAATAAACCTATTTTCTTCTCAACGGTCTAACGTAAACTAAGCTTATATAGCGAAGCGGCGCAATTATTTTCAGGTTTACGATATCGGGTGTCCTGACGCAGCCAAACTGCTCGAGCTCGACGATATTATTTCCCTTATTATCCAAAATCAAAAACTTTATGACAAAATGGGCGTCGTTACGATCTTCGATGTTTACGTTAAAGTCGTACTTCTACTCGTATTATACTTTTGGTGACGCACAACAAATTTTAGGTCGATTTTTTTATCCTTTTGCTCCGAGTCTATCAAAAATAGGTATGGCCACCTTTTATCGCGGACACATACACTAATGGTTGTTTTTCTCTCTTCCCTCTTCAATTTTCAAAGTTGCAATAACTGCGCACAGAATATCGTCAACTAGAAGCGATGAATCTCGGTATGGAAAAAGGCTGCCAAGCATCGTTCCTCGCGACCGTTCCTTCTTGCAGCATCGCCAAATCGCCAAAAGAGTAAGGTTACCTATCTGGGCTTCTCTGTTTCAAAGTTCCTGATTATATTCTTCCTCCTCCCTGTTCTCGAGACAATTGATAAATGGAAAAAAATGTGGAAAAAACAAGCGACGGAAGGAGAAGTGAATGAATGAAAGGCCTAGATGTAGACTAGATTTGACCGCTCTACTTATTTTGGGTGGAAGTTGCCAGAAATTCTGAATTTTTGGTTGCGGATAAACTCGCTTACATAATCTAGTGTAGGTATTTTTCGGTTTGCGGATGATGTGGTCGTATTCGAAATAAGCGATAGGTACTTTCAGTTTTTGATCCTGCACACACCTGACACATTAATAATTCTAAATTGCTTCAAATTCGACTTTGTACCGAAGTATACATGTATGTAATTTCTATACGAGTACGTAATCAACGGCGAGACTGGAAATGATCATAGTTTTCTGAATAACCTACCCACTTACTTAAACAATATCGTACTAAACTGAATGACGAATTTACTTTTGATTTTATTACGCTTCATAGATAAGTAGTCTTAAAATACTGTATTTGCATCGATGAGCATGTTCGATAGATAGGTAAACATGGTAGCACTTGATTTAGGTTGGGTATCTATTATTTTACAACATTTTACCTTCCTTCATTCATTAGACGGTAATTACTCTTTCTTTACCGAATAATAATTTGCATTAGACAGTAGGATATTCGCACTAAAACTTAGGTAGAGAACGATTGGTACGTAAATGTAAAATCAAATCAAAATCGACTCGCAGTTGCTATTATTTTAAATATACATACGTAGTTTTCTTTACATCCTTTAAATTATTGTACTTTTTTTTTTTTTTTTTTTTTTTTCATAATGGAATGGTGCCTTGTATTGCTACGCATTTTTGTCCTTTTATTTTTAAATATTGTTAGGAAACCGCCGGACTTGGAATTAGAGGGTCTTTTCAAGAGACACTTTACTACCGTAGAATTTTTCCAAGGATCGATTATGAATCCTATCGATCTACAGAGAGTGAAAGTAAGCACATTTTGGTCTTAATATTTTCCATTCCAAATGCCGCAGTGTGGTTACCAACTATTGAACTTTACTCGGATAGAAAATCACAGCACCTAGTCGGTTATTTTGAGTCACCAAAGAGAAGAATCAACTTTTCTTCAAAAATGAACAGTACAAAAACGTAAAGATAACTCGAGTATGAGAGTAAATGTGTATCAAAACGAGAAAAATGGAAGTCATTATAACAAAAGTGATTGCAGATATTCAAAGACGCGTCCTAGATAGTACACGGGATAATTAGAAAACGCGCCATTCAACGACATTGCTGTCAGTGGGCAGAATCGTACTTAATTAGGGGGGGGGGGTGGATGTATACAAAATTAGGGGGGTGCGAGACTTTTTTCTTTTGTTATCATTCATTTCGGAAATTTTCATTTGTTAGCAAAGTCGAAAAAGCAGCGGTTGTTATTTTCTTTTATTTCGCACTGATCTCAGTATTTTTCCAGTTTGAAAAATTGACGCTTCTTAATCGGAAAATTTGAATTTCTCTCTTCTCCTCGCGGGGTTCCCATAATGTATAGCTCTATTACCGGGAATTGTCCAATTTCTGGGCCTGGTGAAGTATACTTGAAACCGGTCTCGTATGATAAATTTGTGACAAGTAATTTCTCATCACTTGTTGACATCCATTTAATTCTTTTTGATTCGAGATAATCGGGTGCATGTTGAAGGTAATCATTTTCCACCCCTTTTTCCTCGTTATTTTTTCGTTATTGCCGAGTACCGTAGTTAACGCATTTTAAATGTTTGTAAGTTAGATTCGCATTAATGTATTGTTTACTTTTTGTACAAAGCTTCGACCGGCGGTAAATAGTATCACCCTGAGCGAGGAGTAAATTTCCTTTTTTACGAATTATCCCGTTATTTTCGCGTATGTTTTGTACTACCTACCGGTTTATAACCTACCTATATACATTATATACCTAATTAATTTATCATTCGAAGGAAACATAAAAAAATGCGTCGCAGAACGGACGGCAACATTAATTTTTTTTTGTGATATAACAGGTACACGAAGCGGATGCTTGCTTGGTTTTAGCAAATAAATACTGCCAAGATCCGGACGCCGAAGACGCCGCAAACATCATGCGAGTCATTTCTATTAAAAACTATTCGGACGATATACGCGTTATAATTCAGTTGATGCAGTATCATAATAAGGTTAAACAGATATAACTATCATTCCCTCTTTTTTTTCTTTTTTCTTTTTTTCATATTCACGTAGCTCGAATTTCATTATTTGATTAGCTCACGGCGCCATCATAGGTGTTCCGCTTTACACCTATCACATGTTTGTAAAATTCAAATTCTTGGGTGGTGGTACCACACAAAATTGGCAGATTTTGATAAAAACTTGAAAAATGCGAGCGAATGATTTTAAATCGTAAGAATAGCTAGTTTTGAGATTCGATTTCGAATCATCACGTCGCCCAGTTTGAAATTCGCTATTCGAGATTACATCCATCGCAAAAATTGATAAAACGTGGTTGTAAACCATTTTCCAGAAATAATTTTCAAGATTGTAGACACATTCGTGACTATTTTTAAAATTGCGATTTACTATCATCCGTTTTCCATTTCATCCGTTGCTCCCGATTATATTGCGTGATAAAATGATGCAATATACTCGAGCTTGTAGGTAAATATTTGCGAGCGAATACTGAAATCTAAATATGCCCTCGCTGAGCATTCAATCGTTGAAGCATTTGCTCTGATTGGCTCTAATATAGATTCGATGTCGAGAATTTATTCGGTTTCCACGTCTAATTCGAACTACATATGTACCTACGAGTATTTTCTTATTTCTTAAAGTAATTATTTATTTAATAACAATATATTCGGATAATTGATTCGACAGGCGTACCTACTGAACATCCCCTCGTGGGATTGGAAGCAAGGTGACGACGTCATTTGTTTAGCCGAGTTGAAATTGGGTTTCATCGCACAAAGCTGTTTAGCTCCCGGATTTTCTACCATGATGGCCAACTTATTCGCCATGCGATCTTTTAAAACAGTAAGACAATTCGTAGTCTGTTTCGAGTTATTACTCGCGACTTGGTAAATTTCACACACTTATGGGGTCGGACGTTTGCTTCAGTCACCGGACACCCAAGCCTGGCAAAATGACTATCTACAAGGAACTGGTTGCGAAATGTACACCGAAACTCTGGCGCCGTCTTTTACTGGCATGACATTCCCCCAAGCGAGCGAGTAAGATCCGTTTTGAGTAGTTTTTCAATTCGACCGAGAGGTCCAAATACGAGTACATAAGAGATTAAACGGCACCTACACTTGTCATTACAGGTTGTGCTTCACGAAACTTAAATTACTGCTACTGGCGATCGAAATTAAAGGCGAAAACGGAAGAGATAGTAAAATATCCATTAATCCGCGAGGAGTTAAGATAATGGCGAATACTCAGGGATTTTTCATCGCTCAGTCAGCGGACGAAGTAAAGAGGTAATTGCGACCGTTGAGGCGATCTTGTTCGCGTGTTCCTTTTCTTCGGAATTTCCATTCGTTTCTATATTCGCGAACTACGAGTAAGTATGTATCTTGGAAAACGTATCCCAGTTGTAATCACAAAGCGTGAATATTTTCAGAGCGTGGTTTTACTGCAAAGCGTGTCACGAAGACATCAAAGACGAGACACTGATTAAAAAGTGTAAATGTAAAAACTGTAAGTACCTATTTCGCGAGTTCTGCTTCTTGATGCCTACCACGAACGATTTTATATCGAGAGTCTCGATATGATGCATACCAGTGCCGTATTCAGGAATATGGCGAGGGGGGGGGGGGTTTGTTTGACCTAACATACGGGGTTTCTAATGTTTCTGAGATCCGCATTTTCCTGAATTTTTAAGCGCACGGCCGCACCCAGGGGTGAGGGGGTCAGACACCCCCCCCCTCTTGCCTACGGCCCTGATGCATGCATTATATTATACATACAATGGATTCAGGCACGTACGAAATGAAAGGAACAAATTTATTACTCACGTTTATTGTTCGAAAGTTTGATCTCAAGAGGGAGTGGGCCTACACGTTTAGTATCTAGTACTCACATATACGAGTTTATAAACTAATGATAAAAATTAGCGTTTAGTTACGCGCCTGTCTCCTTTTTTGGAATATGAATAGGCGAGTTCTAATGACTCCCCAATGAGTGCGCGTCTGAATATATATTTTTTAAATTTAGCTCGCCCTTCGTAATTAATCCCCGTTTTTACTGGAGTACAGAAACTATCGCTATTAAAGAGTACCTAATAACTAACACAACTTCCGTTTTTTCGCGTGCCTCGGACGAAAATACATACGTATATTTGCAAGCGATCATGTCGAGTTCTTACACGTTTATTTTTGAAGGAAATTGAAAACGCAATGTCCACGAAATGGTACATGCAGGTTGTGGGTTTTGAAATATGTCCCAAATGATCGATCAGCTGGAGCAAAAGCGACTGCCATAGCCGCAGGAGTTACTGTCTAGATAGCAATTATAATGTCACCCATTTGGTTTCATATTTCGCTGTAAAAAATTTTCCATTTGATGTAGAGGTAAAACCAAAAATTTATATAGGCCTGATTGTACTCGTCTTTAATGAACCAATAACTTGGGGGAAAAAAAAAAAAATTGAAATACAACTAATGAAACCATATTTACCTATGTTAAGTTTTCTTCAAAACCTGTTCGCTGTACGTTGAAGTAAATATTTCTCTACTATTGATTTTTTAAATACTTTCTAAATTATTTTTAGAATTAATCACTTATTTCTATTTTTAAATTCAGGTGAAGCAAACAAAGATAAAGGAGATTACAGTAAGTACCTATCATTTATACTGTATATTTCACATATACAAGTATTTACATGAGATGGAAACCCTGTATTAACAAAAATTTATCAAAGCGAATCGCGTACAGGCGTATTTAAAATATATACGAGTACCTACCTGTCGTACCTGTACCTGGAAACTGTTATCAACTTAGTATTAGCTTGTTTTTTCTAGTTGATGGTATCACAAACAGAATGTACGTAGCTTTTGAAGAAAATTCAACGAAATATGGTGACGTTGGTTTCAACTCTTCGAATAATAATGCTTTTCTAATGGGAATATTTCGCGCCACAATTGCAGCAATTCTGCCTCGTAAAATCGCAATACCTACTTTGATAACAAGCGCGTATAGTTACGTTCGTGATCTATTACGTTCATTATTCAGTTCTAAACGTTTCAACATTGTTTGACCAGTCCCCATGTCTAATAGCAGTTTTAGTGAACGAAAAATAATTGATCCGATGATCGGTTTAATATCGCCGATGCTGCGATGACGAGGGAACTGTTATAGATAATTCTAACAGACTCGGTTAATTTAATCTACAACTGGTTCCAAAGAATAATGAAGACCTTCGATTACGGCGATTAAGAACTCGACATACTTCAGTAAAATTTTCCGAAGAGTAACCTCGATGACACGAGAAGTCTCTTGGCAGTGTCGAAATGAGACTTTCGGTAGAGTAGGAACTTTATCAGTTTGGCGGATACAGGTCGATGGCTCCACCAGTACGAGGGTGCAGTTCGTCGTTGTGCAGATCAACAGCATTTTGGTACCAGTTTGCGTGTCGGCTCAGCCAACCAAAGAGAAGGACAGAGTGAGCACTGTTGCCACGATTGAAAAAGCATTTTCAGGCGGTCGGATAGTTAAACTGGATAGAAGACGACAATTTTGCAGAGCGGGCTCATCCGCCGTATTGCTGTCTGTTACGAGGGTTTGGGATTCCAAAAATTTCAAAATGCTTTTAACTTAGTGAGAGCGGTTACATCGCTTTTCGATTAGCAAAATCCGTGCGTCGGCGTGCTCAAAATGATACGAAAATTCTTCAGTCTGTTCATAGGTAGCGCGACTGTATGCGGACTATGAGAACGACTCCTCCCTATGCAAAATTAGGTAAGAATATGGTTTTGTCCCGTCCCAAGAATAATAATAATTGTTGACAGAAATGAAAATAAGGTTTTCCATCTATAATATTTTGATTTACCTAGAAGTACCTACTTTGAATTGGTTAAATGATTTTTCAAATTTTGCTCCCCGCCCTCCGCCGCAAGGATGAAAACTCATCGCCAATGAATCTGCCGATAGTTCTTGCGTTACCTTCTGATTGGCTGAATCACGGCTAAACTATCAAAATAAATTGTCGAAAGTCTGATTTCTGCACTTGTCAAAGACTTTTAGTGTCTGCAGAGATCGAGATATCGCTTCGTGTGTATTATTTGTGTATAAAGTGTGCCGTAAATGAGTTATTTGATGTACAGTAATTTTCAACACCCTCGAGGCTGTTACCCCATTGTAAACTACGTGGATTCGTTCTAATCAATTTTGTGAAACATTTCAAGGTTCCAATAAAAATCAGAAATCGATGTACAACGCCATAGATACGGTGAAGCAGATACCATTCGCTAAGCCACCGATTAAAAGTCCGACCGACACCAATATGACTGTAGCGAGAACAAATCACGACAGGTAGCCTATTCGAAATTGAGTTTTTTTGTTGATTTTTTTCATTGTTGCGGTAAATCTATATTTTATAATTATGTACCATAATAGTATGATATAGTTTTACATACATAGGTACTCTTAGTTAACCAAAACAAAAAGAATAAGCGTCGACGTTTGCGAAGATGCTGACGAAATCAACGCTCTGTCAACGATAGGTTGATGAATTTAATTTTGAAAAATGAGCCCTCGCGATATCCCTGTTCATTAATGGCATTACCTATATGCCTGTACGTTCCCTCTCGGCCCGTTAAGAGTTGTTTTTCCAACTAACGGCTATTTTCTATTTTTTCTTTCTTTCTTTCTTTTCTTTCTTTCTTTCTTTCCTTATTAACTCTGTGGAAAAATTGACGAATACTTCTTAAAATTTCGTTTTATATTATACATCTGTAGGAATCAAGATAATTCTACATATGCTGGTTATCATCTCGCGTATGAAGTGAAAAAGCTCATGTACGTACCTATAAATCATTTAGTCGCTCTATCGGTAGATTAGATAATTGAGTTTTTCTCTTCTTTCGTCGAATCTTTTCATATTATCTTAGAATGACTTTTATTACCCGGGTACTTTCCTCTGTTGATGACTTTGCTACAGACTATACGACTTGCGAATAGCTTAGGCAAATGAATACTTTTATTTCTAGAGCGTGTGTAACTACTCGTAGTTACTGTTTTCTACTCGTACTCTTTCTTTATTTTTCGTGTGATTGCGAGTAGCGAAACTATGCCACTAGTTTGACTGATGATCCAATTTCAGGCCAACCAATCGCGGATCAGTTGGCAGTGATATGAAGAACAACACTCTGCAAGTGGGAATCGCCGACGATCAGGCGAAAGATTTTGATTTCGAAAGAACGGAAATGAAGTACGACTCAACCGGCATGTTTCACTGGAGTCCGTCGAGGAATTTGGAAGAGTGTATTTTGGTACGAGTTCTTTTGGTTGTATTGCTGTGTTAGGGTGAATTGGAACCTATCAGGCAGGGACCATCTCTCCCTAGAATGAGTTGGTTTGTTTCTTAAGATCGGTTTAGCGGAGGTTAGAAATATTTTAAAGAGTCGAACTGGTGAAAGTAATTTACCAAGAAAACTCGTAAGATTTCGGAGGGCTATTTTTCACGAAGATGTGAAAGAAAATTACGAATAATAGTTGCACTTGAGCCGGGGAGCTATTGCCCCTCATTTGCAAAGGGGCAGTAGAATCATTTTGGCCCCCCTCCAGTTTCAATGAAGGAAATTTCAAGAACGAGTGAGAGCTCGCTTGAAACACGACACGGTAAATGACGGCGGGTATACCCGCAAAACGCCCATTTTCCTTCAAACCGGTGGAAAAAAGAAGTTACTTGCTTTTCCTTCTGAAAAAAACTTCAATTACCGTTACAAACTGTGGCAGAAGGTAGGAAAAGGGATACTAGTAAGATAGTTACAACTTTGAGTAAACTAAATTTTAGCAAAAAAATATACTGTCTACGTTGATTCCACATGTCTACGGATTGTATGAAAATTAAGCATGCAATATGTACTGTAGGTACCTGTAATGTATTCGGTTGTAATCTTCACTACCTGGAACTTGAGAGCAGCGGTCATCTATTCCTGACTTTCCCTCTGGTTCTGGTGTCAGTTGTAATATTAGTATTAAAGTTGTACTTATACTTTCTGATATCTCCAAGTTTCTTCCAACTTAATCATTTCGTTGTACTTGCAACCATTGACCCTCAAGCGTATCCATTAATTTCGTCAGCGGATGATCTTATTGTCTTAACGCGTTGTCGGATCAACATAGGACAAAGAAGGATCTTGAATTTCGCTGCTAAAGTCTAGATTCAAACAAATTCCTCCATCCGCCAGCGGAGATATAGTAGAGCCAGGTCGATTTTACCCATCTAAGTTGTTTACGGACCCACTGTGAGGCCACAGGAGAGCAACTTTAATCTTTTCGTTGAATTTTATTCCCTTTGACATTGGTTTCTCGATAATGTGTTCGAAAATAACTTTGAAATTAGAAGTAAAAATGATTATAACTTTCGATTACGAAGTTTAGGAGTTTTGGGGTCTCTGAATGCAAAGATGAAATATTACGTTGAACAGAATGACCTAAAAGACCTCTGTTTTAACACTTTGATTCTCTCCACGTCGAGACGGTTTTGTCTCTACTTGAAAGCGAAATTTTAATTCCGGGGTCTGGGGCCTGAGATCGGTCGAAATTATCGGCTCAAGAATCTTCTTTTCGATTGGTTGAAGCCGAGCCACCGTCGTTAATTTGAAACATAAAATTTTCATTTTGAGGCCTAAATCGGAGATAGATCAAACAGTTCGACCTGACAGGATAGGATGTTCGAATTCAACGAAGCTGAAAACGAAAAATTTTTGATACTGCTTGTTCAGTATATTTTCTTTAGAAAGAGGAATGTTGGTGGGCCTTCAGCTCGCATTCGAGACAGAACAGATGGTGCTCCAAGAAATCGCGGATTTTAACATTTTTAAATTCTGCATTATTCGTTTCTTAGTCGCTGGCATTAATACAAACAACGGTATCCCCGATTGTTTTAAAATTTATTGACTGTACCTACTAGTCAGTCTGTAACTTTTACCTCCTCCTTTCACCACCCGTTAGAATTGAATTTCCATCAGAAAAGAAGTAACAGAAAAATCGGTGTCGGTGAGTTGCGGCCAGACGCTAGAAATAGGGGTGAGTTGCAGCCCAGTTAATTGCGGCCAACCCTCACAAGCACAAGCTGAATTCAGTCTATTAGCGTGACTCAGGAGACACCACGAGGAGGTTGACTGAGTATAGTCTCTCAAAATGTGTGAAAATATTTCATCATAAACATAAAATTATTATCTAAAGAAATAGTTCTGTAATTTAATTAAGGCTTTGGTAGAAACTTTGAACATAATATTTTTACAAACTCGAATTGAGTCAGTTGTCGTTGCTCTCGTTTGGTCATCTGCTCCCGTATGAACGCTTCTTTGTCGCAAATTTTCTTTCTGCCTCTGCAATGTGCCTTACTTCTGCATTTTGTGTAAGTATCTGTCTGTATGTCTAGCAGTACGTCGATTAAGTGATAGACATTGGGATGGCTGTTGTAGAAGGAGCCGTTCAACTTGGAATGAAAGCTTTCACAGCTATTAGTGGTTCGATTACAGTTAGCGGAGTAATCTGCCCAAACAGAGGGCGAAAATGTGGCATCAGGAGAAATATATGTATTGAAAATGTAGTCAGTAAACTGCTCAATCTTTTCGTCTTCTGCTGGGAATAGAGACATGAAATCTTCTGTAAAATAATCCAAAATCTTGTCAGGGTGTAAAAAAGGTAGGTAGTCCAAAGAAGTATTTTAAAAATGAACTTTCTGGTGTACTAGGTTGTGCCTTGTAAAGTCGAGTGAGGCCTACTTGTTGAATTTTCCGCCACCAACTTTGGCCCAGGTGAAATCGACATCCTCTAATTCTTGCATTAGGCCACACTACTCGGACTGCCTGAGATTGTGATCAAGTATAAACAAGGCAGAGTGTGAAATAAATAAACTGTTTTACCATGACGAAGTGTGCATGAATCAACAAACATTATAATCGAAGAGAGATTAGATTGAGTTGAACGAACGTGATGGTGAGCAAAAGTGTGCAAGGATATTATAACTGTAGAAGTACGAAAATGACGAGTAAAATCAAGGATCTAATAAACTAAGCTGGCCGCAACTCACTTCATAAAAAAGGTACAAAAAAGATTTGGGCCGCAACTCACCTACAGCCAGAAAAATGTCAGTTATCAACTTTTTGAACTGTGCCTCTTTCTCGCCTCTGATTCCTTTCCGACCCCTCTGTCGTATAATCGACCCATTAATATTAAGCATATTTCTGTGTAGTGGTATTTTGTAGCACATATTACTGGTAGAGCTACCATATTTTCCCAGCTGAGTAGGGATTCCGACTGCGAGAGTGCTAATTACCGGTATCGATTACGCTTGTGTGTCTGAGGTTCCAAATCCAGGCACACGGACGAAACGCTGACAGAGCGTACGCAAGCGCGCTGAGTACACGAAGTAAGCGAAATTGTAAACGAGGCGGAATCATGGGCACAAACGGGGGGGGGGAAGGATGCTCGGGAGCTTAGTCTTCCTTCAGATCACCAAAAGCTCTTCCTTCCCACAAAAATTGAAATGACCGAAAAAATTTTAATCATTATTTTGATATATTTGTCTGCCCCCGCTCCGCTCGGGGTCGGCTATTTGAGCATGGAATCCAGTTGTATGAAAGAGAATAAAAGCGTTCAGTTCGAGAGGGAGGAAAACTAAACAAACCACCCTGAAAAGAATCACACCCACCAAGCGTGGGTGACGGTATAACGATGCGTTTCTTCTCTATTCAACTGGCTTTCCTCTTGTTGAAGAAATGTACACTGTATATCGTGGAGTGCATGCGTTGAAATTATCATTACTTCATCTCTAAACGACTATAACTATAAAATAGAATTTAAATCCAGCTCATAAGGACTCCGAGCAACGGAAGTTTCTGATTGCTCCACTTCGGCTCCAAAAACTACTTGTATGCCTAATCATTTTAAAACGAATTGAATCGGATTTGATCATGCGCTGTTTATCCGTAGGATCGAAACCAAGCAGCGATGACTGTTTTAAACGGGCATGTCGTGGTTTGTTTATTTGCCGATCCGGACTCGCCGTTGATAGGTCTTCGAAATTTAGTAATGCCACTCAGAGCTTCAAATTTCCACTATCATGAGCTGAAGCACGTAGTAATCGTAGGTGCTGTCGAGTACATTCGTAGGGAATGGAAAATGCTGCAAAATCTTCCGAAAATTTCGGTGCTAAATGTAAGTATAGTCGAGCCAGCGAGCGCATATTCGAGTTCTATAAGTAAGATTGATAAAACACGTTCGGTTTCATAACTTCTTTAGGGTTCGCCTCTCAGTCGAGCAGATTTACGAGCTGTTAACGTTAACCTGTGCGATATGTGCGTAATATTATCGGCTAAAGTTCCTAGCAACGATGACCCGACTTTGGCGGACAAAGAAGCCATATTGGCATCGCTGAATATAAAGGCCATGACGTTCGATGACACCATCGGAGTTCTCAGTCAAGGTACGCCGCATTTACCGAAGAATATTGCTCGCGTTTTCGAAAGTTTTTTTCTACCTATTTCCATTCATTCCGGTTACAGAAGAAACCGCGAGTAAATACCAACCTAGTGAACGATTGAGCTGCACCGGAGGACCAATAATTCTACAGAGAAGAGGATCAGTGTATGGTGCTAACGTTCCAATGATCACAGGTTTCTGTTACTGCATTTAAGGGTGTTATAAACCGATAATCCTTAGACTAGGAAAGTAGGCAACTTAATATCTTAACCTGTAGATGTGAGCTCTGTTTTGGTTCTTTCGAAGATATGCTGTGATTTGGTCTTTGGAAAAAATTATTTACTTTTCGAATGAGGCAGGCTCGAAAATCGGTTGTTTCTTCATCGTGTTTTAAAATGGACAGATTTGTGGAGCTTTTTGGTCATGGTAAAGGTCAGTAATGGCAACCAGAAAAAATCATCGAAATCGGTTCTGCGAGAATTTCCGACACAACTGATTAATCAATTGAGAGAGTATTTGTATTTTAAAAACTTTGAAGTTTTTCTACTATTGACGTGTATGGGGACAATTGATTTAACAAGTACGAAGTATTGTATAGACTATTTTTTCGATGTTTGTCCGCCATTGTCCTTTATTACCTAACAGAAAGTTCCACCGCTCCGCATTTTTTTCGGATCATGAAAAACTAGATATTCATCGCTTATAAGCGGGTTCCCCGCGGTAAACCCTCAAATGGAACATTCTGATTGGTTCAAATCCTATTTATGACGATTATGGAGGGTTTATTTTAGAGTTTACTGCGGGTGAATCAGGGTGGTTTTTCCACGGGGTGTGAACAGAGTTTTCAATTCTGCATCGGGTAAATAGGTAATTTGTTTTAACGAACGTGACTTATTATCTTTAAAAGTAGGCAGTGGACAAACATGTTGACATGTTGCGAGAACTCCATTCAAGTAGATAATTTATCCTCAGACACCCTGTACAGGTTGTCAAGTTGATAAACTTCAAATGCAGTTCAACTCTATTTATCTTTATTTCCTATGTTTTTTTGTTATCTAATATTTTTATTCTTTTATTTTGCGGACTCTACTCTGACAACTTCGAATACTTACCTATTTGTTTCCAGTTATACCAATTAACTGACTGCATTGAGAAAACATGACTCATTAAAATTTTAGTTTGTAAATAACGAATACCTAACAATTACAATTTTTCTATTTTAGAGCTTGTAAACGATAGTAACGTACAATTTTTGGATCAAGATGACGACGATGATCCGGACACAGAATTATATTTAACTCAGCCATTTGCGTGTGGTACTGCCTTTGCCGTCAGTGTATTAGACTCGTTAATGTCAACGGTAAAAGTTTATTAACAAACATTTTTTTTTCCTCTTAAATTATGTTCTACGACTAGATATGGATTACTTACTGAAATTTGAGGCGCATTAATCTCGTGTCGTGGGCGAACGATAATACAGCCAGAGATAGATGATGTTTCTATAATGCGCGTTCTTCTATATACACACACCTACCTGTAGCAAACATTTGACCGACAAAAGGCCGTTTCATTTACGAGTATCTTCACACATACGTTCCCTACGCGACGGAAACCGCGTTGTGTTCAAACGTTTTCAATACTTTTTTCAGACATATTTCAACCAGAACGCGTTGACGTTAATTAGGTCGTTAATCACCGGAGGAGCTACTCCCGAACTGGAGTTGATTTTAGCAGAAGGAGCAGGTCTCAGAGGAGGATATAGGTAGAGTACAGTTATTCGAACGAAAAAAGAAAGAAAAAAAAAGAGAAAAAAAGTTAAAAATTAAATGAAAATCTTGCAATATGATCTGATTGGTTTACAGCACCAGCGATAGTTTATCAAATCGCGATCGGTGTAGAGTTGGTCAGATTTCACTCTACGATGGTCCTCTGGCTCAATTTGGGGAAAACGGAAAGTACGGAGACTTATTCGTTAACGCCTTAAAATCTTACGGAATGTTGTGTATAGGACTGTACAGGTAAGTTGAAGTTTACTTGCCCATGATTATATTCGAGTAGTACTGTTGACTTAATCGAGCCAAGTCCTGTTCTTTGTTTGAATTGAAAATACGTCATTAATCGAGCGTTATATATTTTATTCGAAACGTATTTATAGGAAAAATTGCCCAAAAAGGCGCGAATACTTTGCTACCTAGGTACATAAATTATAAGTAAAACAAATCAGTTCGTAAACCTACATCTTGTTGAAATAAGTAGGAAGCGCGATCGAAGCACTGGCATAATTTTAGCGTTACAGTGGCATCACTATTCTTCATTCTTTAATTTACTTAGGGATGTGGAAGAATTACTAAGGTGGTACCTATCTACCTCCGCTAATCGGTTGTGGCATTCTCCATGAACGACCTAGCGACCGTGTGTTCACAGAAAAAGGCCGACTTTTGTCTCCGGTCGCACCTTCCTGCATTACGACTGGATGACGCTCCTAAGTCGAAAATCGACGTATGTGGCCGACCGATAAAAGCTCAGAACGCCTAAGAAAGTACCACGACTAGCTCACATGAGACTTGTCAGAAGTGGTATTGTCAGGGAGAGGAAGGCGGTTACGGAACGAAAAAGAAAAGAAAATCGAAAAAAACTTACGATTTCACATTCTCCTGCAAGCTTCCGTGGGCCATAGGTGCGATGTCTGGGGAGCCAATTTGGCATGCGTGCATTGCCATACGCTCCACCAATCATGATACCTCTCCCTCCCTCCCCCCCCCCGCCTCCTCACAAAGGAGATTTACATTAATTTCTACATTTTATTCCTTCGAAAAAAATAACAAAATAAAAAGTAGAACGAAGTGAAACTATGTAGTGGTGGCAAAGACCAGTCTATAGACAATCACGAATTCGAAAAAGAAAAACTTCCTTTGCGATCAAATTCCGGAGACGGAAACTATATGTATAGGTATTACAGTACTAGTGGGGAAGAAGAGCGTTAACGCGAATTCTGCAACAGAACAAGCGTAAACGCGTTTTTGACCCACTCGTACTGTACAATATTTTTTTATATAAGTGCACGGAGACAAATTTTTTCCGTGGAGATTTCTTTAAAAATATTAATACCTAATGTCTCTTTTCTCGTAAAAATCAACTGATTGAACGTTAACGAAAACAAAGCAGACAATACTCAGTTCGCAAACAGAAAACTGTTATATACGCGAAAACGGCAGCTCCCGAAGAGAAAGAAGAAAAATACAACGAAAAGAAATAAAGCTATTCGAAACCATACGAAAACTTTTGTCGAAAAGCGCAATCGTAAGCAAGTTCTGATCCATAAACGCATCCAGAAAAAACGAAATCTCTGTACGTATGTATTCACATCACCGAGGGAAGATGAAATATTAACAAAACATTATCGAGTGGAAGAAGCGGGGAAGAAGAACATTTACATTTGTGTGTGAGGTGGCGCTACATGCACCGAGCGCTCAGACTTTGCAGTCCATTGCACTATTCCTCAAGTTGCTGTTAAGGATCAGCTCAGTAGCCTCACTTTTATAGCCAAAGTGAGAATTTTACTTAGCTCTATCCCTTTGACTTCACTGGGTGCTAGATATTCTAGCCCCAATGCTTCGCGTCTTGTCCCGGCTATTGCTGGGCACCGACATATGATATGGATCGAGGTTTCTTCCTCTTCTCCACAGTACCTACAGGAGCCGCTTCTTACCACTCCTATTTTATACCACATGTGTTTTGTGGCCCCATGACCGGTTAATAGTCCGACCATGAGCCTTGCATGTTTCCTGTCAAGCCCTAATAGGAACTTGGCATACTTACTGGGGGTGTCCCCTATCAGTGTTTTACTGACGTTCATGCCACTGGCCGACCGCCAGTGCATTTCCGTCTGCTTGCTTATCCAAGCCTTTACTTTGGATTTTATGACGCTGTATGCTACAGGAAGATACGGCCTGGGCGTTGCCAGTTCCTTTTTGGTGCCCTCCTTCGCCAGCTTGCCAGCGATTCTGTTCCCTTTTATGCCGCAGTGTCCCGGTGTCCATAGTACGGCGACCCGGTTCTCCTGAGCAAGGGTGTATAGTTTGTTAACACACTCCGCCACTACTAGGGATGTAGTTTGGTGTGACGATAGTACTCTGATAGCTGATTGGCTGTCTGTACAGATATAGATCTGCTTATTAACAAGGCCCTTCTGCTGGCTTCTCTCAATGGCCACCGTGATCGCCATTATCTCCGCTTGGAGGATAGTGACGCTCTCGCCCAGTGCCACTGAACAGTTGTCAGCGCCTTTTGCATTCGTGATTCCGATTCCTACACCTTGGTCATTCTTAGAGGCATCTGCAAACCACACATTCTCCTCTTTTCCTAGAATGCTTGGCCACCTTTTTTCCCAAGCCTCCCGTGTGGGTATTAGCACACGGTATGGTTTGTCAAAGAGATGTTCCATCGCAATTCTATCCTTTGGCATTCCAAAGCATTTGTCTATCGTCCTGGCCATCTCCCATATCCTTCCGTGGCCTGTCTTATGGGCCCGAAGGTTTGGTTGACCCAGACGATAAGCCCCCATTATCGCCGCTGCTTCTATAGCAGTGTGAAGTGGTGGCAAGTTCAGGAGCCTTTCTAGTGCCTTTGTCGGCACCGTACTCATTGCCCCCGTTGTCATCACGCACGCGAGCCTTTGCAGGTGGTCTAGTTCCTCTCTGACGTTGGTCAGGTGGACCCGGCCCCACCACACAATGGCCGCATATGTGATTCTGGGGCGTATTACACCGGTATATATCCAGTGCATCATTTTGGGAGAGAGTCCCCAGGTCCTGCCGACATAGGTGCGGCAAGCCCAAAGAGCCTCAATCCCTTTTTTTATTTTATCTGAAACGTGATCCCTCCAGGAGAGTTTTTCATCAAGATATACTCCTAAGTACTTCACCTTTCCTGTGAGGGCTAACGGTCTTCCCTTGTATTGCACCTTGATTAACTCCTTGCCTTTCCTTTTACGAGTGAAAAGAGTGATCTCCGTTTTGTCCGGGTTTATCGATAACCCCTTTTTCGCACACCATTTTTCCACACATCGGAGTCCCCACTACGTTATCTCCGCGATGGTTCCCGGAAATTTGCCGGTTACCACCACAACCAAATCGTCAGCGTAGCCCTGTGTGTATATTTTTTGCCCATTTAACTCCTCCAGCAAGCTGTCCACCACCAGGCTCCACAGTAGGGGAGAGAGTACTCCCCCTTGTGGGCAGCCCCTGATGGTAGTTGCATGGATCCGTTCTTGTTGGTATGTTATCCGGATCTCCCTGCCTTTTAGCATAGATACAATCCAGTTTATTAAGCTTTCTTTCACTTCCCTTTCCCTCAGGGCTGTTTCTATGGATTCATGAGAGGTCGCGTCAAACGCTCCCTGTATATCCATGAATGTTGCCAGGACATAATCTCCGCCAGTCATCCCTCTCTCGATTGCTGTAACAAGTGAGTGCAGTGATGACTCTACTGATTTGCCTGCCCTGTATGCATGCTGGTTCTCATTTAGTGGGAATTTTTTCAGGGTAACCTCTCTTAGGTGCCTGTCTATCAGCCTTTCCAAGGTTTTTAGCATGAATGATGAGAGACTTATCGGCCTGTAGGATTTGGCCTTGCAGGGGTCTCTGCCTGGTTTAGGCAAAAACACCACTCTCACACCCCTCCACGATTTTGGAATGTGCCCTAGGGCTAATGATGCCCTGAGGACCCTAATGAACGTTCCCATTATGGTCTCTAGTCCTGTCTGTAAGCAGACTGGATAGATTCCATCTGGGCCCGGTGCTTTGTACGGCGAGAATGTGTTTACCGCCCAACATACCCTGTCTGGTGTAACCACCTCCTTCGCCGTTTCCCAATCTGTTCCTTTTCGCACACTGTCGACTCTTGGTAGCGGCTGTGTGTTTTCCATAATTTTTGCTCCCGGAAAGTGCGTGTCAATGAGGTGCTCTATTGCCTCTCTCGGGGTGGTGGAGAAACCACCCGTCGGGAGTTCGAGCGGCCCCTCTGTCACTCACCTTTCCTTACTGAGAAGTTTTTGCAGGCATGCCGTCTCCGGTACCTTTTCTATAGATTCGCAGAAACGTCTCCACCCCTCTGTTTTGGCTTGCTTTACCGCCTTTTTGTATGCTTTTTGGGCCTCATGATATAATTCCCAGTAAGCCGGTGTATTATTTTTCAGTGCAGCCCTCAGCCTTCTTCGAGTGTCTTTCCTACGTTTCCCCAACTCTGCTGTCCACCAGATGGTTTTACGTAATTTTATTATCTTAGGCTCACAGTTCTTCTCGTAGGCGTCCCTGAGTGCACCATCCAGTATGTTGGCTTGTGCTTCCAGGTCGTCCACGTTCTGAATCCGTTGCCAGTTGTAACTTGTCAGTCTTTCTAAGTCATTCTTGAAGCCTCCCCAGTTTGTTTTCCTAGGGTTCCTAATAGCTCTTTGTTCCTCCTTAGGTGCCCGGATCTGATATCGGATGTATCGGTGATCCGATAAAGACGGTTCGTCCAACACTCTCCATCCCTGGACTCGGTCCCTAAGTTTGGAATTACAGAGTGTTATGTCTTTAACTTTTGCCTTACTTTTGTAACAAACGTTGGTTTGCTTCCCTCATTTAGAACAAGCAGATCCTGTGTCGCAAGGTAGTCTACTAGCCCTTTCCCTCTCGGATTTGTGCCTGTACTCCCCCAGATAGTATGGTGCGAGTTGGCATCGCATCCGACAAGAAGGTCCAGCTTTTCCCTCACACAGTGTTCCACCAGTTCCCTAAGCTCATCAGTTGGGGGAGGGTCCCGAGAGTCGGATGAAAAATATGCTGAGCATATTACTATCTTCTTCTTGTTCCCTTTCTCCTCATATTCCAAAGTGGCCGCCACAAGATCCCGTAGGGTAAATCCCGGTATTGCTGTGCAGCTCACTTGATATGTAAATATCGCTGCACGTGGTCTTCCTGCGTTTTTTGCATAAATGAGATGCCCCTGTGCCATCTGTATGCCTCTCACTTGTTCCCGATGATACCATGGTTCCTGTAACAGGCATATATTTGTTTGCCCCTTTTGCAGCCTCCTGCTCAGTAGGTAACAGGCTGCTTTGCATTGGTGCAGATTAATTTGCAATACCCTTATCATTCCGTGTATAGCTTTTCTCTGTTATCCTTAGACTGACACCCTGACATCAACCAGGCGGTCCAGGAAAAACAGCTTGTTGCCCTTTCTTCTCAGGTACTTCACTGACTCCTCGTCGATACCCACCGCCAGAAGTGTACCTTTCGGTTCCTCCCTGCAATGGACAACGTACCAGGACCCAGCAGACAGCCTCTGATTCTGCAGCTCCAGCCTCTTTAGGAGCACTTGCGCTGTTCGCCCACTTGTAGGCAGCCAGACCGACGCGCTGGTAAGCTTCGGCAGACCCTCCCAGGGTGCGACTTTGAGAGTTTCCTCCCCCAGTCGCACCCCGCTGGCGAGCCCCGCCAAGAAGCGTTCCCGGCTCGTCTAGGTCCGCGCATACCACCTGCAGTGTTCCTTGATACAGCGTTATTTGTTTGATGTTCGGTAACGCCGTTTCCGGTAGTTCCCAAAGCATCTCACGAATAACGCCTTTGGCGTCCTTTGCTTCCTCGGCCGTCAGAGTGGTCTTCGGGTAGCCGTCCCGAAAGATGGCCACCTTATGTCCCTCCTCCGCCGCCGCCGAAGCATAGGTCGTCGTCCTACTCTTTTTTGGCGCTGCCTTCTCGGGTCCCGTCGACGGGGTTTCCCGCGGTCTCTTGCCTGACAATGGAGTTCCCGCAGAGGTTCCCTTTTCAGGTGTGCCCTCCTTGGTTCCTCCACCGTCCTCCTGCTGTCTCTGCTTCACACGCTGCGCCTTCCTTTTCTGCGCTCCTGTACGTTTTCTCCTTTCCTCTTCTGTTATTTTGGCGACGGATCCCTGCTTCACCGGATCCACCCGTAGATGTCTCCGGTTCCGCTGGTCCAACTGTGGGTGTCCCTGGTTCCCTGGTCTCCGTCTCCATCTTCTCGCCCAGTGTCACTCGGTCCATCACTTCTGACAGCCCTTCCGCTGCACGCTTCTCTCCAGTGTCCCTGCGGGTCCGGCTTTCGCCAGCCCCAGCAGGTCCGCTTTCCTTACTTAAAAAAAAAAGAGATTTTGTTTGTTCCATATGGTTCCCACGAGTACCAGAGAAATATGTCGTCCACCGTGGCAGAGCTCCGAGTACCACGGCAAGCTTACTTAGTGAGGGAGGTCAGCCGGTATCCCTCAGGTTCCTATTCGCGACTGTTTTAGCCCAACAGCCATGCATCCCTTCAGCATAGGTAACACCAACCTTGGGATTGGGCCCGTAGCTGTACTGAGATACAGGCTACGGAAAGAAGGGGGTAGGCAACTCATCGTCTGTCGTACACGGGTCACCCGACGCTGGTGACGGCCCTCACTGCTACATACCCGATTTTGAGAGGGGAGCAGCTTTGCCGTCTATGCCACACGACCACTCTCACTTTACGTCGTTGGGTCTTTCTTTCGCATCCAACGTCGGGTTCCCCGCCTAGCGCACAGATTCCGAGCGCGGGACGTGCTTAACTATAGGGACTGAAAGAAGTTAAGACACTAGCGTAAGGTCCTCGGGTGCGCCACGCCCGTACTTGCCAGCTGCAAGCCCTTGAGGTTGGGGAAGAAGAAAGAAAGATTAGTCCATGGGAGACAGAATTAAGGGGAAAAGGAGGTGAAAAGTGACGGTATCATTCCACATACAGATTTTCACCTGTATGCGGAATGAGTAGGGGAAAAGGAGAGGAATCGGTACGTTCATACGTGACCAATTTAGCCGAACAGCGATTTTCTCGTTTTACCTAACTATGCAGTATGCAGTATGCACTATGCACACGATGTAACGAACTACGGGAACTGATAATTTCGATCTTTCCGGATTAGAGAACCAAACTGTAGAGAATAGCACGTTTTAGCTCCTTGTCAAGAATCGCCCACTGAACGATTGTGCACCAAGCACTGCTACCCAGAATCATGTATACTTGAATATTACAATAGACGTTTTCAGAAGAAAATCTATATTAACTCGATCTCATATTTTTGTGTCAGATTCCGCGATACCAGCTCATCCTGTGATGCATCGTCTAAACGATATGTAATTACAAATCCGCCCGATGACTTTCAGTTGTTACCAACGGATCAAGTGAGTGAATTCTCTAAGTGTGTTTTACCGAAACGAGAAACAAAAATCTTATAACGATGCAAAAAGTTTAGCTCGAAACCTAGAATCCATAATATATCAATCTAACCCTCCTTCTTTTAAAGAAAACTTCTGTCACTCTTGTGCTGTTGTCTTCCAGTTCTGGGAGGAGGAGGAAGAGGGCATTTGACTTTAGCATCCACTCCCTTAGAACTACTTTCGAAACATCTAAGATTGCTTCTATTTTAATGTGGGTGAGGAGAGGAGAGCTATTTTCCCCTATAATTTCCGGTCCGGTCACAAAGCCGATTTAGTTTTAGGCCTCTCTTTTGTCTGATATTGAATTTGTGACACAATATTCTCTAGAGGGCTATTGGGACCGAGCATCGAAAGAATCGTCCCCTGGCGGCCAAAAATAGAAGCTTTGAAAGAATGATTATCTAGGACTATTCAGTAGAGATGATAATGGAAAACGGAAGACCATCACTATTTTTTTTCCCCTATATTTTTTTTCGATTTTTAAAAATTACTGTATTAATAATTTGAAGGTATTCGGAAATGTAGTAATGTGTAATTAACGTGACACAAATTTTTCTCTTTATTATTTGTCATAAGAAAACATTAATCATCATGATTACTTTACCTGTGCCGGTCGGAAAAAATATAATTTCAACAGCCGTACCAAAAATTTTTGAAACCTCCACTAATATTACGCCGATAAATATTTTTTAAATGCGAAAAATCCTATTTACACATCATTCTTTCAAATTCTTATCACCTAGAGCGATACTAGCACGCCATACGTTCGCCCGGTCCGAATGGAGTCGCGACGGCTCAGAATTACCTAATTTCTCAAAGTTTAGAGCCAGAATCAGAGTTGACTGGAGGCAAATGTATAGAGCGGAAACTGGAGCCAGGAGCTATAAAATTTCCCAAAAGAGAGCTGTAGTTAAGGCCGGTGTTCTGAAAAAAACTGGCTCCACAGCTCTGATATTTCTGGGAGGGGGAGGAGGGGGTGACCAATCAACGGGAGTCTAGCCCTCCTCCCCCTCTCCTCGAGAATCAGCCTATGTTTCCGCCGCTTTTCGTAATTCCGAGCGGCGTATTCCAATCCACTATTTTCACTGAATATGATTCGGTAAATTAAGCCGATCGACCGAGTCTTTATTTTCGTGCCGTTTTTCAGGTATTCGTGCTGATGCAGTTTGATCCGGGTTTGGAGTACAAACCTAATCATAAAGGCGGAACAACGAGAGGAAAAGATGATAATTCCTGACTTTTGCTTTGTAGCGCTCTCACCGATGGCCCTTATTCTTACATCTAAATAATAAAATACGTGCTCTTTGCTCTATCAAAATCAACGACTGTTTGACAATCAGCCGCTTTCAACTCTCTATTTAACGTGGAAACATTTATAGGACGTGACGATGAAACAGCCCGACGAACTCCAATTTTAATTACTCGAGTGAATATGTATAATATATTATGTAGTTCGCTCGTTGTCGGAAATGTTGATTCTGGGAGCGACTTTTGGTACAACTTATACTGACGTTAGTGGCTCCTTTTCTTCGTAATCGTGCAGTATGTTAGAGGGTTCCCTTTGTACGAAGCTCATCATTTGCCTACTTGAAAATCATTTAGCTAGTCGAAATGTTTCGATGGTATAGTCCATTAAATTAAATTTTGTTGAAATCTGTCGAATTAAGAAATGAGCCTAGAAAAAAGTTTAGAGCTGAAAAATTTAAGATATAAAAAGAGATGAAAAGGTAGTTTCTAACGATGAGACATAGTTTTTGAACTTGTGCGGAATACCGAATCAAAACACTCGGAACTGATAGGACTGGCATGATATATGTATCATCGTAAACTGTCGTTGATTATGAAATTTAAAGACGAAGAGCACAAATGTAAGAATAAACGGTTCAATGTGAGGGTAGCTACAACTTACATTCTGTCGAACATATTTTTCTTCGATAAATGAGAAATCAAAATAACATCGCCTCGACGGGCAAGTCTTTTATAACAGTGAGGATGAACTTTCGTATTTACGAATCTATAACCATAGATTCTTCGAACATTTATTTATTCGTTTTCCCTTGTTGTTTTATTTTTCAGAATAATTTTTAGACACACTGTAGCAAAGTTTATTCGTTATTGTTCTTTTTTATATATTTTTTCTTATATTTGCAAATTGATCCTTCATTTTGACATTTAATGCCAATACTGTTGTTATACTTATTGTTATCCATACGTTTCGACAATTTCGAAATGACTTTTACTCGTAGCTGTAAAGTTATTTGCATTCATTTCGAGTAAGACTTAAATTTGCGAATCCAATTCCTGTACATACTTATCGGCAAATTTTACAAGTTTTGTACAAAATTTTATTAAATACATGTTGACATATTTGCGCTATGCTAATGTTTGCTCGTATTTCCGTCGATTTAGCATATTTTATGTATACATACTGTAGTAGAAGCCTACATATGTACATACATATATATCTATAGTAAGGAGAACCTTTTAAAATTCGGGAAAATCAAAAGTTTCGAATTAAAGACTTTTTTTTACTCGATTATTCACGCTGAGTTCGAATTTGGTGCTCAAATATGGCGGAGACGCTCCGTTGACGAGATACGCCCGAAAATGTGGTCAAAATGGGTCAATTAAAGAAGAATGTGGAAACGCCTTCATCGCGGTGAACGTGCAACACCTTCTGCACCAATTGACTTTTTCGAACACAAAAATCTTTTGATTGGAGATGGCTAGAGCGATGGGGTTTGAAAATTTGGAAGGCGGAGACAATTCTGAATAAGACCCACTCTTCACCCGGAAAAAAATTTTCTCCCCCAAAAAAGAAAGGGTTTATATTATGGAGAAATTTCCAAAATTCGAGAAAATCAAAAGTTTCGAATTAAAGACTTTTTTTACTCAATTTTTCACGCTGAGTTCGAATCTGCTGTCCAAATTTGGCGGCGACGCTCCGTTGCCGAGATACACTCGAAAATGTGGTCAAATGGGTAAAATAAAGAAGAATGTAGAAACGCCTTCATCGCGGTGAACATGCAACACCTAACGCACCAATTGACGTTTTGGAAAATTCTATTTTTCTGGGCTAAACCAACAATTCGCATAGCCAGAGTGATGGGGTTTGGAAATTTGGAATGCGGAGACAATTTTGAATAAGACCCGCTCTTCACCCGAAAAAAGAAAAATTTCGCCCCAAAAAAGACATGATGTTAGTATGGAGAAATCTCCAAAATTCGAGAAAATCAAAGTTTCAAATTAAAGACTGTTTTTTACGCAATTTTTCACGCTGAGTTCGAATCCGTCGTTCAAATTTGGCGGCGACGCTCCGTCGCCGAGATACACTCGAAAATGTGGTCAAAATGGGTCAAATAACGAAGAATGTGGTGAGCCTTCAACACGTTGAATATGCAACACCTACTGCACCAATTGCTATTTTTGAAATCTGTTATTTCCTGGGGCAAATTGATATACCGCCAAAATCTCTTGATCGGAGATGGCCGGAGCGAAACGGTTTGAAAATTTGGATAGAGGAGACAATTTTGAAGAAGACTGACTCTTCACCCGAAAAAAAATTGTTTGGCCCCAAAAAAGGAATGTGTGTTCGGAGAAATTTTCAAAATTCGAGAAAATCAAAAATTTCGAATTAAAGGCTGTTTTTTACTCAATTTTTCACGCTGAGTTCGAATTCGTTGTTCAAATTTTGCCGAGATACTTTCGAAATGGGTCAATTTTTTTCTTTTTTAAACAACGTTTTATTGGCAACTTGTAAACATACGTACAAAACCAAACTTAAATTATACAGAACGGAATAAAGAAACCAGATGCCTGTGGTAGGCAGACTGGTGTAAATTAAAAATTAAAAGAAGTAAAGTTAAGAATACTTATATGGTAATGTTGTGAAAAAGAAAGCGAATAAAAAACAAAAACAAATGAAAGTACAGGATACGACGAAAACAAGTTTAACCCAGGTCAACTGGATGACGGCGACTCAGGCGACGTGTTGTTTAGGTGGTATCCAGAAGTCCTAGGGCCAGATCATTCGGGTGGGAGTGGACGCGGCGGTCGTACTTCTGGGATAGTTGTTGGATGACCTCGATGATGGTTCGAACCCTCAAGTCGGCGTGGAGGGTGTCATTGAGGACATACCAGGGGGCTCCTGCTATCAGCCACAAGGCTTTATTCTGGAATCGCTGAATGACGTTTTTGAGTGAAGTTAATGCCCATCGCCAGATGGGAAAGGCATAAGCCTATACAGGACGGAGGATGGCCATGTACAGCGCAAATTTTCGAAGAATGTGGTAACGCCTCCAACACGGCGACCGTGCAACACCTATACGGCACCAATTGACGTTGATAAAACGCGAAAATCTTTTGATTGCAGATAGCTAGAGCGAAACGGTTTGAAAATTTGGATAGAGGAGATAAGTTTGACTCTTCACCCGAAAAAAGAAATTTTCGCCCCAAAAAAGACATGATGTACCTACCGCCTGTAGGAAATGACCAGTGATAAATTATAATCACTTCCCTTTCTAAAGCGGGAAAATGTAGGGTAGAAAGCCGTATGAAAACAACACCAGTTCTATGTTGGTGAAAAACGACGCTTTTTCATGACTAAACTGTTGAAGAATGATAATCTTTCTAATATATTTTGAGTAAAAAGTATTTTGTTGCAGTCAGTTCCTTTTTCTCAGGCGTCAGAATTTTTCCGAATTCGATAAATTGATCACGAATTTTTAAAGATTTAAAAACATTGCTAAAACTTCAAAACCCTGTTTCACTTAAAGATTCTTTGAGACCCTATGTATGTAGAGATTGTAACATGCTAGCTTGAGACTAATAAGACTCTGTCATTTCTGAAGCGTTTCCAATTTCAATTTTTCTTTCTGGGAAGAGGGAAGGGCAATTACCTCACTGCTTCACCCGTGTATCCATCCACCCAGCTGGAATTCAAGTGACTTACCTGTTGCCAATACACATAATATTATGTTGAAAATTGGAAGACTATTTTCTACTCATGTGACGTAAAAGTGATAACCAACTGAAAAAGGTTTTACTCTCCTTTCATTCATATATCTATCACTTTCTTGAAATTTTAACTGAAAAATTGCTGTCACATTTAAGTGACTGGTTGACCGAATTGTGATCAGTCATGTTTCCATCACCTTCAAAAGTGAGTGTAATGAATTGTCAATCAGGCATACTTGTTTTACAGGTAATACGATCTTGATGTCAACAAAATTTCTAAGAAAGAATAAGATGACCAAGATTCAGAATTTTCTTCAGTATTCGTGTTCGTCATTGAATTACTCAGACGTCAGATCCTTTTCAATGATGATTCACCAATAAAGATTCAACACAGCGGTCAAATAACTCCATATTACCTTTATTGGTCGGCCGCGTTCGAACTTGAATGCAGTATTACGGATGAGTCATCATTCGAGAAGAAACTTATCTTCAGGTCACAACTGGATGGACAATAAAAGCCAAAAACCAATAAACTAACCAGAAGTAGAGACCCAATCCAAAATACCTTCCGTTTCAGTTTCCAATAGTTATTTATCTGTTTCTACTTCTAGCTTTTGAGCATTGCTCATTCAACCTCTCAACAGTTAAGCTTTCCGCTTTTGTCCACGACCGCAAGAAATTTAATACTTTCGACTCCTGCCCTCTCCCCTAAATCTCGTGAATATCTATAATTGAAGATGTCCTGAAAAATAAATATAATGAAAACATTGTTTCAGATACATTTCCAAGGACATTTTCAGCGGTCTTTAGTTCGAAACCGAAAACTATTAGCTTCAGCTCTCAGTTAGCGGTCGGTGTTTTTGTCCTTGACAGTCAAAATCCTGAAATCCATGAAATTATCTAATCAACGACGTCGCATTCGAGGCCTTTTAATTAGCTTTGCCACCTTACGTGATTTGCTTAAGATTTAAAACGACGCGACACCATTGCTCCGAAAATACCTCTTACAGACGTTTTCCACCATAATTATACAATTTCGAAGTCAGTTTTTGTTGGCTAATTCCACTTTTTGTCATTAGGGTTGCCCCAAAACCTTGGTGCGACTAATACTGAAATGCCGCTTCTTCGCCTAATCATCTTTGTTTAAAGGTAACCATAAATATATAGCCATTTATTTTTTACGAGTCATTCCTGAAAAGACATCGCAGTTCTCTCGCATCAAATTGCGGTTTAAACAAAATCAGAAAGTATCGTGTCTTCGTTCGCCATTTTTATTCTTACGGTATCACAGCTGATTAATAAACAAAGACTATGGAGCTACCAACTTCTTACTGTAGAAACCTACGTAAGTAAATCACACCACCCGCTTCGGGTTTTCACTTTACCAAGGTAGGCACGGCCATTTTAAAACCTGCGCAACGATGGCAATCGAAATTGAGAAACTGGTTTAGCTGAGAAATTACACCGTATGAGAAGCAGGTGTTTCAGCGAGGTACCTGTTCAAATACGATAGAATGAATGTAATTACAAGAGACTACTCCCGACTGCACTTACTTAATAAGTACACAGGCAGACACGTCATTGTTGGAGACCAGTTCAAGAACTATACTTACGTACATTGTACAAATTTTTCACCTTGCAAGTTCTCCGTCGACGAAAAGAATGAACAAAAACACGTGCAATTTGAAACATAACTGTCGTTTTTATTGAAACATACAATGAGGGCGATAATGCTCGAATACGAAGTTAAAAAAGAAGAAAAAATCGAAAGTTTTGTTTCGTGTTTGACGGCACATTATTAGAATTTCGAAAGTAAAATTTGATTTGACATTTTTTGAAGGTCGAACTAACGTTGGAATATAAAAGTGGTGACCACTCGGCAATTTTTCGGAAAAAAAGAAGAAAAAAAAAACAGGAAAAAAAAGAACAATCATTAGGCTGGCCTTTTCTCAATTATTGTACCGAAATAGCGTTCGTGATTCGTGAGTACATGCCGTTTCATTTTCCGGAATTTACTTTCAGCAGGCTGTATATAGGCGACAGAACGGGGCGCTAAATAGTTCCTTCCGCTGGTGTACCCCTACTTGTCTCGCTCGCTACATTCCGCGTGTACTGATTTTTAAAATTAGGTTGTATTCTAATAAAACGCGCTCTTATTCCCATATCTGTACTCGTACGAGCATATTTTCCGTGGCACCTTTTAAACGGTCCGACACGAACTGCATTCTTTACGCGAAGTTAGGGACATCATTCTAACTACCAAGAAGCAAACACGACACTTCCGGGCTAACAGAGCAACGTGTTCCACCGCTCATTCAAATCGGTGCATGCGATTGAGAGACTCGGATAATATAGAAGAGCGCTTCTTTTCGTATTTTCTCGTTTAAAGAGTAAATGATGCGTAGGGAAAGCCTGAAAAATGAGGCTCAAAATAGAGCGCAGTTCATCCGATTATCTTCTCGAAATAAATGCGTGCCCCACTACGATTGGATTACAGAGCAGCCCACATTCGGCCGATCATCGGCACCAGCATGAGCAAGAAATCAGAGTTCAATCTAGAAGTTGCGCGATTGAGCGTCGCTACCCTGCCGAAGTAGCTGGAATTTTTTGGTGGGTCTTCGCGAGATACCTCATCGACATTATTAGCTTCCTCTTCTTCGTCTTCATCGACCAACCCAGTTGCTTCCTTAACGTGCTTTACTAGCGGAATCAATTTCCTTTCAGCTGCGGAGCCTTTCGATTCTTTATCGTCTCCGATTACATTACTTTCAGTTCCGTATAACGTGAGCGACCATTTCACTAACGATACTGCAGAAACAAATTCAAGTCAATCAATTATCGGCGATATTTTCACAACAGAGAATCTTTGTGAGAATTAAGAAAACCGCATTCGCAGAATAAAATTTAGTTTTACTAAAAATCTTCACGCTGATTTTGGTTTCGTTGCGGTCAAAATTGAATACGAGTCCCCAGTTACTCATCGCCATCTCACCGCATAACGAATGAATCGACGAACGTCGTCACTTTTCTGTTTTGTTTTTCCCTTTTCTATTTGCCCACTTCGACGTAAATAAATAGAAATTCGAGAAAAGCGATCGACATATGAGGAGTTATCTGTCAAAAGGGCGTCCGTTCAATGTATTTCTTATGGAACGAACGCCCTTTTGACAGATAACTCCTCATATAGTCTAACAACTTAACCAACTCACCGTACGACTTTCCATGATTGTACACCTCTAGTTTCCAGTATCCAAACGGCTGCTCTCCCCAACAGTGTACGGTCATGAATGGCCAGCTTTGGAAGCCCTCTTTCGAATTATCACGAGGACGAGGAGTCAGCAAAACTGATTTGGTTCCACTCGGTGATACTAAAATCAGTCTAACGTCACCTCGTCTTTTGGCGTCCAGAGTGACTCTTACCTACGTTGAGGATAGAAATGAAAAATAAATTAATTAACTAATTAAGTATACAGTATGATGTGTACAATGTGATTTAAGGATTCAGAACTTGACGGGTTCAACAGGTAAAATTAATCATTAATCGAGGAGATATCAAAAGAGGGGCGAAGGAGCTTTGACTCCAAATAAAAATTCTATGAAATCAGGTGGCTTTTCGTATTTAACCGGGTTGTGATTTTGTGGTCCAACCGCAGCGACGACGCACGCTACTTCCTTACTTAGGGCAGCATCTATCGCTCCATGTTCATTCCTCAATGGCTTAGTGATCATAATCATCTTCGTTTCTTTTCTGTATGTATGTCACATTCTCTACTTATTCACCAACTCGCCTGTTTAGCTGACTGACTGTTTATTATTAGTCCATCTGTCTGACTCTCGATCAAATAAAGATTCTGGAGTTTTTGCTTGACGGGGGCGAAAGCAGGACG
The DNA here is from genome assembly GCA_031841125.1 of Acanthococcus lagerstroemiae. NCBI lineage: Eukaryota > Metazoa > Arthropoda > Insecta > Hemiptera > Eriococcidae > Acanthococcus > Acanthococcus lagerstroemiae. Next base: position 488,550 of record CM063112.1, on the reverse strand, counting down.
AAGGTTAGGTTTTAAGATACATAGGCTGATTAGCCTTGACAAGTTTAAAAAAAACAAACAAAAAAAACAATTGTTTTAAGGAGTTTTAACGACCAAATTACTGAAAAATATAAACACAGGAAATAGAGGACCAAGGGAGCGCCAAAAATACCGACTGTCGATTCTGTGTCTGTGCAGCACATGAAAGGCTACATTACCTTGAAAATTTCGAAAATTTTTCATATTTTTTTTACCAAATTTTGGAACAGAAAACTTCAAAACACACTTTAAATGTAACTAAGTTTAAACTGAAATTTTTTTGTCTCGCGTGAATTCTCAATTTTAATTCGTTGCTAGTCTATCACTATGTACAACTTGTTACAAAGTAGAAATTTTTCAAAGTAAATCGTTATATGCATGTACTTTTGAAATATTTCTCATTTTGTAATGAACATCTTTCGATGAAACACTTCACCTTGAAACGTTTCGATGTTTCAACACCTCTGGTGCAAAGATTCTGGGACTAAGACATACCGGACATTGATTATAGAGAGCCTATAGCCTAAGAAATCTTGACTTCCAATTCCTTTTTTCCGGCAGATAATAGGGGGGGGGGTGCTGTTTACTTGTCTGTCTTTCTCAGCTACTTGTCTAATTTTTTCTCCATCTATTTATCCCTCTACTTAAATTTTAAGTCAACAGTCGCGCTCCTGTAATCTTCTGGATTTTAAATAGATAACCTAGCGAGGTTTTATTCAGCAGCGAGAAGCGGAGGCCAGAATTTTAGTATTCTCTTTCTCCCCGGCCCTAAAATTTTGCAGTAGATGAGTATACACTCCAGCTTCCATTCACGTGAGATATGTGTCGTAAAATCGTGCATTTCCTTTTCCTATTTCTTAGCTCGATCACGAGTGTTCGCCGGATATCACCCATATCCGAACGCCTTCCTACTTCCGACTGCAGGTTGCTCTCTAGTTCCACCGCCAGGCATTACTTCGGCTAAAGAGCGAGACAATGCCCTCTTTTCGACGGGAAATAAAAATCAGAAAATGTTTTCCAGTAGCTTCGAAGAAAGATAGGTACTAATTATATTTTTATACCAGACACGGTGTCTCACTGAACACAGCTAGGCACGCATTCTATTAGCTTAGAATTTCCCGCGCGTATTCTAACAGTACCGCTTTCGTTAATCCAGTTTTTAACGGACGGAGCTGGAAATCGAGTCCCCCTTGAAATGATACTAATAATAATGTAAGCGGCTAAGGGTTGTCAACATTCGGAGATTCTTTCGAAGCAATTTATAAGAGCTAATAGGTGTAAAATTAACGCGTACGTACCTGAATGTGCTCCAAATAATTTACTTTATTCGATTGCAATAAAAGCCGTTTAACCATCCGAACTCCGTTACCTGGTACTGTCCTACAATTTAGCGAAGAAATAATTTTCACGCTCTGTTCCTACTCGTATTGTTAGTCATTACGGCGTATGCATTTTACTAATATTAAGTATTTGTACATCATTGTGTTAAATAGAAGAACCGCGCCTGTAGATGGTGATACTTACTTATTCACAATCTGTTCGTCCGTTTCGTGTATCCGCTGCGGACCGACAGTTTTCCATTCGCGCGCTGCTCTGACCATAGCCGTAGCGTCCATTAAACCATATCCGAATGAATGACTAACTATAATAAAATAAAATAAAAATCACTAGTCGTTCATGCGGCCGAGTACGACACAGACGGGTGAAGAGCAGGAAGAGGCTGAGAAAAGTACGGGGGGCTAATAAAATTGCTATAACTCTACCTAATCTGCCAACTCCGTTGACGTTCCAGTCGGCCGCCTTTAAACCTTTAGGTTTGGCAGTGGCGATGACGATGTGTTGCATGTCTCTCCAGGTCAACTCGGTGTTAGCCTCCAAAGCCAACGCGCAAATACCAGCAGCTAGTGGGGCGGATGCGGATGTACCCGTGTGGTTACCGGTACAGTCGTGATGCAAATCAGTCGTGCTCACCTAAAAGACGAAATTTAGAAGTATAACTTAGTCCGTTTCGAATTGGATTTAAATCAAACCTTGCAATGCTACAGTCCAAGTGATAATTATTTAAACGCTCGTGTTATAGGACACTGACCCGTTGCTTATCTACATTTTTCTTTTACAACCGTACAGCCGACCCATCGTAGAAACGAGTACCATGGCAGAGCCAACGCCATTGGGTTTTTCGACCAAATGACGTTCACCCCTTTACCGCTTACCTGCGCTTCGTGCGTCGCTCCGCTGCTGTACGTGGACGCGATGGTTGAAGAACATATCTCCGAGTACCAAGGAACTTTACCGGCTTCGGTGGCGCTACTAACCGTTAACGTGTATATGGAGTTGGTGTAGCCATCGCAGTTGCAATTATCGTGATCACGACCGCCGTTACCGGATGCCCAAACGAAAATTGAGCCTTTACCTCCGCGTCCCTGTCAATTAAACACGCATTGGACACGGTGAACGTTGTCCACATTTACACGGTCGGCTCATTAGCTATAACGGGAGAGAGGGAGAGGGAGAGGAGAGAGAGAGAGAGAAACGTGTCAGGTACATGGCGCATTACCTTCGTCACGCCTTCGTAGAACGCACGCATGGCCAATTCTCCAGGACCATCGACGGTTTTCCCATCATCATCTGGTCCCCACGATGCGCTGTATATATCGATGTGCTGCGAGTTCAAATTTAGCGAACGCGCTTCCACCGCGTCTGTCACGTCACCGTCCAACATTCGTATCCCTGAAAACCGACCAGCTCCTATTACTAGGTATGCGTGAAGGGCTCTGCCATATTTTCCAAATCTTGCAAAAGCCCTTCGGGATCCGACGACGTTCGCCGTAGAGATGAACTTTATTAGCTCGAGGACTCTTTGGCTTTCGTGTCTTCTAGGACCTGCTCCGTACAGTACCAGATTTGGTTATTCTTGATAAATAATTTTACAACAACGGAGCCATATTATCCGAAAACAGATCAATTGTCTTCGCTACTCTCGCTTGTGTCAACCCCCCCCCCTATCCTGAAGCAGGCCGAATCGGGGTGTTTCCGGGATAGAGGGTGCGGTGTCCCGGGGCCAATTTGGCATGTGTGCATCGCCATACGCTCCACTATCATTATCGAGTCTCGCTTGTGTGAATATACTCGCGGTTGTAAGACTGAAATTATGTCGAAAATGAACGTAGGAAAAGGCAAAACCAAGTAGCGTGTAGCTCTAGATGCATCTAAAGAGTAGTTCCTATCTTGAAAACGATCTTCGTAGCATCGAGAACTTGGATAGAGTAACATCAAACGCACGATGTTTTATGTCAGCTATTTCGTAACGTTCCCGAGTGTAACCCTCTAACGACTTCACTCAACATCAATATCTCAGTCTTTAAGTAGGTACGGTCGACGTAATACTAAAATCAAATTTAGCGACTCTGAAAACTTATCCTAATATGTATTCATATCTTCAGCTGAAAGGCCACAATCTTCTACTGGGGTGTCAAAATGACGCGACATACATATTAAAGTCTACTCTATTAATATATTTAATACTCGTAATCTATTCCGAAAAATGTTGACCCTTCTTCCTCCTCAGCGGCCATTATTCTCAACTTTTGGGGTCACACTGACGCGTAACACAAATAAATTCGGCAACCTTCCCGCCTGGAAATCGTGGGGCCAGCATCAAATTTGCGCCAGTTTGGCGCTAGCGCCTTCCCATTTGAAATACATGCAAGCACCGTAGCCGGGATTTTGGGCCAGTTGGGGCCAGCGTTTTTTTGGCCCGACTGAGGCGCCTGGCGCAAATCGAGAGCAAATCTGGCGTATATCTGGCGCCGATGCCGGACTTTGAGCTGGCCCCACGATTGCCGGGCGGGTTAGACTTCAGGAATTGGCATCCATGTCATCGATATACTCGTAAATGTTCAGCAAGTCTCACTGTTCAAGTGCCTGCTTACATTCTAATACTAATGAAACACAAACGAACACTACTTTACATAGGTATACGCGCGATATCTACATGATGATAGCTGGAGATAAGAAAATCCCCAAAGGGAGATACTCACTCCCGGTATAAGAAAACTAGTCCGCGGCTAATTATTATTTTCTCTACTTGCGGAGCTCGATGCTAATGAAATAGTTGCAAGAGTTCTAAATTTTACTGCATAACACCCAGTGGTGGCGATAGGGGTATGCAAGGTATGCAGTCGCTTACGGGCGCCGCGTTTCACTCAAATGAGGGACGCCAGAGCGCTCAAAACTTTACGGAAATAGGGCGCCTTCTTAGATTTTGCTTACGGGCGCCAAAATCCTACCACCGCGCCTGATAACACCTTTGCGCTCGGCAATATTTCGAGGGCTATTTTAACTGCCTCCTCCATTTATGTCGTTTCGGGAGTAGTTGTAAGAGCTTTAATTCTTGTTTGGGTCATATAAACGTACTGACTTCCCGAATTACAAGACTAAAAAGGAGCCATTTATTATCTAACACTTGGTAAATGAGCATTCAGAGAAGCAGGTAGTTTCCCAAGTTTGAAATAGCTACAGGTCCGCTTTACCGTCGATATTATTACCTACACAGATTTCCTTCAGACGCAGGTGAGATAATGCGACACTACATTTTTGTTTTCTCGTCTCTTTCCGATGATCGTCGATATTAATGCAAAAAGAAGACCCAATCGAAAAACCAAAAATTAACAAAAACGGTCCCACAAAGAGGACGGGATGAGGAAGGTGGAGTCCTAATGGAGACTACTCTGGACGTGGAAGTAAGAAATGACACGCAACAAGTTCGAGTAATGGTATTTGTTAATGAGATGTGATCGCGATATCCGGAAATAAGTTTACAATTTGCGAAGAAGGCGTACGCACCTCCGATGCTGGCTCTGAATGCGACTCCGACCGAACATATGTTATTATTGGCAGCGGCTGCAACCTCGCCAGCGCATCTGGTGCCATGCCGATTTGAGTCATTTTGATCGTATCGCGGCATAGGATCGTCGTCATGCCCGTTTATGTCGTAACTGGCTTGAGGATCCTACAAGTCGAATATTTTCTTCACGTTTGGCTCATTTACATAGCCTCAAAACGAATGAGGCGGAATAATTTAGTGAAATAAAAATACGTAGCTTGTAAGCGTGCAATATGGAATAGTAAAAATGTCGCAAGGTACGTACATAGTTAACGATCAGATCGGGATGATCTTTTTCCAAACCATCGTCCATAATGGTAACTACAATTCCTAATCCCGAGTAACCGTCTTCCCAAGCTCCTCTGATGTTCATGTCTCTTTCATCGCCACGATTCTTCCATGTTCAAATTAGACACAAACAACGCGTTAATTATCGCCTAATAATATACTAACTTACGAATAACCCAATATCCTCGAATACCGTATTCTAAATTCGACGAATTATAAAATGGTGTATTTATCGACTTTCACATTCCACAGCGACGAGAAATAGCGTCGGATTCGTTAGTATCGAAAGACGAGGATTAGGGTTTCCTTAATTGTAAAACTAACGGTGAAAATGAAAATAATTGATAAACGGCCCCCGAGTCGGGGTTGCTTGTGGCTAGTTTTTGATCGTCCTGGCCGGTTTTGCAGCATCGAAGCTTATTACGGTCAGAGGTCTGACCTGCTGCCCTATAAAACATCGATTTTCACACAGAAGGTCCTGTTTTGAAATAATAAATATCAAAATATTCTTTACTGATCAGTGTGCATGTATATATAGTGTGTGTCTGTGTGTGTGTGTGTGTGTGTGCGGGGGGGGGGAGGAAGAAGTCAATAATAGAAAAATAAATACGAGCAAAACATGGCAACCATACACCGAATAATGGAAATTTGATTCAGTCACTAGACCTTTCCGTTAGCTCGTATTATTGGGAAATGGGAATGCACCATGAGTTGGCTACTGTCTGGCAGAACTCGGTGGAAATAACGCACAACAGAACACAGAAGAAAAATAACATTCATTCGCGGGTTAGTTCCTCGTGATCTCGTTTTCTTTATCATTAACACCACCAATAACAGAGCGACAGGGGCACACTATCAGGCTGTACATTCGCAATACGTACGTGAGTTCAGTGAAATGACTGCATCCGAGTTGCGTCCCGCACGGGCGGGGAAGAAAAAGGATACATCGTAATTGCATCCCAATAAAAAAAGGTACATGTCTGAATTGCTTCCGACGTGCATCCCCATCGTGTCCTCCTCTAAAAGTAGACACTCGAAGTTAAAATTAAAATGACTTCTGTAATCATTCTTCATGTTGGCACGTGTATGTGGATTACAACGAGAATGACGATTACACGATACGTAATTATCACGTACATAGTACAAGTTGAATAGAATAAGCAAGGATGAATATTGCAATACACTTTCATGCTCTTAGTTCATCTTTAGTTCATCCTATATGTTGTGGTGTATTACCCTTCGGCACTGATGCGATGCCCGAAAGGGTAGTTTTCGGTGTTGGAGGTGCGGTGTCATAGGAGCCACTTTGGCATGCGTGCATCGCCATACGTCCCACCGCACCATTAAGTCGTGATGTATTGCACGCAGGAGCGCAAATAGGGCTCAGAACTGGGGGGGGGGGGCTTCAGCACCCTTATTATGAAACAACACCATTCCCTGCATCATTTTCTTTGGTAATCTTTCAGAGTTTGGGGGAGAGGGCTATTTAGAAGTTTGGGGGCTAAGCCCCCCCCCCCTATTTGTGCCTATGATTGCACGTGAAAAACAGGAAAATCTGAAAGTTGCCGATGGCTTCAAGTTTTGCATTTTCAATACGTGTGGCAAATCGTAGGAACACAATGGCTCCATGAAGATCTGGAGGCAGTTCATTGCAGATCGTATACTGGCTGTCGACAGGGGTGGTGGGAAGAGCCCGATGATGAATGAAGTTGAGGGTGTTTAGGTCTTGCTGATTAGCGCAGATGAGAGCTCTGTATAGGCGTAACAGTAAAGAAATACATATATTTTTAACCACACCTGCAATACGTTGCAGCCAGTCTTAAGTCTGGGTGAGTGAGAAGAGAAATATACCTATGAGGCGCAATTGAGCTGTTGAAATAAGGGACGCAATTCAGACATGTACCTTCTTCCCCCGGTACGCAATTACGATGTGCCCTTTTCCTAGTGGGACGCAACTGAGACAAAAATTGGTGGTCGGGACGCAACTGGGATTCACCGAGTGAAATAAGTTCTTCGACGAGAAATTGAAACTTTTCTTTCGACATGAAATCATAAATCAACCGTTGAAATATTCATTTTTTTTGTAACCGGTCCTTTCGTGCACTGTAGATATGTATTTGCGAGTCTAAACCAATAATGTAATATTTAGTTCGAATTAACTAATTCAGTTCCAAAAGAAACCTATCTCATTCTTTAACGATCCTTCATTAGATAGATTACATAATCTTACTTATATTTTTATGCGGTCGTGATTAATGAGTTTGAATTCTTATAATAAATTACATAGTAATTGAGAAAATACAAGTAGATTACTTTTTTTTTTCTTTCCCTAGTAAAAATTTAGGTGTATTATATAGGTAACTAAATGATAAGGCTGGTACTTAATTTGAAACTTCATAAAGTTAGACATTGTGTGCAAAGATTTGAAATAAAAAATTTAACGTTTCTTTGACTAGTTGGTTTTTTTTTTTTTTGCTTGTCTAAACAATTATTATTGAGGTAACTCGTAAGAATATGTTGCAATACAGAAGCACGATTATATGAATCCACGGAATGTAATCTACAGGCTCGTGTGACGAATACCACGAATGTACATTAAGTCGGGGTAGGTTAGCCGGATAAGGTGAAGAATTTAAGAAACCATAATTCGTCGCGAATAACTGCGACGAGCTTGTTAATTTCGATAGAATTGGCGTTCGATGGTAATGAAATACCAACAAGAAATCTCGGTTAATACCGCTAAGGTAAGATGGCCAAATATCATTTACGATGAGTTCGTTACTTTTAAACGTACTAAAAGTAGATATCGCCTGCAGCGACGGCGAGTTCAACAAAATTAGATCACTTTGTTGTTAGATTCTTCCTGCACAAAAGTCTGCCAAGTTTTGTTGAAAAATAATCGCTCATTCCAGACAACATTGTAATTGTTTAGAACAACTAGGGGGCCACGCCAACACTTGCCACTTCGCCTATATCAACCCGGAGCCGCATCACATTTCGCTCTCTTTCTATCGGCCTGTCCCAATTCCCGTCTGGCGGTATTGATCTATCTGGACTAGCTGTATCTTTGTTGTCTACAATCTTGAATCTTTCTTGGAGGTGACGGCGGAGAGAAGCTCGATGCTTTAATAAACAGAAAAATGGAATTTAGGGACACTCTTAAGACTAACCGCAAAGTGTCCGCGTTTCGTCTCGTCTTATTATTTGTTTGCTAGTCGTCTCGGCTCTCAAATATAAGGAGTTTTCATGCTGAGAGGTGGAAACTGTATAATTAGTTTCGATCTTTCTGTTCTTCAATCCGATTACCTATTGGAAATTTGATTGTTTCTCTGTCTGTCTCACAAATTGTAGAGCTTGTTAGCTGGATCTCTTTCCAGCTGGATTTTGAGATAGCAGAAATTTCCTCTGCAGTCGCTCATATACAACCCACCCGGTATCATTTACCAGTTGTAGAAAGGGGGGAGGCCAGGTTTTTAATGTATAAAAAGACAGAAGTCCGAGATGGGGGTAGGAGATTCTACTTGGGGGTGTGTGTAGGAGTGATGTGAATAATGTTCTGAATGTTATATACATTTGTATATAAATGTATCCGAATAGACAGGCATGAGGCATTTCCAGTAAATAAACGTAGATTCCTGAAAATGGGGGCGTAGTTCAGCGACGGTATGGGTACCTATGCGTGTGTGTGGGGAGGTTTCATGTTATGTGGCTTTATTGTATTTCGCGGTGTTATTTGATTGTTATCCTGTATTTAATTGCGTCGAAGTTGAGAATCTGGAGGGCAGAAAGCAAATGGGAAACTCAGGCGCTAATGATCATTTAAAAATCATTCGAAACTCTATAATTCTATAAGCCACGACTCTAAATCTTAGATGTCCTCTTAAGAAATTTCGACGACACAATCCGACAGTGAGGCGGTTCAGTGAACTGTGAAGTCTAGTCACATTTCAGTTGGTGTAGTCTGTCATTACTTTTTCTATGAATGTTTCATATAAAACCGAATGACATACTAAGCAGAAAAACACGTTACTCAACTAACGTCATGCACTGAACTATTCACTTATTCTAAATGAACGTAAAGTACACAGAAAATTCATATTATACAAACCAGATACCACATGTCAGGCCACTTCGGATCATTCTTCGTGAATGTGGAAAGAAGCGTGTGATGAGAATTCATCTTTTGTCGGTTCTCTTTATCAAAAGATTCATCCCCACTTTTGGTTCTTGATTTCGAGGAAAAAAATGGGAACATTATAAAATCTCTTTTAATTCTTCGCTTCGCCACCTGTTGTTTGACGTATAATACCTGCAACAATCGGAATGTGTTTTTCTTTCTCTTTCTTTTTCGTTCTTCTTTTTCTGCACACAATAGCGATACTACTTTTGTAAGTCGAGAAACATTCCGCCTTGACAAATAAGATAAGATATTTATGAATCGCTCGGGCGTTACTAAAATCTTATAACGTTACATTTTACATTTTCGTCCACTTGTACCTATGATTTTTTCTTTCATTTTTTTTTCCCCCGTTTGTTTCCCCTTCCTATAACCAAACACACGATATATTTTTTCCTTACCTATTCCTTATTTAAAATTATAAACGTTCAACATTGAGCGAACGATAATAATCAGATCTGGATGTGGCATTTGAAATTCGAACAGTATTAGCATCAGCTACCATTTCTCTCGGAGCCAACGTGATGGCTTTATTTGGGGAATCACTTGGAACGAACACAGAAGCGAAGGCACGGATCGGTAAATTCGGAGGTTCATACTACTCGTTTGCTCGTTCTGAGTCCTCTTGTTCGGAATAATACTCGTATTTTCATTTATGATATAAAAACAAGACCCGAGACCTTCATCCTGTTTGATTTTATATATAGCTTCCGAGATACCTATAACCTATCGTACAGCTGATGTAGGTATATTTTTTAATAATTCCGTCGCCAGGTACTCACCTCCGAATAATTAGTAAGGTGGGCACTATAATGATCCTCTTTTTCTAATGATCTCTTCTTCACCGAAGGGTGATGCAGGTGATACGTGTTCGGGAATATCTGTGCAACAAAAAACGTGAATTAAAGTCGCGGGCATCTGCTCGATTAAGGTTACGAGCGTTATACCTAAGTAGGTATGTATTAAATAAAAGAATATCACGGCATTCTATAATTGAGGGTTTGCAGTTTATAGATACTTTGAGAACCAACAGGTAGGCACAATTTTCCCCGATACATTGTAAGTTCATGCGTTGTAATTTGTGCTCGCATTGTATGAAGTTTCTTGGATAGTAATATACAGGTACATTGTATGTAGTTACTGATCGTTCCGGTGGACTCAATTGTCGATCACAACAAAAAGTTTTGTAACTGGCAAATTTTACGTTTCAAAGCTGACAAAACTGAAATCATCTCCTCTCCGGAAGGTGAAGACTGCAAGGCTCTGAATCTCTACAGACACGTACTCAATTGAATGATAATTAGGTACCCATACCCAGCAGACTTATAGGTTTCAAAGCTTACGCCTGTTACACGCTAATCACATCAAGATTTATTTACTCCTTGTTTTAGAGAAAGACGAGCCTAATAGGGCCGGCAACTTTTCAAAATCCCATGTGTAGCGAAAGAAACAACACTGATTTTACACAATAACGTTTTATTATCGTATCATTGTACCAATAAATTCCCCGGTGTTGCCATGTGTAGCACTTGCTACACACGCGCTAAAGAGAAGTTGCCGGCCCTGGTGCCTAATGACGAGTCCTTTTCAACCTATTTACATAATGCAAAAACTGATTGGATGGACGTGTATATAAGTATGTAGTTGTGGGTGTAAGATTTTCAAGTATATTATCTCCTGTATTTTAGGTAATAATATCTAATAATAAATTATTGTGTTTTAATGCGTCATAGGGAATATCGATGAATTTGAAAATTACAACTAAGAGCGTGCTTCATCTACTGCCACAGTATTTAGTTTCCGTTATATTCATCGCTTTTTGATATGTCGTTATTCCCAGGTCCGAAGTCGTACTAAACTTCAATGATTAGGTAGGTATAGCAACAAACAAAAAACATTAAATCACGCGAAATTTTCATAGATAAATATATTTTTTATTGCGTAATGTAAAATGATAACCTTTCACCGATACTCCCAATAAAGCAGTATTTGTGACTGGGAAGGTTTTAAAATGTCCTGTAGTACAGACCTCAGAGGAAAACTTAATTATCTACAGGTTCTTAGACATAGGTACCTATTTAATCAAATCTGTTTCTAACGTCTACATTGTATGAATCGAGACATCAGTCACTTTACGTAATTTTCAGTTGCTTTTAAAGACATCTATATAACTGCGTTGTACCGCATATGTCTTGTAATTAAAAATTGACTTGTCATGTTCAGTGGTTCAGAAATGATGTCTCCCGAAAAGGTTTGCAACTATTCACTCCCACCGAGTATAACTAAGAATTTTTGAAAAATGAAGTCCGTATTTCCACATACAGAAGGGCAAAGCAGTGGTAATATACAAATCCGGATAATATTTAGTCATCTACATTTATGTACAAATATAACGCTAATAGGTATATCTTCCAGCAACAAGTTCTTCAACTGCACTTGATAGAATATTTCCTTAAGCCTATACGTACTCACAAATAATACTTTTTATTCTTAAAATTTAAACGATAGAAAGTATATACATTTTTGTACAGTATATGTTCAGAAACCTTTTGCATAAAACCCCACTATTCAATCCCCACCTCTTTTAAAAATGAAACAATAAATTGAATATGTCACCCCTGACGGTTGCTACACGATGTACAAAGTAGTTTACTCGGTAGATTTCAATAACATTATTACTGTAATCATCACTGAGTAGGCTTTCTTTAGAACACAGTTTCTGCCAGTAACATGAGTCAGTGTTCTGTAGGATTCCTCAACTAATAACTGATGCTTCCCTCTCCATTCACATAATATGATATTATGTTGATTTTCAATTGGTTCTATAACTCCGCTGCTGATGGCCTAAATTTTATATTTCAATAGCGTTGGTCAAGCATAAGACAGTAGTTGTGGAAGGGCTTGGGGAGAGGAGGGCCTCGAGTCTCCCAAATTTTCGGAAACCTCTTCGCCTCCTTGCCCGCCTGGAAATCATGGGGCTGGCGTCAAATTTACGCCAGTTTGGCGCCAGCACTTTCCCATTTGAAATACAATTTTGGGCCAGTTGGGGCCCGCGTATATATCTGGCCCGCCGACTATGGCGATTGGCGCCAATCAAGCGCCAATTTTCGATTGGTACTCGATTAGCGCCAGAATCGAGGGTAAATTTGGCGTATATCTGGCGCCGATGCCGGAATTCGGGCTGGCCCCACGATTTCCAGGCAGGTTGAAAGCTTTCATTTCCTGCTTTTGAATAAAATAGTTCCCAGAATTAATGCCAGAATTCTGGAACTCACCTCCCCTCCTCAGAAATATTGCTCAATATTCGTATCTAGTATAAGGAGAGGGTTCATCATTCATCGCAGTTATGACCTTCTTTCACTCTCCTATTTCTAGCACTTCACGCTATTGTTGAATTATTAATTTCTCATAATACTTCGGGTATTTTTAGTTCGGCATTCGGTATTGTAGGTTACATCAGTTTCTTACGGCGAAAAATGTGCTTGCGCCAGAAACGCCTTATTCCTAGTAGGTATTGTCGAAGTACTCATACTTATTCGTATGAAAAAGGGTAGCGTTTCGTCCCGTTGAGCAGGAATCGGTTAGGGTGCGGAGATTTGAAAATGAACAATTTATTAAATTGAAAATAGAGTTGACAACGTATAATGACTTTATCGAGTGAGAACAACCTCACAAGCATAAATTTTCCTTTCAGTTTTTTTCTCTCTTTATTGTCAAATAACAAACCGGCCATTGGCTCACAGCTGCACCGATCCTGTATCTATCTAGGCAACATCGTGCTACCGGGAAATTTCTGGATTTCTTAGGTCAGAACAAACAACTCAGTTCCCGCTTCATTCGAAAATACAAATTTCCGAATATCGGAAAATTCAGAGATAGTGAGTGGATGTTATATAGATCCGCAGACAAAGCGCAGCAGGATACGGTGGAAGAGATTGGAAGGATGCTACGATTTTATTTGAAGGTAATAATGTGAAATGTACTGAGTTAGGGCTTCATGACTGCAGTTAGGGAAGTTTTACTATTAGAAACAGAATCGACACTAAAGGGTGGAGAGAGCTCAGTCGTGTTTGTCTAGTAGTACAAATACATATATAAGTACGTCGTACTTTTGACTTACCTCATTCAGAATGACGTAACCATGTCTTTCGGCGATCTTCTGTACCACGTAGGACCCACCCTCGATAAACGACACCCAAGTATTTGTATAGTGTGCACCCTGTTTCGCGTCGCTTTTCATCTCTTCGTATTTGAATCTGGATTTGGAGGAATTCTGTTGTACTTTGAAAGCCGACGCCGATGAACAAATCATCATGAACAGGGCCAGCATCACAGTAAAGATGAATATGAATTTGAGCAAATAATAAAGAATGGGTATAAAATAAATAGGTAAAATGAAGCGCGACGTAAGTATCAGCATGACGAGGAACTTATTTTGTGTATACGACGAATCGGGTCTTTTTTAAACGCATTAGGAAAATAGATTTCGTGCGACACGACCGACAAATCGAACTGCACGTTATACTCGGAAAATGTTAATTAAATTCCAAATCGACGACGTATTTTCGTTTCGGCATTTTCAAAAAATAGGAGAATAATTAATTGAAAATCTTGCGTACAATATGGGGAAGAACAAGAAAAAAATTATTAAAAAAAAAAATCGAACAAGGCGAACTTCTGGCGGCTTTGAATAAAAAAATAAAAAATAAATAAAAAAGAGAAAACGAAACGTAAACGAATTAAAAAATCTCAGTTCAAAGAAACACGCTATCGAAACTCCTAAAAATGTTGGCGGATGTCACGACTGCACCGCGTATTTTAAAAACTAATTCATTGCCAGAGCCAGAACGAGCTACAAGTCCGTCCACATGCTACGAAGTAACTCTACAACAACTTGGAAGGAGCAAGGAGGGAAGCGGAGAAGATACATGCAGTACGACTGACCCCTCTTACAGTTGACGAACCATTTTTACCATCTACCATCTACTTTTGTTTATTACAATAATACGGCAGCATTGAGGAGATAGACTACACATTTGATGTAGTGTATCTACAGCATGATCCCGCGAACATTCTTTTCTTCGCATTCGGATTTCTCAGAGATATTCGGCCATGCTTTTCGAGTTCGAGTTCGAGTTCGGGTTCGACCCGACCCGACCGGAGGTAATAAAATCCGGCGTGTATTTTAAAAGCATTCGAATCAGAATCTCTCACATACCGATCGAGGTCTCGATCACAATTCGATTCCCGGTCGTTGAATTTACGTACGTGCTTCGTATATGCTCGCCTCGTCCTCAAGTTAGTTCTCGCGCTTCATTTTCATTTATTTACAAGTAACCTTTTTTCCCAAAAAAAGTCGTCACTAATATTCACTGTCACTCTTCGACCTCAGTCTTCAGTCAGTGTCACCGATTAATTAGTTTAAGAATAATCGAACCTGTTGCCGCTTATTCCGCTCTCTCATTACCTAGCAGTAGTTCAATGATTTCGAACAAAACCGAGTCCTAGTGTGGCGGTACACCTATATTGTGTAATGGGTATACTTACCGATTCTCTTCGCCGACACCCAGCACTTGAAACTCGACTCATTAGCATTAGTCCGTCAAATTGATTACGCTCGCATTATCGATTACGTATGTATTTGATGGAATAATAATTATTGATAATAACTGTCTAAAGATAAGTATAACCAAATAAAAAAATACATACTTGGGTACATGATGGGGGAAAAAAAAAAAATGTAACTTAAAAGCGACTTTTAAATTAAGTAACACGACTAACGAAAAAGAAATGAAGAACGAACGAAAAAGGAAAAGTTATAACGAATAATATAAAAATAATAAGCGTTCGGTAACCACTAATAATAACATAGGTATAATTTACAAGCGAATTGATAACTTCACACTTGAACATGATTAATTACTGATTTCGCGAGTAAGTTTCTGAAACAGAATACATTACAAATGTGAATAATTTGAATGTTAAATTTTAAATTTGAACCAATGAAAAATTCCAGTGAGCCAAGTGATGATTATTTCCGGACGGCATTATGTAGCATGTAGCTCTCAAATGATACGTATCCTGACTAACCTTAAATTTATCGAACTTACACCCAGGGGCGAGACGATCGGAGGAGTACTAGTGCTCCTTTTCGTGATGACCTCGGCCAGTTGGGAAAATCCGAGGTGCGACATTTTAATCGTATTTTACTGTCAATAAATTAAGTGATGACCTATTATTTTATAGTTGGAATTGGTCGAAATATTCTTGTCACCATTTCAGTGATGGCCGAATGAATACAGTTGAGTTCTTTCAAGTTCTTAGTAGGTCCTTTCAAATCCCCTTCAAGGGAAACATCTGCCTCCATATTTGCTTTTCCATGTTCCCGCCACACTAGACAACAGCTTGTTTACCTCATTTAAAATTTTTTTTTTTTTTCGACAATGGCAAAGAAAGGGAGCAAATTTTCAGTACGTTCAGAATTTTTCCTTCTGAAAAGGTGAAAACAGAAGACACAGGAAGGCCACACTTCAATTTTTTTGAGGGTGTCGGTGAGAGGATACAATCAAGGTATTTTCACCCAGATATTCACACTTTTTATCCAAATTAATACTTGAAAATGTGATAAAATCAGTTCGTGTAGTGCATTTTTATTTAAAACGCGGAGGGGGGGGGGAGGCAAAAGCTTTCGAAATATTTTCATTCTAAATTTTTTAATGGAGATACGTCGACTAAATTACACCAATTCCAAAACTAGTGATAATTCTATGAAGCTATTCGAAACCAAAACTACAACTACCTCAGGAAATGAAGATTTTTAGACTTTGTGATTTGCTCTTGGAGTGGGAGGGGGAGGTGTATAGTCAATGATATGGTGTGTGGTGGGACGTATGGCGATGCAGGCATGCCAAAGTGGCCCCTGGGACACCGCACCCCCAGCACCGGAAACTACCCTTTCGGGCATTGCATCAGTACCGAGGGGAATAGTCAATGATATAAACATACATAATATATTTATTTATCCTTGGAATGAGGTGATTTTTCGTATACAGTACTCTTTCTGAGTGAAAAATTACAGGCATGGAAGAGCCAATGATAGCTTTTCACAATTCGGAGCATAAATGTTTCGCATAACCAAATAGTTCGGTCGCAGTAATAAATTGCAGTCCTTTCGAAATACGTTACTGTTGACGATTTTATACTCCTTTTACAGAACCTGGGTGGGTTACTAATTTACTTATACATTTGACGTTTTTCTTACGTCCACATCGTTAGGTGATGACTGATGAAACAAACATGAGCTTAAAAAGTAAAACTATTTTCTTCCGCATCTACCACTTTACAGTATCGTTTTACATTGTGTAAGGCTAGGCTTCCGCTAAATGCTTGCTGATACAATCGATTTCAAGTGATTGTATTTCAACCGGCACAATGATAAAATAGATACCGGTGTTTTCACGAGTTGAAAATATGAAGAAGATCACTGCGATGCCAACTCAGAATTAACGGATGACCTGAGACTGCACATGTGCGGGGGTGCGAATGACTTCTTAAGTAGGAATACACTGAATCTCGAGATCTGATTGCATTATCATAATATATTCCGTTAAGACTGAACAATTACCTACGATGAAGACATATAGTAAAAGCTGATATTTTTGATCGATGATCTGTGATTTAGAAGGAGGTTACCTACAACGGTGAATAATCGGAAACGCATTTCAATTTTTAAGATCATCAATGGTAAAAAGTATATGAACTGTGATCTGACGATTTCACTCGATTATAATCGTACGAATTTAAATCTTACATAGAGGTTGCACATAGTTGCTGGGGAACAATCCAACTACGCCGTTCAGCTCTCCTTTCCACCAGTCTGGTTCTTCTTTGGCGATAACTCTGATAACGTCATCCTTTTCAAAACTGAGTTCATCCGCATTCAATGCCGTGTACTTGTATAGGGCTAAGACGCGTTCTAAGTAACACACGAAGTATTTCATGCACGGATTATCACCAATAAGTTGGAAAAAGAAGGAGGGAAATGAAATTGATGCATTTGTGTACCAGCGGATAGCGGCGTCATAGTAGTACCCGGAAAGCTTTGTTTTCTTGACTGTTCAACGCTGACAGGACTAGTGATCCCTCCTCCGCCAACTACTTTAACGTACGACGCGGGGAACCATCCTATTTGCCGTTTTTTTCCTTTGACCTAAAAATAAATGCGGTTTATCAAGATTTTCAAAACTCGGGTAGTTTTCGCAGAATTCAACGACAATAATACACCTTGTAGCTAACGCAATTTAAAAAACTCATTAATCACGTCTTCATCTAAATAGAACGACTGAATAAAGAGACATTCTAGGAAGTGGTTTCGCAGACAGACGAAATGAAGGGTAGATTATTCGTATAATAGCGCCGGATAAAGGCAAACATAGTTATCTCGCTTTCTAATTCCGAATAAGAATCGTTGTAATGTAGTAGCATATTACAGCAAAAACTGCTTGACAGACGTAGTAAACTATTTTCGAAACCAAGTAAAGGCAAAACTTATTCCACTCGAGTTGAACCAATCACGTTCGCCCGACAAACCAGCAAGAGCAAATTTTAAGCGGTTTCTGGAGAAATGTGCGAATATCTTTCGGCAAGAAGTTAGCAAATTTCATAACGGTAATACAATATGAACACAGGTACAGTACTTTTTGATCGCTCAGAGTTTCCCACCGATTTCCAATTAAATATTTCAACCATTAGCCTACATTACGATACAGTACATCGTGGAATCACCACCATTACTATTTATTGAGCAACACGAGATTGGAGACAAAAACTAACATAATGAGTACGCGTATACTTACATGACTTTCTCCTTCCCACCAACCAGAAGTGGTTTTTTTCCTTATCATGATCAACTGCCCACGATGAAGCGACAACTGTTCTTTACTTGTAGCTTGATAAGGCGCAATAACCGTCGCTATTTCCGGTTTCTTTTTTCCAACCTGAAATGTATCAGAAGTTATTCACTTCTGATTCAAGTATAAGCATTCAGTTTACTCGTCTTTTTATCCTGCCGTTCGAACAACTTACGTCAGTTCCAGACAATGATGAAAAATCGGGAGTCATCGATCGATTCGTAAAAACAGTCTGCTGGCAAAAAAAAAAAATCCACAGACGAAAGTAAATTAAAATTGCAAGTGTACAGCCCTGTAAATTATCTGAACTGAAAAAATCGGATAAAACGAACTTGATTTTCCAACTGAGTAGGAGGCGCTGATGCGCAACGAGGCATCTGACTGGCTTCGGAAACAGGTGAAAATGAAGGCTGTAAAGGAACAACTCGAGCTGCTTAAAGAAATTCTAATTTTCATAAAATATGTACACGGAACACAACAGGCACATTGCAACTACCTGATAGTCCATTTTCTGTACGTAATTCGAAGGAAATACTCCGCATTTTCCGTTTAACACACCGGTCCACCAATCGCCTTCTTTTTTGATTACTTTAATGACGTCATTTTGCTCGAAACATAAGTCATCTGGTTCAGTCGAATTGTATGGATAAATGGCTATATGGTATTCTGAAATAAGAATCATAAAATATAATACAAACGTTCACAATAATGGAGTCAGTGTGTATTAATAATTCCTTAATCGTACCATCGAAATCTGAAGTGCTTTCGACATTATCAGGCGCTGTAATTTCCTTGACGTATGATACAGGAAACCAACCCGAGTAACCCTGATTATCTCCATAGTACCAATTTCCCTAAATATGTGGTAAAAAATTAATACAAAAAAAAAGTAGTAAATCGAAAAAGAACGCGACTAATTCGTAACTGGTGAATACTTACACATTTCCGGGAAACACGAATAATATCTCCCTTGCTTAGGGAAAGTTGATTTTCATTTTTAGCCACCCATTGATAAAGCCCTTGTACAGCTAAGCTCGCAATAGTGCCCGCGTCCAGAGCAGGCGTTTCGCTTTCTACGATAGGGAGACTAGAATCTTCAACGGCAGAACCAGCTTCGGAAATATTTTCTGGAACTTCAGCAATATCCCTAAGAAATAATTCATAAAATCAATCCTCAGTATGTATATCTTCGCGAGATGTATACATGATAGGAAATTGGGAGGTAGGAATTACACTTACTCGAGAGACGGATCACCTCCGTTGGGACAGGTGACTATTTCCCTAAGACTACCAGTGGACACCATACCGTCTTCAAAATCTTCGACGTAAGATTCAGGAAACCATCCACTTTTTCCTTTTAGTTCCCCAGCCAACCAACCTGGTTCGGTATTTTGAGTAGCTGAGATCTGCAGATATGAAAATGACGAACTGAATAAGGGCCAAGTGTACAGGTATGTACAACGGGGGGGGGGGGGGGGTTGTAGAGAACAGCCTACCGTGATAATGTCGCCGGGTTGGAATGAAAGCTCATCTGTATTACGAGCAACGAATTCATACAGGGCTCGACATCTCCTCGGCACAAAAGCATCGCCAGCTAAAATAAAATATTGACCAAATCAAACTAAAAACCGACGGCGGTTCAAAAATAATCACGTACGAAGTGTAACATAGATGTAAAACACTTATTCCTGGTAAAGCTTTGCCAGGTGAGAACTGTTAACGAGTATATTGAAGCAGGTAGTAGATTTCTATTCAAGTCAAGAGATCGTGCTTCGAGTTAACACTAACGTAATTATGCTGTGTATATTTTACTAATTTCGTAAACTAAGGGTTTCTGCACATTTTCATCTAAGTCTTGGAAGTTTTTACGATCAAGTTTTGTTTTGAGGTAAAAGCCTACATAAAATGAGACCGTGAGTAATATGTCTTCCCTCCACGAAAGTTAGGACGAAAATAGAAAATAGCCAATTTTTGGTTTTATTTGTTAACAAACCAAAGAAATCCGATTTTCCTACAATTCGCGATCAGCACTATTGAACAAATACGCTCCTTCTTTCTTCTCCGCCTCACAAGTTCTATACAACAACTTTTTATCTAGACTACTCTTCTAAGGAAGAACTTAATCACGTCTTTTGGTAACATTTTTTTTTTTTTTTCGTTCTCAAGAAAATTCGGGCCATATCTGATAGTTTTGGATGGCAGTTTTTCATCTCATTACTTCTACATTTTGTAGTTGGGTAATCTTTTCAAAATACCGATTAGCCTGCCCCAGGCAATGTAAACTAATGAACAACGTTCATGCTGTGAAAAAATCAAACCGGCTCCTTCAATTATCCAAATGGAAATTAAATATATATATATATATTTTTACAGTGATGTTGCAGTACTTAGTACAGCTGTTACGAAATCCCTCGAAAAGAGAGACTAAGAAAATCCTCCAGGAGTGAAAAATAAGTCGCTGTGCAGCAAGCGCCTAAATCGAAGCACCCGAACAAATGGTCAAACTAAAAGGCTGATGAATACCAGATTTCAAAAATTGATATATGTCCTAAATATATGCAATTTTATATGCTTTTCTGACGTCATATTTAATAATAATAATTAATTTAAGAAAAACAACAACAACAACAACAACAAGAAAAAAACACTAAATAAATTACCCGAAGCCTCCGGTTTCGTGGGCCATGCATCGGGAGCGGAGTCCCAAGCTGAGTTACTCCAACTGGAAACATCGTTCAATTTTTTCGCTTTCAGCTCAATGACCTACACAATAAAGAGTGTTTGGTAAAATCGTGATAATTTTCATTTCATACGTGAAAATCATCTATCGTCAGCTACGATGCGAACCTGTTCTCTTTTATTGCGAAATTCAGAATAGATATTTTCGCACGATTTGATTACTTCTGTTGTACTATTCTTCAGTTCAGTTAATTCTGTAAGATTATTGTTGTAATCTAGTTTTTTCCGCTCAAGCTGAAATGCATTCACAGGATTACTTCGAGGTCATTGAACTCCAACAAATTAAAATGCGAGATCGGAAAAATACTTTCAGTTTTTTTCCGTTAGTCTCGACGGCCTTCTCACAACCCACTTTCACGACGGGTCATTTTTCTCGATTTAGATGATTATTGGCCGTAAATCAAGCAAATAAAGATAAAACATTACACCTCATGACACCTTATGGGGAAAGGCTCTTCGAAGTCTGAAAGTCTTAAAAGAAACAGGATGAGTGTCACCGAATTTCGATAGCGCCTGGATAGTTAGAGAGAGTCGGAACGAATCTTTATGAGTTTCGAGTCTTGACAGTATCTGAATAAATCGTAACTGAATCTGAACGAGTTTTGAAAGTGTCAAATAAGTTTTGACGAAGTCTGATGAGGTGATTAGTCTTGATGAGTCTTAGTCAAGTTAAAATGAATATTTGCCGAATGTGAGTTAGTTTTAAAGAATAGCAACTGAATCTGGAAAGGTCGTACAAGTCAGAATAAGCCCTCTAAGCAATCCTTACGGATTTCTCCATTTCATATTTGAAAATTTGCTTAGTTACATATAATTAAGATACGGACTATTTAATTGTAAATCAATACAGACTAAAATTAACGAACAGTTGTTCACCTCGGCTTTGATTTCTTTCACATCATCCCGTAGCTGATTCAGCGCAATTTGTTCATTCATAACGTCAAACTTCATTTGTTCTTCTGTTTTCCCTGCAGCTGACACGGCGTTCTTTTTCATTTCAAAACTAGCTTTTTCCTTATTCAGTGTGATCAGTCGGTGATTCTGTTCTTTTAATTGGGTTTTCAAAGAAGCAATATCATTAAGAAGCGTGTCCCTGGACGACCTCATTCCATCGATTGTAGATTTAACCGCATTCACGCCATTTCTTGTTTCACCAGCTTGCTGCGAGAGGTCACGAACTTTATCACACTGCAACAAATTTGAAATAATTTTCAACATATAGTCACTGCTCACACGATACTTATACATCGGCAAAATGATTTTACACTGACCAGTGATTGGTACTCGGTGTTCAAAGATACATTTTTCTCTCGAATAATGCTTATGTAGTCTAGTTCTTTTTTCAAATGAGCTTCTAAATCTTGTATTCTCTGCTTCTCCCATTCCAAGTGACGCTGACGCTCCATCTCTCTGTAGATAGTCGAAATCGTGTACCGCGGTAAGAAATGAAAACGAATTACTTTAATCAAAAATTCTTACTTTCTAGCCGTTTCCCGCAATTCCATCGCTTTCTGACGTTGCATTTCTTTTTCGCGCTCGATTTCACGTTGTTCTTGAAGTTGTTTTTCCATTTCTTCTTGCCTTCGCCGTTCCTGTTCCAATCTGCACACAAATGACTCGTTCATAAAATTTCAACGATTAAATCTCTAACCGTGAATTTAAAATTCTAACCGAATTTTTTCTCTTCGTTCCTCTTCTTCTCTTTCGATTCTTTCTCTTTCTTCTTTTTCCTGTTTTTGAATTTCTAATAAAGCTTTACGTCTACGTTCCAATTCGGCTTGACCTTTTTCGAAATTTTCTTTCCGTTTATCTTCAAATGCGGCTAAAATGTGGGTTTAATATTATTCCGTTGTGTGTATACGAATAGTTAACATACACGAAGTCGAAATTATTACCTTGTGGAGAAGTCACAATCGGAGTTATACCGTCACTCGAACCAACAGAGGATAAGCTGTTTTGTCTGGTTTTCTTAACGAATGTAGGTGGAAGTAGATCCGGCGGCAATGGCGATTTCAGTTCTTTACCCGCTTTAGCCATATCACACAAATGCATCGCGAGAACAAATTCTTCACACGTTAGTTGCCCATCGCCATCAATATCGGCTAACTGCCTACAGAATTGCCGAAAAATTTAGAAAAACAAATATCGAAGGAGGAAAACGTTTCTGACTGAGATACGTACCATACTTTGGCGAGTGTTTCGATGGGCAACTGCGTTAAAACCATAATACCGCGAGCCTGCACTCCAGTAAGGAAACCAGTTCGGCCTCTATCAGCTTGGTTGAAGGCTTGAGTGTACTTCAGTTTCGTATTATACGGTACAGACCATTCGTAAGTAGCCGAAGGAGAGCCGCTTGCACTGTACAAGTAAAACAATAAGAAACTGCAGCAAAGACTGCAGCAAAGATGGTCAAATTCGACGTTCGATAAAAATGTTTAATACTAACGGTGTGCCCTCTGTGGAAGGAGCAGGAGGTGCTGTTGGTATAGGTACCGCGCTCGTCGGGGAAACTAATGGAATAGGAACGGCTGCTAAACAGTTGACAAACACGATTCAAAAATCACATTATTGCACTCACAATGGGTAATATAAAACATTTTCATGAAGTAAATGTTTAGAACGTTGTACTAACTTTCTGTTGGAGTAACTAATTCGAGAAGAGGGGCTGGCAAGATCGGAGGAATGTTGTATCCGCGCAACTTCATTTGAATGAGTTTGCAGGCAACAATGAACTCATTTACATTCAGCTGTCCATCGCGAGTAACATCTGAAAGTTCCCTGTGCCGAAGAAGAAAAAAGGGATAAATACAAAGGTAAAAATCAATGAAAATGGTCGCTATACGATGAGCGGTTGAAACAGAATTACCAAATGAATGCAAGTATGTTGGGTGGTAATCCTGATTGCACGATGAATTTCTTCGCATTTTCACCCGATATGTTGCCATCAACCGGATCCAGAGATGCGAATTGTCCTTCAAACACCTTTTTTTCTTCTGGAGTAACACTCCAGTTTTCCATTTCCGTTTATTATGAGTTAGATTACTCAATATGAAATTGATACTGAGTTACAACGTGAAATATTTTATCGTTTCACACAATCCGAACCAACTCGATTCGCCCCATAAAATGAATGATCTGAACATTCATTCGACAGAATAATCATTCAAGTATAGAAAAAAAGTAGGCTGAATGAAATGATAATTTTCCAGCTTGGTTGGATACTTGAGATAGCTTTTCAATACTTACTACGAAATTGTGGAGCGTATCCTCAACTGTTTCATCACGAAACACTTCCTTAAAAAAAGAAATAATAAAGTTCAAAAATTTCTAACGCAGTAGGTACCAATTCAAAACGATCCGTGTTCACACATTTTGACTTATACTATCAGTCAGAAAATTGAAATTGGAAACCTATCACAGGGCTTTTCCGCTTTTCCTCTTCTCGAATTTCGTGATCCTTCATTCCCTCTCCTTTTTTCTTTAGCTTAGGTTATTGGTTATTACTCGATAATCGATACCGAAGACGTTTAGCCCTAACTTGAGCCTGCTAGTAGTATAAACCCTTCTCACCCACCCCCCGTTTTAGTATCGCATCTGCTAACCTCACTGGTATGGAAGATCGGATCCAATGCATTTTAAATGGGAAATTGGTCATTTTTAAATCGCGCTTATTACATTTTGCCTGGGTAAAACGATCTGAAAATTTGACAGACCATGTATTCATATCTTGGAAGCGGGAAAATATAAGAAAAACAATGTGTCACACTTCAATTTCTTATTTTTTTTTCAATTTGAACGCCGGCACCTCCCCGCGAAATTCACCATGTATTTTAGATGGGAAAACAAGCGACCTCGCGGATCGTGAGGTAGTAACAGGATGTTTGCCATTGGGACTATGCAAATTGTAGAAGCGCTAGTGTAGAATAGGTATTTTTTGATAAGCGAATGATGCTCTAAAGAATAAGTCTTCTTTTCATTCCCCCCTCCCACCCGGACACGGAAACATAAAAGCTCTGGCGCTACACGCACATCATGGAAGTTCAAAGCTTCGAACTGTGAAGCTGCAAACTGCAATCACCCGACAGACTTTGATCAACACAGAACATACTAGAAAACTAGAATACATTTTTTCCATTTTCCGTTTAATTCACTCCAAGTGGCAAGCAGAAATCAAACACTCTACTTTTACAAGACAAAAAATAAATTCAAAGGACATGAATCCAAGGAATTTAAAAAGTCAGGAGTTTCAAATGAACTGTCAACTGCTGATAACAATTCAGAGGGACAGGAATTTTGTTTCGATTCAAATAAACGAGGAATTTTACTTCCATTCAAATAAAGTTGTGTTCTCACTTCAGAAAACGCACATTAATGTGTTCTCACTCCTCATTACAATGTTTATAAGACAAAAAGACATTAGCTCTATGCTCCACTCCTGTGAATTCGTGAACTGTTCATGCGAGAAAAATAATCTGTCATTTCAAAAACAAAACGTGATCTGCCAATTATTTATTCACGTTTTTCATCAATTCCGCTACACGATTATCATAGAAGTTCAAATTCGTGGTTGAAGGCATGTTGATGGTTTTGGATGATTCCTCGATCCTGACTGATAGTGAAAGAGGAAAGTAAATAGTCAAACGAGAAACGAAATATTCGTGAAAGACCTCTGAAACAGAATACCAAAATTACCAATTACTTAATACTGCTAACATATTTATAACATTATAAGACATAACTCACATCGCATTATCCCTCGGAAAATTTCCAGATAAGGGTACCACAGAATGTTGCTTGTACTTGGTTCCATTCAAATACATTATACACGCTAATTCAACTGCTTTGTGTATGGTCAAAGTTCAACTGAGAACCCATTTCATACAAACAAACAATACACTTACCTCTTCTAAATCCAGTTAATGTCTTCACTTTCTTTGAGGAAATAGTTCCTTTTGTAGAACAGAGTCGCACAATTATACTGTTATTAGGGCTCTATAGTTTCACCTGGGTATACTGAGCCACCATTTTGGTTCGTACTGCGCCGGTCGATGCCGAATTGATTACGCGTTACGCTCCGCATAGTCGAATTCGGTATCCACGGGCACAGTATGAACCAAAATGGCGGCTTAGTATACCCAGGTGAAACTATAGAGCCCTACTGTTTTGAGTAAAGTAAAATGTAAAATACGAATCGAACCACACGCCTCCGCATTAAGACCGATCTAGCGATCTAAACGCAACTGAGCTAAAACTGAACTATGAGCTGTATACAATTCACTCGTATTTAAAGAAAAAAGAAAATGAAAAAGCAATAAATTGCAATAGGGTGTTTGCTTGCAGCGCTCCGCGCGGCAAACATCCTAAAAAAATGAAATGACTACCTATACCTTAGACCATATAGTATTATATGGTCTAAGGTATAAGCGTATCCAAACATTCAAGATTTCAGGTCCAGGGTCTTCTCGTTCTCGTCTTCGGGTCTTCCGTGTTTTCAACATCCATCATCTTCGTCACTCCGTGTGAAGAATGAAATTTGCGAGACGGGAGTTCTAATTACGAAATGAGAATAATTCTGTTCTCGTCAATTTCAAACGCGTACGTTGGTGTAGTGTTGATTTATCTTCCGGTGTGTGTCGAAAATCGATGCAATATCTACGAATGATCTACATTCCTGATTTTTCGTTTCATTTCAGCACGTAACGGTAACCTGTGTAAATTATGTACGATAAATTCCAGAGAATTTTTGTCTCGACGCTGCATCAAATAGCCGTTAACAGGTAATTATAATAACGATAATGCGTTAAGTTTCTCGTTGACTTTGTAATCTACAGTTATGTCAAAAAATAAGTTCGGATGAAATCTTATCACTATCATTAGATAGCAGATCGGTATTCGGAAATAGATCTTCCACGAGTAAGATAATTCCTGCATCTCCTGTAAGAATAATAAGGAACTACCCCGTGTGAAGGTTTCGTGTAATGAAATGGAAGTAAATGATGGTGTATATTCTATACGATATATGATAGTACTACAGTATGTGTGTTACTCATCGGTTGAAGCGAAGTTCCGATGTGTAATTGAACGATTTGTTTCGATAAAATGACGTATTTCCCTCATTACGCCAAATCAACGTCTTTTGAATTGCGCTCTATTGTTTGCAGCCCCCACATTTCTATTGGTTTGCTTTTTTCCTCGGTATACCGAATTTTTTTGTTGGTTTAAGGTTGACGCTGTAAATGGATTCGGTGAAAAATGAAATTGCGTCACCAAACGTCGAGCTCAGTAATCGAAGGTCTCTTCCACCGACTCTTAGTGACGATTATATATTCTTACGTGTTTGCGTTCCCGATTTGAATATTCAAAAATGTTTCCAGTTCTGCAAGAATCAGAAGATAATAGACATAAAAGAACAATGCATCACATCGTTGCCGCTGGTATTGTTTTTTTCGGCGTATTGTAACATTTTCATGGTTACTTTTGTAACTTAAAGTGACACTTATCTGTGATTCTAGGAACTGAAACAGTGTTTCAACTACGGACTGTTCTGTCCTCCGACTGGTACGAAATGCGGGAAATTTCTGGACGAAGAAAAGGTTTTGAGCGAGTATCCTTTTTCAGACTACGTTGGGTATCTGGAGGTGAGAACTCTCCCTTTTAATCAATAACATGTACATGGCTTATGAAGCGCTGAAGTCTACTTTCGAGTTGATGTTAGTTAATGTATCTTTATCTTAGTAGCGCCAAAACGTTAATGAAATATGTTTGTATCAGTTGCGGTTCAAACAACGAATTTACAAGTCGTCCAAAATTGATGAGAAACAGTTCAAAGCGATTAATACAAGGAATAATTTGCGGCGATTCATCGATTACATTCACAATGGCCAGGTTGAAAAGATCGTAAAAATGTGTTCTAAAGGGCTGGATCCTAATTTTCACTGCGTCGACAGTGGAGGTATTGGTCATACGAAGTCGTCCTTAATTCTTAATTTCAGGTTTTCTTACCACGAGGTTATTGTATTTTGCTATTCGTTCCAGAAACACCATTAACCTTAACCTCCACGCTACCGAAATCGGGGAAGATTTTGATGGCGTTGGTAAATGGCGGTGCCTTTCTGGATTTTCGTAATTTATCCGGGTCGACGGCTGTCCACCGAGCTGTCGACAGTAATAATTTAGAAGCATTAATTACTTTATTGGAGCTTGGTGCGTCTCCCAATTACAAAGATACTCGTGGACTGACACCGTTATATCTTTCTATTACCCGAAAAACGGATGTTGTTCTGTGCGAAAGACTGTTACGTGATAAAGCGACTATCGGTGCTCAAGATGTGCAAGGCTGGCAGGAAATTCATCAAGTAAGTCTAAGTATACGTATATTCGTGTGGATTTGATGATTATCTCGATTTTGTAATTTTCAGTTACGTTGGAAATTTCTTTATAGGCGTGCAGGTACGGTCTGACGCAACATTTGGAACATTTACTGTTCTATGGCGCCGATATGAACGCGAAAAATGCTTCGGGCAATACACCGTTACACGTGTGCGCCGTCAATGGACAGGAAACGTGCGCACGACTGTTATTGCAGAAAGGTGCACTCACCGATGCCTTGAATTACGCTAACCAAACACCCTATCAGGTGGCTGTTATCGCCGGTAATCTGGATCTTGCCACCATCATTCAGAGTTACAAAACATCTGATTTAGGTAACTGATTTCCGATGTATAATGTTTGCGTATAATAAGGTGAAACGTGAAGATCCGTCAGTTATGAAACCCACTGGCGGCGTTAGGAGGATTTGATTTTTATGTACGTGTAGAATTTGCATTCCGCTCGACACGAACTTCCCCAAGATACGCGTAAAAATTGCTTCGAATTTTGAAATACTCACATCGTTATTTTCCCGTGGAGTTTTGACTTTTGGGGTCCCAGTCGAGGCTCGAATCGAACATTTGATAAAGTTTCCGAAATTCATAGCTGAAACATTCTTATTTCGATTGTTTTTTATTTGTCTAAGTTGAGTAAGCTTAGCTATTTTGAACCTTCTCTCAATCGTGCGAAAGGGAGAAAATTTTTGATTTTTTGCAGATTTAAATTTTAGATCCCCCTAACATCTCGACTGACATAAAAATGTAAGCGTACCTCGAAATTCCGTTACTGGTACATGTGACCTTTTCTTGAAAGGAGATTCGATCACTCTTCCGCAAATAAGAAAATGAGCATGTTACTTGTATTCCTAGTTGTAATGATATTTCAGAGAAGTTTGAATACATCTAGCATTTCTTGTAGCATGTTGAAGATTGGTCGTCCGAATTCTGCAAGTCTTTGCCGTCACACAAAAATTTTATTCTCTTTAAATTGTAATCTTTTATCATTCTTGTTATTTTTATTTTGAAGAGTATGAGATTACTTACTCCTTTTTATGCGTCATGAGTCATACATTCATCATTGTAATTATGTGAACAGAAAAGACCATCAGTGATTGCAGCGATGTTATCAGTAATAACAGCTCAGGTATTGGTACAGCAAATAGTAGTGATTTTACCGAATCTAGCTTCGCGATGAAGACTAACGAAAGTTTCAATTCGTCGAATTCTAGTAAGTGTACTTCTGAACAAGTAGTTTTTGTTTTATTGCAACCGTTAAATATTTGTGTGGCTTTCCACTCGACAGGAACGCTAGAAGACAATTTCAGCCCTTTGATGTCTAAATCACGAGCATCATTCGCGTGTTACGAAAATAACGTCAGTGACTCGCTAATCTTACCAGTATACCGTCCGTCAAAAAATCTAAAAGATAGGACGACGAATAGTAACAAATATTACGCCACGGCGCCGAGGCAAAGACATCAGTAAGTCCTGTTCGATGTCACTTCGAACGTATTTGTTCTAACCCTTTACTCGTGCTCTGACGCATCGACAATTCTTCCAGATTACCAGCGGAGCCTAGAACGGTCGTCTTACATAAAACGAAACGCGGATTCGGATTCATATTACGTGGAGCTAAAGCTACATCTTCATTAATGGAGATCAAAACATCAGGGATGTGTCCGGCGTTACAGTACTTAGATGATGTAGACAAAGGCAGTGTGGCTGACCTCGCTGGACTGCGCAAGGGAGATTACCTATTAGCGGTAAATAAATTGATGGTATTATCCTAAATCTTCGAAAATAGAATGCTATTGAGACAGTAATCGTTGCATTGGTTGTATAATGTCGTTTCAGATTAATGGCGAAGATGTATCCTCTGCTTCGCACGAACAAGTTGTCGATTTGATTCGAAATTCTGGAAAGTTGGTAACGATGACAGTGGTGTCTCGGCCAAGTTTAAATTCCAATTCCCTTTCCTATTCTAAGTACAACGAATGGCAGACACCGGCTCCTTCGGGCTATGCAACACTACCAAATAAGTTTAAGAAAACTAGGAGCGCATCCACGGGTGCGTAAAAGATTAGCGTTCCGTCATTTGAGATGTTTTCATTTTCAATATTCGGTGCTCTTATCTCGATAGCTGAACTAAGTGCTTTCTTTTCAGGCCATGTCGTAGCTCCGTTACCTCCGAGAAGAGATCCAAAAACGACGCTGAGCGTTGGCGAAGCCAGATCTAGAACAATGCTGTCGAAATCCAGTTAGTATGCAATTTTACCTTAGTCTCACCATGCATTTAAAATTTCGTACATACTAGAGCACTGAACGAGTACATACGGCATCGCGTGATTATGAGTACGAATATCGTCAGACGAGTAATACGATTACCCGTTCGCATCGGCATCGGCCAGTATAATTCTCGTATACTCGGCATCGTTATCTGCCTACTCTTTTGTTGCTTATCCTATGTCGACTTGTCGTGAACGCGTAATGCATTTCTAAATAGACGCTGTTAAGCATTACAGAACCAACCGACATTTGTTGACAATGAGTTATTAGTGTCATTAGAAAGAGCGTAAAATGAGTTATTAGTGTCATTAGAAAGAGCGTAAAAAGTAGAATTATTCAAAATTGGGCCCCCGATTCAAAAATGAGTACTCACGTTGAAAAAAACATAACAGTAAACGCTATGTCACATCCTTTCTGCATAGCTTTTGAACTTCGAATCACGTGTTCTCAAAAAACAAATTTTGTTGGTTTGTTCTGTTACGCTTAACAGAGTCCAGATGGTGTAAACCTGACGATTACTCACGATGCCTAATCGCTACGATGCATGGTACCACGATGTGGTTCTGACGATCATTATTTGTAATCATGGGGTAAAGGTAATCGGCGATGCTTTCCGAAACAATGCCGAGTATGTACTCGCACTGTTTGGTCTTATATTCGACGATTATTTATCCGATTACTTTTTACCTACTCGTGCGGTGCTCTAGTTTATACCTATGTACGATTCCGTCACGCCGAAATCTTTGTTGCGACGATACTCGCAGATAGATTCGTGCAGTGCACGGGATATATAGTAGGTCGGAGTAACACTTGATCCGAGCTACGACACGTCGTGGTCTACACTCTCGGAACTGTAGCTTTTTGTTGATTCAGTGTTCGCACTGCAATCTTAGAAGCATGATTTAAAGGCTATTCCGTTCTAGTCTTATAAATCAACAAAACAGTTCTGAGAGATAACTGGAACGTACTGTACTAAATACAGGGTAGAAGTCCCTTGCTAGACAGTTTCCAGGACTGCCTGAGAATGCCGGATGATTTTGATTATAAAAAAAAGAGAGCGGAGATCACGGTGTCATTCTCAGTTTTCGGTGACTCCCTTCACAAAGTGGGAGGATGTACGATTCCGTCACGCCGAAATCTTAGTTGCGATGATACTCGCAGATAGATTCGTGCAGTGCATGGGATATATAGTAGGTTGGAGTAACACTTGATCCGAGGCAAAACATGTTGTGGTCTCCACTCTCGGAACTGTAGCTTTTTGTTGATTTAGTGTTCGCACTGCAATCCTAGAAGCGTGATTTAAAGGCTATTCCGTTCTAGTCTTATAAATCAACAAAACAGTTCTGAGAGATAACTGGAACGTACTGTACTAAATACAGGGTAGAAGTCCCTTGCTAGACAGTTTCCAGGGGCCGCCTGAGAATGCCGGACGATTTTGATTATAAAAGAAAGAGAGTGGAGATCCCAGTGTCATTCTCAGTTGTTGGTGACTCCCTTCCAACGTGGGGAGATGTACGATTCCGTCACGCCGAAATCTTGGTTGTGATGATACTCGCAGATAGATTCGTGCAGTGCACGGGATATATAGTAGGTCGGAGTAACACTTGATCCGAGCTACGACATGTCGTGGTGTACACTCTCGGAACTGTAGCTTTTTGTTGATTTAGTGTTCGCACTGCAATCTTGGAAGCGTGATTTAAAGGCTATCCCGTTCTAGTCTTATACCTATATTTGCTGCCCACTGTCCTAGAAAACGTTGGAAGAGTTGCATGTGTGATATATAATATACGAAAAACGTGCAGAAACAATTCTGTTACCTAAGATCCACTCAGACTGAGCACCCTACAACCCCTAAGATAGTTGTGGCAAGTAGGTTGAGCTGCAAAGCGTCTCAAGGATGGACCCTCTGTTTCATGAAAAAAATTATTGTTCGACGATTGCTAAATACTTGGTAAAATGTTATTCGTTTCCACAAACAGGCCCTTGGGATAGCGACGATAGCAGACAGAATGTGGACAATAAAGATAACCAGCCAAAAACAGCGTCAATCCGATCTCGGCCTATATCTAGTCGTATAACCACCGCCGAGTTAGAGGAATTATTTCAAAGACAGGCGGAACTATCTCCAATCTACCATGAGCAGGTAAACTCGTTCTAATGTTAAAATAAGAATTCGAAGACGCGTCAGAAATCTGAAAAAGCCTCGTGTTCACTAGAAAATAGTCTTCAGTTTTTGGTTAATGAAAAACTAGACTATGAATTTTCGTTCTTGTGAACGCATCATATATCATTATGAAGTTTGAAGACCATTAATTTAGTTATGATCTTTTTATCGGTTACAGTTCGGCATCGGTTCTAAAAATACTAATAATTCGAAGATACCAGAACGAACCGAATTGAGACGCAGCTTCTATAGCGTTCCGGATTTGGTTCAGATTACGATTTGTAATAAAGCCGAAAATGGTGCGACGCTTTCGCGCATTCATAAAAGTCAAGATAATGTGAACGGTCACGATAATTTGTCAGCTGAAGATTCATCGTCTTCATCATCTCAGCTCAGTCATATTTCGAACGTGAAAACGAAGAATAAAAGTAATATCTATTCGCACTGTCCAAACAGCATCGCTGCTCAGAAAGGTTAGTTGTCTAACACAAGTAGTTTTTGCAGAATTCGCTGTTACCGCACTTATTATGGTTCACAGTACATCTTATAGGCTTATGACCAGTGCTTTTCAGAGTTTATAGTTATCACGCTTAGTCAAGGTATCTCAATCTTAGGACTCGTGATTATCACTCTTCCCAGAGTTCACAATTGTGATGCGATCAGTGGGACCATATGACACTTCTGAAAAAACGCGTACCTATAGATAACCCGTAGAATCCGAATGAGACTTTCAATTACGTCAGAGAGTAATACCCAAGTCCCTGGAGGCTCCCAAAGTCGAGGGGACGTTATTCGTTAGTTAGCGACTTTTCCATTTTTTTCCCTTTCTTGTCAAATTTGTGGGCGTATGAGTATCAGATGGTCCGTTCTCTCGGATCTCATTCACAATTCCCGCAGTATTATCAGCCTTACGTTATCGCGATTTTTGATGAAATAGCAGGTATCATTCCCGTTTGTTACAGCCATTGGTGTTAATTCGAGTTTCAATCCGAACAACCATGCCGTCATTTATGCGACACCGTCCGAAATAAATGGTTTCAG
This sequence comes from Acanthococcus lagerstroemiae, assembly GCA_031841125.1. Lineage (NCBI taxonomy): Eukaryota > Metazoa > Arthropoda > Insecta > Hemiptera > Eriococcidae > Acanthococcus > Acanthococcus lagerstroemiae. The sequence continues at coordinate 454,676 of CM063112.1, read as the reverse complement.
CGACTACACGAATTCGTATAGCACTTTGAACAATCGTAATCAGGTAAGAAACATGTGTTTGGTGCAGAGAATTTGAAGAGATGCTGATGTTAGGTCTTTTCCGTAAACGTAACATACAAAATCTTTCGCATAGGTTGCGACCACAATGTTACCGTTGAATACGCTGTAGTGAATATGCGGCTCTTATGTAAAATATTATATTAGGGCTATACATCGAAAATATTGAGATACCTGAAGTGGTTTTAAAAATTACAAATAACCGAAGATACATCAGGAACATTACCGTTTAGATTTCTAAAATCTTTACCCTCAACTGTCTGTTGAGATAATGAGTAAAAACTGAAAAGTTAGAGTAAAAGTAATTAGTACTAGTTGTTCATAGGGAATGTTTCCGTCGTTCAGCCTATCCGTTCAATTTTCTAAACATTTACTCGAGATACGTAATAGTTCAGGAATTCTGGCTACACTGTACTGCCGTGCCCGCATACGTTACTTCGTGTTTGGTACTAAAGAAGCCTATTTTCGAAAAGCTGAGGTTGGAGCGAAGTAGACTTGAAAGAATTCGACGTATTTTCTGTGCCCCCCCCCCTCCCCCCGTTTACTGAGTTGCTCCCAAAACCTGATGTAATATTTTATCTTCGCAACGCGTTACATCAACCATGTCGCGATCATGGGAGTAAATATTGCGAGTACTGACGAGCTACTTATACCGTACGCAGGTCCGAAAATCAGCCAGCTTGCACTCGCACAGTTCCTTGAAGTCTAGCAGCCGTCTGCCATTTGGAAATCAGCCGACGACAGCAGCACAAATGGTGCGTTATCGTAATACGTATTCGGGGCGTAATTCGCACGGACAGTCCCTGTGCGTATCACCACCGCCGATACCGGATCCAGATTACAGTCAGAGTGACGAAGAAAACGAGCAAACTAAAAGCGCGTACAAAACTAGTACGCTGCCTTTGCCAGGAAGTCGCAAGTGCAACGCCAAGATTACTTTACGGGCCGTCGATAACGGCATCGCCCGACATCTTAATGTCGACGAGATTCGCAAAGCTCGATCGCAGCTTCGGAGTTCGGCGTCTTTTCCGGCCAATTATACGGTAATACCGAATACAACCGAAGATGGCGATAATTCGTCCAGCGGAGTCAGTTCGGATCAAGAAATACCGATACCGGTGCTATCAACTGACTCGAAATGCGCCCTTAATTCCGGTTCTTTAGTTGATAAAAATTCCGTATTGTTCACGCAGTTACCTCCGTTCAGCTCCGACACTAATGGAGTCCCTGTGCCCAAAGAATCAGAACTGGTCGTTCTACCTCCTCCGGAATTCGTAGGCAATGTTTCGCCAGCTGCTGTGGAGGTTCTCGAACCTCCTCCGCAGTTTTGCGACAAAAGCTTTAATTAGTTTACCTCATTTTCGTATTTTGTTTATTTCCATATATGTCGCGATGCGAAAGTATTATTGTGTTGCATCGGCTGGTTGCCCCGCTCCGTTCAAGTAGACTAAACAGTTAGTAAGCGGAGTCCAACGTGTTTGAAGTACGATTTCTTGAAAGTATATTATTACTAAAAGAAGAAAAAATACTCCTGCCAAAGTTAATTCGAGCGTGTATTAACGTAAGTATTTATAAATTAATCTTAAGTTGATGGCGTGTAGTTTCGGATAAAGTTTACAACGAATTATTTCTTGCTATCTTACCCAATTATCAGATAGGTTCGAAAATTGCGTATTGTATTCTAGAGATAAGTGTTTGCGAGAAAGCTCGTAATGCTGTACGAGCACGTACGAGTAGAAATGTGACTCGTGACTCATCCCTCTTAGTAATTCCGCTGTGCAGCGCGAAATTACCGTGTTCGCGTATGTACAAGGTGTTTCTGGGTTATTGGAAAAGACTTTACCGGGTGATATACATGTAGAGCTAAATTTATTGGCTGTCTCGAAGGCAACTTGAGGTTTTCTAGCAAAATAAAAAAACTTGAAAGCATAATCTTGAGAACCTATAAAATTAAAATGACTTGATTGTTTTATGTTACATATTAGAGGAGCCACGTAAATTTGAATGCAGGACCAAGTCGTGGATTTAGAAAAGATAAAAGTGTTGTTCGTACGAACATTTGGCCTGTCGAGCAAAATGAAGGAAGCGTCAAGTTTTGTTTTTTTCTTATTTTTTCCCCTCCCCTCATCATCATTCCGACACTACTTATGTGTAGCCCAAGTTAACCTGCCAGAAATACTATTGGCAGTTTTAAAAAAGTCTCTCTTTCAATATTTCTTCATAGCCAAATATGCTCATGCGAGAAATGTTGTTGCAGTCATTGAAAACTATCCTCCGGTAAAGGCTCTGACAATGGTGATGAAACGCTTTGTATTACGTTCTTCAAAATGAGACTGGATTTTTAACTATCGACATTTAGGCTCCTTTTTCGAGAAATCGTTAAATGCGCAAACGATAGATCGGCGAAACTCGAATGCGAAGGTACTTTCGTGTTTTGTGTTTTCAAATTTTATTTGAAATTTGCGAGCTTATACGGATTTTACGGAGTAATTTAAATTAGTCACGTTTCGAGAACATTGATTTTGTAAATTCTGTTTACATTCCAAAAGCCTTACTAACTAAATGAATCCATTATTTGCATTAATTAACAGTATTTCTTAGAAATTTATCAATATTATGTCGAAGTACCGTGTCGAAGATTGTTTCATTTTTGATCGGAATCCGATTCGCCAGGATCAGAGTGGAAGGGAAAATAAATGATGATAGTATTAAATATTAAACTCGCGTTGTTAAGAACAAATTTTAAGCGTAGCGAAGTTTTTCTTTTTCTCCGTTACTCGACAATTAATATTTTTTGATGAACAATTCCGTCTTCAAGTAGATTTAGCTTTTTGTGATTTTTTTGTTTCTTAATTTCTTTTTTTACGTTTTTAAAATTTTAGATAACATTAGCCTTTGACTCGGCTATTTATATTTTAATAATTTTGCGAATTTTTTACCTTTTTGTTACGTGTACTTAATTTTTTTTTAGTTCTTTTTTTTTATTATTTATTGACGCGAATGTATTCCATTTTTCTGTTTTTCTAAACCTTAAATTATTTTTCTAGATATTAATATTACTAAAATGAAAAGGAATTTTCAATTTGATATTTTGTTTTCAATCGCGATGAGACACCAGAGAAGTTTTACGAATGTAAAAATTACGCGGTAATTCTGCGAGGGACTAAAGAATACGAAATACGCGGGTTTCACCTAATTCGATGAAATTGCAGATGTCGCGAACACAGATCGTTCTTTGATGATTCATCTACCGAATAAGGCAATTCGACTAAGTTCAGGATTTATCGAGATTTGAAAATATGGGCAAAATTATTAATATTGCGATAAGTGATTTGTGGACCTCTCAGTCGTCCAGAAGCGAAGATACTTCACTGTTTGTAGCTTCGACCGCGACGTATGATGCCGAAAATCCTTTGCTAGCCATAGTACCGTCTGTTCTGAAACGCACTAATAATGCTTCGTTCGTGGAAGCTACGTCGGCCGGAATCTAAGATAACAAAAAATGTAACGGGTTCATAAGAGGAAATTCTGGAATTTTTGTTATCACTATCCTACATCAGAATGCGTATTAAGGACGGAGATCTTAATTTTAATATTGGGAAGTAGTCCTTCAACTACTTCGTGGTCTGACCTCTCCCTGTTTAACTCGTGTCAGCCTTTGCAAAGTGCTGCATGCCAGTTGGCAGTTCTTCAGTCTGACTGTCCCTAAAACCCGATTATGAATTTCAATTGACTGCCGAGCAACCGGGCACTCGATTATCGAAAAAAATAATGCTTATTTCTGTAAACTGCTACGAGCGCAGTACTCCTTCGTGGAAAGCAGAAAATTACATGGCAATCCGATATTCCACAAGTCAAGTTGCTCGTCCGATAATTCAGCTTATCCGATCAATCAATGAGGCTTAAATCTGTGATCCACTATCATATTTGACTGTGTTCATCTCAGATGCTGGAGATTTTTCTGTCCGTCGTGTAGAAAAGAATAAGTGGTGATCAACAGACGGACGGATACTAGGCAGAAAAACTGACATAGACATGTAAGTGGATTAACAGATAGATAAAAAGACGGTATAAGAAGAGCTGGAGGGCTGAGATACATGTCAGTTACCCGGAGCGATCTTCGCTTTCAACTCGGTGCCTGCTGAGCTCAGAGACGAAATAGACGCACGATACTGTGAGCAATAGGTCTGAACTCCCGGATCCTAATCTATGTTTTTCAACTCAATTTCTCTTTATGAACGAAAAAAGTCCGCTTGCTCATTTGCCTGTTGCATTATTTCTCTCGAGGCCAAAGCGTGTGGAATTGAGCGTTATTTTGTATTGCGCTGGAGCGATAATACTCCAGATGCAGGTTTTATTACCGGGATATACTTCTGGAAAAGATTGGCTCACTATTGCACCATTTGGTGATTCGATTCTACCCCCACACGTCGATTCTACCCCCACACGTATCTGTGGGACAAACGTGTGAAAACACTCCGTGTGCTACGTAATTAAATTATCATAACTGAGTTAGAGAGGCCATGGCTTTTTTTTTTCTTGTATCCTAAGCAGTATCACAGATGATGAAAACTGAAAACATGAGAACGCGGTCTTCATAATGAAATTTACGGCGTATGCGATATGCAATTCTATTAACGCCTAATCGAACATCGTTCAAGAAGTTGCCTATCTATTTGTATTAAGGAAAATGAGATAACTATGTGGCATTAATTGCGTGTTGGAATTAAGGAGGGCAGTGCGATCGTTTTGAGGACCCTCGGAAGTCGAATATTTTGAAGTAATCTTGCTAGTTCGCAAAACCACTTGTATGTAAAAGAAATTACGCATCAATGCGCATTACGAGACAAATTTTTTTTCTTCCTAAACTAAAAACCTCAAGAACGTACCGAAGAGTTTTCCGTGGGAGGAGGGGGGGGGGAAGTAAAAATTGTGAAAGTCCCAAATGACTCATCAGAATTCCCATTTTGTTGAATTTTTCCAACTGACTCAACTCAAAATTCCCAAGTGTAAAGGCAAAAGAAGAAAAACCTTTTGACTTGTTGGATTTTCCCAACTTCTCCCAAGTATCAAAACAAAAAAAAAACTTCTAACTTGTTGCATTTTCCTAACTCGCCTGACTGAAATGGAAAATTTTCCCAACCGCTCAGGGAAAAATTCATACGGGGGAGGGGATAAGTTGCCCCTGCCCCCTATCGGTACGTCCCTGAAAAACCTGATCTCCGCTTTCCAACATCGGGTATGTTGCCTACCCTTAAAATTCGTTAGATTGTGGAGACAAATCTGTTATTCTTAGATCTAACCGGACTAATAAACAGCCAGGGGATCAGTCAGACCGTAAGAAACGTACCGACAGGCAGACAAAATAAAAGACTTCTTCAAACTAGAAAGTAATTTCCAATAGGCTACATCGAAGTTATACTTACTTTCAAGTTGTACGAGGAACTTACAGCGTTGTTTGAAATTACAACTGGAACCGGGTGAGGGGGTGGAATAAGGTCGAAAAATTATATTCGTGCGAGCGCCTCAAGTCCATTTAGTTTTAATCTTACCGTATTTCCGCAGAATTTCCCGAACGATGAACCACTGTTGTCGGTACCGCTGAAAACCTCTACGTAGTCGTAGTTACAATCAGGATCATCTTCGATTTCGAATGTTAAGAAAGTCAAACGTACGTTAAAACCGTATTCAGCTTCGATAGTCCACTCGCAGCTTACGTCGCTTTCATAATTCAGATCACCGTATCTGGCATGCGAGTAAAAATGTTTTACTCTGTTTGTGGCATGTAAACGACCGCCACATACTAAGGAAGTACGCAAAAATGTAAATTAGTGCAAATCATACTAGAGAAGTATACGCATTGATGATCGGTGCCGATTCGCACATGAATCATGTAGTCGAAAAGATGTCCTAGTCGAAATTTGTACTCCGGGTAGAAAATATAACTGGAGATTATCTTTATAAATTACGTACCTGTAACATGATTAGCTAGGAAACCTTTACGCTGGACGGACGAGTCAGATTTGAACACCATGTACAATTGATTTGCAGACGACATGACCGGATACGGAGGCTTGGATCCGCAATACCGTCCGATCATGTACGAATCAGTTGAATCACCATCGTACAGCACAACATGATCGTACGAGCAGTCTTGATGTGGTTCTAATTCGAAAGAATCGAACGCCTGCAATGGAAATACCATGAAATGAGAAATGGATAAGTTGTTTATCGCGCAAATCCCGTGCATGCATTCGGAAACGTCTCGAATCAGCCAGCTTTTAGGTCTTTTTCCTAGGATGTTTACGAATGATATACCTACCCGCACAGTAATCCGCTGGTATTTCGGCGCATTAATATTAATATTATTAATAAATGGAAAACGTCGTCTCTGGAATGGAGAGCCTTTCTGTTCCGCAGGGAGTTCATTCTCAAGTTTTATTTGTATATACGTAGTTCTATCGTAATTGACACGTACCAGCTTTATGCGGTGTCCTGGCGTCGTGATGAAGTGCCAAATGCAATCTTTCTTACTGGGGTAAAATTCGGGGTAGTTAGGGCTGGTGATGTTACCCTTGGGCGCCGAAATCTCGTGTTTACAACCGCCTTCCTTACAGTCGTGTTTGTTGTCGTGCAAGGTAAACCCGTTATGGCAGGAACACTCGTACGAACCGAAAGTATTGTGGCATTCGTGTTGGCAGCCTCCGTTATTAACGGCGCATTCGTCCATATCTGCGCAATAAAAGAGGGCTTTCAAATTATGGAAAAAAGCGACTAGTTTGTATTCAATAAGTAGATATGCATGTGAGTCGCCGAACCTGCGAAAAACATTGCGGCGAAACCGGACTTATGAATGCTATTATCCGATTTGAATTCAATTCGTAAAACATTAGTCTCCGATGTGAGAACTGGCGGCAGCCTACCTCCACAAAAAACGCCATGTCTGCGTACACTCTCCGAACCTGATCTACTGTGCACCTCCACGCGATCGTATTCGCATCCTGCCTGCCGAATTGCATTAAAAAAATTCAACTACGTGGGAAATACTTATATCAACCTCATTTAATGTGACTTGGAGCGCGTGTTTCCCTCACTATGAGACTTTTTTCATTCTCATCGAGAAATTTGTTCAAAATTATTTGAAAAACAACTCGGTGGAAAAGAAAGAAACGTCGTCGCACGACGTTGACCATATGAGTTTACTGTTTTCGCTGAAATGAACTGTCGTATCCGATTTGAGGATAACAATCGATGACATTCTAAATTAACTTACCTGACGGACCGCACCTCTACAATGTGCAAATGAAGGCGGTAACAAGATATGGGGAAATAAACTGTTACTCACATTATTTCCCTCGAGGTCAAAGTGCGTGAAATTGAGTGTTATTTTATATTGCGCTGGAGCGATAATTTCCCAGATGCATGTTTTATTACCGGGATATACTTCTGGAAAAGATGGGCTCACTATTGTACCATTTGGTGATTCGATTCTACCACCACACGTATCTGTGGGACAAACGTGTGAAAAGACTTTACTTTGCTCATACAACCCGTATGCTACGTAATTAAATTATCATAAATGATTTAGAGAGGCCATGGCTCCTTTTCTCCATTCTTAATTTACCCCCCCCCCTTCCCACTTATCCCAAAAAATATCGTTAATTTTTATAATTTAGTCTTACATTTTGTATGCTTATGCCCTCTAGCCATTGGCCATTCCCTTATCTTGAAACCCTGGATCCGCCTCTTATACATACTTATAAAAGTTAAACTGGAATTTAAAAAAAAACGAATGAAAATGAATTCAGATTGGGTCGATTGTTTTAGCTCGTTCCGTGATACATATTTTAGGTCTTTCGATATGACAAACTCCTCTGTAATGATCTCGAATGTACCTATTCAGTTTGTACTTTTACCTTCGCAGTGCTTGTTATCAGAGTGCAACTGATAACCGATTTTACAAGCACATTCGTATCCACCTAGTGTATTGATACATATTTGTTCGCATCCGTGGTTTGCTAGTGCACATTCGTCAAATTCTAGAAAACATCGGAAAATCATAATTATACACACATTTCCCTTTGCTGTCTGTTGATTGTGATCGATAGTACGTAGGTACTAGGCATAATAATCTTTCTAAAAAGAACGGTGCTTTATCAGCACTAAAAAAAGGGATGCAAAATATTCTCTCCGGAGAGAAGGGATTTGATATTCTTTCCCACTAACATTAGTTTTCTTTTTGTTTCTATCTTGATTTTAAGTTACATTCCAAGCTTCAAAATACAGGAGATTCAACGGAGGACATGTGATAATCGCAATACTACACTCTTTTGGATCCTCCACTGACCTGTGTACATAGTATAGGTAAGTACATGGAAGAGTATTAGTAATTTGCATAAAATCTGCGCGAGAAATACCGGCGAAATCTGGGAAAGGGGGTAAGCCAGGACATTTGCCCACGAGTTAAAAATACATATATTTCAGTCTCTTCTCTCGCGGAAACCCCCGGGTCTCCTTCTCAATTAAATTTACCTTTCATCACCTCCACCAGCATCCCCCTCCCCTAATGAATATTTGAAATCCCGTAACCGGCAATAAATAAATTGAATTACCTTTCATGTAAACCGCAGAAAATCCGGCTTTTTGAACGGTTCCGTCGGATACAAATTTTACCGAAAGTTTATTGCCGGTGGAATGAATGTCCGGAGGAAGCTTATAGCCGCAGTAGATGCCGATTAACGGACTTTCAGCTGTATGTCCATTTCGAATTACTACATAATCATACGCGCAGTTATCATGATTTTCAATCTATAAATCAAACATATAAACAAACGCGATATAACATCACATTTCTACGATTACATATTGATTTTGTCGAGCGTATGCGATGAAAACCAGTTGGACCTATTAATTTAGGAATGCGTTTACTTGTTCAAAAGGGGAGCAAATGTCGGGAATGGTGTTAATAAAAAATAAAGTTTCTACGGCTGATTGGTGAAAAAGTATGCGCGTTATCGTAAAAGCGCAAAATGCGGTATGCGACTATCGAGAAAAGATGAGCAATAATTTAAATATTAGGTCGACTACTGCGAGTCCGTTGGCTCTCAAATTAGGGGGAAAAGGGCGTCAATAGACCTACAGCCATATTAGACACATCTGCCCTACGGCAAAATACCGATTCACTGGCGTAAACCAGGATTTGGATTCACATCGAAATCATTTTTCTTATAACTGATCCTTATATTCTTGCGTCGCGTACTTAAATACACGCCACCCTTTACAATATCCCCGATGCGCAAAAACTCGCCAATTACCCGCGGAAAAGTTAACCTTTTTAACTCTTCGATTACCCGGGTAACTGAAGGGTTTCCAAGGGTAACTGACAGGCAACTACAGAGCTACATTGGTAAGTAGAGGGTTTCCAGGGTTCCGAGTTTAGTCCCGTTGACCATAAGCGCTGACTTTCCCAAATTTACGTGGGTGAGTACTGGCTGCTGTTTCCCCTTTATCTTTGTACCCCTAGCACCCTCCCCCAAAAGGCAATATGGGTGTCAAAATGCAAGATTTTTTGTACATACATTTTTTTCATTTTGGCGGGCGGGACAGAATCATTATTATGTACCTATAGGAATATCTTGTATTTGGCATTTTTTCCTCAACATTTTCTACATAATATTTATGTGGGTGTTTTCACCCACATATTTTTCTAACATGGGTGATCACTCGCCCACACACCCACATAAGTCGGCGTCTATGCCGTTGACCTTTTTTTAACCGAATTTAGTCCTACGTTAATATGAAGGCCGAGTTTAGTCCGCAACGATGTCCGAGTTTAGTCCCTCGCAGTTTTGTAAGCCTGTTAGCATTATCCAGAAGACACCATAAGGAGGTCGGCTTACGTAGATGTTCAGTGTATTTATTTTTCATCTGTACCTTATCGTCGGTATTACTAATTCCTGAATCATCCTGAACCATGACTTCTCTATTGCGTTAGCGTCACTATCAGAAGCGTAAATAGGGCTCAGAACTGGGGGGAGGGGGCTTAAACCCCCTAATTATGAAGCAACACCACCCCCGCATCATTTTCTTTGGTGATTTTTCAGTGTGCACCTATGGTCACGATAGTCTGTTTCACGAAAGAAACGCCCGAGTTATTAGTGTTTAGTGACAGGTGAACGAGCATCATCGTCGTTCACTAAACAAACGCACCGATCTGCGCATTCTTTACTCGTACCTTCCGTGAAACAGACTATGGAGTATGTATATGAAAAAATAGCCTACTGCCTACTCGCAGACGCCAGAAAGTTACGAGTCTAAACTCGGCTATTTGTGTGGAATAAACTCGAAATCACTCCCAGACTAAACTCGACTGCGGTATGACCCTTTCGGGATTAAATTCGAATGCAGCCTTACCAGCAGTTATTCACCATAGAAACGAAGCGTTCTGATTGGCTGAATGACAGTATATGGAAGGTAATGTGAGGGTAACCGAGGGTTACAAAAGGGTAACTTTCCCGCGGGTTACTTGAGGGGAATGATTGTGCGCATCAGATCTAATGCACATCAGGATCAATCAACCGTACTAACAACACAATGCAATGGTTGAATGTCAACATATTATGTAAGTGCTGTTTGATCTGCGAGTAATTACTTACTGACTTTAATATAATAAAATCGGTACAGAAAAGTACGTCTGTCAACCTTTTAAAAAGGCTCTTGTTACAGATAGGAAAGTATATGGTGAAAGTACGATTTTCATTTCGCTCTTATATGTTGCGAGACATGTGAATCGGTTAGAACCAGAAGGAGTTAAGTCCACTTTTGTCGTTTTTGCTTATTTCACGGCTTATAGGGTATTGAAGTATTGCGGATCTGCTGGTGTGGTCGAAATTTCGTGAAACAGCTGGGAAAGTGCTTTTTGGCAACATCGCTTTCTGTGAATTTTTTGTAATAAAATGTTTTCAAAAAATGGATTTTTTCTAGAAATTTTTCGAAAATGATATATTTTACTGTAAGAAATAGAAATAAATAAAAAATTCCGGCCCACCTCCCTCTTTTTGCATTTTTATACCTAAAAAGTGCAATTTTTAAAAACGAAATCGCAATTTTCCAATATAGCTTCAGAACATTTTTTCTTACAAGCAAGGATTTTGCTCGATTGGAATGGGACCAAGACTAAAGTGACCCATTTAATATCTGGGGGGGGGGACAATTTCGAGCCGTAAAACTGCAAAAAGAATCGTTCAGAACCAAAAGGTGTTGCGTCCAAAAACTTTGAGCCCCCCCCCCTCCCAGCTCCGGCCCATAAAAATTTTATTCAACGGGACCGGACTTAAAAGTTGTCTCTTATGATCCTCTACCACCACCACCCTGAAGGACGTATTCCACGATTTTCGAGTGTTCGAATAAAACAGTTTTTTTCGCTTCCTGAAAAGTGCGTTTTTTGGACTTAACCCTTTTGGTTCTAATTGATTCATGTGTATGTGCAAAGGTCAGTTATACGTATAAATCCAAAAGATAAGAATGGCTCCAATACAACAGGAAGCTGATTTGCCTATACTGAAACTTGCAAATGGCGAGTGTTCAAATGCTCGCCTTACTGATGATCTCGCCACTCTCCATGGTGTAGTTCTTACACAAAATTTGGAGATCCGAAAGTTGAAAAAAACGTAAAAACGAACCTCGAACGACTGAAATTTCAATGCCACTTGGTAGTTTTCAGGCACTGTTAGCCTCCATAGGCACTCTTTACTCGACTGGTAATCATCCGGATAGTTAGGCGATTCCAAGTGTCCGGTTTCTTCGTCTATGAACACATCGCCGCCGCAAATGGCTAAAAATTGAACATCACTATTAACTCTCGTAGGTCGTAGCAAGTTTTTGTGATATTTTTCGGTATCAATTTTATATTACAAATATTTTGGAAATTGATCACTAATCGATGATATTCCGCATAAAAAATAACTGAAGTTATTATGTATTAACGTGCTGTGAGGCGAATGGATGATCGAGACATTTTTATTGTCCTTATTTCACAAACAGCAGAGGCGATAGGATAGGTTGAAAGCAAATGACTTTCGGAAAGTGTTTAATGTTGGGAGGAGGGAGTTGTTGGCAATAATTTCGATGCATTAAACATGTTAAACAATTGCAGAAAATTGCTATCGGTGTCACCATTGATCGGTAGAGTCCACCGATGTTTTGTCAGAAATTTCCTGATCCTATATCTCGCAATTTGTTTCTTCAGTTGCGCGAGCCGGAATACTATTTACTTTCGTAATTTGCCGAAAATCCTCTCGATGCTGAGCCGCTCCTTTCTGAAATAACATGCGTTACCAACATACGACTGCCCAAGGACGTAATTAATTCGTCGATACGCCCATTGCCGCAAAATCTACCTGAAATAGTGTGGTCACCAAATTAAAAAAATAAATTTCTAACTAGACACTTTAAGAAGTATACAGTATGAAGTTGAAAATGAGTAAGCGAAATGTACCTATCAATTTAGATTTATGCCAGTAGCCGTCTCTCACTTCGAGATAATCGGTGCTGCATTGTTCTGATTTGTAAATTTCCAAATCGGTGATATTCAACACTATTCGTTCGCCATGCGTCGCAGTAACGCGCCATTCGCACCGTATCGTCCCGTTTACATTATTTAGATAGTTAGAAAAATTACCAGTCGATTCTTGGAACGTCCTGCCACATTCTACAAAAGTTTCGATATAAAACAATTCACTGAAATAGAAAAATGTTAGAAGTTTTTCAGTTATTTTATAGACTACGATAGGTTGCAAAGGTTGCATATTATTCCACTTACTGGGACATTTGTAGAGTAGTTTAGTTTGAGCGATGTCCCCTTCGCTTAACCTGATGCGTTGTCCGATTTCTGGCCTTCTTTTCAAATTGCGAGCGTTTTCTATCGGGTATATAGTATCTAGATACGTCCCCTGTGTGTACCATGGAAAAATAACCATTAAACGATTTCGATTATCGCGTCGAGTTAATTTGATAAGAGTACCGGTAAGCGCACCTATACTCCTGGATACACCTTCTTTTATTACGTATACGTGACTGCGACACCCGTTCAAGGATGTCGTTCTCACATTCTGTTAGAGTCGAGTTTTTAAATCGGAGAAAAAAAAAATTAAAAACGCTCAAAATGGTTACTATTTGTATCTCTAATTTCGTAACCTAGTCGTTTTCGATGTCACTGCACGTGGGGAATTTAAACCAGAGCTCTTTGTATGTTGCGGCTAAGGACCGAACCGAAGGACTTCGGTCGGGTCCTACATGGATAATTTTCAGCGCCGATGCCGCCATTCAAACGCTTCGATCAATTTGCTCGTATCGAGCTTTTGATTGGTCACCCTGAGTTGGGAAAACACCGACAAAACATAATCTTAGTCGCCGAATTTTCTAGTTGGAGAAATCTGCTCGTGTACTATCATCGTGTCTAGCTATTTCTGAAAAATCCGTCGTCTTCGCGAAATACTCTCGTCCACCTGTCCTTTTCTCTCATTAGCATCGCGATCACCTTTTTTGGCATCAAATATCCACTCTTCTTCTTTTTCGCCTTCTCCTTTCTTTATTTCCGTTTTTCTTTCTCTTTTCATTTTACAGCTTCCGTCGGCTAGTATAACGTGTTCAATTTTAAATAAGTACCTATTCTTTCTGTTCTGTTGAAATTTGATCCAGAATACACGTATTTTCTTCCAATCTCAAAAATTCGGCTCACTATTTCGTTTCGTACACTCATCACTCTCCAGTTCGGATTATACATATAAGTATCTATACAGTTTTTATCCCGTTTAGAACATCTTCATAGCTCTTCTCGTTGTCGAGCCAATCGGAAGTGAGGCTTTGCAGTCCCAGCATTGAGCTCCCTTTCCCCGAGTACTGGAGGGTCGGAAATTCTCAAAATATAATTCGAGACTTCCAATATTTGATACCACATAGTTTTATCCCCTGGTCTCATGACCTCAAAATTGAAAGAAAAAATTATTATTTTTTTTTTTAATGGACGGATTTAATAATGTTAAAGAATTAGTTCTGTACTATTGGACTTTATCTATTATTTACGAAAGGACCCGCACTTGGAAAGATATCGATCGATTCACTGATCTTATCGTTTTACGTATTCTCAATCGGACTGTAGTCCTTATTGCCTTCCTCCCTCCCCGTGGGAGCGCATCTGCGTAGGAAAACGAAAATATACTCGACGTGCAGTTAGAACGTATTACCGACATTTTCTGGTAGAATATCGTAATCACCAACCAAAAGAACGTATGTACATAGATAAGGGGAGAGGGTCTCGGAGGTCGCTTGATCCCTCCGCCTCCCCTTCAGCAAAAAATAGGGTTTTCTGAGGAGTTGTGTGAGGAATTATGGATGAGGGTGTGAAGGGGCTGGCAGGTCAGAGAAAACTATTTTTTTAGACATCCCACCCCTTGTAATGGAGCTATCTACGCCCTTATCACCAACATTTATGTTGGGTCAGTTGCCATGTTCTGACATCCTTCTTGCTTCAATGCTGTATAAACTCGGATAGCTGGCTGGCATTGTGTAAGCCCCCAAATTGGTAAAGGGGTAAGTTGCACCGCGCAGTGTTGATTCAGAGGTTATATTGTGGTGTGCGAATGGTAATTTCATTCGTTTGAAAAATATACTTTCGCAAATATGTGAAGTTTCATTCTGAACGAACTAAGAATGAAATTACGAGAAGTATCTGCTAATAATTACATGACACGTAACTCACTTTCGAAAATGTGTTTCGAGCGTAATGCATGATTGATTCGTAATCGTAGGACATACCGAGAGAGTTCACTTCTTCTTCCGTAAGCTTATTGAAATTATATTCCTGACCTGTAAGTCGATAAATTCGTTTACAGTGTGAAAATGAAAAATGTCACGGTGCCATGTGGACGTACTCGTGCATGCTTGATCAATCTCAAACCTGCTGCAAATTGTACCTTGCCTCAAAATTCGGAGTTGTTGATAAAGAAGGACTTAGTATTTGTTTATTCCTTAGTTAGACGTATGCTTGAGAGGTAGAGTCAATTCAAAAAACAAAAAAGTTCGGACACTGTAACGTCTCTTTTTTTTTAAACCAAAATTAAGGAATGCGAAAATACCGAGGTGAAACCTTACGTAAAGTTTTTTATAAAATGCATATAAGAAATGAAATTCGGCCTTTCTTGACCCGATGCTCACTATTACGAAGCTAAAATCAAAATTTGGACGAATGATTCGACCATCACTGATGGTTTGAAGAAACACGGCTTATTTCAGAGAGAAGTTGTATCAGGGCCGAAGTGCGACGAATAAAATAAAGTCATTGTTTGTAAAATGCGAAAAGAGTTGTTTGCCCTAGATAAAATAAAGTTTATCGCGCGAAACGCGACGAAACCCCATTATAATAATAGCCGGGCTTAATAATACCGAGAAATGAGTTCCACAATCTGCGTTTTATGTACACTTCCCTGCTAACACTTTACAAAACTGAGTAGAGTAGGTATCTATACGAGATGAATAATCAATTTTCCCCGAATAACGTCCTTTTCCCTTGTAATTCCTCGTTAATAAGTTGGAACACGGTTCGCCTAACGCGTACGCGTACGTTTATATAGCTTTATACACCTGGTTAAAGCTAACTGTTTTCGTTTAATATTCTCGCTCCCTCTCTCCTGGCCCATCTCGAAGTTCGAAACGGAAACCCCCCCCCTCCCTTTTTTTCCCATTCTACTGCCGAGCATTTACCTCGTGAGCGAAATTTCTTTCAAAATTACCGTGTCGCAATGGCGCCTTCGAAAGTCTTACCTAAGCTGCATTATTTTCAAACGAAAATCAACGCTAAGACGAATCTGTTTTATCGAAAGCCGCATTTTGCTATATAAGGAAATGTAGGTATATTTCCAATATCGATTAAAATTTGATCATTTTCACTTCCATTTTCTCGACGCTTCCATAGAGCTGCGAAATATTTCCGTTATTTCGAGGTACCCGAGTGTATCTACGTACAGATCGCATTTTTCTATTCCCACGTACCTGCCATTATATGATCTCTGACTATTTGAACGTGATTATCGCGATCAGGTCTGGTATGTTCGTGCCAAAAGCCTATCACATGACCTAATTCGTGGACGACGATTCCAAATTTATCGCAGCTTTTGCCTATCGATATAGCTTGGGCCCCATTCCCGCGCTTTCCAACGAAAGAACAGCAGCTGAAAACATTCCAAGTGAAATATTATCCGAAACAGTCGTAAAAAATAATTCATTCTGCTCGAAAAGCTTTTTCGGACTTACCCGCAAGGTCTTTCTGTAAAAACTATGTAATTTGGATGGTCGGTCGGATTTCTTTCCACGAATTTAATGCAAGTGAAATTTTCCCAGTGTCTCATCGCCTGCTTGAATAATGCTTTGTGAGCACCACCGAAGTGCGAATCTATTTCATAAGGAATGACGCCGTACTCCCAAATTCGTTCTTTTCTGGCCGTTGCCGCGCGTTTAGGTCGGAGAAGGATTCACGGAATTCGAATTTTCAGTCGACAATTCTTCAGTTACGACCATCACGGAACTATTCCGAATTTTCTTGCCTGAGATTAGAAGCAGCCTTTAGATTCGACTGGATGGCAGGAAAATTGCACAGACAAAAGAATAATTTCGTAATTTATTCTAGGTAACACAGAGGGATACACTCTCTGGTCGAATTACTTTAGGTAGCTACATTGTACCTAAGAATTATTGTAGAAAAGTAACTATACATGTGTACATCCGAAAGTCAACATCTCGAAACTTTTATTTGACTGTCTTCGTTTGAAAAATGCTTCGAATGACCGAGTCAGGGACGTACCGATAGGGGGAAGCTTCCCCCCCCCCATAGGAAATTTTTTACTCAGCAGTTGGGAAAATATACCATTTCAGTCAGGCGGAGTTGGAAAATTTCAGTTGAGTTGGGAAAATCAAACAAGTCAAAAGCTTTTTTTTTTCGTTGCTTTGATACTTGGGAATTTTGAAGTTGGGAAAATTCAAAAGTTGGGAATTTTAAGTTCAGAAAACTGCTTCGATACTTGGGAATTTTGAGTTGAATCAGTTGGAGTTTCACGTCCCCCCCCCCTCCACAGGAAAAACTATTCGGTACATCCCTGGACCGAGTTGTAAATTCGGTGTTTAAAATTACGCCGGAGCCAGGTTGTAACATTGAGAAGACAAATAATGGAAGAGTTACACCCCCGATATTATTTAATTTTGTAAATCGAAATCTATGCCAATTTTGACTTGTTCGCTCAGTTTGGTGGTCAAAATATTTACATCTTACTCCGACCAGCCTTTTCTACCTCATGGCCTTGCTGCGCTTCTCATTTTGTTAGAATCACTTATAAAATATGTATGTAATTCGTTTTATAGTTACCGACAATTCCTCGAATAATTTTACGAGTATAATAAAGAACTCTTATCGAAGGTTAATGACAATGTAACAACAAATATTATCGTTTCGGTGTGATATGAAACTTTTGACTTTTGATCACTACAAAACTGTATATTAGTATAACATCGTCATCTGTATGCGATATCGCCGTTTTGATGACCGCGTTATGTTATCTATTCGGTAACGATTAGAAAACAGGGAATTGAATAGCAGATATTATGATGTCGTTTGGAAAAAGATTTTCAACTAATTTGATTGTGAGTTCACAAAGGTGGTGTCAAAGTACTCGAGTGAACGAAAAAGGGTAAAAGAATAGCTCATCTTGCGCTCACGTACGAAATGGTACCTATTTATACCCCTTACTGAGAATACTGCGTTACAAAAAATTTGCTAGTTTCTCTCCCGGGAATTGAAAGAACCATCAATGATTGAGGTATACATTGACAGGTAAATGGGTTCAAGGATGACTACGGGCATTCTCCGAAAATCAGTAGCATAGAGGCATAAGGGTTTTTGGAGTTAACCCCTACCCCCAAGGTAAAGAAAAACTTTTGAATAATTGCAGTTCTGGGGGGAAAAAAAATGATGTACGGCATCCAGGATTCATCGATTGTGATGATATTGTTTATTATTTGTCATTCTGTATTGAGTATTGGAGTAATTACCTCCAAGATCCTAAAATTTCTAACTTCTGACAACATTCATCAGGGGTACCGAAAATTCCTTCCAGGAACTTAAAATGTGACGCATTCGAAATAAGTATAAAGCACATGGAGAGAAAAAGGTGTGACATGAACTTGTGTTATGCGATTCTTTTTCATCTCGTGTGACATTTATGAAATTCTTAAGCCACTCTAGATGGCTTAGCCTTCTCTACTCTTTACACCCGCTAGTCCGCGTTCCACTTTCTGTCTGACTGTTTGTTTGTTGGTTTGACTGTTAGTCCCTTTCTTTTACCTGCCCAAATCCTGGACTCTTTCTTGACCGATTGGTGGAAAGGGGTGAAAACTAGATTCTTCCACTCTCTCTGTCTGTCTGTCTCTGTCTCTGTCTCTGTCTCTGTCTCTCTCTCTGTCTCTCTCTCTCTCTCTCTCTCTTCTCTCTCTCTCTCTCTCTCTCTCTCTTCTCTCTCTCTCTCTCTCTCTCTGTCTCTCTCTCTCTCTCTCTCTCTGTCAGTTCGACTTCGTGAACCCATTGGTATGACTAACGGTCTGTCACTCTATCTCTTTCTGGGTGGATCTTGGCTGCTTCCATTTTACGATTTCTGAAGTAAACCACCAGCTCGGAGTTGTCTTCCTTGCGAGGAAGGCGAAAGCTGCGTTTTCGATGTAATAACTTATACGCGGAGATTTTTCTTACTTTTGTGGGAATCCGTATTCAAGTTATTCGCATTCTCGATTTTTTCGTTATAGTTTTTCTTCTTGTGGATATAAGATTTGTTTTGCGAATTTGTGTAATTCTCGTATTCGTCGAAGGTGTGCTCCTGTACTATGGGTACATCGTCGACGTTGGACGCTGCATTGAATTCTTTCGACTCCTTATCCTTTCCTTTCATCTCATCGCTGTTAACGGACCCTTTAGTGTAATCGATTCGGGAATTTTCACCCTCCGACTTCTTCGAATCACCGATTGCTATTTTCATTACGTCGCGTCCGAATTTCGTTTTCTGTATGTTTGCTAACCCCTCGGCTTCTATCTGCAGTCCTTCGTACAGAATTTCTTTTTTGTATTTTTTAATTTCGTCCGTTTCTTTTTCAGTTTCGTTGTTCATTTTCATCAGTTCTAGTTCCGACTCGTATTGTACGACCGGTATCGCGACGTCACCCAAAAAGTCTTCTGTAAAACAAACAAGACAAAGTAGTGCGATGTAGCAAGTATCTTTCGTAACGATGATGATTATAAATTTCCTAACGTACTACCCTCGTGGCCAATCTGTACCTACTTGCTCTTTCATACAAAAGTGAAGGGTAAAAAAATCAAAACTCGCATTTGCCATTTTACTTCAAGGACGCAAATAAGCAAAATACTGTACTCGGGTGCAGGAATATCCTTGCTGGGCCTGTGACCGTGGAGTATGTTACACATATCGCACATTCACAGGTGCAGCAAAGATATTCCTGCACCCGTGTACAGTATTTTGCCTCATTGCGCCCTTGAAGTAAAATGGCAAATGTGAGTTTCGATTCTTTACCCTTCAAAGTATTGCGTCAGTTATTGGTCTTGCATGAGGACCTCACCTCCAACCATCAAACTTTTTCAGCTATTGAAGAAGTGAATTGAAAAGACTATTATGCAGATTTTAGCGTGTTGGAAAATTATGTTATCAAGAACATTCTCAAACCCTCGGGTTATCACCATCCGTATCACTAAATTAATTAATTTAATACCGTTCGCATTATTCACAGCTAGAATAATATGCAGGCATAAACCTCAATAACTTGGACTTTCAACTTGTCCTATCAATTTTTCCCATCAGTACATATTTGTATAGTTTCGATCGAACTCCAGCATAATATGTGTACCAGATAAGATACAACCTGTCAGAAAAACCAAAGAAGGCGTCCCCAAGAACACATCACACGTCGTACTACACTCCGTTACAATTTTTAGCAGTTGTTAATGGCAAAGGTAGAGTGATATTTCTTGGTAAGAGAAAGAAGGTGGAAGTAAAAAAATACACGCTTTCTAGACGAGGTAAAGAGAAATTTGAAGGCAAATCAATTTCTCCGAGAGGAGGGGGGCTATGTAAGGTTTTAGGAGAGCTTAAGCCTCCTCAAGATCTCACGCTGACACCGTTTCTAGTGTTGTCGGCTAGTCATAGCTTTGATTACAATTTATGGATTGTGCAATCGTGAAATTTCTTCCTGAAAAATGTTGTGCATACGGTTATCCAGAAGACGCACGTACACCTACAACTGTTTGATGTGAAAATGCGAACATGCGCATATCCTTTTGGATTACCGTTGCATGGAAAAATGCCACCGGGACCATAATCCGTCACCTGGGACAAATATTTAAATTTATATCGAGAAATGATATCTTATTTCGTCTGAATTTAACGTTAATTCTTATCCGGCCTAGCAACGAAATAATCGAAATCTTCGTTTGATGGAAATCTTTTCAGTTCAGTTCGCTAGCTGATGGCGGTTGTGATTAGGTATTTCCCCTTAATCGTCGTTCTCGCGACCAGTTCTTCTATATAAGGTTGAAAAAAATGTGCCCGCCATGTTCTGAAATGGGGCAAAAAATAGATTGTGGTCGGAGATAGCGTTTCTTCACGACTAATTTGTTGTCGGCGGTTCTTTTCAACCCACGCAACTGCTCAAGTGTGCTCAAGCAAAAAGAAGATTCGAGGAATCGAATATAAATTGAAAAGAAAATATTACGAACCTTTACAATTTTCAATTAAGAAAGTTCTTTTTTTTAACTTTTATCTCTTCGATAGGATAGAATCCGATTAGCGTAACTGAAATTTTTCTCAAGTTCGAATTATCACCAGGGAATTACACACGTATTGATAATATTGTATACCATTCAAAGATCATCTTAAATATAGCTGTTTAAAATTAGATTGAAAACGAATAACCTCGTAGTTTTATTGTGCGTCTTAACTATAGCTATTGTTATTCGAAAAAAATGGTAGGTACATGTGTATCTTGTGGATAGTTAATACCTGTAAATACTTGGAATTGCTTTTTCAGCGTGGATTATTCGCTAGAGAATTGGTCCATCAAACATATTTTGACCCCGATGTATTCATTAGCTTCAAATCGTTTTTCTGTCTTACAGACGCTATTTCAATAAACATATTAATCTGCCCGTCTTGAAGAATTTTTATATAAGATTAAATAGGTATGACTGAAATATTTACGAAAAAAAAATCGACCATATTACCGAATTAAAGATCTATTTCTTAAAATTTGGATGCTGACACGAATCAATAAATTAGATTTGACAGAGACGGGGAAGGAAGCCCAGGGGCGTACTGAAGAATTTTTCCTGGAAGAGTAACAATTGTGAAAGCCCAACGGACTCTACTCAGAATTCCCAAGTATCAACGCAAAAGAAGAAAAACCGTTTACCGTTTGACTAGTTGGATTTTCCCAACTTCTCAACTCATTTCCCAAGTATCAAAGCAAAAAAAAAAAAAAAATGAGATGAACTTAGTAATGACTGACCTCACAACCTTGAACAAAAACGATTTTAAAAATTATGTTAAGAATGTAACAATATTATTAAAAATGAAACCTAGCACATAAGAAATATGTAATACTCGAACTCACATGGAGGTCGCTCTGATAAACCGTAAGGTAAAAGGGCTACCTCCTCGTAAAGAAATAAGTATTTGTTGAGTCAATCTGCTTATTGTTGAAAATAAACAATAAACAAATAAAAAAATAAAATAAAATAAAAACCCTATTGGTACGTCCCCGGGGGAACCGGCTTTGCATCTGAAGCCCGTCGCCGTGCCCGAGAAGAATACCAAAAGGTGATATTAGAGTACGGCGGCAGTAAAAGGGTGGAGAGGACGGCCACGACAAAGGGGACAACACTCTAGGATTCTCCTTGACTGTATATAAGACTCGTTCAGACTCTTAGACCCTGCAGTCTTACTCTGACTCGGTCAAAGTTCCTAACCGCTGACATTCTGTTGGATAAAGTAAGACTTTTACAACTCAGTCAGACCCAGTGAGACAGACTTAAGACTACTCCTGATTTCGCTAGATTCACCAACACTTACATGAAGACTCACTCGGGGTTTTCTAGAATTTCTTCAAATCTTTTAATGTTTATTTGGACACTGTTCCAATTCATTCGGATTTGGCTACGCCAATTACGACGCATTATGACCCACTCGAACACACCAGAATTGCATAAAAACTTACTCAGACTTTCTTCAGCCGTCTTAGGATACATTTGACTCCTAAAACGCATTCAGAGATTCATTTAGCTTGTGTCAAGACTCGTGCAAACTTATTGTGATCTTTTCATTTGTCTTATACACGTTCTCTTATGACTTGTTCAGACTCTAGTTTCCAGTGGCGGATCCAAGGGGGGGGGGGCATGGGGTACATGCCCGCCCCCTCTTGATTGAAATTTTTAATGCAATACTAGGAAAAAAGGAATAAAAAGCATAAATTTTGTACGCTCATTACACGCCACAAATGTATAATAACGCATCTATATATTTGTCATTACGTATCTCACATTAGATAAAATATTTTTCCGGGAGCGCCCCCACCCCTGACAACATAAAAGCAACAGCTAATCTATATGCATCGCTGCTACTGTAACCCCCTTCCCCCCATCAACTTTTTCTAAGTCCGCGCCTGTCTAGTCTCATCAAGTTCGTTCTGATTAACTTAAAACTCTTCGGGACTGTGTGAAAACCCTGGCGAAACTCTTTCAGACTGTATTCAAACTCACTTGAATTCTGTTAAGAGTCATATTCCAATTCTGTACTATAAAAGAATTATTCAGATTTTGTTACACGACTCATTTAACCACCGTTATTCGAGACTATTCAGATTTTGTTCATGGAATCAAAACCTTGAAGACGAGGTGCCATTACTACCCTCTCGCTTAATTTGTTATTGTTTGAATGAGGTGGCAGTAGATTGATTAACCATCGTAAAAGGTCGTAAGATGAAATGATTTGAATTTGTGGAATAGGTATCGTCGAGAATATGTAGTTTCGAAGCAAATAGGTGCATCAAAAATCAAACCACTGTTTGCGGTTTTCTAAATTTTTGTGAAGGTAACAGCGCCTGATTTACAAGTTTAAATTTTTGCAAAACACGGATGTGGAAACTTAGTTCGAAAGCGTTAAATTAAAATTTATAGTCGATTAAATTTAAGGATTGTGTTGGAAATTGCATTAATTTGGTATTATTTTATCACAACACGTGTTCGAAGATCAGCGTTAACTTTCGTAATTTGTTCGATGTTCTTGAGATAAGTGCATGCATAAGTACAACTCATCAAAGGTTATGAAAACAACGAGCTATAGGTTTACGTATAAGGAACATCCGTCAAATATACCAGTATTTATATATTCCTAGTGGCATAGCGTCGGGGGGGGGGCATGTGCTCCCTCAATATTTTTATATTAAGTTATAATGAAGGAATATCCTTTTTTATTTACCTCGGTAATAATAAGCTAAATTTTCTCTAGTGAATTGGGCACCCCGAATCATGTTGAGCACGCTACGCCTCTGTATATTCCTTTGACTTGGACAGTGTATTGTGAAAATGTGCTGACTAAATAATTTTCAAAAGACAGTCACCAGTGTTGTAATGTTGCTACTAGAGGTTAAATATAGTTTTGCAGGAAGTCTCGTTGATTTTTACAAAATTGAAATCGACAAATTACTACCATAATATTATTATTCGTTTTTGGTGCGGATTCGTTACAAGTTGTTTTCCAAAGTGCGCACAGACCCGCCTAACTTATTCATAATATCAGTGTTTTGCAAGCAGCTTAAGCGAACGTAATACATTTTGTATTATTTTCCCCTTGCAAATCAGACATAAGTTTTTCCAACTTGACTTTTTCATACTCACACATACCTTACCTATATGATGCGCATATTAATTTCAACCACTCTCCTTTTGTACGAGAAAATACAACAGAAATTTCGCGTCGGAAATCGATAGTTTCGAATAGATAAAAGCCTCTGAAAACACGACAAAAATCTTAAGAATAATCGTAAAACCGTAATCCTTAAATCGAATTTATTTACCTGACTTACAGGGATCTAGGTAGACGTCATTAGAGATCAGTCTTGGAAATACCGTCGATATTAATTGCTCGATCGTGAATTTCTGCTTATACCTACGTGCTGACAGTCGGTCCACCTGGTTTTTCTTCCATAATCTAAGACCATTTTTAATGCAGCTATTTTCGTTGAAAATCACTACCAGCAGCAAAATAATTAACAACGCATTTCGCTTCATTTTACACCGGAGTTGTATTTATAAATTGGATAATATAAATAAAATAACAATTACTGGTGCAACGTGCAAATGCTTAATAAACATTCTACGATAGTTCAAATCGCGAAACTTTCGCGCCAAATGCAATCGCGAAAATTTTTCGAAAGCCACGCATCAGTTGACGACAGATCGCTTGGTGGTTACAGATGATTATAACGCGCGGAAGCTGGGAAAGAGCTTTTGTCGAAAAGAGACGTTATCTAAGGAGCGCTCGGCACTCGAGGACCTTGTCCGGGACTACGGTATGTGCTACGGAACCACGTTCAAGATTTTATCTCTTACTTTTCCTTATAGAAATTTTCGGCTAGGAATGTATCGTTCTTTTTCTTCAAAACCTAATGATTCACAGTTTCTCAGACAGTCTAATAGGTACATTCGCATAAGTTATAACACAGTCAGATCGTCACATTGTCAATACCTACTTACCCACGAAATACATACTTATTTTCACGTTATATTTTCACTCGATTTCGCTGTACAATATGAAAAAAGTTCCAACGTATGACCTCTCTTTTCCAGATATCACTTGATTAAGTATCCGTTTTCGGATATTTCCCGACTATACCGCGATAAAGCATCGAATATCGTAACGAAGAAACGAAAAAAGGTATAATGTTTCCAATTGGTTTAAAAGATTGCGTGCACAATTTACCATATACATATATTGTCGGACACGCGCATTTTTACATTCAATTTGCGTCATTGTCTCATTGACTGATCCATCACCTCTCGAACTTGACAATATCCGATGTTCATTGTTTATTGTTCATTTTTCAGTTGTTTTTGAAATATATCTATAATCAATATTCGATAGGAGGTAGGTACCTAACTACGACTTAAATTTTAAAGAAAAACTGAATAAGCTGAAGAATTAGGAAAATGTGCAGTAGGCTATCAAATTATAATCATAATATACCTATTAATTATGAAACGAGGGGGAGTAGAAGAATACTATGCACTCGGATTTTACTTCCCAAACTGAGAAGGCAAATGCAATTCCGTGTAACATACACACTAGAATAGTCCTTTACTATCGTACTTTGGTCCCCCCCCCCCGTCGATTCAATACATTTAGAAAAAGTTAGTGCGAAGCTAGAGTAAAATCCTGGAGAGTAATGTATGACTGAAGTGGGTTGAAGTTCTCATGGATATCGACACTGATTTTGAGCAGGGCCCGAAGCCGCTCCGACCTGGCTCCGGGTCTATTTCAAATTCGAAATTAACTCCGACTCCAGCTCCGGTTCCGTGTTGGGCAATAGCTCCGACAACAATGAACTTAATAATTTTAATGTTAATCGGGCTCCTGCTCCAGCTCCGGTAAAAGGTTCTCGAAGAGGCGACTTTGCCAAAAATATGTTTTTTTGCTCCGGCTCAGGTTAGTTTTCGGGAGGTGGAACAGACCCCCGATTTTGAGAAAATGATATCCTCTTCATCAGATGCAATCTCTTCAGTAGATATAAATTGCATGTTTTGGCTCACTCCTTTATTCATCCAATAAACCTAGATTAACTTCCATTGTACATCCAACAAAAATATTTCGTTCTATTCTTTATCCAACAAAAAACTAATTCAATGACAAGATATAGGTACCTACTTCCTTTTACAATAAGAAATAAGCAATTCCACTCATTTTTACGCAGATACCCAATTTTTTAATGTAAATTATCTCGCGGACTATTAAAAAATTCCAGAATAGCCAAATTTTGGTATTTCTTACGCCTCATTTACCCAGATTTTCAAGAGAGGAAATATTTCCTCATCGGATACATCCTCAAGAAAAACTATACGTTTCCTCAGATAATTGGTTCTCATTTGATTTGTGTGGATGCCTGTCCTCCAATAAATTTCTTGTAGATTTTTCAGATAGTTAAACCTTCTTCAATTAAATCAAGATTATCAACTCATCTACAAATTTTTTAATTTCAGTAACTTTTTTCAGGATTAGGATCTACTGGAAATAATTCAGCCAAAATAGATCATAGTGTGGCGAATGTTCGAGATAATTGAAGAACGATCGACAAGATTCGAGTAACAGAATAAAATATTGATATCGAGGATAAGGAGATTTTGCCGACAACACCAGGGTATACATATGAAGGCCGCTGGGGCCGTCACCATACAAATTCGTGCATTCTTGGTGCGAATATCGTTACAATAGAAAACATTTATTACATCGTCATTTTGAACACTAAAATTGCCCTCTTACTAATTGAAAGTCTTAAAATTTCATTTTTTTTATATATGGTATATATATATGTAAGACTGAATAACGAACTGTCACAATCTTTCGAAAAATATCATTTATTGATGCTCGCAAATCAACGAGAATCGAAAATACAAGTTCGTCGACGGTACGACAAGACAGACAGTCGAATGTATACTGCTTTATAATATTATAATTAACAGCGATCGAACACTCGGTCGTTCTCGAGAGGAACAACCGTACTACCTGTTACTTAACAATACTTATCGATATTACACTATTATGATGCATGATCAGACGTGGACGGTTTTGTAGTTTATCTACCATCCGTCACCGAAGGCAGGTTGTGGATTGTCGCTGTTCGACAATCCGAGAATTTGACTCGTAGAATCCTATTATTTTTAATTATATTTTTCTTCTTGAATGAAAAAATTATCAAATATCAATTGATATCAAAATGGGAATTGGAGCGGAGCCACTTTCAGGAAGCTGAACCTGGAAGTGAATCCCGGAGCAACTTTTAGGAACTGAAGTGGAGCTGGAGCAGAGCTAATTTATGAAAGCTGAAGTGGAGGTAACTTTAAAAAGCTGGATCTGGAGTGGAACTTGGAGCATTTTTTTTTCTCGGCTCGGACATCCTGTAGGATATGACGTAGGGAGCTCTTGGGGATTCCAAAAATATGCTCTGAAAAATGGTCAAATATGCGCTTATAATATGATTTTACTCTCGTTAAATATGCTAAAATATTTCCTAAAAATCCTGAAATATGCCAAAATATTCCCGATTAAAGTGATAATAATGAGTCAATATGGGTGTCATTTTGAAAGGAAAATCGAGAGATGACAGATATACAAAATGAAAAGGTCCTAAAGTTATCGTGCAAAAAGTCCTTTTTAATAGGCGAACTTTGGATACATACATATAAGAGTGTTCTACATAGGCGGAAAACTTTGCGGAAAAAATTTTTTGGTTTACAAAAAAGTTGCAGTTGTGGCAGTTTTATTTTCTTAGAAGATAAAGATAGTGCAATATTGAAAAAAACTGAAAATATTCCGCAAAAATTGTGAAAATTGACCAAAAATATTCTCTAAGAAAGCAGAAAATATGCTAAAACATGCTTTTACACCCAAAATATGCTCGATCAAGTGTGGCTCATTCTTCTTGAAATTCTATGAATCACAAAAATAACGTGGATATTCCCTTGATATTCCCTATCTACTTCAACAGAAAAAAACATGCAAAAGCATATTTTTGGAATCCCTAGATGAGGGATTTCCTAAATTCCAACCAGTAACCACTACTGCTAGCTGTATACTTCAGCTTATATCAGTGGCTGCATCCGCAGCATCTTGAGCTAAGAATCTTGATCGTTGATCCTGAGCTGCGTTCCATGTCCAGTATAACTAGTATAACCAGTACTTATACACATTTACACACTACTACTTATGCACATTGTAAGAGAATCAGTTCTCTATGGGATCAACTCGATGGCTTTTGTTTAGTCGTGTTGTAGGCAACAAGGCAAGCCATGAGGTAAAAGTTTGTACTTCATTCTCCGGTTTCTTTTTTTACCTCACTTTCCATTTCAGTCAAATGAAAAAGCCAGTTTACTCATTCGATGCTGTTTGGAAAAATAGTCTTTATCAATTACATGTTGGATAAACGAATTTTTTTTTCTATTCACTCGATATTCGAACATTCTTTATCATTCAGAAAACTTTTTTCTAAATCGAAATAATTTTGCCATTCCCCTCGAAGTTTTGTTTTGTATTAGCGGGGTTTTACTGTAATATAAAATGAAATGGAATGTAAATTCTTTATTGCTGTGATCTGAATTTACGGATTAATGGTCAGATAATAATTGTAAAACGAACACAAATCTAATTATTATAATCCATAAACCAAAATCCACCTAAAATTAAAATTGAACTACTGATTAGGTGATAAAAACACGTCTGCTGTGTGATAAATTTCTTTCCGGATGAGCCGGAGTATTCCGGAGCAGTCTGCTCCGGGAGTTTCCTCCGGAAAAATAATCAGTCGAATGATCCGAACTAGGAATTCTTCCGGAACAATCGGCGAAGTTCGGAAATTTCCGACAGTGGTCGGAGCAAAACTTTTTCCTTTTCCGGCTTGCTCCGAAGCTCTGCGTGTGAAGCTAAACCAAAGACGTTATACTACTACTAGGGCTCTATAGTTTCACCTGGGTATACTAAGCCACCATTTTGGTTCATACTGCGCCCGTCGATGCCGAATTGACTACGCGTTACGCTCCGCATAGTCGGATTCGGCATCCACGGGCGCAGTATGAACCAAAATGGCGACTTAGTATACCCAGGTGAAACTATAGAGCCCTAGTTTTAGTATTCCATCTGCTAGCGTCACCTGTATAGAAAATCGGCTCCAATGCATTTTAAATGGGAAATCGGTCATTTTTAAACCGCGCTTATTACATTTTGCCTGGATAAAACGATCTAAAAATTTGACAGACCATGTATTCGTATCTTGGAAGCAGGAAAATATAAAAAAAACAATATGCTACACTTCAATTTTTTTTTTTTAAATTTGAATGACGACACCTCTACGCGAAATTCACCATGCATTTTAAATGGGAAAAATGACTATACCAGGGGTGCTTAGCCGTTCTGAAAAACTAAAAACTTAGCTAAAAGCTAAAGGCCCAGAAAGTATAGCTTCGGCTAACAGCTAACGGCTAATTGATGTGAATGGCTAGCTAAACAGTTGGCTAACGGCTAATTTAGAATATGACAGGTAACATTTCTCACATGCATATATCTTTTTTCTTTTGAAGTAGAATTTGAGTATGCATGTAGGCACAATTTTGTACAAATGTTGTTCAACTGATAATTTAATCTTCAAAAAATATTTTCAAGAATAATTTTTCATCATGCATATTCATGTTTGTGTTTGTACTTTGATATGCGGTAATTAGAAAGAATTAGAATCATCAATAAAATAAAATGTTACCGAAAATATGAAGGAACAACAGTAGACAAACACAAAAAATCAAAATCACAAGAGCGCACATCGATCAATTGTTTGAAAATATGAAACTTTTCAAAGAAAAACGAAAAAGAAGCAGAAATTTCAATCCGTTTCAAGCTTTTTCGCGTGCTGGAAAATAAGCTGTTAGCAAAACAATTTTGATCAGCTATTGGCTTAGCTAACAGCTAACTTGAAACTTGAATTTATTGGCTAGCTAATGGCTGGCTAATATTGTTCAAATTTTTCCAAGCTAACGGCTAACGGCTAATAGCTTCGGCTTAGCTAAGCACCCCTGGACTATACCGGTGACTGGCGAACGCTTATGCAACATTCGAACAAATTCTGGATACGCTTTTATTTTACTACGGCAGTAGGAAGTTAGGTATCTAGTGTAGTAGTACGTCGTCTTTGAGCTAAAGCTGGTAAACGAACACAGCTATGGATGGTCGTTATCACATCAGAATATCAGATCAGTAAGCGTAAGGGTCGTAAATAAGCCGCAATTTTAGTTAATTTTTCTTCATTTTCATGATTATTTTTTTCTGCTTGTATATCAATATCAATTATTTACCGTAAATCCTTGCAACGATGAGTTACTCTCACTCCGAAAAAAAGCAAGAATTTTTACAGAATGTTAAAATTGCGCGTGAAGAACGAGCTCTGGAGAAGAGGAAAGAAGAAAGCGTCGTTATTTTACAGTCCAGAGTACGCGGATGGCTGGCCCGCAGAAATTATCGTAAAATTATTTTGTAAGTAGTTTTATATTACGAAGGTCGGCTATAGCATCCGGCCAGAATCCGAGTAGAAATCTGATCACGATTGATGAATGATATAAATGCCTTTCATTGTGGGGCAAGGACAAGAAGGTGAATCGTAGACATGTCGGAAATAGTGGGGAACGTCATTGCCCCCTCATTCCTGCATGGACGTAAACGGCGTTCATTTTGTTCGTCAACTTTGAATGTGATACGAAGACTCGGTAAAGGAGCAGGTGGGAGGATGAACACGGCTGTATATAGTATAGGAAGGTTCAGATCGATGATCGATTTCGATTACTGAATTTCCGGGCTCCAAACACTGTTGGCCGCGTTCAAGTTTTTTTTGAACCGCGTTCGTTTACGTTCAGGTGTTTTTCTGATTGTTCCGTTCATATGTGTACCAAAAAATCGTTCTGTTTAACAGAATGCCGTTTATCGCCGTTCCCGTTTATAAACGTGAAATTTTGTTAAAATAAGGGGTAGCACAGGACTCCCTTACAATTTTTTTCAAATCTTGTTGCCTTCAACCACACCTGTGCGATAAAAGTTTACCTTCCGAAAACTCTGCATTGTTTTCTTTTTGGATAGAATTTTCGTTCGTTCGCGTTCTCTTCAATACTTATCATATCATTTACGTTCCGTTCAAAAGTAGGAAAATTCCTTCCGTTCTCGTTCGAACGCGACCAACACTGGCTCCAAGTATGTCGGGTTCAGTTTCTGAGTAACCGTTTCTGTAACAACGTAATGGAACTGTTTCATTTGGGCGGTTGATATTCTTCTGGCAGCGGAGGTGTCGTAATGCGCTGTACCCCTTAGTTATGAAAAACAGAGAAGAGTCGAAATGAGAAGTTTCATAGAGCTTATTTAAGGTTACTCTTCGTTTCGAACTCTTGGCTGTGAGTATTGATATGACAAGAGTTATTCGTTTTTTGTGTCGCAGTATCGCTTTCTATCCAGCAACTCAGCAATTAGCAAATGTTTGAGCATGTTTTTCTCATGAAATGTTCTCAGAAGTCGAAAGATGCTCGAGAATACTTTTCGGAGAGTATTCTCGAACATGTTCTCTCTGTAGTTTTATATGTGGGTATTCAAGCTCAGTATACCAAGCCGATAGGACGCGATAGTACTCAGTGAGAGGAACAAACAAAATTCTGTACGAGTATATGACCTTTACTCAAAATTGAACGGATTACAAATTTGCATAATTTGAAAACGGCGAACCTTTATTACAAGTTCGCCGAAGGTCATCAGTGTGTGGTACATTAAAATGGTAACAAAAATGTAACCGAATAAACTGCCTACCCTTGATATTAAAGTGGTTCAGTTAGTTTTAACATTTTAAGAATGAAATTTGTTGAATCGCTTGACGTTAAATTTTTGTAGCTCTTTAGGCTCTTGCATTCCTTTAAAAAAAATCAGTTTTCAAAATCTTCCGACGCGGTTTATTCTTATTTGTACCGAACCAAAATGTGGGTTGCGACCGGAAAATTTTAAACATTTTTTCTATAGGGGAGGGGGGAAGGAGGATAGGGCACACTATACTGACTGACGTGGTCGTGTTTGAACTTGGACGTAATCTGACTCGTATATGAGTCATATCATATAAAGCGTGGCCGCTCTATTCTGTATGGTGTAAGTTTAATATGGGCACTGATGCGGAGTTTGACCATGTAATGCTCCCTTCTTAGAACAATGAATGATTTATCGAACAGTTCACTTTATTATATCTTAGGATAGTATTCAGTTTATTGGTTTGCACCCCCACTCATTGGGAGCTTCAATCATAAGGTTACATCTTTGGCCATTTTATGCAACTGAAAATTTTTTCAGTGTTAATTTCCACTTAAACTTTAAACTCTTAAAGTACATCAAAAACAAAGGTTTTATCGTTTTGGAAAAAATATTGTTTAGCCCAGGTGTTTCGCTATTCAAATACGTTGCCAAAATTTTGTCGGTTCCGAAGTTGCATGTTTTTGAATCAAAAAATTAGTTTAATATTATATTTCTGGTTTTCTGCGCGTTTCTCGTTCCTTTTTCCCACTCAGTAATGTATTTGTCTTATTTTGCATATGCGTAGGAATGAGTTCGACGAAATTATAAACGAAAATGAACAGTTGAAACCTGCGGTACACGTTTTTCACTTGATCAGGAGATTTTTTTCTGTGTGGATTGAAGACGCCGATAACTGTAGATTTTTGAATTTATGTAGGTAAGTTTCCTGACACCCGCGTATGTTTATTGTTTACTTTCCGACACTATGAGAGTCGGCGACTGAATTGGCAGTCATTTAATATTGTTGACAGTCTTCCGTATCCTCGCATATTACGTTTATTCCCTGATGGCAACGATTACAGTTTTAAGTACTCGTGGTCTTCGGAGCCGTAATAACCGTGGTATGAAAATAGAGACATTGCTCCCTGGCAACTTGGTTTGCTCCCTTGCCTCCGAAAAAAAAAGGAAGAATATCGTTACTTCTGTCTTTACATAATTTTTTTGTCCCCCTCCCCCACGCGCGCGCACGCACGCACACACATCTTGTGGCATTACAGGTTGATTATGGTGGTATTTTATATCGTGCGTATAAAAAGACTAACGACGAGACGAGATGAAAATGAAAATAAAATACAAATGGGTAGTCGGAGCGAGTTATAAAAACAAATTTAACGATTGTTACTGGCGCAGTGGTCGGAGAACGAAGTGCGAGATATTTCTAATTCAGGTTGCATCATTTTTCTGTAATGGCGATTAAAAATTAGAAATTTCTTCAGCGTAACTTTTTTGCCCGAAAACGCGAAACTAAATAACATAGTGCGCAGCATTTTATAACGAAGCTTACGAAATATATGTACACTCGTATTAGGTACCGAAATTCTTTCTACAATCATCGCAAATATTTCCTGCCAAACGACGACGATATGCGACCACGCTGATGTTAATGTAGTACGTAATACTACTGCGATAATATCGAATCGAACAGCGATTTGGCTACTTTCTGCATTTGTTTGGCGCGACGGGACTTATAAAATTTCCAATGGACAGTGCTTCGTGAATTTGTATTCGCTCGAGGAGTACAAAGCGTATTTTAATTATTTGACGTGTTACGCGTGAATTACGAGTATTATACGTCATTATAATAAATTGTTCGAATGTGCGAATGCGCAGGTACATTACCAAAAGTTTGGAAGAAGAAAATGCGTCTTATAGTTACGTCGGCGTTTTCTTGCGCAAGGAATATTCAGTTCTGTGGATAGCTCAGTTGAAAGAAATTTTGCGCAAATGTAACACGTATCTGAAGAATGCGTTCGCTGTCGGCGAAGATACGAAAACGACAAAGATGTCAGTGACGGCAACGGAATTGCAAAATCTAATGATAATTTTGTTGCACACGATGGTATCGTTCACTTCGGTCAATACATGGCGAATTTTCAATTCGAAAAACTTTCGGGCTGACAATGTGCGAGCTTTGAAACCGAGTCTCAATCATCTGTGTAACAACGTTGTTGGCTTCCTCATTCAGCAAGACTTTTATTTCACTTTGAGAGTAAGTTACACCTACGTCTTTTAACTAAGATTTCGCGTGCAGTTTCGTTTATTGTTATTCTTTGGCGTCATATCACGAGGTCTGCGAATAGTGGGTATTGCGAGTGGGTCCGTCTATCTACCTTGGTTACCTGCTTGCGTAACTGTTTGTGTCTGCATGGCTTGCTTGTCTGTCCGCAATAGTGACCTGGACTACGAAAAAGGGGCTCACGTGCGAAAACGAGTTTTCGAAACAATAGCTGACAGGACAAAACATACTGCTGCCAGTATCGTTCGCGATCCCTTTTTTGACAGTGTCGAAGAACGGATAAAATGACGCGAGCGATACTGGCAGCAGTGTGTTTTGTTCTTTCATTTATTCTTCCTTCCTTTTCCAAGTGATTCTTTTGTGCGTGTAACAGCTAATATTGCTGAGAGGTTCGATTTTGGAACTGAAATCTGTACAACGGATAAGTAATCGCGGAATCCTTTTTCTAATATCTACTGTAACTTGGGCGTACTCAGCAAACGGTGGTGTTGAATTTGAAGTCGTAAAATGATCCTATTTATCATTAGTTTTTTATTGCGGCATATTGAAGCATTCTCATCTGTAAAAAATAGTTTATATTCGCGTCACTGGCACTACAAAAAAAAGAAAAAAGAAATGCTAACCCTAACCCTTCCCACCCCAGTAACGAGTTTCATGGTAAATACGAATTTTTCTTCATTAATTGCAGGAAATTCTGTGTAGAAGCTTCATACCTGCATTTGGAAGCGGTAAATTGACGTTAACAAACACGTCCTTAATGGCTGTTATGATTTTGGCTTGTAGACCACTCGTATATTCCAATTTCAACGATAACATAACGTCTAAATTCGTCGAAAATATTCTCACGATACCAGCTGTGATTCATCACGCTCACACTACTTCACCGCAGGTACGAAACTACATAGGTACCGTAATACGAGTAACCTTCTGCTGATCAAGTAGCCGTATTTATTTCCGTTGATACATTATATTTATACGTGTATGTTATCCTTTATACGTTGCGTGCCTACGTAAATAATAGGAGGATATCGCTTATTTTACAAACACTTTAATTGTAAGTTCTGCCGGGTGAATTCGTCTTCTCTATGACGGAAAGTAAAAATATGTACTAAAAATTGAAGCCTTATCGAATAATATTAACTGTTTACGCCATGATTCTCCCCCTCTTCTTCCCTTGGGGAACCTAACGAAATATTATCCAGTAGGTAATTTTACGACGATCAAATGTTAAATAGTTTCACGGGTAAAGGGACTCTAGAAAGGGGGAAATTCTTCGCGGGATTTTCAGTTGGATTACAAGTAATTATGTAAACTTCGTCGTACATGTCTGTCGACTGATTTGCTAATTTATTGTTCTTCTTTGTTTTCTGATTTGTTCGAATATCGGCTTCAGTTCTTACTGGTGTTTGAAGAAGAACAATTGCTCGATTGCCTAATGAAATTTATGAATCGGTATATGACGAAGGAGCGATCGGAGCCCAAGTCTACGTCAAAGACAACGAGAGTCTGTTATGTCGATAATGTAGACGAGCCGTTGCCCTATTTCACGCTTACGGATAGACATAATAATTTACTCTGTTTCACCGCCAATTTCATCGAACTGGGCAACATTTATTTGGAATGCGTACGCGCCAAACAACAAACGTTACATTTCGTCGTAAGTACCGTCGGTCTACAATGAAAATTTGTTACAATTATTACGATTTCTGATCAGGATCTAAAAGTTTCGTATTTTACGGCTTACGATTTACGACATTTTTTCTTCCACTCTGCTTTTTTGCTTTCCTGTATTTCTTTCTTCCTATCTCCTTTTCTCTTCCACTTCGTTCGGATTTCAGAATACGCTTATATTTCTTCTGACCAAATGTCATGAGCGTGTCACGTCGAGTCGATGTTCAAATTTAACTCAGTGGCATCCCATATTAGGATGGTTTTCACAAGATAGTTACGATATGAGCGTTCACGAATGCTTGCCATTAATGAAACACCAGCTGAGTTTATTATGGAGTAAAACGTTCGTGTCGGCGTTATTTGAGGAGCCACTCGGAATCGTCACCGTTACTACTACTGACAAAGTACTAAAGTCATCGTCGTCGTCGACAACATCACTAACATCACTACCGACGTCGTCGTTGACCAGCAATTTGGTTATGGATATGAAAGAAAGTTATTTCAAGTAAGTCGCCGTGTCGAGTTCTACCGTCGGCTGTCCGGTATAACGTGTATGTACCAATAACAATACCGTTGGTGTGGAACTGTTAACCACGTCCGATAGGTCTAAAAAATGTTGACGTCCAACGGAATAGTTTTCGATTTTTTTACAAATGCCGATGTCACTCATTTTTATTTGGCATTCCATTTCTCACGCCACTTCTCGTTCGTGGTAGCTACCAGAGCAGTTCACGATACCGATATCGGTACTCGGGTATCGTATCGTAGCAGAGCGACTACCGATTACGTACTCGGTAGTCGGTTTCACCGATACGATACCGAGTAATACTCGTTCAGGAATCGTTTTATGATTAGCGCTGTATTTTAGGTGGTGCAGTAGTGATGCCTTATCAGTGATACTTGTTATCGTCGATACCATATCTCGAAAACGACTAGCTGTCGCAACAATACCGAGTATACTCGGTATCGGCCGATACTATTCGGTATCGTTTTAAGCGATACGATACCGAATACCACATGAGTATATACTCGTATCGTGCACTGCTCTGGTAGCTACCTATTTCTTACAATGCGCATTTCGAGATACGGCGGAATGATTCGTTTTTGTCGTCGTCGTACCTATTCTCGTACTTACGTACGTATATACGTTGCGAGTTTTAACATCTGGACGCAGAGTTTACGTGGTCGATTTTCGTGCGGATAATACATATTTGTATAATTAGTCGTGGCTGAAACTAAAGAATTTTAAAAGCAGTTTCAGCAGGGAATTTTCTTACGTGATCTGGGACGAGCAAGGAGAATGGGGATTGGGAAGAAGGGTCAAAAGATATTGCTTTCACAAAATGTCTGATGCGCGAAACGGATCCGATTTCACCGGGGAACCTTAAGTCCAAAATGCCCGTTGAAGATTTTCCCACTAAAAACATGAAAATCTAGTTGCGCTGCGTACACGTATTAGAGTGGAAATGCCACTACGACCTTTTGTCTTTTCAAAGAAAACGCACGCGCATGGAATGCGAATGTCAGTGGCGCTACGCCGACGACGTATCTTTACTACCACTCTTGCATCTAACCCCGTTTTATATACAGAGCTCATCAATGTAGTAGTGGAAGTGGTTTTCCGAATGCGTTCCACTTGGATACGCACATCAAAATCTTCAACGGGTGGTCATACGTACTATGCAACTCCGACGAGCTTCGCCCGTAGATGTGTAAATTGATAGAAGATGCTTTCTCGAGTTGTTCAGTCGAACAAACACGTCGAATATTTTGGTTAGCTACTAAACGAAGTTGTTGTTGAAGTATTATTCGGTACATCCTACGTGTTTATCTTTTTATTTATTTATTTTTTATTTATTTACTCGAATTCGTTTATTTTACAATCCAATGTTAGCAATATCTTGACTTCATTTCATCGATCTTATTCGGTCGTATCTTTTTTACACTACCCAAACTCATCTTATGTTTGTTTTGGAAGGCTTCTCAACTATACTGAGAGGATTCTTCTATTTCATGTCGTCACTATCGTGTATTTCAGGAAAAAAGCTTTAAGTTTATTCGCGGATGTTACTATGGCCAATGTTAGATGGAAAATTAAAGAAACGGATGAGTCGGAATCACAAGCGACGATTCGCGATTGTAGAAAAGTACTCGCATCTGCCTGTAGATTGTATCATATTACGATTGATACGTTCGTTCAGCTTCGTTTGGATATATTGACGGGTAAATTAGCAGTTTACTTTTGTATGAAATTTTTTTTTCTTTGTCGTCTTTTTAAACGTAGTATGTTGATTACGTGGTTTCAAAATGATGGTACAAAATACGAATCTCGTCTTCATTCTATTTTTCTTAACTTACGCAGTACCTATTGTATTTATTCGCAGGATTGTGTTACCAATGCGACGTGTTGTATCTTTTCTGGAAATATTTATCGCAAAGCGATTGTATGAAATCTTTCTACCGTTATGTTTCATCTAATGGCAGTCATAAAATTAGAATGGTCGACGACAATTTTCAAATTTTGCTCTTGTTTTGCGAATGCATG
The DNA here is from genome assembly GCA_031841125.1 of Acanthococcus lagerstroemiae. Classification (NCBI taxonomy): domain Eukaryota; kingdom Metazoa; phylum Arthropoda; class Insecta; order Hemiptera; family Eriococcidae; genus Acanthococcus; species Acanthococcus lagerstroemiae. The sequence goes on along the minus strand of CM063112.1, from coordinate 416,440 downwards.
ATTCATTATGTAACGTAAGTAACAAATCCGCAACAGCGGTCAGTCATCTATCATGTAGCTTATGGTACATATTTATTATGTCGTTATAGTACGCGCAGCTTAGCACCGGTATTGTCCGATGTTAACTACGCATTATTTAGTAGCTATCGCGTTTCGACATTTGCTCAGACCTTTGGCGTATTCATCTTCCGAATCATTTTATAGCCGGTAATTTTCGTAATTACATTTATTTTATTTTATTATTATCGCTTCGCCCGGCGACGAACCTTGCTTGGAACGAATAGTATTTTAGATGATGTTGAAATGTACGAAGAGCAACCTATGTTCTGCACGTCCGATTTTGTTCATCTATCAGCTTTCCTGAATACATTCTTATACAAAGGAATCATCAACGAAGTATTTCGTGAGTACCTATTATAGATTTTTACGAATATGTGTATTAGATGTAACGTTGGGGTCACGGCTTCGTACTAATTTCACATTTTACATGCGTAATATGTATTTTACGTGCACGTACTTGTACATAAATCGGTGCATGCAAAAACAGGTCAAGTCACATTTTTGAAATTTTACAGGAGAGTAAAAAAACGGTTTACGGCAAAGTGGTAACACTGATGCTCGGTATGACTAGGTCCAAATATGGTATTTTTTATGAGAAAAACGTTGCCGGTCTCGATTTTCGTGTATCTGTTAGCGCTAGCAGGATATTGCAATGGACTTGACCTGTTTTCACGCGCGAAGTTCTAAAAAATCCTGTCTATGGAAAATTTTTGGGAAAATTTTCAGAATTATTTCCATTTAGGGGAAAACTCACCTATTACATCATAATGTACGATAATTGCATGCTTTATTATAAATCTTACAAAATAATCGAAATTATACAAATCAAAATTTTAATTTTATTCAAAACTTTCTTTCAAATCTTACAAAATACCTAATCGAATTCATTACGGCAAACGTTTCACTTTCTTTTCTTGATTGAGAATTTTATCATACTTTTTTTTTTTTTTTTTTTTTAACCGGACTCTGTTTTGCCTGTTTGGCAGAAATAGGTTGTAGAGAATTTCCTCCATAATTAAACGAAATTCATTAGTCAAAGGTACAATCAGGCACAAGCGAAATATTACGAAAACTACAGACATGCACGACCATCGACATGTGGTTTGATAAAAACAACTGTGGACTTAACCTAGTCTTGCATGAAAAAAATTAGACCTAACCTGTTTTTCTGCGATGAAAATTTCAAATATTTTTTTTGGGGCACATTGGTTCGACGAATCGAGCCAGTATTTCTTCCTATGTGTCGGTCTTTGTATGACAATGTTGCCTGTGCACAGAACTGATTTTGGCAAAATCGGTGACTTAACCTGTTTTTGCATGCGCCGATTCATATATAAATCTTAGAAAGGAATGATGCGAAGAAAATACGCTTTCATATCGTACATTACAATTACATTATGCACTCGAGTATAGCCGTTTTGCTGTGAAGGACGCGTCTCCATTTTCGCGAATGTGCCTGCGACTCGATCATTCTGATTCACCAGCGGTAAAACCATGTATTGCCTTTTGTATCGTGTACTCTCTTTGTGTTTCGGCATCCATTCGTGGCAGTGGTGAACGACATTTCGCTGCACTATCTCAGGTTACCCGACACTGATGCCAATGAGAAAGTTATTGGTAGACTAATGGATATCGGTTATTGTGCGGTTGTTCTATCTTAGTCTGCCTAATGCTTACTCTCAAACTAATGGTTCGGTCGTCCTATCGAATTTGACGAATACATATCGACGCTAAGGTGAACAAATCTCGTATAAATACAGAATAATTTTTTGTGACGTAATCAAACAAAAAATTGTTCTAAAAATTCATTTGATCAGTTATTGCTGCAAACTGCCGTCGCAGAACACATTACAATACCAGTAAATCGTTCAGAATTTCAAAAATATGTATATCTTCCTACCCCTTTACTGGATGTGGCCGAGATTGTACTTACGAGGTTTATTCACGTCAGCGTCGATATTTGTATAACTCTTGTCCTGCGCAGATGATGAACTAACTCATCGTATTTGTCGAATGTTGTTATGTACGAAAACTGCTTACATTATTACACATACCCGTATTTTGCTACGTACGAGTACATACCTACCGGAATAGTACGCACTGTTTACTCCCTAATTCTTACTCATCACATTCCTGGTATCTTTTTTATGCATCCTGCTCTCGTTCGCTAGTACCGATTGGCGTTCTCCGGTGTTGGCTTAGAATGAATGGAACACCTTACCGCACTGAACATATGTTTTCACATACCCTTGCTTATTGGTGGCATTTCTGAGAAGGGAGATTTTATTTTCTCCTTTTGGCCTCCCCCCCCCCCCGCCTAGAAAAAGAAGAAAATTGAGAGTAGGTATTTCCCTCCTCGCCCGAGAAAATGGCCGCGAAGAAACCATTGGCAGAAGAAAAAGTGCTCGCAGTTCTTCTGCGTCACTATGTCATAACCGTTGATGCGATTCATTGGCTGTCCTGGTATTATGTACTTACGCTGTTCTACGAATAGTGCTCGACGTGATCGAAATTTACTATCGTCGTCGCATCGTTAGACTTCGTTATTAAATATACTTGTGGTAGTCGCTGATCGTGTTACTTCTCTCAATTACTATTATTAATATAATATTAAAATTTACAAGTTGGTTGACTATTTGGATAATTTTAATAATTATAAAAGGTTATTGCGTGTAAAAATTATAATTGTTTTTTCTAACGTAACGGATTGTATCGAGTCGTAGTACATTATTCGAATAGTTTTGTATTATATAACGACTCTGTTTTTACGTTTTTATAGGTCACGAAAATGACGACTTATTTGCGTCTTCCTTGTTCGCCAACACACACGCCTTGTTGACTATTTTATACTTACGTAACTGTCGTCGTCCTTACGCGTCATCTAAATCACATTGGATCATCAAAGATATTAAAACAAGTTCGTTGTTCAACGATTCGGAGAAAAACTCTACAAAAGTATCGGTACGTTTATTAGTTAGATAAGCGCATAGTCTAGGCTACAGCTATTTTACGTCTCACTTCGGAGCTACGGACACGGTTTCTCGAATGTGAGTATCCCTATGTACACATATGGGTACTTACAAACTAAAGTGTGGCGTATAGCCTACAGTTTACAGGAAACGCCTGTTTTATTCGTTTATTTACGTTGGTTTACGGCTGTATGTGCTCGTAACTCTTACTAACGTAAGACCTGTACTTGCATTATACGTATGTAAATGAATATAGCCTAGGTATATCGTTAGAGTCGCCAACGAAATTTCAGGTCGATCGGATGACGGAAGGATGGCCCACAAACTGTCCCTGTGTTACGGGAGAATACGTAGAATTCCGACAAAGAATTGTCTCGGCCTTCGATTGCGTTAAAAATACGTTGTCGCAGGTATCGACTGTTTATCCGATGCCAATAAAATGAATTAAGTCTTCGAGTCGATGGCCCTGAGGATGATCTAAAAAGAAAGGAGAAATCGTGTTGTATCGGTGACACAGCAGGCCAGAAAACATTGTGTATTGTAACGCTTACTCTTTTTCTAATTTGCTCTCCACACGAGTCCTGCTGGAATCCGCCCTTTCGAGCATTACTTCAGAGACGTCGAGGAGGCTGTTAAGGCTGTTTTAGCCCTCTCCTCTTCTGGCTGAAAAACCGGCCTAGGTCAAAAATTCTGGCGAGTTGCTACGTGGGCTCGAACCCGGGACTTCCGGATTCTGAGACCAATGCGCTATCCACTCGGCCAACCAGACTTCTGTATTGTAACGCTTACCAACAATCGTAATTCGTTTATCGACGCTCGCTAGCTCTGCTCGTGCCAATTGAATTAATCGAATATGCCAGTATAAATGTACACAGTATGGCAATAAAGTTCCCGAACTTGGCTTTGGTAGTCTATACAAATGGCACATTTCTTTAGAAATACTAAACACAAGCAGTAGCATGTCTAAGGAGGGCATGTGCGAAGTTCCGCGCCAATCGTTCGAATAGAAAAAAATAGAAGTACGACGTGTTTTCGTAAAGTGTGTTTCGTGATCGCGTTCGAGCGTTTATAATAATGAACAGAGAAATAGGTAAAATTTTGTGTTATACTCGAGCAAAATGTCGCCGAAACGTTTTCAATAATTCCAAAAGGTCTTGGAAACGAAGATTCATCTCATACTACCACTTACACCTTATGGAAGTGTTTCAAGGATGGTAGATAGTCGCTGGATGACAATGAGAGAAGTGGCCGGCTGTTAGCAAAACAGTAAGTGCCTTGAAGTTATGAAGCGCGTGTTGCGTCGAATCCGGTGGTCCGGCCCAAATACAAGGATCCTGTGGGCAGCTGGACGTTCCTGCCCCGACAGTGCGCCTGCGTATTCAGCTAACTTTTTGGAAGTTTTATTTTGCCAAAAATCAGATCACAGTCGTCAACCACCCCCTACTTGCCGAATCTGACTCCAGCCGACCTTTTTTTCCCCCCACTCTCCAAACTTAAGTTGAAGATAAAGGAACCTTTTTTGATGATATTCCTGCCATTCTAGCGGCTTGTATCAAGCATCTGAAGAGAATACCAGTGGAGCAATTCTCTAAGGCATTTGATTCGTTGTACCAGCACTCCCAACAGTGTATTGCTGCAGAAGGGTCTTATGTAGAATCCTAACCTCAGACCTCAGTAAGGTTTTATATCTCTGATAGTTTTCTTGTTTTGTTCTAAGTTCGGTAACTTTATCACCATACTGTGTATTAGGGCATCCGTAATTTTCAGAATTCTTGAAAAATACGTGTACTACTATCTGATTGATTTGTTTTCGAATTATTTCAGATTTTCTAAATCCGCATCGTAAATGGATCGGTCACCCTGCGATTGACATTCCAAGTTTTCCTTGTTACGAACATTTTCCGAAAACGATATTATTTTTGAAAATATTGAAACCCCCGCTTCCGCGTATTTCCCCGTAAGAATCGGGAAGAGTGTTGTGACATACGTTCTCCCGATCCGATCGCCCCGAAATTTTAGCGGGACATTCTGCTCGTACGAAAACGTCCAACTGAATCGGTGTACATATTTATATCGAGAACCTGAAAAATCAATCCGAAACGAGGAATAAGATAGATGCTATTAGGTACGAGTACGTACGTAATGCGTGTGAATCTATTTATTTCTGTCAACCAGTTTCTGAAGAGCAAAATGCCGCACGTCATTTCGTATTCGGAACGAGTTCACATGTTTAAAAAGACACTATTTGAAGAAAAGTGTACTATACGTCAGCAATCGCATCGGCGCCTCGAAGGAGGTGTGGGAATTAATTTTTCGCTTAGTTCTTTACAGTCGGTTCGGGTTATCAAAGTGCGAAGGTAAGATTAACAACATATATTTCTGTGGTTTCCCGTGGTGAAGCTGTATCCGAAATCGGAAGTACAACATAGACATTTCTGAAGCCAGAACCGAATCTGAAAGATCCTTCCATATCTCGCAATTGGACACTGTTAAGCGTAACAGAACCAATCAACAAAATCTGTTTTTTTGAGAACACGTGATTGGAAGTTGAAGAGCCATGTAGAAACTATATGACAGCGTTTACTGATAAGCTTTTCTCAACGTGGGTACACATTTTTGAATCGGGGGCCCAATTTTGAAAAATTATTCTTTTTTACGCTCTTTCCAACGATACTATAATAACTCATTTTGTCAACAAATTTCGGTTGGTTCTGTTACGCTTGACAGCGTCTAATTAGGCTGAATCCGGATCTAAGTTCATAAGTTTCGGCTTTCCCAACCTTTGGCTGGTATTCCATTAAAAAAGTACGACAAGATACGCGCGCACTCCCATGAGAACGATTGTACAAGTGCGATCGTACCTCGCGCACTTTTGTTTTTGGAATACCAGCCCAGGTTCGTGGTACGTAGATCTTACGGACAAACGAACGAGTACTGGAACAATAGCGTCCAGTTAGGTCCAGTTAGTCTGTTACTGTTTAACGGGTGCTCTAACCAAACCCCTTTCTGTTATCTCGCTAATTCAGTCGCATTAAACTAATTAATTTTTCTTTTTTTGAAATTGAACTTTTATTTTTTGTAGAGAAAGTTGAAAGTTGATTTTGTAATGAATATTTTGTACAGCTTGATACTTCATTATTAATGTTAATGTCTCACAATGTATAGGTGGTCTGCAAAAGACATGGCCTGATATATGCTGTAGATATTTACAGAAAATTTCTGTAATTAATTACATTGATCAATATACCTTCGTTCAGGATAGAAAGATGAAAATCGCAAATCCGATAACGTTGTCGAAAGATTTGGAAAAAATCCTGACCATTACTAGTGTCGATATCCGCGGCTTTCTCTCATCATAAAAACATCGATATAGGTACTACAAAGAAGAACTGAAAGCGTTCAAAAGTTTGGAGTGCAACAAATATTTTATTGAAGGATGGATTAAGAATATTAAGAATTCGAAACTAAACAATGAATTTGTTGTTCTGTATAAAGTTAGTATGTCTTACTGTATTATCTCAACTTGGGATTTTTGTTACTACTTTTAGAACAAATACAGAAGTTATTCACCATTTTTACAAATTAACGTCAAAACAAGAAAATACTGGTTAGGAAATGAAGGAACGCGGCAGAATTGTCAGCGATACTTGCGAATCTTGTCCTCCAGCGAGATAACATGAAGGGGTTCGGTTGGATCATCCGCTAAACGGTAACAGGCTAATAGTATTTCGTGTATAATGTATGTGTGTAGGTATATATATCTACATATGTATGTGTGTTTATACAAGTCCATTTCGAACGAGTACAAAGTTTAGTGTATTACGAGTATTAGATGGTTCATTTGCTCGTTACGTTTCATTTTCAGTCATTGCCATTATCTTGACCGTTTACTCCTTTTCTAGGAATCATATCGTCGAAGACGCGTTCCATTATTTACACAAATTGAACATTTTGGAATTGAAGCAGGCTTTCCGTGTAAAATTTTTAAATGCAGAAGGTTTAGAAGAAGCTGGAGTCGATCAGGCTGGAATTTTCAAAGGTCGGTTGTTCTTAGTAGTACTCATAACCCTGTTTGTACGTACGAGCAAGTTCGCTTGATCGGTGATGTGTATATATAATAGGTGTACCTAAGTACCGGCCATTATGATTGGTCGTAATGATTCGATACGGAACGATATGATACAACCCCTTACGTTATGGCAGGGGGTACTGACAAAGATGAATGTAGCTAGGTAGTCGAATACCTCGTTTTTTACCTCAAGCCTCATTCACACTGGCGTTTAATTCGCTGCGAATGAGCGTGCAGCGAGTGTGTGAACGGCAAAAAAGCTTTTAGCGCAGCGTGGAGCGAATAAAGTTGAACAGTTTTAACTTCATTCGCTACTCGCTCATTCGCAGCGAATTTTATTTAGCGATGGTATTAAATTACTGCGACGAAAGAACTAATTAATGTTGGTAACTGGACGACGGGAAATACCTACGAGTATAACGAAGATGAGTGTCGCCTTTTTCTTCGCTCGTACGTATCCCGGCTACGCTAATGCTTGGCGACGTCCAAATTATATACCTAATGTTTGTTCGAGCGTAGCTTATATTCGAAAACCAAATACTAATTCCTTCTATTCCCAAGAGTATTCCATGTGTAGGGTGTGCCAATTCACTTTTTCTTCTGTATTCGTGAGCGCGTTCGGCTGTTATGCCATCATCAGTGGAGTACCCTGAATGAGACTTGTCTCTTATGGTCCTGTAGTCATGGTCGAGGGTAGTACCGTATGGTGAACCTGTTTAGTCTTGTGCTCCTATTATAAGTTGCCTGTGATTATGCAGTCTGTCCAGTCAGTGAGTGTTATTAGTTGTGTGCTCCTATTGGTTGTCTGTGATTGTGCAGTCTGTCCAATCCGTGGGGGTTATGTATGCTATTAGTTGGAATAAGTTCTCACTTTGAAAGTTAGTTGTGTTTATTAGGTTGTTTTGTTCTGTTTTTGCCTTTACATATTATTTCTAGTTGTTCTTTTAATTTTCTTCTTCTTGTGTTGTTTTCTATGTGTATGATTTTGTACTTTTCTGTCAATTTCTTATTGTTATGTCCCTGGTTATTGCAGTGTTTTCCAAACAGTGATTTGTCATCATTTAGCTTCTATGATTTTTCATGTTCTTTGATTCTAGTTGTGAATTTTCCGCCTGTTTCTCCTATGTAGGTCATATCACAGTGTTCCCAGTCTAGTCTGTTTACTCCGCTACTGGTGTTTCTGTTTTGTCATTGCTTATTTGTTTAATCGGAGGTGGTCTGTTTTTGATTCCGGGGTTTTATGTTGTATTGGTTGAAGATTTTTTGTATTTTGTATGTATGTGTTCCTGTGAATGGTATTGCTCTTGCGTATTTGTCTGTTTTTGTGGTTGTTGGTTCAGTGTCTGTGCTTTTTGGTTGTCTTTGTTTGTTAATTAATTTGTCTACTGTTTGTGGTTGGTATTTGTTGTTGATTGCTATTTGTTTAATTTTGTTGATCTCTGTTGTCCTGAGGTTGTTATCTTTTAGTATGTTGACTGCTCTGTGACAGTAGTTGTGTAGTGGTGTCACACCTTCCACATGGAATGTTACCAAGTTCACCCACACTCAGAAATGGACACTATTCCCAAGAGGACTACTCTTATTATCGTTTCCGCGTCGATTAGACAAATTCGACCGATTGCAGCAGTTAGCGACCGTCCTTGCATTCGTTCGCGAATGTGTACTTCTGTACTAAGAGTAGTGTAGTTGACTTACATCTCTATAATTGAAGAGATAGGCGGTCACCATATTCGCAACTGATACGTTCGTTTTCTTTTCAGAATTTATGGTAGATTTAATCGGTAATTTGTTCGATCCGTCGCTGAATCTATTTCGTAAAACGAGCCAAGGACACGTATATCCTTCCCCTATGACTAACGTGTCCGAAACGAATCATTTAGAATTGATCGAATTCTCCGGCAAGATGCTTGCAAAAGCGGTGTACGAGGTACGTTCGCGTTTATTGTTTTCGTATGATAGATACGGCGATGCCGAATTACCAGTAAGGAATACGCGCGATTGCCGAAAATACGAACTAAGGCGGATATTTCGGTTCATTTATTCGGAATCATGTCCTCGTATTCGCCGTTTCAGGCTGTATGATTTCGACGACGTTTCGCGCGTTTATTAAACATTATTTATACACGAAAAAAGTATACTGGCAGAAAGTGATGCTTGCTGTGGCGGCTGCTGCTGCTGGCCTTGTAGCCAGCACGAGTCAATCTCGCGTGAGTGTAGAAAACATTAGATATGTGCCTGAGAGTACGCACCCAGTGAGAAAATCTCCGTTATTATCCTCCGTAAAGACTTATTTGGAAGTGTTTTCATTTAATTATACCCTCGCAGTGTTCTACGCTTTGTCCGTAAGAAATGGTTCTCAAATTTTTAGAACGGACACTTCGAGTTTTCCTAATTGGGCAGTAAATGCGCGCTATTACTAACACTCGACGACTAGCAAATGAAAAATAAGGTCATTTCGATATAATTGCTACATGCTACCATTTTTATACTCCATATTAACAATATTTTACATATCTCAGTTTTATTATTCTCGAAGAATTGAGTAATTTTATAGGAGAATTAGCTGACCCGCGAATTGGTTTGTCGTCTCGTTAATTTGTTAGCAAAAGTAAGGTTGGTAAAAGTGAAGTTGCAGATGTATGTAATCTAGCAATTATTATGTACCAGTAATCCGATTTTTTTGTTCGTGCCAAATGATGAAACATGAACATGGTTAAACCTGACAAAATTAACCTTAAAGCGACAATGAGAACATTGATAATTCCGAAGAAACTTTCGAAAAAACCCGACTTAACTTGACCTTGAAGCGACAGTAAACAAACACAAAGAAATAATTCCGTAGACATTTTTCACTTTTTTTTTTTTTTTCTAAGCGCGGCTAGGTAGGTTTAGGACTCTCCTCGGTGGCTTTGTACATTCGAAAATATTGGAATTTACAAAAATTGGGGCCATACCGTCCTTCCCATACCACACTTGTGGTTAAACAGGCGACAGCATGAAGTCTGGTCCAGTTAAGAAACATAATTTTTTCACGGCGCTTATAACGTGTTCTTGAACTCGTCCTTCCACGTCAAACATCACAATGCTGCCCATTACACTACTGAACAAAATGAAATTTTTTGTTTGCACAACGCATTTAAGGAGGTGATTCTTGAGTACTTTTCAACGCTGAATACAGTGCCGTCGGCCGTTTTTCTCTATCACGTCTAGTTTTTCTGATCAAAAACCATAAAAAATTCAACTAAATGTGTTCAAAAAGGGGTTTAGGAACTGAATGTGGTCATACTGATTCGTGTTGTTGTGTGTTGCGGTCGTGTGTGGTGGCGTGTATTCCGTCTGTTTGTTTTCTGTTATTGTGGTCTGATAACACTGATAATATCAGTCAGTGGTGCCGCTTATTCCGATGCAAAAACAAAATGGAAACGAATTTCAGTCGTTCAGAACTCCGAATTGTGACGTGATAGAGAACAATGGGTCGCAGTATCGTGTTCAGCGTTAAAAAGTACCTCAGAATCACCTGTCGAAATGCATTGTGCAAAATAGTTGTTCAGTAGTGTTATCGATGTGTATTGCGGGTTGCAAATTACGTTTCTTAAATGGACCAGACTTTAGTTAGAACCGTTAGAAGGTATCTTATATCCTAATACATATATACATGCTTGCTGTTGGCCCTGCTCACATGAGCAGGCAGTGAGTTGGATATAAATAATTTGTGATGAACTACTACTTTACGAATCGTTGTCGTATCGCTTTGTCGAAAGCAATGGGTCCGTCGTTAATTTTGTATGGTGCGAGCGGCTACAGTATTTCGTATCGTGGATGATGATGGTAGGAGATCACGACAGCTCAAATTGTCGAATCACGGATGGAGTACACCGGCGCTCTCAACCATGGTGAGCGGCGCAAGTTGAGGCGAACTGTGGTAGCGGTGACCCGAGTGCTAGGCCGTCGCCGCGAGCGACCCATGGTGTGTAGTTTGTTAGTCGTCCGGGACCAAGTTCTGTCAGCCTCTAAGGTGCCAACTGTCGTGGTGGGCAGCGAGTGGATTGGTCGTTCAGGTCGTTAGTGACGTCATCTCGTCAATCCGGATCCACATCGTTGGCGGGAGATGTCGCGGTTGGACGCACGGGGAGTGGCACTTGTACTGTGACGTGAATTCTAGAGCGGCAGTGGGAGAGGGAACGGGAACGACTGAGGCATCCGTCAAAAAGGAGATTTTCGTGGCATCACAACATCGTCGCGCATCACTCGACTGGTGTTCCAACACCACACTGGCCATTCCTCGACGGTCATCGGTATCGGCAGGTGAGGCGCAATCAACGGATACTTTAGCAGGCAATGTTCCGCGGTCTGAAGAATCAGCTGATTGCAATCTCTTGATGGATGGGAGCACGATTGATTCCGTGCATGTAGGATTGGAAACAACCGTGTTCTATGACGGCCTGAGCAAGTCCAAAAAGATGGTACAAATCCACTGGAAAGATGAGCCCACGATGAGTCCAGCCGGAACGATTGACGTATACGGGGGCTGTCTGCTGCCATCTCCCGTTCCAATGATCGAGGATGATTTTTTTGGTGGAATGTCCAGAGTTGGCCTAGGGTTACGTTGTATTGTTCCGGATGAAAATGGTCCAGCCTAACCGATTCTAACTTGACTTTATTGTGGTAATGAAAAACGTGACTTTCATGTGGAAACTTTCCAAAATAGTCAAACCTAACCTGCTCAAATTTGATTTAAAAAAAATAAAATAAAAAAAAATAGAAACGTTGGTAATTTTATATAAACCTGGAATGGTCCGAGGTCTGACCTGACTATGACCCTAACTTGACCTTAGAGTGGTGGTGGAAACGTTGGCAATCTCTAACAGATAGATGTTTATGTGAGTTACTCAAGGTACATGAGGATATAGCAGCTAAGTATAAATTAACCTATTAAACTAATATTATTTAGTGAAAAATTTCCCTCACATTTCATTCTCTTGTTTGCAGTCGTACAAATTACAAACGTTGGCCGTCCCGTGTAGTTCTTAAAACTGATCCTCACATCGTTCTCTGACAAAAATTACAAAACTCATCTTTTTGTTTTTTAAATTAACATCGTATCTCTACCTAACTTATTTTGAAGAAGCAACGGTATCATTTGCTATAATGTTTAAATTATTCAATGATCATAAAATACCCTCACATAACACATTATAATGTAGACTGATAACGGAACAGTTAGCTGTCTTGGATAAACTTTTTAGCGATGATTCCATTCTTACCTATCCGAAGTGACAAGGTGTAACGAAGACACTGGCTACATTGACTCGAATAAGTACATTAAGTTGGGCAAATTACTTTGGAGAGGTGAAATAGTTACGGAACGTAGGGAAATTCTCAGTCTCGTGAAGTCCGAAATTATGTATTTCTTAACGAAGTGGGTGATGTCTGAATGGACTTTTCCGGAAGGATACAGGTCAAAGTAGGTACACTTCTGACAGTAACCGGGTAACCACGCTCACATTTCAGTTCTTTTCCACCACCGATATTCATAAGCATCGTTCTTCCATGCGTAGTGACAGTAATTAGGGTGAATAATGTAGCAGTATTTTTTTCCCTCTCCACAACCGGTTGATTTATAGGCAGAACTGGGTAGAAAGACCCGCGCTGTTCAATGTGGATGTTCACAAATGAAGAAACAGCTCTGGCTATTAAACATGTTACGATCGTCAGAACACGCAAAAAATTGTGACTTGGACTTTTCTTGAACTGTCTTTGTATGAAACCCGAGTGTCCGGATCCGTTCGAATGTTGTCGTTCTATTGTTAAGATACGGATGTTTCTTGCAAACTCAGTTGGATCATTAGAAGGGGCACTGCAAATTTTTTTTTAAGTTAGATTTTAAGATAAATGGGGCCATTGTGGAGTTGAAACTCCATGCACTGATATACGTATATTTGGTCAATAAATAATGAAAGTTTCGAAAGCCATAAAAAAGTATTTCCGTCATTTTTGTGAAGTTTCATATCATTGACCCCCTCGTTATTTCCGTGGGAGGGTACTTACGATCCCTGAACAATGGGACTATGAAGTAGGTCGATATGACATATTTCCTGTAATTTCAGACCGAAAACAAAACTAGACATCACAAGGGGAAAAGTTTTATAGCTTTCCTTCTGATTAGGATGGGCGCATAATTTTTGGTCTAAATGTTTCTCTGGGGTCACGCAAACACATTCTCAAAATTTGAATTTCGTAGTTCTCATAGGTCACGCGCCAACCCGGGGATACCGGGATAGATACGTACTTAGTATAAACGTTACAATTTTGTCACGATAGAAAGAGAAAAGGTTCCGAATTTTCTGTAGTTTCTCAAAATAATTGTCAATTAGGCTACTTATTTACCCCTAATATAACTTTTTTATTTCCATTATTCTTTAATGATTAACACGATACTGCGACTGTGTCTACTTATTTCTCGATATTTCTGTTTTTAATGTTTACCATTGTTTGAGCTTCTTTTTGCGTAGGAATTCGATTTCAAATGAGTAACAACCTTGCTGTTGTCCAATAGATTCGTTATAAAATGCGTGTATTCCTTATTTTACCAGTTACGAAACACTTATTTTTTTATTCAAAATATAAGTAACTAAGAGATGAGCAATATAATACGAGTCTCTCTGACTAAACAAAAATTGTCTTTTTTTTTCTTTAAATCACTAAACATTTTTTGGAACCGTTGATGGGATTTTCGATGAATGAAAATGATTATTTCGAGATGAGTAACATAGACAGCGTTTTGAAATTTTGCTGATGATAACTAGGAAGTACGTAGATTCTAATTTTGCCAGATTAATAATAAAATTAAACAACTAATTCGAATTAGGCCATTTTCATTTGTTGGTCGTTACTCGTTCCTAACAGCACGCATTTGTGTTTCGTAGCCGTAGGCACCATACATGACTATTCCTCAGAGGAACTGTTAGATGTGAACAAAAATTTCCGATTATAAAATTCATTTACGAACAACTGCGCACATTGAGAAATTAGAAATTATGACATTCGATTGTAATCAAATAGGGGTCATTCTCCCAATAACTCAATATTTAAGTAACCGTTTAGTATCTCAGAAACTAAGAATGTTAGAACAATAATTTTTTTTTGTTTTGAGTGTAAATCTCTTCTATCACGTTAATCTACCAAAGAGTTCAAAATACATAACTAGAAATACCTAACATCCCCAAACTATCAAATTATGGTCAAAATTCCATCGTCCTCTATGTAACAACTCACGGATTTTTCTTAAAAACGCGTCACACAGACTGATATTTCTAATAAAAAATTTATGTGGTAGGCTTTTCTTAAAGAGATATGTTGTGTAAGTTATTTGAGGGCGCTGCCCAAAATTTCGACCCCTTAAGAGGGTCTACAGGCCACGTTGAAGTTGTGTAACCACTTTTATTCCTTCGTAGTTTGCACATTTTTGTAGTGCTTATTGTGGGTGACATTTGTTGCCGAAAAAAATAAAAACCCTGAATCCTTATAATTAGAAGGATGTTATGTCTCGTCCACAAAATAATTTCCAAAAATTCTGAAGTTAATTCGGTTAAATACATAATGCTTTTTAACTGAAAATCGACTTTCCGTACTCTAAATTTTCCTTCTTAGACTACAGTGTAATAAACTGTGAAGCAATTATCAGCAAGCCAACACTGTAGAATATACCAACGTGCTCAGTATTAAAATTTTTTCGAACTGTTGGCTGCCTACAATCAATTTATACACAAAATTTCCCTTCGTCGTCTACAAGATTTTTTTCCCTCCGTCATATCCGAGTTAGGGCTGTCAAAAAATCGATCCAAAATCGATTTAAATCGATAAGCTTGCCTCTAATCGATTACTTATCGGTAAGGATCCTCGAGTTATCGATTTAATCGATTTTCCTTCATGCATAACACTGAAAATTGAAATAAAGGATCCGGAAAAATTGTCTTACGCTTCCCTGTCAAGTATCCAACACTGCCGTGTTGAACAGGAACAACCTATGTGCAAATTTTGGGAATTTGAGTTCTCGATGAATTATGATAAGAGCACACAATTCTACAAAAATTCCTTCGTCGTTAACAAATCGTATCCCCCTGCCCCAACTAGGGGAGTGGTAGATTGTTGAAACTCATACATGCCTCAAGGTACATCTACATTACACATTCCATGAAAAAAATCCATCAAAAAATTAATTCAAAAATGCTTTAAAAAAAAACAAAAAAAAACAAACTTAAAATTACCAATAAATTATTGGGTGAACTACCCACAGTCCCACAGTCGTACACACCTGCCTGTCATCTTACAGCGGTAGTAGACACCCCGGTCTCTGTCCATTTTTCTACTTGTAGAAGCCGTGGTTTTCTCTTTTCTACACTTCCAGACAGAACACGCCGCAAATTCGAATTATCTTTACGAACTCGGAAAATTCGAACGGCAGATTTGGGAAAATACTCGGGAGACAAGAAGTCAGCAGACCATCGAAATATTCGGTGAAATGTAATAAATATGGAGTTGGTATTCTAGTTTTTCGAGATCTAGATTGATTTTCAGTAGTTCGATGAGGGACGGCGACAATGCATAGCGTGTCTAGAATGTGATGACCCAGCCGAAACAATAAATAATCGATCGTGAGACGGGTGCGAGAAAAATTTAATCTGATCGAATTCGCTTCCGATGTCTTTCTTACTCGAACTTGCATCTATCACGCTCATGTAGCGATTATCGCGATTAATTTTATATAATATTAGTATTTTACGTATTTACCGTACTAGCGAATTCTGTCGCTGTTACTTATTACTCGTTTGCTCAGGATTTTTGTCATTTGTTGCTCGATGATTAAGTATGTATTTAAATGTTCAGGGTATCGTTTTAGACGTTCGATTAGCGTCGTTCTTCCTCAGTCAAATATTGGGACAAACTCAGTCTTCGCTGTACAGTTACATAGACGATTTGCCGTCGTTGGATAACGATTTGTACCGTAGTTTGATGTACGTCAAGCACTACCTGGGAGACGTATCCGATCTAGCTTTAACATTTTCGACTACGGAAGAGGTTTTCGGTTCTATTTGTACGCGGGAATTGGTACCTGGCGGTAAAATGATCAACGTTACCGACAATAATAAGTACGTCTGCGTCGCCGTCGATTACATTTAGTAACCTAATTTAGTGATTATACGGCACTTACTGCGAATCTTGTTGCGCCATTCACATTGTTACCATTTAGTTAGCATCACGTCGCACAAAAATACGAGTAACATGTTTCTAGTCGAAGGAAAAATCCAACTGTGCAGCTTGTACGTGTGTACTACGATACACGTAGACCTACACTGGTATTTGTGTAAAGTGTAAACTTCAGTACTGTACTGCACTGCATTGCATCGCATTGCACTATACCTTTCTACACTACACGAAAGTGAACTACACATACCTAATAGGTAGACTAGACTACGCTACTATTCTACATTAAACTAAATCAAATTGTACCTACATATATGTATTATACTGTACTGTACTGCACTCGTTATACGGTCGTATATGTTATCCGCTCGCATAAAGCGAAGTAACATCGGACAAATTACTTTCCATTTGTACTCATTATTTTCATTACATACGAGTAGGTACCTACCGTCTTACCGCCTCGAACAATGCTGCGTTGACCCGTAATTTGATTGGAAAAGTCAGAATTTTCCCTCGTATTTGGGCCCTTGAAAATTCTCAG
Source organism: Acanthococcus lagerstroemiae (assembly GCA_031841125.1). Classification (NCBI taxonomy): domain Eukaryota; kingdom Metazoa; phylum Arthropoda; class Insecta; order Hemiptera; family Eriococcidae; genus Acanthococcus; species Acanthococcus lagerstroemiae. The sequence continues at coordinate 399,597 of CM063112.1, read as the reverse complement.
GGATTTTTGCGAATAATGTAGCTGCAATGATTTGAGTGTTTGTGATTGCAAAAATCTCGTTTTAAGTTTATCAGGTTTGCAAGGCATGCCAGTTCAGCTCAGCGCAACGTTGGTTTATTTGTCAGGCACCCGGAGCCGGACATCCGAAGTCGACCATTTTCCAGTAAAGCCGGAGCCGGAACGAATTTTTCAAGAATTTCATATTTGCTCCGGACTCTGAGACTACTCGGAGTAGTTCTGGTTTTAAGGCCGGCTCCGGGTCCCTGGTTTTCATTATGTAGAAGGAGAAAGGTGATATCGCTCGTACTGGCCGGTTTGGGCGTCGCCGGATTGAGACCCAGCCGCGCCCCTATTTGTTATCAGTACCCTTATTGTGTCCCGGGTTTGCGTGTCTCCCTGAAACATATTACCGTGATTGAGTCCCTTGCTAGCGAACCGATTTCCCTTGTTGGCATTCCGGAAAGAAAGCTACAAATACAACTCCGAGACAACATCAGGGTGTCTGCCAGCCATGAAAGTCTTAGGAAAGTCATGAATTGAAGTCAGTGGTCATGAAAATCATAAAAACGTTCCGAATTGAATTGTATATTTAATTTGGTTTCTCCCAAAAAATCATAAACTCTCTCCAAATTCTTCTAGAAAAAATAAAAAATTGTAAAAAATAGAGCGCAGGCAGCAGCCCAGCGTGCTTAACTGTTGATTATTTATCTTCGAAAAATGATTTGTGACAAGTGACAACGTGTACTTGACATGGTACCTACGTTCTTAGTACTTAGTACGGTGCTGACATGAGCCAGCTTGCTGTGCGTGTGGTTTTGTTGTAATTTCGTGTTGTGCTCAATGGAAAGGTCATTTACAGCGTAATATGTTGCCTAATGCAATGTACGAAGGAACCGTACACTCGGGACGCGCTAATCCGGTACTCAATCCGGAACTTCATGTCAGGCAACCCCCCAAGCCCGGGACTCAATCCGACAAAAAACGCACCGTTTTGAGACTCAATTCGGAATGCCCCGCCGGTTTGTCGAATGCGCATTTTGTTTGATGAAAAAAAATTTACTTGTACTCCTTCAAATGATGTTTTGCCGCGCGTCAGTAGGTAATTAAAGAAACATAGAATTCAGCCGATAACACTACACAACAATTTGAGATTTTCTGAAAAACAATAACATTAGAACATATGATTCTATAAGTATTTTCAACGAGGGATTTAATGCCGATGTAAACTTTTGGATTGTAGTTCATTTTTTTGCTTATCTCCTATGTTAAATATGAATTTTAGTAACATCAAGATGATACCACTGATCAAACAACTATGCGCGTTCAGTATTATTATCAGTATCAGTGTAGCCATTTGTGGACGACAAAAAATAATAAAACTACAAAAATTTGATAAAATTGTAATTTTGAACATGGAAAACAAGAGGTGCTCGAGAAAAATGGTTAGTGCCATAGTATTCAGCATTCAAAATACCTACAGCTAAAATCGTATAATCTTATCCTATTGTGTTTTTTTTGTTTGTTTTTTTTATGCTGTTGTGTAGTGTAATTGGGTCCCGTTGGTCTATAGTGTCTCGATCTCACCGCCTTCGCCACTCGCATTCCTGTACCCCTGTTATGTACCCGATACGAATAATACGTGAGGATAGAGTAATACACAAATTGCACTTTGGTACCCCTGCATACATCTTCCCTACTCGTAGCTACATACTATAGCGTTTATTTGTATACGTATCATATTTCATATGTGTACGCGCCGAGTACCTACTAATTGTCGCCTATTATTTCGCAGAATTATTTACATTCATACGATGGCTCACTACAGAATGCGTACGCAAATAAAACAACAGATCACGTCATTTGCCAAAGGTTTTCATAGCATTTTCCCCAAAGACTCGTTGTCATTGTTCTCAGTTCCCGAGGTAAGTTGGCGCGCCCGTGCCTTGCGTACGGCTATCTGTTTTAAGATTTTAATACGTCGCATTCGCACTTACGCGTAGTTACAGCTTTTAATATCCGGTGAAGATCAACCTTTGAATTTCGCACAATTGCGACAAAATACGCAGTACTACGGTGGCTTTCACGATTCACATAAAGTAATCGTTTGGCTTTGGGATATACTCAATAATGATTTCAGCGAACAGGAACGCGCCCTCTTTCTTAAGGTGAATTTATACATATATTTTGTAAGTTACTGGTTACGGTTTTAGCGGAGCCCCCCCCCCCCCATAGATTTGCACATTTTTGGTTCGCTGCTTGCTGTTGACTTACGCGTGCCCATGTTTCACGAAATTCGTTGCTCTCGTTGCTAGCTCGATTGACATTTTCGTTGAGGTGTTGAAGTAGTGCCTAGCCTAGCGCACTGTTCAGATCTTCGCTAGTTTTCCTCCCCCCCCCCGTCCCTTACGCATTCTTTCCACGATAAGTATGCCGCAACGTGTCGAACAAAATTCAGGCGAATGCGCGCAAGTATGGACGTCTATACATGCGTGCATTCGCCTAAATTTTTTTCGTTACATGTTACATTACACGTTACATTGCAGTTGATGCGCGCTACTCTGTACCGGCCTTTAGGTTACTATCCCGAAATTGGGGTCTTAGAGAACACGGACCGGGACCTGGCGTAGGAGTAGACTACTGTCCGTGTATTCGAATACTCTCGTAGGTATAGATACCAAATTCATGGTGTAGTAGTGTAATACGGTAGAAGGGTTATGGTTTGAGTTACGTGCTGTCGTGTCTCATTACACGTTGTTCTGTTGACGATACCGATGCAGATAATGGGCGTTTGTAATCCTGCCTTCGCATCTACACTGTAACTGTAATAGGTAAATCCCTGTTCGTCAACAGGCAAGAACGCGACGCCCCCCCTCCTTTCCTCCAATTTTTGCGTAAATCGCGGATTTAACCGCTGTAATGTCGATTTTTCTATTTTTTCGTTTACAACCGACGAATCACCGTGAACGTTGTCTTTAATTGCTTACCTTCTACTTTACACCGATGAAAAATATAACGTTGGTTTCTGTTGTCATGTTCTTTTCTTTTCTTTCTAGTTTGTAACGAGTAATTCGAAACCGCCAGTTCTTGGATTCGCTTTTCTGAATCCTCCGTTTTCAATTCGATGCGTCGAAGTAAGCGAAGATGAAGATTCTGGTGATTCCGTAGGTGAGACAAAGATACTTTTTAAAATCTCCTACGCCTCGCTACAAGTTCAGTGTGGTCCTCGTTGGTACTCGCATTAATATCGTCCGTTACATGTACGATTATCCTCAATATAAGACTCGATTCAGTTTTCTAGTTGCAGGCCTGTGCAGGGGGGGGGGGGGTTCCACCGGGCCCGAGTTTTCTTGAGGGGCCCGCCAGTGCTGAAAAAATCTGCTTTTACAAAAAGGGCCCTAAGAACATTGTTTCTTTTTTTTTTGCTCATGCCTACTTTTTACACCCCCCCCCCCGTCCAGGGCCCGGATCCCGGATTTCCTCTGCACGGCCCTGCCTAGTTGTGAAAACGACACATTCTTCTAAGTAGTCGAGTTCGCTTTATTAACAGCCGATGCACACATCCGTTGTTTTAACGTACGGTATCGTACGGTTGCCGCAGAGTACTGCAGAGGGAATGGAAATGTGCACACTGACACTACCTCGAGTGACGGACGGTAACCGCACGTGCAGTTTATATCGGGTCTTCCCGAGGCGCCGCGTGGTAACCGTGCGGCATTACTCGTTAAAACAATGGATATCTTTGGACTGAGTGTCGTGTACTCGTATTTGTACTGATTTGTACAGAAGGTTACGTATACGAATGCGTGTTTGTATATGTCTGCGTGGAGGGAGGGACAATCTATTATTTTAGCGAATTTCACCGCATTAATGTATCCCAAAACGGCGAATGTATCTATTTTTTATTACACTACTGAACAAAATGAAATTTCTTGTTTGCACAACGCATTTAAGGAGGTGATTCTTGAGTACTTTTCAACGCTCAATACCGTGTCATCGGCCGTTTTTCTCTATCATGTCTAGTTTTTCCGATCAAAAACTATAAAAAATTCAACTTAATATGTTCAAAAAGAGGTCTAGGAACTGAATGTGGTCATACTGATTTGTGTTGTTGTGTGTAGTGGTGTGTATTCCGTCTGTTTGTTTTGTGTTATTGTGGTCTGATAACAGCGAACGTCTACCCAAAGATGTTTATACTACTACACTAGATACCTAACTTCCTATACTACCGTAGTAAAATAAGTGTATCCAAACTTTGTGCGAATGTTGCATAAGCGTTCGCCAGTCCCCGGTATAGTCATTTTTCCCATTTAAAATACATGGTGAATTTTGCGTAGAGGTGCCGGCGTTCAAATAAAAAAAATAATAAGAAATTGAAGTGTAGCATATTGTGTTTTTTTTTATATTTTCCTGCTCCCAAGATATGAATGCATGGTCTGTCCAATTTTCAGATCGTTTTACCCAGGCAAAGTATAATAAGCGCGACTAAAAAATGACCAATTTCCCATTTAAAATGCATTGGAGCCGATTTTCTATACAGGTGACGCTAGCAGATGGAATACTAAAACGCAGGGTGGGTGAGAAGGGTTTATACTACTAGCAGGCTGAAGTTAGGTATCTAGTGTAGTAGTATAAACGTCTTTGCAGGAACCATCAGGAATGATGATAAATAATTGATAACGAACATGGAAAACGTCCTCGAAAAAATCTGAGAGAGTGAGAGAATTTTCGAATTATTCTACTTTACACTTTAGGTAATACTATTCATTCGTGGGTATATTTTGTACTAATAATTCGGAAATCGGTAATTTCTAGAGATGATCTAATGTACTTTAGATTCCTTTTCGTCATCGAATGATGTTCAATTTCGTGAAATAATCAATTTATTTCGCTTTCCAGAAAGTAAGTTTACGACTCAGTTAGTTTGCCCAACATTTCGTTGGGTTCAGTTCTTTCGTTATCATTGAGACGACTCCAGATGGCCAAATTCAGAAAACGCGGGGTGGGTGGGAAGGGTTTATACTACTAGCAGGTTGAAGTTAGGTATCTAGTGTAGTATACATATAAACGTCTTTGCGTCTACCTCCTGAGATGATTTTTTCAACACTGATAATATTCAGTCAGTGGTACCGCTTATTCCACTGCAAAAACAAAATGGAAACGAATTCCAGTCTTTCAGAACTCCGAATTGCGACGTGATAGAGAAAAATAGATTGCAGTATCGTGTTCAGTGTTGAAAAGTACCTCAGAATCACCTCTCAAAATGCGTAGTGCAAAATAGTTGTTCAGTAGTGTTATTATTATTCTGTAAACGATAGGTTGTTCTTGTCTCTTCTTTGTGTAAGGCACATTACTGTGATGTGTGATGCACAGTTTTCGATTATTACTAATCGATGTAATCGTAATCGTCATATTTTGCAATATTTCTTCGATCGATACATCGATCGTAACATTAGAAAACAATCGGCAATATCGATTATGTATTTACGCATCCATCGATCTCGTGTAATCGGTCGTTTGTTGAGTCTGAGCGGATCTGATTATTATTCGCGAATATTCGTGTGTGGGAAATACGTATGTGGTCGTAAAAATATTATTTATTTGGCCGGGCAGTCAAATCGCTCGTCTTTTTGTTAGTTTGGATACTTTCGTCCTTCTATTTCAGCGATGCCATTACGTGTATATTTCCCCAAGACGAATGTTACCAATGACCAATTTAATCGTTCTCTCTCATTCTTTTGTGTACGTTCCGCAGGTAGCGTGATACGAGGTTTCTTCACTATTCGCAAAAAAGGACCCGAACATCGTTTGCCGACGTCTTCTACGTGTTTTAATCTGCTCAAGTTACCAAATTATAGTCGTAAAAGTGTGTTGAGAGATAAATTGAGGTACGCTATCACGGCGAACAGTGGCTTCGAACTTTCGTGAAATTGAGAACCGCCAATTTCTCGGACGCCTTTTCTGTGCGAATGTACACACCGCTCTGCGCGCCACGCTGCAAAACCTAGATCGGCAATGACTTGGACAGAGCACTCGTACCTGGTGCACGCAGCGCCGGTTGAATGACGAATGGTAACGAATCTACATTATTCGTGTACACTGTATACAGTAAAACGGATGTAAGGAGATAAAATGTTGACAGTTAGTGCTAGAGGGGGTAAGTGACGAAATGTAGAGACGGGAAGACGCCGTAAATAAAAAGGAAGTGAAAGATACGTATAATCTTCGTCCAGAGACGGCATAAACGTCGATAATTTCCTATTTTTCCCCGCTCAAATAGATGAAAATTACTAAAAAATTGCGCTCGTCATCGAAAATATCGCGGATACCGATTTACTCGTACTCGCCTGTCGATTCAGCGATGGATCTCGTTTGATACGTACCTGTTACCTAGCATTGGTATCTACAAACGGAACACGATGGGCTCGTCGAAATAGGAGCCCAAGTCTCTCTAACATCTAAGTCATATCATATGTCATTTAGACGCCGAATTATTTTCAGTCGGATGCGCGTATATTTTACTGAGCGTAATATAGTTCGACAGAAACGTATGATGTAGCTTCATTCTGTCTGTACCTATCTGCAAAATGTCACTGGCCTGATTCGCGTTTTATGAACTGGATACGTGAGTATCAGTAATTACCACATATTTTTGAAAATCCAGTGGGATCGATACCTGCGATAGTTTAGAATCAAGAAGGAAAAAAAAAAAAGAAAGAATTTATTACATACTGCATTTAATAAACGTGACAGAGTTTCTTTGTCGTATTTGTTGCTTAGTTACTAGTCACCTTCTGAGGGATCGATGATAACAATAGGCAGAACTGGAACGAGAGTAACTGAACCGTATAAGAATTTGAATTTGTTTAAGTACTCGATAATATAAATTATAATAAATAGTAACGACGAATTAAATTGATATAATTATGTAAAAAAAGTAATAAAATGGCTCGAAGGAGCGCTATAAAAACGACGAGTGAAGGCGATTTTACATTTTGTATGGAACAACGACCGGAAACGTGCCAACAAAAAGAACCTACATCGAACGTGTATCGGGTAGCAGTTCTCAGTTAGTCAATCAATCAGCCAGGCAATTCGAAATCAGCAACAGGAGACAGGTAATTAGTTATTCGCGTCATTGTCAGACAATTTGAGCGTGCGCGTAAACACACGACGATGGAACGTCTATCGATGCGCTAAGACCGCTGCCGTGAGTGCCGTTCGAATCGTTCGCTTCTATTTGTTCTTTTAATAGTTCCAGTTCTCGAATTCCGTAGCGACTGACTTCGTACTTGTGAGCGACCATTGTTTGATAAAAGTGAATGGCAAAAGCGACGAAGATGATGAGAACTGGAACGAGAACGATGCAAGCCGACCACGCGGCCACTACGGAGATATCGTAAAATTTTACCCAACATAAAATGGCAATTTCGAATAAAAATAATATAAGACCGAGTAAAGTAGAAAAAGCCCACGCCGTCTCGATGTACCAATGCAGTCTTTCGTGTGGCGATTCGTGTACCAAGCTAACGCTATTCAAACTGCAGACGGCGTCTATATTGGGTAATATACACGTGCTAATCATCAGGGCCAACATATGAACGGCTACTAATAGGGTAGTGCACACTGTAAATGCGATTAGCATAGCCGGGGGTACCTGCATTTCTTTGCTCAAATTCACTTCCACCATTGCCACCTAAACAGAGTCATCGTTTCGTACATTTTAATGATCAACATACAGAAATCGTCCGTAATGTTTTTAAATTTAGGCGTGTTTACCGTACTGAACGCGCAAAACGAAAAGGTACCGCGAGCTTTTTGGAAATGCAGGAAGTTCTGTTATTTCTAGTGCTGTTGATATTGCAAAATTATCAGGATATATCGATATTTTGACAGCACTAGTCTGGTATAGTGCTGTCGATATTGAAAATTTTCATTATCGATATTTTATCGATATTCTGACACCACTAGTTATTTCAGGAAAGAAAACCTTAAAATTGGGAAAAGAAGATCTCTCCAGCAGTTGGAGAACTCGATGTTTTTACTTCTTTCTTCTTTACGAATTTTTTTTAATACATTTCGAAAAATTCCCTGCGAACACTAGGTTGAATAATAAATGGAAATGAAACAGAAAATTTCGACTGATACCTGCGACGTTAGATACGAAATCAGTAGACAACGCTACCTTTGCGGTTCCTGGTAACATACTTGATAACTTAATACGTTATAGCTGTTGTAAGATAAGCCTTCAGAGTCTGGCGTTACAGTGAATTATGTTTTCGCGCAACGCACAGGATGTTAAAAGATGCCCCCCCCCCCGCCCTATGATGAGGAAGAGGAAAGGGGGGGGGGTTGATAAGCCGTTGGAACAGCTTCAGCTAGCGGATAAAGCTATTATTTTGTATTTAATCGGCTTTAACCTGGCTAGTAGCTTTGCTGATTGGCTTGCTAACAGCCTGCTAAAAACACATTGCTCAGTCTACAGTTGGCAGCTAGTTTGCCATGTTCCCGCGGAAAATATATACGTACCGAATGTTTTTTGTTTTCAACTTCGCGCTTCCCCCTTCTTTTTTCAAAAAATTTGATACAATTTTTTCTTTTATTTTTGATTAGCTATAATAACTAAAATTTTTCTAATTGGCTGGCTAACAGCTAGCTCGCCATCTTTAACATCCTATTCTAGGACTCATCATACTACAGGATCACTTAAATAATTATAAACCATAATTATACAAGGGGAGAATGAGGGAAAAGGGAGGAGGGAGAGAGAGGGAGAAAGAAAGAGACTGTCCTTTTCCACAGGCGGAAAAGGGGCAAGCCACAGCCGTTTGACCTAGCGGTAAAGGGCAAGGGCGAGCCTGTTCTCCTACAGCTCCGAATAGTGTAACCCAGGGACGATGGTGGACATCAAGCTGTGGTGGCATTTCCAGGCAACGGAGGAAAAAGGAAAACGGACACTAAAGGCGTTGCATTAGCTTATGTCCAACCTCCAGGGGACGAGTGAGAGCCGAACAAGACTGTATTTCCCAGTAATCCACTCTTCTTCTCAATGGGGTGCCAGCCGCGGTACTCCGCGAGAACAGAGAATCATAGGAAGGGTCCAACCTTTCACTATATACCTGATGGACTAGCAGTAGTGACATGAACGTGAAACTACATTCCCCTACTTTCCTTCTCCATTAGGTATCGCTGGGCACCCCTTTATCACCTCAGTTCGATTTGCAGCAGAATTTTTCCAAGTTTTCTTTCATTTTTTTGAGGAAATTAAATGAATGCGTGACAAAATAAATATTTATAATTAATGAGTAACAAAGTAGTTTTACGCACCGCTGATTTCTAACCGAGAGAAAAGCCGTTATTACAAAAACAGATGCCCAGCGATACCTTATGGAGAAAGAAAGTAGGGGAATGTAGTTTCGCATTCGTAACACAGCGCTTACATCACTTGCCTACTCCATCAGGTAGTCAAAGGGTTCAGAGAATATACTCTGCGTGTATAAAGAACCGTCTCATATAAGGCGGCTCTCGTACTAGCCCGAGTACCTCCTATTGATCTGTTAGCCAGGGAGAGCGCTTCCAGAAGCTCCCTCCAGCTGATGGACGGAAAAAAGGAACAAAGGAGAAGATTAAGAAAGGAATTTGGTGACAAACTGTTCAAGAATGGGTGGCTCGCCTCAAAGAGCCCGCCCATGGCCGCTGAACCCTGAGGCTAGTACAAGATCTCGATGCATCGCTTCAGTGGCGTAGCCAAGGGGGGGATTAGGGGGATGAATCCCCCCCCCCTTGAGATGAGAATTTTTTTATATGCTGGCAGTATCACAGTAAATGCGCAAAATTAAATTTAAATCCAGATACAGTAAAACCTCGCTAATACGAAACTGACGGGGAATGACAAAATTTTCGATTTAGGGAGAGTTTCGAAATAGAGAGAGTTCGAATATCTGAGGTGAATAAAAAAAAAATCGTTAATCTAGGTGTTTTCTATTTGTACAGTATAATGTATTATACATAATTCAGTACAGCTTATTTTTTTACAGAAATCAGTTATTCTGGTTTGCTTAATACATTCGAAAAACGCGCGATCAACACATTTTTCAATTTCGTCTTTAAATTGTGTCTAAACATGTTCATAAAAGACGATAAAATTTTCGTTTCCTCGTGCAAACTTCGAATAGGCGAGGTTTTAATATCAAAACGTTCGAATTTTAGAGGGGTTTTCACGTGTTATTTCTTCGTATTACAGAGAGTGTCAAAAACAATGTATTTTTTTCGAATATTAGAGGTACATAATTGAAGTTGAAAAGCACAACATACTGATACGTCAATGTAAAAACATACAGTTCATGTTAGGTGTACCCCCGCCCCCGCCCAAAATTTTGCTGATCCCCCTCTTTGGAAAAATCCTGGCCAGCCCGCAGAACTGGTCGGCGACAATCGAATTCGCGGGCACAGTGATGCAGGCCGAGGACAGCGAGCGCGTGAAACAACAGACCAAATCCGTGCTGCTCATGCAATCCACGCAACAGGTCAAATGGGAAAGGCAGGCTCCCTCACTGGACAGTTAGCCTTGCAGCTAAAGCCCGTTTTCCCACCCCAGAAGAATACCGAAAGGTGATCCCGATATGACTGCAGTAAGGTTGGGGAGGATGACAGGACGACGGCGACAACGCGCAAAGACTGGCTGTTCGGCTGTTGTTCTGTACCTATACTCTCATTTCAACTAGTTCAACTTTCACCTCGTTGGTGGGAAACCCTTTTTAATATATTATATCCTTAAACTCGGAGTACCTTTTCGCTGATTGAACTACCTTCCTAGCCTGCAAGTCCTGCTTGCACTGCAACAACTAGTACGCTAATACTAACTCCTACTATTACAACTACTACTACAACTACTAACACCACCGCCAACACTATTACAACTCTGTATGATCGAAGAAAGTAACAATACATTAATACATTAAAAATGCGTCGGTATTGTACCACTACTGTCGTTAAAATCATTGTCGTAACTCACCATAGCAAATCCCGATAGCAACGCCGAAGTTTTACTCGACGCTTTCAGTTTCGCTTTACTAAGCTGCAATTTACGCCACGATACATAGGCCGGGGAGTTGAGATTTTCCGACAGTACAACTGGTACACCAACGGTCACTGCAGTACCGCCGTGATTCGACATTTTTCAAGCTAGATGATTCGATTCGATTGCTGTAACACGCGAATCACGAGTACATCAACACAGCAGGTAGTAATGGAGTCGGAAATGGACAGAGTATGTAGGTAAATGAAATGAAATAGGACACCGTATACGATACGAGTACAAACAACGTTCGTACGTGTGAAGGTATTGAAATATTATACGAGAACGTGCGTACGAAAGACAACAGGGAAGTGGCCACTCGTCCGACACTTCTTCGTAAACGACCCAAAAATACTAACTCGAAAACAAGCGTCGTTGTTTCACTTCATTACATCGCATCGCCATTGGACAGCCAGAGGCTGAGGAGCATTCGCACCCTCCCCTTCCCTCTCAAAAGATAAACCGAATCTCCTCTCTCTAATAATACTTATTCAGCTATCGAACTAATGTACACTAGGAATAAGGAAAGGTAAAAACGTTATTTGTTAATGACAGGTACCATGTCGCATCGACATCATATTTATCGTGTTTTTCCTATTGTATTATATCGCATCGACGGATAGAGCGTAAAATTTATTCTAAAATTGTCTACTACGGTCGCGTTAATAGACTCGCCTCCTAAATTCTTTCGTTTTATCCGACGAGAAAGGGACAAGTTGTCTGTGGTAATTTTCTAACAGTAACGCCATCGCAAAATTAATCGGTGCTTTCGTTTTTCCGAATACGGTTGTCTACTTTGGACTGGTTCCGCTTACTTTAAACAGCCAGATGGATGAATTACACAGTATGCGGTACATCACGAAGACGCGACGCGGTACCTACGAAATTTTCAGCTCGTTTTCGGTGTTCCAACTAAGACGACGAAGGCGTCGATAAGAAAATTCGGCAATGGCGGTGTACTTCGATGAACTAGCGAGAGATGATACACGAATGAATTGGAGCACGAGGTCAGATGCGCTGCCTAGACAGCACAGATAGCGTTGCGTGCCGCTTGCTTTCTCACTCGATTATCGTGAATGAGAGTGTAGCGTATAGCCAGGCACTATCGGGCTGCAGATGAGAAATGAGTTCGATCCCTCGATCGACTTTCAATCTGTTCTCGAAAAACGCGTGCTGGGCGCTTAAAATCCATTTGTTAGCGTGCAAGAGCGACACGGAATGAAATCGCCGTCATGGTTGATAGTTCTAATCGTGTAACTGCAACATCATTACGAACGAATATTTATGTTGCGTTATACGTACTAATTGCATTACGATTACATTAGTCACTAATGTCCGTTTCGCGGTTCGTGAAGCATAACACCGAGGTACCTATACTCAGGAATGCGGTGTATTCGTGTACTCCCAAATAACCGGTAACCACTCATGTTTCTACACGCTAGAGGTAATCAAGTTGTTCTTTCTTCCTTTTTTACTTGCGTCTTTCGTGTTTGCTCCCCATGTCGATTACAGTTGGATGAAATACGACACCGAAATGTAGAATGGTCCGAAGCGGTGGTGCGTCGCCGTCGCATAATGTAGTATACGTACATACCAGCACTGACTCGCACGCGAAAATAGCCGAACGATGATTAGTATCAATAGTGCAGCTATTATACAGCGCAATGTACATACGTACATACATACTTGTACATGTTACTAAAACTGACACACACCCGGGCATAGCTGAATGACGATCGACAATGAATATGCCTCAGTCATTTTATATGGGAATCGAAGATTAGTTTTCCTTTATGAATATTGCAAAGGCAATTTTATTAAAACATCGCTTTTATTGCAGTCCGTGGTAAGAAAAACTGATCCTAATCGACTTCCATCCTCGATCGACTAAAATTTTCCCGAAATTCCGATAGGTATATTAAAATGAACAACACATCTCTTGTTTGAGAGGACTGCGCGATTACATTTAGTTCGCCGCTAGATGGCAATATTTTTCGCTGGAACATCTGAGATTCTCGAGCAGTTACATACGAAAACCTACACCATCTGATCGAATATCGTACGGCAAAATCTCGAGGAGAAAATCGTAACTTTGAGCTGCGAACCGAAACAGTCGTTTAGCAATTTCCACCATACAGATAACAGTCTCTCGTTATAACAGCTGTGCGGTTCGCCATTAGCACTACGCGCTTCACATCGACAAATCACAACTTAAGAACTGAAGTTTATCGGAAAATTCCTTAATCCCGATATACTTTCAAAATACGCGTGACTGAACAACTTACATACCTAGTGTAACTCAATGTGTACGGTTTTTACTTCGTTGAATAAAACAGCCTTTAAACGAGTTCAATCTGACATCAATCTCGCCTTCTTCTAGCTGCAAATATATAAGATAGCGCGTTAATCAACACTTTCTGAAGATAATCGCGTAGACAAACATGATATTTATTTTATCCAGGGCCGTACAGTAAAAGGTCGTGACGTTTATTTCCTTTTCTTTCCAAAATTTATCGCACAACTGATATTCATTAGTTCGAGCGAATGCTATATAGATACATCATATACGAACAGTTTTCCGGCGAGCTTTCCCCTTTTGTATTTCCCCACTGCGGTACGATTTACGTTAATCGACAACTCTGGGTTTTCCCGCCCACGAAATTCATCTCGAAATGCCACTGATCACCCGAACAGTAATCGTATTATTTTTTTGTAACTGCCGCCGGGCCGCTCAAAATAGAGAATGAGGGAAACGACCCTGTAATACACGCTGCACGGACACCTAATAAACGATTAAGACGCATATATCGCGCTACAAGTTGATTCGTCGAAATCAATTGTCGCATTAGAAACTCGATCATCGTCGGATCTAGAAATGCTGATAGAATGTCTATTCGATATCCACGCAGACTATATGTATTCGTTCGAAGCGGGTTTCCAAACGGAATGAGCGGACTTCATTTTGGCTTTAGGAGGAAGTGACGAGCGATGATTGTGGAAAGCTTCTTGGGATACCTCTTCCATGCACCAAAATGAACTTGATTCACTCCGTTCGGGAACATTCCTCGAATGTAGCTACGAACAGCAAAACAATAACTGAAAAGGAAAGACCGTTTCTAGCAACCCTTATACATAAACAAGAAGTAGATTCAAATCAGCGAAGAAACGACTAACGAATCAGGCGACTAATTTCGGGATCTGGATGTAACCCAAATAATTATTGTAGTTACTTCGTCTTTCTTGTAAATAACAGAATAGCACGTAGGAGAGATACATTCGCGTACGCATTGAATGTTCTCTATTCCTTTCTTCACCGAGCAAGCATTGGTTTGTTGACAAGCAATCTCAAATTCTCCGAATATTATTTCCTGCAAATGCGGAAGGAAAAAAAGTTAACGCGATATATTTGAAAATTGAAGTAGGTAAATCGGACGACATGAACACCGAGATTAGCAATTCACATTAACGTAATCGAAATACGTATTATGATTTGACGTTTTACTTCCTACACGGTTACGTTTCGATCTCTGGCTAACAAAAATTTGGGATTTATACCTACGTTTTTCTTTGTTTCTTTGTACGGAAAATCGACGAATTTGAACGGCGATGCGTCGATAGGTACGAAATGCGTCGAGGCAATGCAAAATACAGTAACTAAACGCCACAATTTAAATCGGTCGTGCATTACAGTTCTGAATTTGGCTACCTGGAGTCGTCTCAATGATAACGAAAGAACTGAACCCAACGAAATGTTGGGCAAACTAACTGAGTCGTAAACTTACTTTCTGGAAAGCGAAATAAATTGATTATTTCACGAAATTGAACATCATTCGATGACGAAAAGAAGTCTAAAGTACATTAGATCATCTCTAGAAATTACCGATTTCCGAATTATTAGTACAAAATATACCCACGAATGAATAGTATTACCTAAAGTGTAAAGTAGAATAATTCGAAAATTCTCTCACTCTCTCAGATTTTTTCGAGGACGTTTTCCATGTTTGTTATCAATTATTTATCATCATTCCTGATGGTTCCTGCAAAGACGTTTATACTACTACACTAGATACCTAACTTCAGTCTGCTAGTAGTATAAACCCTTCTCACCCACCCTGCGTTTTAGTATTCCATCTGCTAGCGTCACCTGGGGGGAAAAACGAAAAGAGATTCTTAGAGCGAACTACGCTTATCAAAAAATACCTATCCTACACTAGCGCTTCTACAATTTGCATAGTCCCAATGGCAAACACCCTGTTACTACCTCGCGATCCGCGAGGTCCCTTCTCTTTAAATACGACTGAATTGGTTTCAGTTCATAGTTCAGTTTTAGCTCAGTTGCGATTAGATCGTTAGATTGGTCTTAAGGCGGAGGCAGGGCCTGATTTAGGCCCTTGCGGGCCCGGTGCCCAAATTTTGTGTGGGCCCCCAACATTTTTTTTTAGCAACATTGATCATCATTTTCATTATTATCATTAATATCGTCATATCGTCATTATTATCAGTTTTTTAGGGTGTTTGCCCCAGTGTTGTTAGACATAACAAAACAAAATGACAAAATGACAAAATGACAATTGAATTTTAGGAATTTTGTCATAATGACAAAACCATTTCTCAGTTTTGTCATATGACAAAATGGAAATGACATAACAAAAAAATGAATCAATGACAAAACAAAATGACAAAAAAATTTTGTCATGACATTTTGTCATTGCATTATTACGTTGGTGGAAAAGACAGAAGAACAAGAAAGGAAGAGAGGAAGACTAGAAGAATATGAACTAGTGTCTCAGGAAATGTATCTAAACCAACCCATGCATTAGGTCCTTTTTCCCGGACACTTTTTGTTAAGGAAGTAATCAGCCATCAGTTAAAACAAAAACTTAAGAAGGTACGAATAGAGAAATTTTATCAATTGAAAATATCAAATTGAACGTTTTCTCCTATTTCTTTTTAGCCTCCAAGTATGCAACCTTTGTTAAAATAACATTGGTGATTGGTGGGATTGGATAGTACCTAAAAATAGTAAAATACCTGAAAATTCGTGGATATGACAAAATGACAAAACAAAATGACAAAATAATTTTGTCATGACATAACAAAATTATGAAAAGACAAAATGACAAAACTCTGAACATGACAAAACTCATGACATAACGAAAAAAGTGAAATGTTCATCCGACAAAATGACAAAATGACAAAAAATCGTTTTGTCTAACATCACTGTTTGCCCGCGCGCAGCGCTGCAAGCACCCTATTGCAATCGAATTTTCATTTCAATAAATACGACTGTATTGTTTACAGTTCATAGTTCAGTTTTAGTTCAGTTTTTATTATCATGTTTTATCAATACCAGTTGGCGCAAAAACGAAGGAGCAACTGAACAGTTACAAACGAATTACTAAATGTTATGATAATGCAGTTACGCAGAATAGAATACGTCAAGATAATCGTAGATATAATGAGAAACATCGAAGAGAAAGACGTGAAAAAATCCGTGAGTATAATCGAATCCATAAAGAATATTATCGAGAATATTATCAATCCCACCAAGAACAAGCTCGTAAATAGATAATATTATTTGAAATACTATGAGTCGCATCGAGAAGAACATTTTCAATACTATCAGCCGCTTATGTAAACTAGATTCAGGATTCCTGCTACGCAAAAATGTATACGCTCAAACTGTGTAAAATTTGTATAACTGGATTTAGAAGAGGTAAGTTTGTTGTTTGTTAATGTTTTAAATTAGTCCTCAGTTCAGTTAAGGTAGAATTTCTTTGAATCGAACCTGGAACCTAGTACAACTTTCCGTGATACTCTTATCAGTAAAATTTTCAAGGAATAATGTGATGTGAATTATGTTTGATGGAGCATATGGTGATGCACGCATAGTATTAATGGTAATTTTGATATACTTATTCTCTTCCAGGTTTCGAGCAGTGAAGCTTCCGCTACGCTAATATAATGGCGTGAAATCTGTAATCTGTTGCCAATAATTACGAATCGGCTGATGATTGATTATTGACGATTATTCTGTTTCTCGATACTCATTAGTATTAAAGTATTTAGTATTTCTAGTTTTTCTCCAAATAAGAGTGAATTGTTTACTGATCATAGTTCAGTTTTAGCTCAGTTGCATTTAGATCCTGAGATCGGTCTTAAGGCAAAGGCCTGTGGTTCGATTTACAAATGAGGAGTTATCTGTCAAATGCAACTTATTTACGTTTTATTTCGTAATTTCATATTTTACTCATGACAGTATTGTGCAACTCGTACTGTCCTAAAAAGGAACTATTTCCTCAAAGAAAGTGAAGACATTAACTGGATTTAGAAGAGGTAAGTGTATTGTTTGTTTGTATGAACTATGAAATGGGTTCTCAGTAATGTATTTGAATCGAACCAAGGACAAGCAACATTCTGTGGTACTCTTATACTGGAAATTTTCCGAGGAATAATGCGATGTGAGTTATGTCTCATAAATATGTTAGCAGTATTAAGTAATTGGTGATTTTGGTATTCTGTTTCAGAGGTCTTTCACGAATATTTCGTTTCTCGTTTGACTATTTACTTTCCTCTTTCATTATCAGTCAGGATTGAGGAATCATCCAAAACCATCAACATACCTTCAACCACGAATTTGAACTTATATTATAATCGTGTTGCGGAATTGATGAAAAACGTGAATAAATAATTGGCAGATCACGTTTTGTTTTTGAAATGACAGATTATTTTTCTCGCATTAACAGTTCACGAATTCACAGGAGTGGAGCATAGAGCTAATGTCTTTTCGTCTTATAAACATTGTCATGAGGAGTGAGCACACATTAATGTGCGTTTTCTGAAGTGAGAACACAACTTTATTTGAATGGAAGTAAAATTCCTCGTTTATTTGAATCGAAACAAAATTCCTGTCCCTCTGAATTGTTATCAGCAGTTGACAGTTCATATTCGTTGAAACTCCTGACTATGGCCTTTGAATTTATTGTTTGTCTTGCAAAGGTAGAGTGTTTGATTTCTGCTTGCCACTTGGAATGAATTAAATGGAAATGTATTCTAGTTTTCTAGTATGTTCTGTGTTTATCAAAGTCTGTGATTGCAGTTTCAGAGTTCGAAGCCTTGAACTTCCATGATGTGCGTGTACCGTCCTGTGCTTTTATGTTCCCGGGTCTGGTGGGGGGAAAAACGAAAAGAAGACTACTTCAGATTTGGATGGTCGAAGATTCTGAGCATCATTCGCTTATCAAAAAATACCTATTCTACACTAGCGCTTCTACAATTTGCATAGTCCCAATGGCAAACACCCTGTTACTACCTCGCGATCCGCGAGGTCGCTTGTTTTTTATATTTTTTTTAAGTGTTATAAATCCTATCAGTCTAGGATTAGTTAATTATGAGGTGACTTACAGTTTCTTATGTATTGTAGTGAGCGGTATAGTGGGCGGTCTGACATCATGTATAAAAATTCCCCTCAATTGAGCGCCCAGGCCCTGGCCCCCCCTAAATACTGGCCCTGCGAGGCGTGTAGATAAGTCTATCAAAGATCATCTCGCTTCTGGCGTATATTTGTTTTAGCATTATGGAGGTAATTATTCAACAGAATATTTCTATTTGTATTTGTTCTGACATATGTAGCGGGTTGTCAGCATGTAATGACAATGATGCGGGCCCCCAATTTCTGGCAGGCCCCTGGTCACCTAAATTGCTGGCAGAGCAGAGTTGGAAGATGAGAGTTATATCACTTAACAGATTCTCTTCTGGCGTATCGTGCGTATATTTGTTTTATCACATTGACGTTGTCTGTGTCTGAATATTAGCTTCAAAGCAAACATTATTTCAGATATTAGTTTGTTTACAAGCCAGTGTAGGAGTTGGCTGCAACACACCAGAATGCGGAGATATGACCGATAGAATATGCAGTTTAATGGATAAATTTGAGAAGCCAGAAGTTGGAAGCTGAAAGTTTTTCAGCTTAAGCAGACACCCTCTTACTACCTCACTATCTGCGAGGTAGCTTGTTTTACTAATGATCTTTGCTCCGTGTGTTTTTCTTATGAGAGTCAAAGAAACAATCGTTCGCTCATTAGTTGGGTTTAGTTCCGGCGTTGTTGTTCGCATGTTTGCACAGTCCGAATTGTGATAAAAGTTTCCGTCGCTGTAAGTGCTGCTCACTACCGGCAGTTTGTGGTATTACCTTTTCAGGACCTGTGACGAAATCGCAGAGTCGAAACTCGAAAGACGGAAAGAGGCTCCTGCGATGGGCTGTGCTGGATTTTCGACATGAGATATTTGAGAGAAGAGTGAAGAAGATGTTGATTGCGTTGATTGTCAACAAGTAGTGATGCGCGATAATGAGTAATGGTTTAATTTAACGTTAGTAATTTTGAGCCAGGGAGCGATGCACTTGTCGTAATTATTCTTTTTTTTTCTTCTGTTTTTTTTTAAAGACAGGATTTGTTTTTATCTCTTCTTATTTTTTTCCCTTATATGTTTCGCGACAAAATTGAAATTGAACGTTACCGTCTGCACTTTTTACGTCGAGTCTCCTAAATAATTCATACTAATAATTGCGTAAGTGTAAATCATCTACACACCTATATTTATAATGTATGGACGTTTTTAACAAAGAAGGAAATACGGAAACTCGGAACCACTGGAGGCTATGTTCTACTATGGACTTCTACGTCGCTTGTGCGTTTGATGATCGTAAGAAATTATCTGTTTGCATCGTTGAATTAGTGCTCGTTTTCAAGCGTCAACTTACCTCTATTTACCTATCTCACGTTTTGGAGTAAAGAATTGTGTATTGCACAACTTGGAGAAAAATAGGGAGGTACAACGATCGTTAGTTCAGAGCATGAGTCGAAGGTCAGTGCTGTAACACCAGAGCCGTATCTTACTATTTCCTTTCGAGTTGCTCATAAAATTTTTCTCGGCACCCTCAAAGGAAGTGCAAAATTGCATTTAAGCTGCGAGCAGCTTTCCTCGCCTGAAGGAAGAATTATTATTGTAGGTGTTGAGGAATTAGTTTGCTTACTTACACTTTGTTGCTCGAAACTCCATGTATAGGAAATCACTTTAATTCCCAATTCCATGGCTTTCTTGTTACTGTCTGTGGCTGGTTGGAAAGGGGAGCAGCAATTCTAGCCTCTAGAGTGTAACTTAATTCTGATATATTGAAAAATTTCCCTATTTTGCGCATAGCTTCCGCGGTCATCGTCGCCTTGTGTACCTCTTCAATACCAGTGATGCAGCTGCTATGTGGCCTTGACCTTCATTATTGGTACTAATCCGTTTGTGGAGATGATTACCAGTGTCGTGTTTGATTTTTACATCTCTTTAATTTCAGTACAGCCTCTGGAGGTTCTCGTCATTCGGCACTGTGATGTCTACTGTTTTAGCCTTCTGCTTGTCTACATGGGTGATTAGGAGGATATCGGGCCTTATTACGTTTCACCGCACGATCCATGTTCATCATGGGCTCGTCCCAGTAGAGTCTTACTTTACTTTCGTCTTTTCAGTATTTCTGTACTAGCCTTCGGAATTTTACCATTAAGTATGTATTTGTAATGATTATGATTATTACAATTTGATTTTAGGAAGAATTAAATGTGACTGCAGTACTCAGTGAACTATCCAATCATCTAGAGAACAAGTTTCAGTCGTTTCACGGTATTCGCGTGAAAATATATCCTCGTCAATTTTAAGTATCATTTTTGCGTTCAAAATGCCGAAATCGGTGAGTAACACGTTATTCGATGTGCGTATACAGTTTGAATTTGAAATTTGAGTAATATCGTCCGATCATTATAGTTATTGAGAATTTAACCGCCGCCGGTGTGTTCTTCCAAAACGTCAATAGTTGAGGGATTCGCAGTGGTATTCATTGTGAACGCTCATCCTGTAATAGCGACTGTGTAAATCGAATGCAGTCGGTCGTTGATACATACATAGCTAAGTGTCAGTTTCTTCTCTACTTTATAAAATTTACCGCACGCTATATGTATATACAGGG
This sequence comes from Acanthococcus lagerstroemiae, assembly GCA_031841125.1. Lineage (NCBI taxonomy): Eukaryota > Metazoa > Arthropoda > Insecta > Hemiptera > Eriococcidae > Acanthococcus > Acanthococcus lagerstroemiae. Next base: position 378,511 of record CM063112.1, on the reverse strand, counting down.
TGGCGTGGCTGATACCGCTGTAGCAACGTCCGATTTGCCGTATAAATTGAGAAAATTTCATCGTCTCGCTCAATGTTATGCATCTTCTGATTCCCCTGAAATCAAACCATTTCCCACTTCGCTTAGTGCAAATCAAAGATCATAAGTTCGGAACCGAACACCTTACTGTGAATCGCATAAGATACGTAGACAACGCCTTATTTACAGTTGGAATGAGATCTTTCACTAAAAGAGCTACAGTCGACTACCGACTACAATATACTCACGCGACACACACACACGTAAACATAGAAATTTAGTTGAGATGTGAAAATATTCGTGGATTGCTCTTTTTCTTTTACATGCGGAACATCAAGATCTTTCTTGTTTTAGGAACATTTGAGCGTCTATTCTTCTTAGATCACCTTTATTTGTAGTCTATGACGCGTAGAATTATAAAATTCGGTAAATATCTATCTTCAAAAAACTGGAATTTTTGAGAATTTCATAATATCGAATAATCGCCTGTTCATTTCTAAAGGGAACTATTAATTTTTCATACCATTACTTAGAAGTTGCTAGTTCTGTAACCAGATGTCAGCTACTTTGCGTTCAACTCCCAATAGCTTTCGCTGTTTTCGTCAACATTGTCGGTCCACGATGCAGCGTAAACATATGAAACCTGCTGTATAAAATACAGTGAATTCGTATTTCTAAATTATTCGAGAAGTACAAACAACTGTTTACAGATTTCAGTTTTGATTTTCATTCCTCCGATTTTTGACGAAATCTGACTTCGACCTTAACAGATACAACTTAAAAAAACTGAATTTTGAGAACTAAAATATCCGCGAAAATATTAGTTGAAGAAAATAACCAAAACCGAACTTACTGCGTTTGGAATTGGAATATAATCATAGCGAATGGACTTCTTGTATTTTGGAAATAAGCCTTTTTACTCGTAATAGCAAATATTGTGATATTTGATATGTTGGGGTTCCATCACTTGATTCTGAGGGGGAAAATGGACTTGTTGCGTTTAAGAAACGCGTCTCTTGTGCATATATGTATGCATATTATGGCCTGAGTTTCTTTTGTGTGCTGCTCGGAGTCTCCTTCAACTAATAGTAATAATTTTGAAGCCATATTGGCAGAATTCGGTGAGAGAAAATCGACTCGGGAACGTTTGAGTTCAACAGTAAAAACTCGCGAAAATTGTTCCAATGGCATTTCATCGCCGTCGTCCAAGCGTCACAAGATTGCTTTCCTTTGTTTCTCGTTCTTTATGAAGGACTAAAACGACGAATTGATTTGGGTAATTTTAGCGCAGTTCACAGTTCACGAGTAAATGTTGGCCACCTGTGGGGGATGCAATTCCGCGAAGATGTGCAATGTTGGTTACACTACACCGATATCGTCTCCTAGACTGACATGATGAACTTGATGAAACTTGACTCGAACGATGCAAGAAAAATCGGCGGTTTCGCTCATTACGTGAACATCTGCTCCGCCTTTGTGGAATAAGCTCGGTGGTCTTATATTTATTCTTGAAAAAGTAGGTATCGATGATTGATCGAACCAGGAACTAAAAGTGTTATCTTATCTGCTGGAGTGTATTTGCATCCGTACTACGAGTACGTCGCGTCGGCCGACGCACCTCTTTTGTGGCATTCGCTTATATTTTTCATAATAATATGTTCAGCGTATAGGATTGTTACTGAACGCTCTGATAGTAACGATTATCCACGTTCGCGTCGTGCTTCATAATGGTAATGGATAGACCTTTTAAAAATTGCCGATCTGACTATGTGAGAGTAAATATAAACTCGCTTTTGCGAGCTCCAATTTTCAGGTGGCTTGTATGAGCATTGGTGGCGAGCATAACGTTTTTGAGACGAACTTTTACGACCTGAAAAAATGATTAAATAAAATGATGGATGTGGTCCTGCAGATAACTAACGGACCTATGTTGCTAAGAAAGAAAAAGATCATCTGTTTTTGAAGCCACAATGCAGCTTGTACATAACGTTATAATCTATAACGTTGTGTAGCCCTGGGTGTATCTTGTGGAAACTTTTTGGGGAAGAGGGAAACAAAAATATAACGTTAAGTAATCATGAAGTATTACGCATATCTTCGCGACCATTTTTTGTGTGCGAGGGCAGCTGTCCTAACTTGCCCCTTTCCCCTCAGTTACTAGTAGGTATGTCATTTCATAGGGTTAGTTGACTATGCAGCTGCGAGCATCAAGAAAATGTGAGTCCTTTGAGGTATGAGGCTGACAGATACGAGTATCCCGTTCTGTGGACTTGCCTCCTAAATATTATTTCACTTTTATGACTATATTATTTTGTACCTATTTTTTAGTCACGTATAAGCAACTGATGTCTGTTTTTCAAATCGGAACCATAGGTAAAAAAAGTTAGCCTCATGATAGGGATCCTACAATGACCTCGCCCTGGCCAGTGAAGGCTGTTATCAGGAAGCAGTGGTGCAAAATAAACAGTTTTCAATTTTTTTTCTTCTGGCAGATAGTCTACTTGAAAGAATCACTATTCGCCAATAAAAGCTCATCGAAGACTGTGCCTTATAAACTCAAAATTCTTGTATCCGGCAGAGGTTACATCAGATACACATATTATAATAGTACAGGAAATGAATTAGGTTTTTGCGGTTCTTCCCAATTATTTCGCTATGAAAACAATAAATAAGGGTAAAAAATGTTATGGTCGTATTACCGAGAGTGTGACAATAATGTTTAATGGTTAAACAATGTTGTCCATTGATTACTGACAAAATGGCACTCTTGTTAGAATTTTCTCGATGAACAAAGTTTATTGAACTCGTTGCTTGGATTTGTTATTATTTTATTCATTATTTTTTTGGTGGAAAGGGCAGCGGGGTAAATAACAATTATAGTACAACACCTATCTATGTTACCTTCAGGAGTATCGTCGGTTTACACCAACATTTCTTCCAAAAATGGCCTATGCCCCTTCCCAGCTGGCCACGCGCCTGAATATCTATTTGTCTCGGAAGTAATGAGTATTCATTTGTTAGTTCTTCAGATTTCAGTACAGATCTTCTGTATAATTATGTGCACCTGAGTAATTTGTTCTTTCTTGGTTCCTCATCGTTACATAAACGTTTGGGTTATGCCCCATGAATGAACATCAGTCCGTTTCGTTGCAAAACAGTCCAAACGTGCGTTACCTGTAATTGGGATATAAAATTAAAGTTTCAAGTGTAGGCAGCCCTGTATAAAATTTGAGTGATCACGTATGATTTACCATAAGCGTGTAGCAAACTTCAACTATCATCAAGTTGATTAGAAATTCACTTTCAAAGAAAATTTGTCCTAAAAGTAACTGCATTATCACCAAAAATTTGAATTGTAATCAGTTCTACTGGTAGAATAATTTCTACTCGTTTTTTTACCCTCCTGAAGACAGCAGTTTTTCTATTTGAAAGAACACATGATCACTCATTTATTTTCACCCGCACAGGTGATCTTGCAGTGCATTCTAGTGCAGATGTATATCCCAATTGAGAGAATTGAACGCGCAAGAGTAAATAAAAAGTAGAAATAACAACATTCAATGTAGTTCCTATAAAACCGACTGAAATTGTTTATTGAAAACTATAAAAATTAGCTCCTTCAACATGTAAACTGTACAACGAGTGCTGATGAAATCAGATAACGATGTCATTCTGAATAATTCACCACGAGCAGTGATCTACCCCTAAAAATATTTGGAAAAACCTCTTTTACTGATGACTATAACGAAGTCAAACGTTATTCATCATTCATTATTAAATAAATTTAATGAACGTGAACCAGATAAACAGAACAGACTTTTGGATCTGAAACTTGTTATTGCTGAATTCGAAATTTCACTGAAAAAACAGGATATCTTTCTATTCTATTGTATATTAAGCAGCTCTACAGTGTATGGTGTGGTAGGACGTATGGCGATGCACGCATGCCAAAGTGACCCCTGAGACACCGCACCCCCTGCCCCGGAAACTACCCTTTCCAGTATCGCATCAGTGACCGGAGGGACGTTTAGAGGCCCGCCGAAATCCTCATTTCACCGATCCACTTCCGGTGCGCGCGTCCTGCCAGAGCCAACATGTGGTTTCCTACTGACCACGGTTCGCGCTCCCCGAGCACTAGCCTGAAAATTTCAGGTCCCCCATAGCCGGCCGCGCTTCCTCTTCACTCACCTATCACCTCGTCGTCTCGATACGCGTGGTGACTGCGGAGGAGCCCTGCCATAGGGGTCCGCAACAGCCACAGCAGCTCTTCTATGATGGCACAGAGTTGTCCTGTTCGATAATGTGGGCCGAGCTTGGCCCGTCGGCCCTCTGTCGCGACCACTCCGTCTGCATCTTCCTCTTCATAATGGCCGAGACAAAGGCCAACACCTCTTTCCATCCGCTTCGACTCTTCATCATTTCCGGACCCAATGGGTCCGGCGCAAGACGGCTCATCACACCGTCGTCATTTTCGCTCGTGGCGTTTCCTCCACCTCCGGGTTCGATCGCTGTTGCCGTCCCGCGTCTCTCCTACTCCTAGGCCTCACACTCGAACAGGGTGTGCCAAGGTGTGTCCTCCGCCCCTCGATCATAGTGCGCGCACATGGGGCTCGGCGCTGTCGTCATCCGGTGTAGGTACGTGTCGAAGCACCCGTGGCCGCTCAGGACTTATATCTGGCGAAAGTTCAGCTCTCCGTGAGATCTTCCTGCCCATACATCATCAGCGCTCGGGTCCACTCGCCCTTGGTCGACTTCCGAAGAGTGCCCTGCTGGATGACTCGCTTGGAGGCTCTACAGTATATGATAAGAAATCTTGAGTTTTTATAAAACACAGCTTTCAGTGAGCTTTTCTTGTTGAGTATGCGAATTAAGATAAATTAACAAGGTTTACAGTAAATTGTAAACAATAGGAGTTTGCCTCGTTAAAAGTTGAAAATAAAAGTTTACAGTTCGAAGTAGGATCATTAGAACATTGAGGCAATAGCTTGATATTGATAGTCGATTAATGAAAGTAGAAATCTACACTACACAGCAGCATAAAAACAATGAGATGAGATTACTCGTATATGATTTTAGCTATAGAATGCTGAATAATATGATGACGTCAACCATTTTTCTCGAGAACCTCTCATTTTCCATATATGACTATGGATAACTAAAGGGACCTTAGGGGTCGAAAACGAATTTCCAGGTTTTTTGAAATTTGAGTATTCGGAGATCAGTAGTTTCGCGCGAGATCAAAAAATGTGACCTCTGGATAACAAAAGGGACATTAGAGGTCTGGGAGGATAATTTTATCAGTATACGTTATAAAAACACGTCATATATGACAAAAAAACTGTAACGATATTCTACAACTACCCAATAAGACACCACACCTTCTAAATTTCACTGCAGTCGGATAGCGCGATTTTTAGTTATGAATCAACCATATTTTCTTTTCGCTGTTTCTGCAAAATTAATAATTTTTACCTCTATGGTCACTTTTGTTATCCATGGTCACATATTCAGAATTGAAATTTCATCAAATTATTCATTTCTTATTCCTATTTGTCATCCACAATAGCTACACTCATACTGATAATAATACACAAATAACAAGTGCATACTTGTTTAATAAGTTATATCATTTTGATGGTACTAAAATTCACATAACATATTTCAGATAGGAGATGGAAAGAACAAAATGAACTATAATCAAAAAATTAACATCGGCATTAAATTCCTTATTGAAAATACATACTATAGAATTATTTATGAGTATTCTCAATGTCATTGTTAAAAAATAACCTCGAATTGTTGTGTAGTGTTATTATGAAAGTTAAAGATTCTGAAAATGAAGATCCAAAGATTCCTCTTTTGATCGTTTCAGAAATAACAACACTGTAATGTCACAGCCAAATAACTTGGTCGGAAGTTCAAGCTAGAAGCTAGAAGTATATTGAGGAATACCGTTTCAATGCATTTTTCTCGAAAATCATGTGTTGAAATGTAAATATCCTCAGAACATCATTTGTAGCATTTTAAATATTCTTTAAAATGAATATGACACCAGTCGCGACGGAGTCCGATTAGAACTAATTTTTGCGTGTATTCTTATAGGTATTATGTATAGTTCCAACCAACTTGAATGTAAACGAACAACTGACGTGAGTGGGTGCGTTTTCCAGTGACGTCATGGAGTGAATTACTGCATGGTTACTGTTAGCAAAGAACCCGTCTTGGTTCCAACGAACGTATCGACTGCCGTAAAGCCGCGTACACGTGGACGCTGTTCTGCAAGAGGGAACCAACTAGCAAAATCCGCTAGTTGAGAACACGTAATTCGAAGTTCTTAGCCATGTAGAAACTATATGACACAGCGTTTACTGATAAGCTTTTTTCAACGCGAGTACACATTTTTGAATCGGGGGCCCAATTGTGAAAAATTCTACGTTTTACGCTCTTTCCAACGATACTAATAAGGTAATACGTAATCACTCATTTTGTTTACAAATGTTAGTTGGTTCCCTCTTGCTGAACAGCGTCCACATCTGAACGCGAACTAGGCAAGCCAAACATAAATGGACGCTGTTTAACAAAAGGGAACCAACCAAGATTTGTAAACAAATGAGTTATCAGTATTGTTGGAAAGAGCGTAAAACGTAGAATTTTTCAAAATTGGGCCCCCGATTCAAAAATGTGTACTCACGTTGAAAAAAACTCATCAGTAAACGCAATGCCAGTTTCCTCTCGGCTCTTGAACTTCAAATCACGTGTTCTCAAAAAGCGAATTTTGCTAGTTGGTTCCCTTTTGTTGAACAGCGGCCAAATATTCATAACGGTAGACGGATTCACCGACAGATGGCAGCAGTTAATGGAGAACGTGTAAAGAGGTCCTATTCAAGATTACACTACTAAACAAAATGAAATTTTTTGTTTGCACAACGCATTTAAGGAGGTGATTCTTGAGTACTTTTCAACGCTGAATACAGTGCCGTTGGCCGTTTCTCTCTATCACGCCTAGTTTTTCTGATCAAAAACTATAAAAAATTCAACATAATGTGTTCAAAAAGAGGTTTAGTAACTGAATGTGGTCATACTGATTCGTGTTGTTGTGTGTAGTGGTGTGTATTCCGTCTGTCTGTTTTCTGCAAAGACGTTTATACTACTACACTAGATACCTAACTTCAGCCTGTTAGTAGTATAAACCAGTATAAACCCTTCTCACCCACCCCACGTTTTAGTATCCCATCTACTAGCGTCACCGGTATAGAAAATCGGCTCCAATGCATTTTAAATGGGAAATTGGTCATTTTTAAATTGCGCTTATTACATTTTGCCTGGGTAAAACGATCTGAAAATTTGACAGACCATGCATTCATATCTTGGAAGCAGGAAAATATTTTTTAAAAAACCAGTATGCTATACTTCAATTTCTTCTTATTTTTTATTTTTAAATTTGAACGACGGTACCTCCACGCGAAATTCACCATGTACATATTTTAAATGGGAAAAATGACTATACCGGTGACTGGCGAACGCTTATGCAACATTCGAACAAAGTCTTGGGTACGCTTCATTTTACTGTGGTAGTATAGGAAGTTAGGTATCTAATGTAGTAGTATAAAGGACTTTGGTTTTCTGTTATAGTGGTCTTGTAGCGGCCGCCGTTCTCTCTCGTTGAGTGACCTGAAAAACGCACCCTCCGAGAGAGAGCGACGTTAACGCGCGGTCGGTTTTTTCCACTTTTTCACCCTCGCGACAACCTGTTTCAAAGTAAAACTGCGAGTTCTGAAATACACGTTCGAGCCTTTTCTTTCGGAGGTTCGTACGCGCTTAGCTTTCGGTAGTTCGTAGGTTCGTACGTCGACCCGTACCAACCCTACAGTCTGATAGATAACACTGATAATATCAGTCAGTGGTACCGCTTATTCCACTGCAAAAACAAAATGGAAACGAATTTCAATCGTTCAGAACCAGACTTGAGCAAGGTTAAGTTCAGTTCATTTTGTTCAAGTTCAAGTTCACTTAAAAACTCGTTCAGTTCACATTTGCGACTCGTTCAGTTCAGTTTACCATGATTTAGTCGTTCTAGTTCAGTTCATTTTTCGTTCATCACCAGTTTTTTTGTATTGTAATATTGTAAATGAAACTGTTATGAACAGTGGTTAGGGATGTGTCTTGGAAATATTACTTAGAAAAGTAAGAAATGTTTGGAAAGAAATATATTATCTCTTATTTCTGTCTAAAATTTCCATTTTTTAAATTTTAAATTTTGTTTAATAAGGCTTTCTCACTGAATTCAATCTCTTGACGATCTGTAATAAGCTAATGACGAGGCTTCGAGTCAGTACTACTAGCTACTACCACATAAAAAGTCTAACTGATAATTTTTTCTACTCGTACATTGTACATTCTAGACATTGTAATTATTCATGAGAGAGATTAATACGAATTATTATTGTCAACCTTTTTCCAATAATCGTTATACCAGACTGTTCTACACCCCAAGCAGATACCCCTGTTCCCTGTATCACCGCTCATGTCATGTGACTTTACTTATGACAGTGCCAAGGTAACGACTATTTTAAAGTACCGTAGGGGTGCTGCTGTGTGGTGTGTGTATGCCACCGATGACAATTATTATCATTTTTAATTATTTCACGAAAATAAGTAAAATTATTATCATTTTTAATTATTTCACGAAAATAAGTAATAAGTGAAGCCTGAAGAATCAATTTTTATTCCATTTCCTAGCTACTGTACTGTGTACTGGACTTTATTAGTTCAGTTGATTCCATATAAGTAATGGAGAATTTTTTGATATAAAACACCCTTAGTTGTTGAATAAGATTTAATCGAGAACTACTTCCATAGTTCTACATTCAACTCCAGAACAATAGATAGTTGAATTTAATTTTAATTTAATGATTCAGATTTTGATCAAAGAAGTGTGTACATGAAAGAAGAGTGCGTTTTCAAGTTTTCATATAAAAATTTGAAAATTTCCAAAGTTTATTTGGAAAAATGTATAAATTTCTTTCCAAGGCACATCCCTAACAGTGGTGTATCCAGATCCAAATTGCCCTCAAGGCCGGGGTTAACAAATTTTTGGCACCAATTTAGCAAGAACATGATAAAAGAAATACGATGTCGATAACACAAAAGACAAAACAACTGGGAACTGATAAACATTTCCCACAAAATTGATTTAATCAATTGAAAGACAGACAAAGTGTAAACGACGATATTTCTGTTTAATTTAAAACCAAGAATATATAAAGTTGTCGAAGATTCATAGTCTCACGTGACTATAATATTTTATTCGTCGTTTTTTTGAATTCGATTAATAAAGGGACTTGCCCTGCGGCAGGAAACCTAAAATTGGTCGTGATAGTGGGTAAAAGTACCTCAGAATACTGTCGAAATGCGTTGTGCAAATGCAAAATTTCAGTGTTTTGGCTTTTAACATATCAAAATGAAAATGACATTGATTTAGATGTCATAAACAAAACCATTCTTCAGTTTTGGTTGATAATCAAAAGACAATGGCATAAAACAAAAAAAAAAAGAACCAGACAAAATTTATTTCATCATTTTCTGCATTCATAATAAGTGGTTGTAAAAGAACAAGATAAGAGAGTTAAGGAAGAGATGAAAACATGAACTATGTCTTAAAAATTATCTAAACTTATGATAGTCCTTTTTCTCGGGGGGCAAAAAAAAGGTGATATCTTCAGCGTTTAAAAGTACCCATGAATCATGAAAAGCGTTGATCAAATGCAAATATTAGTCTTGTTTGTCAGTACTGCATATCACCAAAATTTGAATTGTAATCGTTCTACTGTAGAATAATTTCTACTCTTTTTTTACCCTCCTGAAGACAGCAGTTTTTCTATTTGAAAGAACACATGATCACTCATTTATTTTCACCCGCACAGGTGATCTTGCAGTGCATTCTAGTGCAGATGTATATCCCAATTGAGAGAATTGAACGCGCAAGAGTAAATAAAAAGTAGAAATAACAACATTCAATGTAGTTCCTATAAAACCGACTGAAATTGTTTATTGAAAACTATAAAAATTAGCTCCTTCAACATGTAAACTGTACAACGAGTGCTGATGAAATCAGATAACGATGTCATTCTGAATAATTCACCACGAGCAGTGATCTACCCCTAAAAATATTTGGAAAAACCTCTTTTACTGATGACTATAACGAAGTCAAACGTTATTCATCATTCATTATTAAATAAATTTAATGAACGTGAACCAGATAAACAGAACAGACTTTTGGATCTGAAACTTGTTATTGCTGGATTCGAAATTTCACTGAAAAAACAGGATATGGTCACTCACTCATTTTCACCCACTAACAACCGCGCAGTCAATTTTGCAGCGCACTCTAGTGCAGGTTTAAATCCCAATTTCTTTTTAGCCTCCAAGTGTGCAACTTTTGTTAAAATAACATTGGTGATTGGTTGGATCGGATTGTATGTAAAAATAGTAAAATACCTGAAAATTTGTGGATATGACAAAATGACAAAATAATTTTGTCATGACATAACAAAATGACAAATCTCCAAACATGACAAAACTCATGACATAACAAAAAAAAGTGAAATGCTTGTCCGACAAAATGACAAAAAATCGTTTAGAAGGTTGGTCGGACTCCAATGCAACCCGCAACAATTCTTCCCGTCTCACCTGTGCCGCCCGATTGCATTCCCATGACGCCGTAAGGCCTGTATGATTTGCACTGCAGTGACGTCATTGAAGTACTTGCGCCCTACACGTCCGGCCAACCTTCTAGCAGGGATTCAAAGTTTAAGCCGTTAATGGCTTAATTTTAAGTTTAAGCTGTTGTTTCAGCAATTGCAGGTCAACCATTAAGTCAGTGATTCGTTTGGCTTTTTTTTTTTTACTATTTAAGCCAATAGCTGATCATTGTTGATAAAATCTATTAGCTTTAAAAAAAAAAACTATTAACAGTACTTCTTGCCAAAATGAAACATCAGGAGAACTGAGTTATAATAATACTGAGTTAAACAAACAATTTTTATTCGAAGAATAAGGAAGTATGATTAAAATCAAGTGAAATGAGTAAATTATACCCTATGTAATACAAAATTAAGCCAATGATATTGGCGTAAGTAGTTATTTAAACGAAAAAAGTAACACGAAATTAAGCCAATGGGTTTGGCTTAAGTAGTTGTTCAAACGGAAAAAATCATTGGCTTAAGTCAGCTTAAGAAACTCGATTGAATAAGAAGTTTAATCTAAGTTTTAAGCCGAAAACTATTGGCTTTGAATCCCTGCCTTCTAGTTCTATTAATCTTGGGTCCTATTCTAACATGAAACTGAACTAAAACTGAACTATGATCTATAAATAATTCACGTGTATTTAATGAAGAAGAAGAAAAAAAATGGAAATTCGATTGCAATAGGGTGCCGGCAAACACCCTAATAAATATTGATGAAATTTCGATTGCAATAAGGCGTTTGCAGCGTTGCGCTGTGGCAAACACCCTAAAAAGTACACAATTTGTTAATCATTCGATTGTCGATTCAAATCATGCGTATTAGAGCTTAATGCGTATTCTTGAAACCGAATTCGGACTTCTCATGATTCAACAGTAAAGTAGCTGACATCTGGTGGATGTTTTCGGCAATGTTGTCAATGTTAGGATTATTTGAGATGCCAGGCTGTTGCCAGGCATTCATCATAATTCTGACTTACAAGTGAAAGAATTCGCACGAGATAGGGAGAAATGGAGAGCTCAAATACCATGATGGCAGAGCAGACTTAAGTCCCAGGCGAGCCGGGCGTTTGCCCGGGGCGCCGTGAACTTAGGGGCACTGAACGTCCGAAAGACGATGATCCCAAAATTATAAAGCAATAGGCCTAAGTTAAACTTAAAAACATTTTTTAGTGTTTGGAATAAATTGTGTCTTAAGTGTTCTTCGGAACAGATGAGATAGGATCCATATGGGACTAGACTTATGTCAACGATGGTAATTTAAAATTTTAGTCATCCACCCAAAAGTCCTAATATAATTATTATTTCAGACTCCTAAAGAGGGGCGACTCAAAGGATCCTTGCCCGGGTGAAAATTTTTCCTTGAGCCGGCCCTGTATGATGGTATTTGGAGAGCTGCTTCAAAGCAGTCGTAAAACCGATAACCTTATCATCACCATCATCATTATCATCAGGGCTGGTATTCCGTATTCCACTAACAAAGTACGACGAGGTACGCGTGCACTCCCATAAGTATGATCGTACAAGTGCGATTGTACCTCGCGCACTTTAGTTTGTGGAATACCAGTTCAGGGCCGTTTCACACTATACCGTGTTGCCGGAACGGCAGTCGTGAAGGCGATCAATCACATGTAGAGTGTGGGAGCGTTCACACAAGGAGCTCGTGGACTTTGCCGTGTGCCCGCCGGATTGAAAATGAGTCGACCCTGGCCCGGCTCCCATTCTCCGTGTGATATCTGACCGCCTTCACTAGTGTGAAACGGCCCTCAGTCAAGATTCAACAAAAAAGTAGCTGACATCTGCCGGATGTTTTTGGCAATATTGTCAACGTTAGGATTAGAGATGCTGCTAGGCATTCATTAAAATTAATGTAAAATCCTGACTCTCAAACGGCTTTCAGCCAGATTTTTGCAAAAAAACTTGTCCCGAGTCTTACTTGAACGTCTATAAGCTACCGATTTTTGTTTGCATCTCCCGTGAAAATGAATCTCCGACGCATTGGTGAGGAAGTAAAAATCGTATTTCTCTATTGAAACTACAACGTTGTTCTTTGTTCCTTACTCTTCTAATATTGATACGCATATTAATTTCCTTGAGTGTGGCGAAGCTAACGCATCACCTGTCTGGAACAGGGTGTCTATCGGGCCAGTAAGGCCAATAAAAGTCCAATATTTGAAAAATGGTCCAATAAGTCCTATAAAAGTTCAATAATATTAATATAGGTTCAATAAAAATAGAAAAATGACGAATAATAATAATAATAATAATAATAATGTAGTGTTGGCGAAAACTCCAGTACTTTGATCACTGTCTTGCAAACCCAATTTTGCGCCTATAAAAAGCTCGAAAAGAGTTCAATGAAAGTCCGATATTTTTAATTTTCACTTTTGTTAGACACCCTGTGGGCAGTCCGAATACGGAACTGCACTGATTGATCACATCAACACTGAACCTTTTCCTCTATAATTTATGTTACGTGTCATAAATGTATTTTCGGCCCCCATCTGCTCGCACGCTTGCAGACGAAATCGTTTCAGTCTTCAGGTCGCCACCCTTAATTAAAATCGTCGCGTCGCGTTCGCGCCTCTGACGTTAGATCGATCTAAATCGTGGATCATCAAAACGATCCGCGAATCGTGATTTGAATCAATTTTATTCGAATCCTTCCCGTTCCTGTATTCCGGTCCCGGGCCACCGTGTCCGGTTCTCCGTTCTCCGGTTGCCGGTTCGTTTCATTCTTTCGCTTATTTTCCACTTGTTCCTGGGCTGACGTTTGTTTCCCGCTCTTATGTAGTGTGTGGAGTGTAACTGTTCAAACTGTGCATGTGTGTGTGTGTGTATATATATATATAGGTATATCTACATAAGTCTGTCTGTATGCATGTGTATCCGTATGCCTGCTTGTATGTTGGTTTACTTGTGTTGTGTTCCGTGATAGTAGTAGTTGTTCTGTGTGTGTTCGTTGTTGAGATACGACGTTAGTACTGTGAGGTGGAATTCAAGTTTGCTTTCAGGGTGTGGTCGAGCCGCGTCGAATGTTCGTTTGTTGGAGCGCACCGTCGAGCGGTCAATCCTGTTTATAACTCGTAACTCTCCAACTTCTCGTGTTCTTCGTTACTTCGCGTTGTTGTCGTTAATGAATGTACGGTGTAGGAAACTGGAGTTGCCGTTTGCGGGCCCGTGTCGACTGTTTTTTATTTTATAAAATTTGATAATTCTTTCTGCTGCTAAAATTTATCTTTGATTCAGTCTGACCAGTTTCGTGTTTCGTCGACTGCACTGGCTGTGGAAAGATGGTCGCGAGTAAAAACGTAAGTTCGAAATGTATGTATGTATTTAGGTATTGTTGTTCTCTATCATTGGTCCAAGTTTTTTCGAAGAATAGGATCAAAAGAGTACTTAAAAGCTTATAAGTACCGGAGTACTCGTATTCAGGACACGTATGTACTGTTGGCGCTTGATAGTATTGGGTATGCATTTCGTGCGAGTACTTGTAGTTCGTGTTCCATTCGTCCATCATTGACATTGCCGAGTTCTCGTTATTAGACTCGAGTACGGCCATGTCCGTATATTTTATTCGCGTCGATGCATCAATCGGTACACGGATGGCGCTATACTACACCGCACAGTACAGTAAAGTACTGTGTGACTTGACATTGACTGTACGGATGTATTCGCCTGTGAGCTACTGGTATCCCATCGGATTCGGAAATCTCATATTCGCTCCTTCGTTGTTTCACGAATCACTTGATATATCCGATTGGATGGCCCACGACCTACCCTAGGACGGCTAGCTCCTACGTCCTTGGATTTTAGTCGATTTTGGCTCTCGTTAGATAGAGTGCTTGGTACCTGTAGCCTGTTCTGTATATTCTGTGTTTCGGCAAATTTACAAAGACTTGATAAGGATTTCACCTGTTCCTCCTCATCCTCCCCTCCCTCCCACCATGCTTTCGTTGAGTTCATTCGATTTTAATCGAAGTTATTTCACAATGTCCGGGAAAACCCGTGACCATGTTCGTCGGTTAAATGGGCCAAGAGTAAAGTAGACTTGAGTTGTGTACAACTGGAGATCCATATTTCAAAGCTTTCACGAAGATTAGAAGGGATAGAACGGCTTTAATTCAATCAACCACGTTTACTTGTTTTTACAGTTAATCTCCTTATGAGCTACTTTGAAGAATTTGGAAGGTTTTATGCCGGCCGAGAACACTTATTCTACGACATTGTCCGCACAAGCACACGCTATACATAGGTATAACTCTGGTTTTCAAATTTTACTGGAGAAATAAGAATCTTTGCCGAACTTCGTTTCTTGATTGCGGTTATATTTTCCTGAATTTGAAAATGTTATAAAACAAACTATTGGATCAATTGATTCCAAATTTTTATATATTATGGGGCAGTACTTGAAATTGTGCAGTAGAGAGTTTGAAGGCAATTGGTCGAGCCGTTCGTGAGTTTTCCTCAATTTAAGGACAAAATTTGTGGCACGAAAATCTCAGGAACTATTGAATCATTTGATTCCAAATTTTGGTATATTGTAGAGAAGTACTCGAAGTTGTGCAGGTAAAAGTTTGATTACAATCGGTTGAGTCGTTCACGAGTTTCCTCAATTTAAGTTGAGCTTGAGAAGCGCGAGGCGACTTAGGTACTCAATGTTTTTTTGGGATTTAATTGATCCGAAATCTAATTTTGATAGCCGCGTAGTTCTGTTGTATCTTATACAAATGTTTCGGTCTTACACGTTTCGGCCTTAAACGTTGCGATTTCAAATTTATACGAACTCTAATTTTGATTGCCACGTAGTTTTTTTTCTATTTTTATAATTATAATTCCTATTCCTCGTCGAGAGTTGCGTTTTCTTTAAACGTCAATGGCCTTAAACATTTCGGCCGAATAATCCGAATGCTTTTCGGCCAAAGGCCGAAAAGTCGGTACTTTTTTCGGGTTGCGAAAGCTTTTTTTTTTTGCATTCGCTGGTTTTTGTTCTGTAGTAATTCTGGCAGAATGTTGAGAAAAGACCTAATTAAGCGCTTATGTTTGTTGTTTTTGTCATAATCAGTTTTGAGAAGCTGAGAAATGTTGAAAGTATGCTCTTTTCGTTTCACAGTTTTCTGAAAAAAATGCTACATAACTTTCTCTAAAATAATCATTACTCGATATTAATTTTGTTGTTGAATGTTACTTAAGATTTGTTTCACTCAGTTTTTAATGAATGAATATTGAACTTCTAAACTTTCCTTAGTAGTTGCCGCTTATACTGGCAACTTGGTCACCTCGTGGTTTTTTTTACCGACTTTTCGGAGAAAAGGGAGGTATTTTTTTGTACTTTTTCTTTTTTAGAGGCCGCTTATTTTATTTTTGATGTTTTTTCAAGCGTAATCGTTGCTCCTGTTAATACTGTGGGGGGTTTCCTTGACCGGTTCAGTTATGAACGAGCAACGAAATTCTTTGCCGTTTGCGTTCCACCCTTCCGTTTATTCATCTCTCTGTCAGGACAAGACCACGGAAATTCCGTAGTGAGTTAGTCCCTACGGTCCATTTTTCAGCATAACTTCCCATGCTAGTCTGTAATTTCGGCCAACCTGCGACATCGAAGTGGTCGTAATAATTGCAGAATGACATTAAACTGCTGTTCATCAGTTTTTCTATGACATGCCTGCTGATAGTTTCAACATCAGTACTAGTCGTGGACCAATGATTTCCAATGATGCTTATACTATTGCATCTATGTCTCGCAGTCTTTAACTCCGTCGAACTTTTACACTCGAGGTCGCTAAGTTCGAATGAAATAACGTGTAATCTATGTCGATCAAAATGATATCGAGTATGATCAAATGAACAGTAATTAATCAGTTTCCGATCGTTTCATTTTTCTGATAGATCAGTTTTTTGCTCTGATCGTATAATCGATCACACTAACTTAACCGAAAGACTCGTTGGCGATTTTTTGTCCCCGAGGTGGTGTTTTGATTGGGATCCATGGTCTTGTACAGTGTTTTAGCAGATTATGATCCCTGATCAGTAACCCTGTCCCTGTATAAGTGTATTGTACTGACTCGAATATTGTCTCCGACCGGCGGTTTTTGACCGCTGTGTACTGTGTCACGAAAAATGTCTATGTGTGCCCGTTATTTCGAAAGAAATTTCTGTCCATGTCAGTTGAATTCAGAGCTATCAAACCGAAAACTTTATCTGTAAAATAACTGGAAAATAACCGTAATCGGATGAAAACTTGCAAGCAGCTAAAAACCATTGTTTTTAGGGACTTTACTTCCACGTTTTTTTTCTTCCGAGATTTGCTGGAAATAACTGATTCGATATGACATTAGAAATTTTGGACAAAAGACTACAATCACCTTTTGTTGTAGGTCCATTCTGACATTCTGAGTCATACTAAAACACACGGACTGGCGTCTTAGGGCGCTTCGCAGAAGAAAAAAGGTGACAGGGACTTGTTTAAATAGCAGTTTTTCCAAAGGCATTTCGCAGCAAAGACACGTTGATACTACGATTTTTTCGCGTCCAAGTATTACATATTCATATTTGATTGAATAAATGATTACATAAACCACGCAGCGCAAGCGAATTACTAATTTTGATTGGAAAACATTCGCACAAAAGGTTTGACTGCTGAAGATTATTGAGCCACTACACTGGGAGCTTCTGCCATTATTTAGGAAGGAGGCTACGGAAAAAATGAATTTTAAACATTTTCTTGATTTTTCTCAAATTCATAACATTCTAGGAAGAAAATACCTCAGTATAAAAATGTTCCTCGTAGACGTTTCTACAAAACAGCCTATTACAAGAATTTACTCAAGTGATACTTGAGAAGTTACAGGCTTAGAAAAGTTTACTTATTGTTTGATATAAAATACTATGTGTACGTGTAATCATTCAGAGGGCCTGGGAGAATTTCCACGGGCTCCCTCCTTCCAGTTCATCTCTCTCTCTCTCTCTCTCTCACTCACTCACTCACTCACATGTCTGTGTGTGTGTCTGTGTCTGTCTGTCTGGAAAAGCTGTTCGGTACGTCCCTGGTCGGAACAGTCGAACACTTGTGATATGTGCGTTATTGTGGAAGCCAAGTTCAATGTTGCCCAGCTGGTAATTTTATTGAGAGCTAGGGTTGTATCGCAGCCTGTAAAGGCATGTAAAAAAAAGTGCTTTGCCACGATATATTGGATTGTCCGAGCTAGAGAATATTTTCTGGGCCACTTTACCTCTACTGGATTTCATAAATAATAGCTCATTGATTTGTGGATAGGTTAAGGCTATTACTAAAATAAGGAGGTTGATGTCCTCATCAACAATAGTTGTCAACGGCCCACTTTCTTGTAGCCTCGCAGTTTCCCGAACAATGCGGCTATCAGCGTCATCTGGAGCAACTAGAACTTACATTTCGTTTGCTGTCAAATGTTCTCTCAGCATTTCAATGAATTGAATTTCATTCACGTTGTTAGCAAGAAGTAACTTTAGCTAGAATGTGAAAGGAGTTGTTTCTCCTATCAAAATGTCTGGAGCCCTTGCAGTGTAATGCCTGCTTCGTTCTGAATCTTTGAGGCAAGCCTGTTGGTACTCATGAAATACTGTCACAGCATTTCTACCAAAATGTTTGAGAATGTATTTATGGTATGAGTCCAGGAGGCTGAAATGTCTTCCGTGACGACTATACAGTTTTATGTTCCGTACTTTTCGTCATTTTTTTTCCTTTCGTTTTTTTCTGTATGTATCAGAAAAAATCTCATACAGTTGAGATGACTTTTATTTGGTTTTCGCATACCAGTTTCATCGAATAAAGGAAGTGGATACGGCGCCCATACGTGTACTTGAAGTAATTCTTTAATTCAATTGTTCTTTCTTGAAGAATGCAAGTAAGATGAAATGGTGAGAAGGGGTCAGCGAGCGGAGTTTTTGCTTGTTAATAATTACAGCATTTGTAATTGCGGCTAACGACTTCACTTTTCTAGATATTTTGAATTTTATATCTCTGAACTAGTGTTGTAAAGAGCAGTTTTTTACGTTTCAGTGTAAAAAAGGTAACTGGCGTAAAATATGTAAAATACGTAAAAAACGTAGAAAACCTTGTCAAAAACATAAAGTAGTATGCCGGCATCTGCTGGATTTTCCAGTGTATTACAGTTTTTTACATATTTTACAGACAACGTAAAAGCTTCAGTTTTCTACACATGTATTTTACCCGGTATTTTATGCGTAGAAAACATGTAAAGTAAAAGACAAATTTTACGGCCCAACACTGCTCTGAACTTTTTTCCTTCATTTTCTCTTAAAATAGTGGTCCCAATCTCGTAAGCTTTGGGCGAGTTCAGATCAACCCCTACCAAGCCTGTGCTTATTGATATTTTTCTGCCTCTCTCAATAAACGGCACTTGACTTTGGAGCCAGATGTAGATGATGTTGATATCTCTATCATCGAGTCTTCTCCGAGCGTCGCGGCAGTCAACATGTTGCTCCACTGTAGCTGATTGTCTGTGGCAGTAGTTTTCTAATTTCGAGTAGAGAAGACTATTTGTTGTACTTCCTTGGATCCATTGAGATCGAACACTTTCAGATGTACCTACCTCGAACATGTATTATTATACCGCCAGAAACTTTCAATGATCGCATCGAGCTTTGTTCGATCACCGTGTCTGTCTGGGTCCCACTGAAGAACTTTTCTGTACGGCGAACACTGGAGTATCCTTCAGATGTAGACAAGGAAAATTCTTTCGCGGTCATTTTCTTGCTCAAATTAGTCATATCTTGTAGGTATAACTTCGCCGCTTTTCCATTTGAAAATGACCAAGTATTTTGGCAGTTTCATATGGCTTTACCGTAGCGACATCGTCTTAATATGGACGCTGTTAAGCCAGAAGCGACCGAGCGACAAAAACTGATAAGATTTTTTCAAAATGGGTTCGCGTTTTCGATTCGGGAACCCTATATTTTGAAAATTCTATTTTTACGCGCTTTCCAACGAATACTGATAGCTTATTTTCTCAAAAAATATCGCTTGATCGCGATTTGCTTAACAGCGTCCATATGTAGTCCGACGTATACGTATCGGTGAGTACGCGATAAGAATAACGCACGAAGAATTTATTCCGGATTTCGACAAGGCTGCAGCTCCTCAAATATGACTTGTGAGTAAATTCTTGTAATAGGCTTTTTACAGAAAATTTTACAAGAAACATTTTTTTACCGATGTATTTTCTCCCTAGAATGTCATGAAGTTGAGAAAAATCAAGAAAACCGGTTAAATTCAATTTTGTGTAGCCCCCTTCGTTAATAATGGTGGAAGCTCCCAGTGTGAGGACGGTGGTTTTTCACCACTTATTATGGACACCTTCTTCAACATTTTTCAACAGTCAAACCTTTTGTGCGAATTTTTTCTAATCAAATCTGTTTTTTTGATTGTAATTCTCCTGGGTTATTACGTTTAAACAAGTTGAGATTTACGAATTGAACCTTTAGGTCTCGAATTTATTTTATGCTCCTCGTACCTTTGTGGTGATGGCAAGTTTCTGCCTTTTACTGTGGCGTATACCTGGGCCGTGGCATTGAAAATTAAAAATTGTTTTTATCATTTTAATTTTTTCAAACTCAAAATGTGGTATTGTATCCAGTATGGTGGAAATACGAAATTTCCCCAATAATTTAACGTATGCGGTGTATACTGATAACCGCAAGATGACTAACTGTGTATAAAACTGATAACCGTACTGAGAATTTCAATTAAAAGGGGGTAGCTGTGAATTGAAAGTGGATTTGTCGGTTTTGGCTAGCGGCTTGAACTCTTGACCTTGAAACATGCGTTCGTGAACTTTCGGCTTTCGTTTGGCTACTGCAAGCCAATTAGAAGCCGATTAATACGGCGCTCAACTGTAGTTCATGTTTCTGACCATTCAGTTATCGAATGTAGGTTGAGTGGGGGTGTAATCAATTGACTTGACGGCTATCGGCTGGCTTCCAGTCTCTGGTGTTGGCATTTGGCGGATTAGTGTGAGCCGCCAACGGCGCCGCGTGGAAAAGCGATCGTGCGAATAACGTCGCAGTAATAATTTTACATTTAAAATTCAAATGCTAAACATATTGATGAAATGTGTTTCAGTGTAAGTTTGTTGATCTTGAAACACACACACCGCGGTAAAAATGCTTATACGAATTTGTAAATTCCATTTATCAACGTGAGAGGTTTATGGTATCTTTTCTCTTGCTACACGAGCTGTTCTAGCGGCCCAACATTTTCTGTATTCCCAAAAGTAGAGATGCGTTTGCGTATAGCTACATAATATTATATCGAGTAATGTGTCCCCCTTTCTCTTTGATCTAATTACGTCTTATCAGTATAATATATTACTTTTGCTCCCTGTAAGTGTATGTTGAATCAAGTAAGAACGCAACTACTACCCTTCGATGGTTAGCCCTATAGTCTGTCCGAAATAAGAATGCCGAAAACAGTTGAGACCGTTCACACTTTGCTGCGGATCTCAAAATCGATTCTTCTGCAAAACGCCTGGATATGTCAGATCGCATTACATTTCTTGAAAAAGAAGTATGAAAAAAAAATCTACAGGAAATAACGGCAATTACTGTTTGATTTAGTTTGGAGATATCTATGCTCTGGTTTTTAGTGTTGTGTGAATAACTACCTTTTCCTTTCCCCACATGCCACCGTGCTCGCAACTGTTCTCGGTATTCTTATTTGGGACAGACTATAGTAAATGGCGGATCTCATCACACTAGAGTACATATTTATCGCGATATCCTTTATCAATATTATCACACTCGTCTCCGTACAAGAAATTAATTTATTCCCTTAAGTGAATACTCGACACTTAACGTGTTACCACTGAAGACAGTCTGTGACTTTAGTCAGCATTCTTTACTGTCAGCTCTTGTCTATTTAGGTAATTATGTACTGTGTACGTACCCCCACAGTTCGTGGAATCGGACAAATATCTACTGTAAATGTATGTTTTGAATTTAATTATTGCCGAATCATGTAATGTGTGGTGCGGCACGGTGTGGTATAATTATTACGTATATATCGGCGCGCGACCTCCGTGCTAATACGAGTACGAACGACGAAAAAAATAGGAAAAACACTGGTTTTCATTGAGAATACGTTCAAAAAAACGATCGTACTCTCACATACACGTTGGTAGGGAGCGGATTTCTATGCAAGAGAGTACTTTTCTGCAACGGCTTTTTATTTTACGCTCGCGCGCAATACTTGCGAGATTTTTTGGCCACTGTGTGAAAAATGAGATCATAATTTACCGCCGTAAATTACCAGCGCTGGGAGCAGCAGTTCCACGAATTACCGTTCATCGTACCAGGCTGTCTGACGTGAGAGCAGAGGCACCGGGTACCCGTTAGCCACTACTCACCCTTCAGTTTATGAGCCCAGTCACTTGTTAGTTACTGGAAGGTGTCGAAGGTCAGCGCTTTGCTCCGCTAACCTAAACTTCTCTAACGTTCGAAGAGCCCGGTTCCAAATCGAACGGTGCAACTTCACGTTTTCATTAATGTCCTGTCACACTGGTGATGTTGCCATTATTGACAACGCTATCAAAGTATCGTGATTTCTCGATATTTCACACACCGTAGATGTATTAATAGTGAAGAATAGAACTGTCTCGTTGTACTTTGATGTTTTTTTTATCGTTAGTCCGCGGTCCTAATCACCTAGAAACCAGCAGAGGATTTTGACAGTCGAATCTCGAATTTTTTGTGAACTGTTTAGAACTATTGATAGAGTTTGTTATCGACGTTTCACGTGTATTGTAATCAAACCTGATATAACCCTGTCGTCGCAACACCGTATTGTAACAGTGGTGGTTTATGCGTAGCTATTAGTCTCGATGTGAGGAACGTGAACGCTTTCAATACACTGTATTGAAAATGTATCCTGAAAGCGCTAGATGAATGGGATCCCCCGCAGACTGTGGCGTAGCGTGGGGTAGTGGCGCCCGGGGCGTAGAGAAAGTTTGCCGCCCCTATAGAATCAAAAATAAAAACTTATACCGCTAAAAAGGTAATAATCATAATCATAATAATAATAATAAAGGTAAGAAAAACAACAAAATTATAAGAAATAATTGAAACAAGAACCACCAATGTTTACAAAAAAGCAAAGCTATCATCAGCCATCAGTTTCGCTGTTGTCAGTAAAATAAATCCCTAGACATTTCGACTCTATCCAATTGGCTAAAACAAAACCTACAGGACTTAATTTTGTGCCGCCCGGGGCGGCCCGCCCCTTCCGCCCCCGCCTCGCTACGCCACTGCTCGGTATTTACGAGCGATCATCGGAAGCTACCTGTGGCTGGTCCATACTCAACATTGAGATGGTACCTCGCTGGATGCAGGCGAATGGCTTAGAGGTGGCTGTCCAGAAGACAGAACCCGTCTTGAAAAATTTTCTCAAGAACATACAGGATCGTCGTACGGCAGTAAGAGATCAGCATAAAATTATTTCCTAACCCCAAGTATTATAGTAGGAAACCTTGAAGCATATATACGTTCATATCTTTAAAATAATTCTATAGTTGAAGTTCTGACTTTTTACTACACATCATAGAATTTTGGAAACATTTTCAGAAGATCCTACAGATTTATCATTCACCAATGAGTATAAGAAGTGATTTTTTCACTTCGAGTATTGTAGTAAGAATCCTTGAAACGTTCCACTCGTATCTTTTGAAAGGACATCATTGGAGGAGTCTTACTTCCTACTTCACATCCTCGAATTTTGGAACAGTTTTTGAAGAACGTAAGAATTCATCACTCAGCTTTAAGATCAGCATAAATTAATTTCCTCATCACGAGTCTTGAAGTAGGACTATCCTTGAAGCACATGCATTCATATCTTTGAACGAATACTATGGTAGAAGTTTTACTTCCAACTACACATCCTAGAATTTTGGAAACATTTTCAAAAGACTTTGGAAATTTATTGCTCATTTTTAGGATAAGCATACATTTTTTCCCTCACTTCGAATTTTGTAGTAGGAATCCTGATACATCTACACTCATATCTTCTGGAAAGGCTCTATTGGAGAAGTCTTACTTCCTACTACATACCCTGGAATTTTGAGAACAAAATTCTGAATGACATAAAACACTTCATCACTCGGCTTTAAAATCAACAGATATAAAATTACTTCCTCACCACGAACCTAGAAGTAGGAATCCTTGTAGCATATACATTCATATCTTTGAATGATTACTTTTGGAGAATTCTTGCTTCCTACTACACATCCTAGCATTTTGAAGAAAAAAATTTGCAGATCGTACAAATTTATCACTCACCATTAAGGTCAGCGTAATATTTCCTCACTACTAGTATTGTAGTAGGAATCCTTGAAACGTTCACAGTTCACACTCGTATCTTTTGAAAAGACACTCTTTGAGAAGTCTTACATCCTACTACACATGCTCGAATATTGGAATAATTTTCTGAAGAACGTACACGTTTATCACTCAGCTTTGAAATAAGCTTAACCAAGCCAACGGATTTGAAAGATGTAAGTGTTCTCTAAATTTCCTACTACTTGACTCGAATCAAAGTAATAATTTTAAGCTTGTCTCAAAGCTAGGTGACGAACTTGTACGTTCTTGAAAAAATTTTTCAAAGATTCTTTGTTGTGGAGTAGGAAGTAAGACTTCTGCAACAGTATTCTATCATAAGATACGAGTGTATATTCTGCGAGGATTCCTACTACAAAACTCGAGTTGGAGGAACAATTTTCTACTCATCCTGAAGCTGAGTGACGATCGTGTACGTTCTTGAGAAAATTTTTTCAATATTCCAAAATGTGTAGAAGAAAGTAAGACTTCCACCATAAGGTAAGTTTGTAAATGCCGGAAGTAATCCAACTACAGAACTTATCTTGAGGAAATAATTTTATTCAAATCCAAAAGCTGAGTGACAAGCAGATACCTCCCTCGAAAAATGTATTCAGTTCACTGTGTATTGTAGTAGGAAGAGGGGTTTCTCCAACCTGATGCATTTCAAAAATGTAAATGCATGTGCCCCTAAGACCACTTGCTAGAGGAGTCAAGTTGAGGAAATAATTTTATGCTGATCTCATAGCTGAGTGGCAAACTTGTACGTTCTCGAGAAGATTTTTCTAAAATTCTATTCTTTCAGTAGACACGAGTGTACATTATTCGAGGGTTCCTATTACAAGTCTCAAGTTGAGGAATTAATTTCCATATTGATCTCACAGCTGAATGTCTTTATCATGTACGGTCCTTGCAAACATTTTCCTGGAATCAGGTACATTGTAGAAGGAAGTGGGTTATCTCCACAAACAATTTTTTCTAAAATTCTATAGTGCGTTGTAGGAAGTGGGATTCCGGTGTCATAATGTTTTTCCATAAGATGTAAATAGGCACCTCTCTAGAAGTCTTGTTGCAGAACTGAGGTTGAGCGGATACTTTTGTGATGATTCTAATGCAGTGCGTCTCTCATGTATGTCTATAAGAAAATATTTTCCGAATTTCGTAAATTATTATATGAAAAAATAGGAGTATTATAAAATAATGCTTCTTAGAAATAGAAATATATCAAGTTCTGGGTTTCCTACTACAAAATTCGCTTTAACAGAATACTTCTCTTATTATTTCGACGTAAAGCACCTGCCAATTATGTCAATGAAAAATTTTTCCACAAATTTCAAAATTGAGAAAAGGAGTAATTCATAGTTTTGAAAATCATTCTTCGGCATTGGGTTATTCTGTCATCGTCATCACATCATACAAAACACAGTTTTCCTACTACGGTATTCAGGAAATCGTAAGAGCCAAGTTTTGGCGCGCTAGTTTCTTTTGTCGTGTCAATTATTAATTTATGAAAATGCGATCGTCGTAACGGTAAAACAGTTCGTGATTGGAGTGCGCGAGCGGTGCAGTTTTATTTTCAATCAGAAATTGTAATTCTTCCCTCTCCAATATCTCCATTTCTTTTTCAAAAATTTTTTTATATTTTCTTGAAGATCCTCTGTTCTGCGATAATCAGTGCGTGTCCCAATCGATTCCTTTCAAAATTGAAGTAGGAAATTTGAAATTTTCTTTTCCTATTTCGTACTAGAATTCAGAAGTTTAGTTAGGCAATTTATGCATCATGTCTATTGGAATAGTAGTCGCTATCATAACACTACTGAACAAAATGAAATTTTTTGTTTGTACAACGCATTTAAGGAGGTGGTTCTTGAGTACTTTTCAACGCTGAATACAGTGCCGTCGGCCGTTTCTCTCTATCACGTCTAGTTTTTCTGATCAAAAACTATAAAAAATTCTACTTAATGTGTTCAAAAAGAGGTCTAGGAACTGAATATGGTCATACTGATTCGTGTTGTTGTGTGTAGTGGTGTGTATTCCGTCGTGGTTTTTTTTTGTTCTGTATAGTGGTCTGATAACACTGATAATATTCAGTCAGTGGTATCGCGTATTCCACTACAAAAACAAAATGAAAACGAATTTCAGTCGTTCAGAACTCTTGATTGTAACGTGATAGAGCAAAGCGGGTCGTAGACTCGCAGTATCGTGTTCAGCGTTAAAAAGTACCTCAGAATCACCTCTCGAAATGCGTAGTACTAAATAGTTGTTCAGTAGTGTATGTAATCAATGAAAATGAACATTCACCTATGGATGAAACATTCTCGCCATTGGAAGGGTTAAGTTATTACAGGGTGGGGCAGAAGTAACGCAACTGTTATTTCACGAGCGGATCGACGCAACCTATATGACACGAGAAATTCAACGCCGCCGAAAATGGTAACACTGGTATCTCCTACAACCTTCCTACAACGCGCGCAACAGTCGGTATGACGCCTTGACGCGGCGAGATGTCGTTCAGTACCGGTTGCGCTTCGTATTCCCAATGAGAATGATAAAGCCCGCTACACACTATTCGCGAACAACAACGAATCGACAACGAAACAAATTATACGCCGAAAAAAGTCTAGATTTGCGAATCACGCCGAATAACCCTTTACACACTATTCGTAATTCGTCGTTGAATCAATTCGTTATTCAGCGGCGTAGACTCTCGTATAAAAGTTCATGTTTCCACTCGTTACCATCGGTGGCATACATTGAAATCTGTTGTTTTAATTATTTTAGATCAGGAAGAAAATTATTCAAACTTTACGTAAACATCTTCAATCATTGTCACAATTGATTCTCAAACTATGTTGATGTATGCCTTCCAACCTTTCCATTGTCATTAGCACATTTTTGTAATTGTATATTACAAAATGGAAGGTCAGCGGTAGATTTGGTCAACGAGTTTGAACTCAGCGAGAAAAACTGATAAAGAATGGGTGGTTATCTCAATTTTTTTGATTTTCAAACATTTTCAAAATTTCTCCATACTCCTACACACTGGGAATTTTGGTCCCAAATGCGAGTCGGCTTGAAAATCTGATTCAATTTTCGAGTTCAGTAATCAAAATATCCTCCATTTGAGTGGTCCTTATTTGATCTGTATTAAAAAAAAATTCATGTTTCCGACCAGACCGACCCTCGATGAGCTTCCCACATTAAAAAAGTTTTCGTAATATTTGAGCACTGGGTCAGAAGAGAAAAGGAGCCTGACCAAGTACTCAAAGAAGGCCTTACTGGTACAACAATGTTTTTCTTCTCATTATTAAATTTATAATATGTACGTGTTTAAAGGACTATTTAGAATGATGCATAATGTACTTCACAACTTTCGCGATTGATCATTAATTAGATACTTTTTATCGTTCACATTAATGCTACCGGTGAATTACAAAATTTCGCGAATTTCGCAGCTTCAGTTTTCCGGTGTTGCCGATTTCAATCGGCTGCCCAACCTGTTTGAAACTGCGCATTTCATGAAATGAGCGATTTTTCCGCCCATCACACGAAATGAGCAATTTCACGAATTAGGCGTAACACATCCGTTGAAATCTGTTCGTATATTTTATTATTATTTCTTGCTGAAAAATCACAATGAGCAGCGATGACGATGTGGTGGCCGCTGCTTTAATTATTGCATGTTTGGGCCTAAAAAGAGAGGTGAAGCTTTAAAAAAAAAGGATATGGTCAGGGACGTACCGATAGGGGGAGGAGGGAGCTTCTCCTCCCGTAGGGAAGTTCTTACTCAGCAGTTGAGAAAATTTACCATTTCAGTCAGGTGGAGTTGAAAAATTTTGGTAGAGTTAGAAAAATCGAACATGTCGACATTTTTTTTGCGCTTTGATGCTCTGGACTTTTGAATTCAGAAGTTAGTAAAATGCAACACGGCAAAAGCTTTTATACATGTGAATTTTGAATTGAATCAGTTGGGAGTTTCATACTTTGCCCCCTTCCCCAATTCCCCCAAGGAAAAACTTTCCGGCACGTCCCTAGAGATGGTGGAGTTAGATATTGTACAAAAATAGGGACGGGTTACGTGTCAATAAATTACCTTTATTTAGGATAATTTTTAGTTACTCAAAAGTCTCAAGGTGCATGTCGCCAGTCCCCTCATTGTGGAAGAGGTGGAGAGAAAAATAAGGGCAATAATTTCTTCTTAATTTGTTCAGCCATTTTTAGAATTTGTTCTTACCTCCACCCTTCAAAAATTAGCAACTCAGTTTGAGAGGCTGGCGACATGCTAGCCCCCGGCATTCGATCTCGGGGTTGTAACAAGTCTCAAACATTTGTTCTTAATTTGTTCTAATTTGTTCCGCAGTTTTCAGAATTTGTTCCGCCACCCTCCCCTATTTACAGCCAAAAAAAGAGGAGCAGGATTAACTAACAGCTATAATCCCACATGAATATTATTTGCTGCACACTAAAATTTGTTCTACATTCGTTCTACTTTGTTCACTCATCTACACACCTGAGTCCATCACCACTATGCATTTGCCGACTATTCGACCCCAGGGGCAGGGGTAAGTGACTTTACCTAAATCTTCAGTTTCCATGTGAATACGGTTTGCTGCATATTGAAATTTTTTCTATATACGTTCTAGTTTGTTCTCTCAACCCGACACCTTAGACTATCAAAACCATACATTTGCCGACTATGTGAACCAGGGGGTAGGGGTAAGTGACACTTATGTATGAATTTTCCAAATAAATACGATTTGCCACCAACTGCAATTTTTTCTCTATTCATTCTAGTTTGTTCTTTCATCTACAAATTCAAATCCGTTACCACAAAGCATTGGCCGACAATGTGAACTTATGTGGTGGGGGTAAGTGCTCTTATGTGCGAAGTTCCCACATAATTGCGATTTGTCGCCCACTACATTTGGTTCTCTTTTTGTTCTAATTTTTTCTCGAATCTACACACCACAATCCATTATCAGTGTGTATTTGAAGTCAACCGAAATTCAGGATGTGGGCTTAAGTGATCCTCAAGTCCTAAGTATCCACCAAATTTGATTTCATGGCAACTACAATTTGTTCTCTATTTGTTCTAATTTGTTCTCCCATCTACACACTAAAATCCGTCGCCACACAGCATCGGCCAAAAATATGAACTTACGCGGTGGGGTAAGTGGCCCTTATGCACGAATTTCCCACATAATTGCGATTTGTCCCTCACTACAATTTGTTCTCTATTTGTTCTAACTTGTTCTCGAATCTACACACCACAATCCATCATCAATGTGTATTTGAAGTCAATCGATATTCAGAGGGTGGGCTTAAGTGGCCCTCAAGTCCTAAGTATCCACAAAATTTAGGACCTAAGAGTCACTTAATACAACCCTTTGAATTTCGAAAGACTTCAAATAGACAGTAATGGTGGTTTATGGTGTGTAGATTCGAGAACAAATTAGAACAAATAGAGAATAAATTTTAGTGGGCGACCAATCGCAATTATGTGGGAACTTCGCACGTAAGGGCCACTTACCCCCACCACATATGTTCACATTGTTGGCCAATGCTTTGTGGTGACGGATTTGAGTGTGTAGATGAAAGAACAAACTAGAATGAGTAGAGAACAAATTGCAGTTGATGGCAAATTGTATTTATTTGGAAAATTCATACATAAGTGTCACTTACCCCCATCCCCTGGTTCACATAGTCGGCAAATGTATGGTTTTGATAGTCTAAGGTGTGGGGTTGAGAGAACAAACTAGAACGTATATACGAGTAGAACAAATTTCAATGTGCAGCAAATCGTATTCATATGCAAACTGAAGATTTAAGGGTCACTTATCCCCGCCCCTGAGCTCGAATAGTCGGCGAATGCATAGTGGTGATGGACTCAGGTGTGTAGATGAGAGAACAAATTAGAACGAATGTAGAACAAATTTTAGTGCGCAGCAAATAGTATTAATGTGGGATTATAACTATTAGTTGATCCTGCTCCTCTATTTGGTGGCTGTAAATAGTGGAGAATGGCGGAACAAATTCTGAAAACTACGGAACAAATTAAGAACAAATGTTTGAGACTTGTTACAACCCCGAAATCGAATGTCGGGGCTAGCATGTCGCCAGCTCTTCAAACTGAGTTGCTAATTGTTGGGGGTGGGGGTAAGAACAAATTATTGACATTATTTTTCTCCATCATTTCCACAGTGAGGAGGCTGGCGACACGCACACGAAGTCTCATTATTGTCAGATGTGAATATTTTTGTAAGTACGGACTTAGCGCAATTTTACAAGATTAGAATATGGAACGCAATTCCAGTCGACTGGACGAAAATACAATTCGTGCGCGAATAGTGTGTAGCGGCTGGACGAATCTCCACACACGAAAAATATTTCCTTTGATTATTCGTCTAAAAACCGCTCGTCCGACGGATCGGTACGAACATCATTTCGGCGAAAAATCGTTTCGCGAAACACAGCGAATCACCGTCTACACACTATTCGTGTATCTGACGTGTTTCGTCGTCGATTCGTTGTTGTTCGCAAATAGTGTGTAGCGGGCTTAAGAATTTGAACGAAAACATACCCCGGCTAACAAAAGATCAGAGATTTTTTGTTTTGCGTTATTATATCGAAATAAAATCGCTGAAAAAAGTGAAAGAGCGTTTTCTCAAGCCGTTTCCAAATTAATGTTCCTGTACCAGTTGGTTCGAGTATATTACGGCTGGTCAGCTGGTCCCGAAGTTTTAACGAAACTGGAGACGTGAGAGACGAACAGCGATGTGGAAGGAGAAAGACAGCAACAACAGACGAGGCCGTATGAATAACGACGGAGGTCCTTTCCAACGTTTATTATAACACTCTTTTCCGTCCAATAAAGCTCTAGTTTTTGTTCGTTATTTCAATTTTTTTTTTTTTTTCGGTTGCGTTACTTATGCCTCACCCTGTATAAAGTCATACACTTATAGTGAGTATATTTGAGAGAAGAGCTTTATACCAATGACTGGAATAAAAATAAATGTCTATGGAAATTATTATTTCGTTCCTCCTCCAATGTAACGCGTACGTTTTTCCCGTTTGTGTGTCAAAGTAAAGACATGAAAACGTCACAATAAATTTCCACGGCTATGATCATTTCGTTCCTCCTCAAATGTAACGCGTAAGGTTTTTCCCGTTTGTGTGCCAAAGTATAGACATGAAGATGTCAAAAGAAAGGAGTAGAGGATAAAGAGAAAAGTCTGGGGTAAACAGTTCAAGAGTGGGTAGCTCGTCTCCAAAAGCTCGCCTATGGCCGCTGGACCTTCGCACGAGCAGCATTCGAAGCGTCTATAGGCCATTGACTATAGGCAGCCGCGTCACTCCCGAGATGCTGGCTGGTCCACAGAACTGGCCAGCGATGATCGAATTCGTCGGCGCAGTTATGTTGGCCAAGGAGGACGCTGAGGACGTGAGGCAGCGGGCAGCACATGTCCACCTCTCGCAATCCACGCAGCCGATCTTGGGCCACGTCTGGGAGGCTCCTCGTACCAGACGATCTGCTCTGCAGCTGAAGCCCCCGTCGCCTTACCCGAGAAGAATATTGAAAAGGTGATATCAGGGTTCGGCGTCAGCCAGGGTGGAAAGGATGGAGAGGACAGTGGTGACAACTTCCATAGACTTGACTGTTGTTCCCTAATAATTAAAATAAAAAATAAATAAAGAAGGGATGAGCCGTAGGGGAGGGAGAGGCACAGACAGACAAATAAAAAATTGCGACGATCAGCAAATTAGCAAAGAACTGAGCGTCCGCTGAAAGTACAAGGATGGAGTGTTCTTTTTAATTTTCGTATCGTTTCACCAGTGTTTTGTTGTATTTGCTGCTTGATTGATAGTTGATTAAAGTATAGCTAGTGCGCTAAAGTATCGCTCCGTAATACGAATGTAATTTACGTATGTTCTAAGGTCCTTTTGAATTTTGATATTTTGTCATTTTATAAAACGAACTAGAATCGTAACACTGTTTGTAGTTTGTCTACGATGTATGTACAGGATATGGGATTCGAATCATTCTGAGATAGAAAATTATGTTTTGAATCTTTTTCTTGTCCCTTCACATTTTACAAAAAACAATTAGAAATCGCTTTCCATTGTATTTTCTGATCATTCGTGGCCTGACATCTCGGATTCTGATTCTCATTCTGATTATTATTATTTTTTTGTAACAAGTGATTCGTTAATTCGGTTTGTGATTTGATCAGTCTATTTTCTTTTTGCTGATTTGTGATTCTGAAGCCAAAAAGAAATCATGATTTAAGTAGCTAGTCTTTTTCTGATTTTGCCCATTACTGACTGTGTTACGGCTATGTATTCGCTTGCGCATTTCTCCCCGGAACAAACAAAGCGCGCACGAACACATCGAAAGAACAGGACAAATGAAAATTTGGCATGATGTTTCCTCGCCCGCTGATAGTTCGTTCGTGGTGAATACGCAGATTGGTAACGATCGGACTGATATTTTTTTTTGTCGGAATTTCGTTAAACAAGGAAAGACCAGTCGTTTTTCAGGGATAGAGTTCTTGTTTGAAAATGGTATTGGCATAAATGGAAAACAGAAGTTCTTAATACAAGTTTGTTGTACAGTGAAGTAGAATTCTTCATAAAAGTGGTCAAAGTATTAGAAAAGAGGAACAAGAATTTTTTCAGGAAGTATCCCTGAGCGATACCATTCAATGAAAAGTTCCTACATTTGAATCGTGCACAATTATAGTCTCTTTTCATTTTTCTCCTAGCTTCTTACCTCACCAACAGCAATATTTCTATAATTTTTCCGAAATTACAATATTCTCAATTCCTGATACAAGTTTATATGGGAATCGGGAATTTCCCATATAAAATATTGAATTGGAAAATATTTCCAAATTCATGACATCTCGAGCAATGGCTAATTATTTTTTTATGAATCGGAGAATGATTTTATCGAAAACAAGAATTTTTGAATGAAAACTGTCAAAATATCTGGAAACACGAAGCAGGAATTTTTTCAGAAAACACTGACCACTTTGATAAGGATATGAAAACGCCAGATGTACATCACGTGTCACGTCTATACGAGCTCCAGCGATCATTTTTTCCATCTGTGGTGTATCATGTATCGATAGTTTTTTCCTTCTCTGTTATTCTAATGGCGGAAGAGTTCTAAAATGTCGGTTTTGAGTGGGTTTGATTCCGATGTATCGATACAGGATGTCTACAGGTGCTGAAAAGTCCTTCAAATCTTGAAAAGTCCTGAATTTTGAAAGTAGGTCCTAAAAGTTCTAAAATTAAAAAAAAATAATTGAAAAGTCCTTCATTTTTATTAGAAATATGTACGCAAAAATAAATGTTTTGTGATTCCCACGATTGGTCATTGAAAAGTGTACGCAGGTTCTATATTCAGAAGGAGGGGGGGGGCAAAAGGAGAGATGGATGAAGGGGATAAAATAATTGGAAACAAAAAAAATTGCACACTCCGGGAAAATATGGAAAATATGCCAGCTACATTCCTCCAAAGGGTCCTGAAAAAGCACTTTATTTTTACTTTTCAATTTCTGTAGACACCCTCCAATAGTAAATTCTATCAATAGGTTTTTTTTTGTGTTTTTTTTAGCTGGCCGTTGTCCAACGATTGTGAGTTGTATTGCAGCTAAGAAGCTGAACTCTTAATATGTTGTGTGTCGTTTTGTAACGAAAGTCGAGCTCTGAAATGAAGTCGATTCTACCATAGTGGGTGGGGGGGAATGTCAAAATGTGTCTTTTTTATGGATTTTATTGGCTTGCGACCTAGTCGGTTGTAATTGAACCACAGACCTGAAATTTTAAATGCGCCCTCATAAACATATTATGTATTTTATGAATCGAGTTCGAAGAAGAACGCGAGTCGGTTGACAGTTCGCCCTTTTTTGGCCGTTAGAATTTTCGGAATTTTTCATCTCGTAATCCGAAATTCGTATCACAACTTGAATAGCTTAAAGCCAGTGCATTCTTTTGAGTTACAGCTGTCTATTTCTAACTACTTTTTCCGTACGTACGACTCACGGATAGGAACAGTTTGAGGATATGAAGTTTTCGTGCGATTGCCTTCTACATAAATGACATGTCAGTGTTCTTTAGTATTTTGAAACGTTGCCTGTTTTGGGAAACAAGTATGGCTCAGTGGTTCAGTGCGCCACCACAGTGATATAAAGAAATGAACTGAGGTTCCTAGCCGATCAAATGTAATTTTTATTCTTTAATAATCATGTTTATGTGATAATAATCTTGTTTTTCAATATTGTTTCCTGCAGTTTTTAATGTGTTTCCTGCAGTTTTTAATGAAAGAATTTTGAATTTTTCTCAATAGTTACTTCGTTTGCCTTGTATGTTATAAGTAAGCTGGTTACATATCCTGTTATGTAATTGCAAAACATGCCCATTTGATTCGAGGCTTAATCCTTCGCTACCTGTTGGGCTGATACCTGTAAGTTCCTAGTATCAGTTAGGAGTTGGGAGCTACGGGGAAAAAATCGGAATACTAGCAATAGTGCAAAATAACTGTATATTATTTTCCGTTAGTTCCACTCTACACTATCAATGTATCAGTAGTGCCCAAAATTCTGAAAGAATATCGATATTTCGATAATAGACAATTGTCGCATCATCAATACTGTCTGATACTGATACATCGATAAATCAGTTCGAACCCAGTTCGGTGTAACGATAAATCGGTACACACGTACTTTGGTGCAACGACTAGTCGGTATGACCGCAACTTGGTATCTACTAGCGCAGTCCGGTATAACGACAAAAAAATCAGTAGATACACCCAGTACTACGTACACATATAGTATTACACGTCTACGCTAAGATCGCCACTTTTTCTCTTAACACGCAAGTTTTTTATATGTAAAAAACGTAAGGCCATATTATACCTTTTTCGACGTAAAAAATTAACGCATAAGAGTTGTATCAGCAAGGTTTTGACGTAAATTACGTTTTTCACAGGAGTTCGTTTCATGACGTTTTTTACGTTAAATTTTCAATAATGCAAAATCTCCGTCTTTGCCCGTCTGCCGTACACGTACTTATCGCTTTACCGTTTCTCATTTCCTGATGCAGGCCTTGTTTTCAGTGCTTTCCATTCACATTTGTCTTGTAAAAATGAAAGGGTTCTCGGCAAAATATTTCATGGAATAAAATTATTTATCGTAAAATATTTCACGAGGATGAATTTTAAAATTTCAATCTGAATTTTATTCATTATTTTTATAGCGATGACAACTAATAAGAATGTAAACAAAGCTAAATCATGAAATTATTTGATGTCGTTGATTAATTGCCGATAATTGCGTACAAATTTCATATGAGAAATTTTTTAAGAAATATTTCATTGAAAAATGCAAAAATATTAATTTCAGGATATTTAAGTCGATAAAACGTTTTGAAAATTGTAAGTGTTTAAATTACTATTAGAAAACTCAGTCACATCCGTCGTCTGTTTGCCTTACTGTCATGTGTATCTTTTCCATTTCATTTTCTCTCGTGCCACTGATGTCTCATCTTCAATCTGTATACTGTTTTTTAATTTGTTAGAACAAAGTGAATATGAAGAAAATGGACAAGTAGGGTGGTTAGCTGAACTCTTAATGAATTTTGGTCCAACCCGTGATATCCTATGTATACTGATTTTCTGCTCTTGTGTAGTGTACTTGTAAATCCCACATATGATGTACAAACATATACTCGTACTCGTGAATTCATGAGAGACAGCGCACTAGCGACGAAGATTACGAGTTTATATGTATCACATTTTTGTAGTATTCGTTAGTATCTAATAGCAAATGTGTTTGTTTTTTTTATTAGATGAACGTTCGCGTCACCACCATGGATGCCGAATTGGAGTTCGCTATACAGCAAACTACCACTGGCAAGCAGCTCTTCGATCAAGTTGTTAAAACCATAGGCTTGCGTGAAGTATGGTTCTTCGGCTTGCAGTATACGGATAGCAAAGGAGATTTAACCTGGATAAAACTATATAAAAAAGTACGGTTCTATGTTCCGTTTTCAGTTTTCAAAAAAGAAAAGTAAAACATGAATGAATGAATAATTGAATGGATGAATAACAAGCTGTGAGCTATTCGCTCAGTGCAAAAAGCTTTTTTCCTTTTTTTTTTTGCCTAACACTGAGATATAAGAAAATATCGAAAGGTGAAAATTACAGCTTTTAGTTTTGTAACTTTAGTTACCATAGTAGGAATACGTAATATTAATAGGTAGCATTGACGATGAAAATCAAGTTAGATACCTAATATTATGCTAAAAATGACAAGAGAACAAGCATGATACTATTTAGTCGCTGCGCTTGGTACCAAGGTTCTTATAACCAGGAGGTTGGTCTACTTCGTCATGAGCTGAAAATTTATATACCGTCACTGAAGCTGGATTAACACAGAGGCTTGCGGAAAATTTCACCTTTTTCGGTCCTTACTTATTAGTGATATCCTCAAAGTTTGTTTTTTTTTTGGGGGGGGGGGGAGGCTGTTATATAGCCTGAATGAACTAGAGTGTTTGAAAGAAAAACGAGTTCACTACCACAAATGTTCCATTATTTTCTTTAAGAGTGAATTTAGCGAGCTGTTCACATGATCTTGTACTACAGCGAAAACCACCATACTGACGCAGTGAATTACATTTGAAAACAGATACGAGCAACAGTAACCTTCACTCGAATTGAACTCATAACATTCGTACGACACATCCGCGAAAGCGAATCAATTTGCTTTTGCTGGCTTGAGGGACGAACATGAATAGTTCAACTCACGGGAGAATAGCTCTACTCGTACTTGTTCTCGAATTAGTAGGGTCCCAATTGCCCAAAATTACCGACCTGCTCGATGTGGCTGTTAGAAGCGATTTTATGATTGATTACACTACAAACTGAGATTTTTTGGAAACCACATGAAGGAAAATATATGATTCTTAATGTATTTTTCACCCTGAATTCAAATATGATATTAAAAATGCTCAATTAGCTAATCATTTTCTACGTTGGCTGGGAAATTTAATAGTGTATTATGAGAAATTGTTTTATTCTATGTGGCGGCACTGATGTTGTATTAAACTGATATTACCGATAAGCTTCGTCTTCGACAGTACTGTATAGAAAACCTCCGTGTTGTTAAAGTATTATTCCAATTCAACAATGAGCGTTGTGATTATCATGAATATTCGGGCACTGAATTCTAATGAATATATATTTATCAAATTTATTGTCGGAACACATTTATCTAGTTCACTTACATCTCGTAAAAGAAACAATAAACTGTAATACCGAAATGAAAAGGCGTTATTTTTTCACTGAAGAGATTACCTTCCTCAAAATTGTTGTTCCTTCACTTGATCGTTAATGATAGAATCCTAGAATCAGTTCAAACTGTTTAGATCGTTTCGATATCAAAACTTCAAAACACGTTCACACGCGTCACCGCGTTGGCGAGTTTTTTTTTTGTGATACATGCAGTGTGGCCACATTCCCTAATATTTCAAACACAAGAGGGAAATTAAGGGAAATAATTCAGAATGAATTTACGAGAAAAGGAGAGCTAATTAAGAA
The DNA here is from genome assembly GCA_031841125.1 of Acanthococcus lagerstroemiae. Classification (NCBI taxonomy): domain Eukaryota; kingdom Metazoa; phylum Arthropoda; class Insecta; order Hemiptera; family Eriococcidae; genus Acanthococcus; species Acanthococcus lagerstroemiae. The sequence continues at coordinate 340,792 of CM063112.1, read as the reverse complement.
AAACTAAAAGCGGCATAATATTCAGCGTGGAAAATATTTCTAGAATCGGCTACTCTCGTTCTTGCGGTTTTTTGGCTGTTGGGTAGTGTTATTGTTCTACATACTCAAACAAAGAAATTTAGCCTGTATGTCCATTTTTCCGTGTCCCCCTTTTTCGAGGTTCCACTCCCCTCAAATCTTAGAACCCTGCTTATCTCTTTTTCGAAAAAGTTTTCAAATAAAAGTTGTTTATTCATGTCTCTTCTATAACTTTGGTTATTATCAAAATTCAATTTGGAGCAACCGTTAACCTTCAAATTCGAAAAAACTTTTTAAAAAAAACATCAAAATCACGTTTCTTGCATTTTTTGTGGAAATTTCAAACATAGAGTAAAATTAATAACCACAAAAAGTTCTTAGAATTTAATTTCCTTTCAAACAAACTATATCATGACCACTTTGCCTCCTTGTCCTTTCTCAATCCGTTGGATCAACCCTTGCGCATGCGCGTGCTTGAAGCCTTCAATCGGGTTGTCAACGTTATGGAAACAAGTTCTAACTTGCATCTACTTGTGAGACGTCATTATTGCGGGTTTTGTCATTTTTTACGTTTTGTTCTGTTCTGTGCGAATGTAAATGCGATTTTTATACGTAAATGCAATTTTTATGCGATTGTTGAAATTCAATTATGGCTAGTAAATGTGCCATTTATTTATCGGCTTTATCGCGAAAGCAAGATTCCGTATTTTTGCTAACACGTGAAAAGTATGCGCGTATTTGTGAAAAAGTTGCGGAGAGATCAAAATACGGAGAAGTTTATCACGAGTTGGTCTCATCAACTTCTGCTCATATCAATTTATCCTTGTATGGGTATCATAAATCCTGCTATTTCACGTTGGTAAGCGAAGAAAAAATTAATAAACTGAAAAGTAAATTTGATTTAAGGTCAACGGTTGCTCCAAATTGAATTTTGATAATAATCAAAGTTATAGAAGAGACATGAATAAACAACTTTTACTTGAAAACTTTTTCGAAAAAGAGATAAGCAGGGTTCTAAGATTTGGGAGGTGGAACCTCGCAAAAGGGGGACAAGGAAAAATGGGCATACGGCCTAAATTTCTTTGTCTGAGTATGTACAACAATAATCAATCATAAAATTGCTTTTAACAGCCACATCGAGCGGATTTACAATTAGAACTCTACTGAATGTAGTTTGCTATCTGTTGGACATTTTCCGCTGTAGTGTACCAACGACACGGTTAAGGTTACGGGTTGCGTTCAGAGTGGACCAACTTCCTACTTACAAAAACCTTGGCCAAGTATAGTCTGTCATACCGTCATAAGCTGTCACTGAACAACAAATTCGGAATTCCATACAATAAAAGAAACTTTTCGAAAAGTACCCTAATCGAGTATTAGTTTTCAAGAAGTTCCTATATTTTTAATCTTCTATATTATTTAATTCAACCAGTTCAGGTAGCATCTTCGGAGGAAATCGTAATTCTTCATCCGTTAAAGACAAAAGAAGAATTATTTTATTTCGATTCGAATAAAGTTTACAATTTGAACAGGCATAATCAAGATGATTACCAGTGCTATCAAAACTTGTTAATGTGCATACAGTTTTGAGAACATCTGATGTACATTTGTTCCTCATTACTTCGTAACTCAGCATTGACATAAAATGATCGAAAAATAATCTACCGCAACTTACGCATACAACTGGACACTGTTAAGCATAAAGGACTTGAGTGACAAAATCTGTTTTTTGAGAAAATGTAACATTTAAAAGCCAATGAATAATACCGGTTTATGGACATAGCGTTTACTGATATGCTTTTGTCAACTTGGATACACATTTTTGTATCGCGGGCCCAATTTTGAAAAATTGTACTGTTCACGCTCTTTCCAATAATACTAATAACTAATTTTGTCAACAAATGCTGCTCAAGTCCTGTTTGCTTAACAGCATCCAATTATAGGTCATTTTATAATTATTCATGCCGACATTTCCTTAGTTCTTTTCATTTTGTTTGATAAATTTGGAGTCCCTGTTGTAGTTTTTCTCTCCAACGCTTCTTATAATTTATACAGTTCTGCTTTTGGCATTCTGATTCATAATTACAAACTCTCTGTGCATTAGGTAGTAAAAGGTTTTATCCTGTACTTGTTCATATGCTAAATGTTAATTTGCTACTTGTTCATATGCGATGAGCTGTTTTGGAAGAATGAACGAGAACGGGAATGTTTGTAATTTGTAGGTAAGGAGAACGAGAAACATAAACGAGAACCATGCAGTTTGATTTTTGCGTTCTTCCAACACTTTTGCAGCTGGCGCGAAGGTAAAATTCTAAAAGCCTAAAACCAACTATATATTTTTTTAATTAAAAAAGTCAAACTGCAGTACTGCACCAGTGTTGGAAGAACGAACGAGAATAAAAAGAAAAATGGCATGTTCTCGTTCCTAGAACAAGAATGAGAACGAGAACATTGGTAATTTTAAGGTAAGGAGAACGAAGAACGTGAATGAGAACCATGCAGTTAGAGAGAACGAATGAGAATGGGAACAATTATTTTTGCGTTCTTCCAATACTTGCTATTAGTTCATTTGCTGCTTCGCATATTCCCACAATTACCACCGAGAGGAACGCCCTTTTGTTCTCATATGTAGGCAGCTACAACGCTAAGACTTTATGGCTTGAAACTTGAAACAGAATACCAAAATTAGGCATTCATTGTTTCATCATATTTATGAAACATAATTCACATCCCATTATTCCTGCGAAAATTTACCGATAAGAGTGCCACAGAAATAGATATCTCAAAGAAATATGTTTCACTTGATCCAGATTTGATCAGAATCCCCGAATAATTCACACACATCATTGGTGGTCAGAGAATTTACTGAGAAGGCAAGAAAATCCTATACCGTACACTCGAATATCGAATTTCCTACTGGACATGTTCTACTTGGCTCGATTCAAATGAATTGTACACGTTTACCAAACTAAGAACCCATTTTATACATTAGCAAGCAGATTAACTTACCATCCTGAGTTTTTCTCAGCATTCAAAATCTTTTCTAATGGGTACAGTACTCCACTCCTCAACAATAACAGTGCAATAACTGAAGAATACTTAAGTAGAATAAAAACGAAATTCCTGGGCTCTATACATTGAAAATGGGAAATGACGCTCGCACAGTAATGAAAATCAAGATCAGCGTGCTCTACTGAGGGAGAAAGAAAACCAAAGAAGAAAAAGTGATTGCAGGAGGCTCATTCAAATAAAAACGACCATTATGTCTACTCAATTTACGAATATACATAATTATATAGAATAGGTTAAGTTGCCCTCTGTTGGGCAAAGGCCTTTCTCAGACTCCCCCATCCGCCCCCATGTTTTGCGCAAACCTGTGATATTGTCTGTGCTGGAACATTCTGTCAAACTCATCCCTCCAACTGGTTCTTTGTCTCCCTTTTTTTCCTCTCCCCTTTCAATAACCAGTCTGAGGTTATTTTTGCCCACCTGTAATTGTCCATTCTCGCCACGTGCCCAGCCTAGTTCCACTTCAGCCTCCTCATAGCATGGGGGAAGTTAATTCGGACTTCCCAGACCGGTGGCGCGCTAGCATCGGGCCTTCCTCCCTTTCCGCACTTCAGGAAATAGTACCATAGAATTCTTATCAACGTTAGGATACACTGTACGTAAACAATGCCTAGCATCTCATGTAATCCTAACGTTGATAAGGTTCTGTTGAATCTTGGGAAGTCCGAATGTCGTGTTTTAACTTTTTTAATTTTAGATAAATTAATCTTGTCTTCCCTCTTTATCCCAAGGATTGCTCTTTTCAAACTGTTTTGGTGAATGACGATTTTTTTCTCTTCAGTTTTAGTGAGCGACCAGATCTGACAACCATACGACAGAATTGCTGGTCCCGATGTAGGCGGTGGCGGATAATGAACGACAGCAGGTTCGGCAGGTCCTTGGGTGTGAATTCGGTAGTGTTTAATCCTCCGTATTTGGTACATGTTGTGAGAATGGGATGTATTGTTAGGCGCTGCTTGGTGCAGTGTGGACAGACTGGAATTGGTGTTTTGTCGTATATAAATTGGTGTGTTGTCTCGTTGTGGCCTACAAGAACTCGATGGACAATAGTTTCGAGATGACGGTTTGCTGTACAGAGGGTTTCGATGTGGGGGGACCAGTGATATACGTCTTTTTTGAAGGTCTTGAGTTAGCTTTGTTGTTAGCTCCATGTTGTTTGCCATATGTTCAGCAGAATTTGTGAGGTATGTCGTCTTGGTCGTCTGAGGTTACTGAACGTATTAGGTTTTGGTCAGTTGCTTGAGCGGCTGAGTCGACTATTTCGTTGCCTGGAATTCCACGATGCGCCGGCACCCAGATGAAGGCTATCTCGTTGCCAGTCGTGTGGAGGTGGTATATTAAGTGTAAGATGTGGCTAGTTAGATCGTTTCCATAGGCTGAAATTGAATGTTCGATTCTGCGCAGGGAAGTTTCTGAGTCTGAGCATATTAGAAGTTTGGATCCGAGAGATGTTTGTAAGTGTAGTAGGCTCTGGTATATAGCGAACATTTCTACCGTAGTGATACTAGAAATTCCTGAGAATGTGAAGGTGTAGAGATCGGAGTCGATGAGGTAGGCAGCTCCTGTGTTGTCTAATGTTTTCGATCCATCCATTTTTTGAAATTGAGCAGGATTTTGTCGAATAACTGGGTTGGTGGTTCAAGCGATTCTTCTTTCATGTTCCACATGATTTGGATGGGGAATTGTTTCCAAGGGGGAAGAGGAGAAGGTAGGTGTTGTAGGATTGTGCGGGGAAGGGAAGTTAGACTTACAAATTGCGTAGACGATAGTGGCAGTATGTGGTTGGGTTCATAGCATGGGATAGAGAGCATTTGAGAGTAATCTGTAGTAGTAGGGAGGAAGTATGTTTTGGATAGAGCTCGTATAGAGTATTGTGTAGCAAGCATGGATCTTCCCTTTCAATATTTTTTTCAAATACTAAAATTTTGTCCACTAGTTGGCTATTCTTATGTCCAATTCTAAATGTTTTATTTTGTTGAATGTTATCGTTTGCCCTAAGTATTTAATTTCCTCTACCCGCTGTATTTTTTTTTGTTCACTTATAGCCACAGGATCCCCCTCCCCCATTTGTTCGACAAAACTTTTGTTTTTCCTATATTAATTTCCGAGCCCGCTTCCTCTCCCCATTCGCACAGTTCTTCCAGTATATCCTTGACTTCGTCCCCGGAGCCCAGTACCAAGGCAATATCATCAGCGAATCTCAAGTTGATTAATCTTCGTTTATTTACGAGCACTCCATTTACGCGTTTCCCAGTACATTTTTCTCATAACTTTCTCCGGAGCCGTGCTGAACAAAATCGGAGATGAAGGGTCACCCTGCTTCACTCCCTGGTCTACAGCGAAGTACCGCCCTGGTCGCTCCGTAACTATTCTTGCCTTCAAGCATTCCATAGTGCCTTGATTAGTTTTGATGAGGCTCATTACCACCCCTAATAAAATCGAGATCGTTGCTGAAAATTGGTTTTATCATTTTCAACTAATTGTTTTCTCGAAAATATGTCACTGAACTGAACTGTGACTCAGATCAATGAACACTGCTGGAAATCACACTTCTGAAATGACGCGCTACTGAACTGAACTATGATTTTGAATTCAGAAGAAAATAAGAAAAATAGTGGTTGCAATAGGCTCGGCTACGTCGACCCTAAAAATGAAACACACTGACACTCTAGCGTGTTTCATTCATACATATTACCAATTACGTATATGACTCATATAATGGTCGTATCTGCTGACTTCAACAACGTAACCAAACAACTATAAACATAGCCTCGATAAGATAGTATTGAAAAGCGAACGCAGCCTCTCCCCTTCTACAAAAACACTAATAAAAATTGAATATTTCATTCAGGGTGTTGTTCATTACTCCAAACAACCGCCCGATCAATAGTTAAAAGTAAGAATTTTTTCGTGTTTGTTTTTTATGTTTAAATCAAATTTTATTTTCATTTCTATACTCGAACAACACAGAATTTGCGGCCCCTTGATCAGCCTCGTGAGATCTCTACTTCGGTTACTGAGGACGACCCACACGAGTCTAGAAAATCATTCTGACTCGCATTAATTCGTAGTAACGTTATTATATCTGCATTTTGGATTGAGTAATCCGAATTTGCAAGAATTTTAACTGTGAAGCTGGATGCGCATTGCGCTGACGTTTTCTTGTTAACCCGTCGTATGACCTGTTAATATGAAACGTCAGCGTAATGCGCATCCAGCTTTAGACCCCTCTGCGTGTCTCCCATGGAAAGCGTAATGATACACCAATTTTTCAAAATATTGAGTGAAAGTATGACACGCGTATTTATGTATAAGATGTTGATATTCTGGGATAGAAAATCAGCATTTGCTAGAATTTCTACCGTAGGACCCCTCATAGTGTCTTTTAGGGGCTAGTGATCATCAAATTTTCTAAATAATTGAGAGATATCTAATCCGGGTTTTCTTATACAGGTATTTTGGGCTGGAGAATCCTATTTTGCAAGAATCGTGTCTCTGTGGGACCCCCGTAGTACGCCGGGAAAGAGGGTCACTGATTCACCAGATTTTCAGATTTGTCTGAAAATTCGATATGGCCATTAATTGGACGCTTTCAAGCGTAAGGGAACTAACCAGCATTTGTAAACAAAATGAGTTATTAGTATCGTTGGAAAGAGCGTAAAAAGAAGAATTTTTTTTTTAATCGGGCCCCGACTCAAAAATGTGTACCAACGATGAAAAAGCTTATCAGTAAACGCAACAGTTGCTATTTGACTCTCCAAGTTTGACTCAGTTGGTTAGTTAGGGAAGTTGCCGGAAATATACCTACCTGGACCTTCGTTTAGTTCGCGATAATTCTAATCTACTTTTATTTTTTTCTTCTTAGGTGATGAGTCAAGACGTGAAGAAGGAAAACCCGCTGCAGTTCAAATTTCGCGCGAAATTCTATCCGGAAGATGTTGCCGAGGAACTTATTCAAGATATTACGTTGAGATTGTTCTATTTGCAGGTTATTATCCCTCTTCTTAGTATCCTCGTCGCCATCGTCCGTTTCGTCTTTATTATTGCAGTCGGTATCGCTTATTCCGATTCTAATGACCTGCGAGTACCTGTAAATATTTACTGGAATGATATCTTCGAATTTTTTATCACTACCTACGTTATGTGCCGCCCATTTTTAAAAACTTCCAGTTATGGTCGCTGAGTTCTGCTGAAATGTGTCACCAGCTTGTTGGAAAACGGCTATATTATTCGTATTAGTTGTCGAGCATTAATTTAGTCGAGGCCTATGTTTATTAAACCTCTTTGTTTGCTCATCCACGTTAGCCTAGTGTTCGAACAAGCGATCGTTCCGATAATATGTAATCATTATTGTGTGAAGAGTAACATCAACGGTTAACGGAAATGGACTTCTGATGTGCCGCAGTTAAGGTTATTGGAGAATTTTTGTTTTCGTCCTAGTTTCTTTATTTCTTCCTATGAATTTATTTTTCGTAGTCCTATAATTTTGTCATTAAAAGGTCGCGTATGAAGTTATGAGCCTAATTAGAAAGAACTTTTTATTAGTAAGAAATGTATATGTATCAAAATACCATTTTATCATTAGTTTATCGTCGGTGGCGCGTTTGACACCTCGTATGTGGCATTTTTAGCCAAAACGACGTATTGGTATTGTTGGATTCGTCTCTGACGGGCGTGTCGAATAAGAGTCCCCCTATGTGCTTAGTTACAATGTTGACCGCTAGAGGACGCTGTATAACACCTCCCTATGTGCATGGATTTCGAAATCTGGCTCCAAATACTTTGTATGTGTAAGTGATGAGTAAAAGTTCTATTTTGGACATATGAGGTGTCAACCGCGCCACCGACGTTATATTCTACGGTGATGGAGCAATTTGTGTCCGTCATTTTGTTCGAAGATGCATGAAATTGAATAACTGAAATATGTGGCTATAGGAAAGACTCGGCTTTCGTTGAATGCGAAGGGAATGAATGTTCTTTTTCTTTTTCATTTTATTTTGTCAGTGTTCGAATCACCTAAGTAGGGTCTTTTAGCTTCAAATTAATCTCTACTTTTAGTGCGGACCTAGTATCGAGCTATGGACTCAATTCTCTAATATTCTCATTCCCATTTCAATTTCAACGTTTAATTCTGAACGAATCAAAAACCCTATTAGTTACAGGTAATTGTGAAACTTGTTCGGGTAAAAGACCGACAAAAATAGCCGCCCTCCTCCCCCCCCCCCCGGTATGAGAACCTCGAAACTTGTGTTTGCGTACAACTTCTGATCCCGGATGTGGTTTCTTAGAACTTGAGGTCTTGTCGAGACTTGCTTACATTTACTTTAGATCACCTCGATCTTATTTCCGTGAAAGGAAAAAGAAAAGGGGAAAACGAATTTGTCTTTTGTTCTTCCTTTTTCTAGACACGCATTCGAATATTTGCCGCGTGAGAGCACCGCTTTACCTTGTTAACAATGTGACCTGTATCGAAAAAATGGGTTTAGTAAGCAAAACCCAAATTTGCCAGGAGAACGAATACAAATTTTGAATTGGATTGGAGCGATCAACTTTGTATAAATCGAGTAAAATGTCCAAATCGGATTTTTTGCTCGCTTATCACCCTTTCTTAATGCTGGTCACCATGTATCCGATATTTGTGCTTCGCTATTAAGATAAATGTGGTGCTGACAAAATGTTACGGTTTTTTTGTGTTTTATTTATTTATTTTATATTTTAACGTAATTTCTCTTATTGAGTTGGAATCTAATTGGGCTCAAGGTGTAAGTGAAAGTAAATTACCTACACTTCTTGAAGTTTATACCAATTCTCCTAGAAGCAGCGTATTTTTTTGTGATAACGTTTCCGAGTGTTATCCCATTAGTGACCAGGTGGGATTCGCGAAAACGTGCTGCTTCTAAGTGAAATAGGTACAAACTTTAAGAATTGTAATTATTATCTTATGTCGAGTAAAGTTTACTGACTTGCATTCGCCCTCTTACTCGAACGAATGCAAGCGAGTCGTTGGGGAAAATTTGAAGTTATGCGATGCGGTAATGACGTTCGAAATGAGTAGGTTTTCCCCTATACAATTTTGATTACCGCGTATGCGAGGAAAGTACCGTTTTAACTCGGCTACTTTGTTGCCACGTTGGCTTATCTACATACATTTACCGTCGTTGGGTAGCAAATGGAAAGTTAAAAATATTTTCGGCAGATTTCGCGATTTCTTTTTTTTTTTTTTCGCGTTTTGTGGTAACGGAGAGAAAAGTTACCCTAATTCACTCGTTTATACTAGTACGTTTACGACACTATGAGAGGTGTTAAATACCGGTATAATCTGTATTCAGTTGGGAGTGTCTGAACGTCTTCGGTAACGAATACCGTATTCTCTGATAGGCTAGGTACCTGTTGAATCAATTAGAAGTCTTTATTTGACAAATAATAGAGACTTCTCATTGATTTAGGATGTACTTAGGTACTAGAGCGCTGCACGAGTACATACGGCATCGTGTTAATACGATTAATCGTTTGCATCGGCGAGTATGATATACTCGGCATCGTTTCGGTATCGGCGAGTATAAACGTATTCGTCATCGTTATCTGTCTTCTTTTGTTGTTTATCCTGTTTCGACTTGTCGTGAACGCATAATGCATTTCTAAATGCGGTAAACCCGACGATTATTCACGGTGCGTAATCGCCACGATGCCGTTCTGACGATTATTATTTGTAATCATGCGGTAAATGTAACCGGTGTTACTTTCCGAAACGATACTCGGCATCGCCAGGTGTTATACTCGGTGATTATTTATCTGATTACTTTTTACTTACTCGTGCAGTGCTCTAGTAGGTACGCAATATTATACGGTATCCGTTATCGGAAATGTGCGAGAATAACCTAATACCTGAACTGTACCGGTATATTGGTATACCATCGTATCGGATTCTATTTCAGATTTTCAATTAAGTTTTCGAAAGAATTCTAGAAAATTAAATAAATAAATAAATCGGAAAATGTTTAGAAAAATCCAAATACACTTGTCATCACTTATAACGAACTTTAAGGGACCGTCTTAATTTATTTGTTATAACAGATATTAGTTGAAACCAGATTCACGAACAACGAACAGTCGTTGTAAGCGAAATAATAAGTAACAACATATATTTGTAGAAACCGACTTCACTTACAATGATTACTTGTACTATAAACGATTATGGGAAAAAGTACAATATCGGAAAATACGAAACAAATAGTTGCAGTCCATAATTTTCTTATACAGGTATTTTGGGCTGGAGAATCCTATTTTGCAAGAATCGTGTCTCTGTGGGACCCCCGTAGTACGCCGGGAAAGAGGGTCACTGATTCACCAGATTTTCAGATTTGTCTGAAAATTCGATATGGCCATTAATTGGACGCTTTCAAGCGTAAGGGAACTAACCAGCATTTGTAAACAAAATGAGTTATTAGTATCGTTGGAAAGAGCGTAAAAAGAAGAATTTTTTTTTTTAATCGGGCCCCGACTCAAAAATGTGTACCAACGATGAAAAAGCTTATCAGTAAACGCAACAGTTGCTATTTGACTCTCCAAGTTTGACTCAGTTGGTTAGTTAGGGGAGTTGCCGGAAATATACCTACCTGGACCTTCGTTTAGTTCGCGATAATTCTAATCTGCTTTTATTTTTTTCTTCTTAGGTGATGAGTCAAGACGTGAAGAAGGAAAACCCGCTGCAGTTCAAATTTCGCGCGAAATTCTATCCGGAAGATGTTGCCGAGGAACTTATTCAAGATATTACGTTGAGATTGTTCTATTTGCAGGTTATTATCCCTCTTCTTAGTATCCTCGTCGCCATCGTCCGTTTCGTCTTTATTATTGCAGACGGTATCGCTTATTCCGATTCTAATGACCTGCCAGTACCTGTAAATATTTACTGGAATGATATCTTCGAATTTTTTATCACTACCTACGTTATGTGCCGCCCATTTTTAAAAACTTCCAGTTATGGTCGCTGAGTTCTGCTGAAATGTGTCACCAGCTTGTTGGAAAACGGCTATATTATTCGTATTAGTTGTCGAGCATTAATTTAGTCGAGGCCTATGTTTATTAAACCTCTTTGTTTGCTCATCCACGTTAGCCTAGTGTTCGAACAAGCGATCGTTCCGATAATATGTAATCATTATTGTGTGAAGAGTAACATCAACGGTTAACGGAAATGGACCTCTGATGTGCCGCAGTTAAGGTTATTGGAGAATTTTTGTTTTCGTCCTAGTTTCTTTATTTCTTCCTATGAATTTATTTTTCGTAGTCCTATAATTTTGTCATTAAAAGGTCGCGTATGAAGTTATGAGCCTAATTAGAAAGAACTTCTTATTAGTAAGAAATGTATATGTATCAAAATACCATTTTATCATTAGTTTATCGTCGGTGGCGCGTTTGACACCTCGTATGTGGCATTTTTAGCCAAAACGACGTATTGGTATTGTTGGATTCGTCTCTGACGGGCGTGTCGAATAAGAGTCCCCCTATGTGCTTAGTTACAATGTTGACCGCTAGAGGACGCTGTATAACACCTCCCTATGTGCATGGATTTCGAAATCTGGCTCCAAATACTTTGTATGTGTAAGTGATGAGTAAAAGTTCTATTTTGGACATATGAGGTGTCAACCGCGCCACCGACGTTATATTCTACGGTGATGGAGCAATTTGTGTTCGTCATTTTGTTCGAAGATGCATGAAATTGAATAACTGAAATATGTGGCTATAGGAAAGACTCGGCTTTCGTTGAATGCGAAGGGAATGAATGTTCTTTTTCTTTTTCATTTTATTTTGTCAGTGTTCGAATCACCTAAGTAGGGTCTTTTAGCTTCAGATTAATCTCTACTTTTAGTGCGGACCTAGTATCGAGCTATGGACTCAATTCTCTAATATTCTCATTCCCATTTCAATTTCAACGTTTAATTCTGGACGAATCAAAAACCCTATTAGTTACAGGTAATTGTGAAACTTGTTCGGGTAAAAGACCGACAAAAATAGCCGCCCCCCCCCCCCCGGTATGAGAACCTCGAAACTTGTGTTTGCGTACAACTTCTGATCCCGGATGTGGTTTCTTAGAACTTGAGGTCTTGTCGAGACTTGCTTACATTTACTTTAGATCACCTCGATCTTATTTCCGTGAAAGGAAAAAGAAAAGGGGAAAACGAATTTGTCTTTTGTTCTTCCTTTTTCTAGACACGCATTCGAATATTTGCCGCGTGAGAGCACCGCTTTACCTTGTTAACAATGTGACCTGTATCGAAAAAATGGGTTTAGTAAGCAAAACCCAAATTTGCCAGGAGAACGAATACAAATTTTGAATTGGATTGGAGCGATCAACTTTGTATAAATCGAGTAAAATGTCCAAATCGGATTTTTTGCTCGCTTACCACCCTTTCTTGATGCTGGTCACCATGTATCCGATATTTGTGCTTCGCTATTAAGATAAATGTGGTGCTGACAAAATGTTACGGTTTTTTTGTGTTTTATTTATTTATTTTATATTTTAACGTAATTTCTCTTATTGAGTTGGAATCTAATTGGGCTCAAGGTGTAAGTGAAAGTAAATTACCTACACTTCTTGAAGTTTATACCAATTCTCCTAGAAGCAGCGTATTTTTTTGTGATAACGTTTCCGAGTGTTATCCCATTAGTGACCAGGTGGGATTCGCGAAAACGTGCTGCTTCTAAGTGAAATAGGTACAAACTTTAAGAATTGTAATTATTATCTTATGTCGAGTAAAGTTTACTGACTTGCATTCGCCCTCTTACTCGAACGAATGCAAGCGAGTCGTTGGGGAAAATTTGAAGTTATGCGATGCGGTAATGACGTTCGAAATGAGTAGGTTTTCCCCTATACAATTTTGATTACCGCGTATGCGAGGAAAGTACCGTTTTAACTCGGCTACTTTGTTGCCACGTTGGCTTATCTACATACATTTACCGTCGTTGGGTAGCAAATGGAAAGTTAAAAATATTTTCGGCAGATTTCGCGATTTCTTTTTTTTTTTTCGCGTTTTGTGGTAACGGAGAGAAAAGTTACCCTAATTCACTCGTTTATACTAGTACGTTTACGACACTATGAGAGGTGTTAAATACCGGTATAATCTGTATTCAGTTGGGAGTGTCTGAACGTCTTCGGTAACGAATACCGTATTCTCTGATAGGCTAGGTACCTGTTGAATCAATTAGAAGTCTTTATTTGACAAATAATAGAGACTTCTCATTGATTTAGGATGTACTTAGGTACTAGAGCGCTGCACGAGTACATACGGCATCGTGTTAATACGATTAATCGTTTGCATCGGCGAGTATGATATACTCGGCATCGTTTCGGTATCGGCGAGTATAAACGTATTCGTCATCGTTATCTGTCTTCTTTTGTTGTTTATCCTGTTTCGACTTGTCGTGAACGCATAATGCATTTCTAAATGGGGTAAACCCGACGATTATTCACGGTGCGTAATCGCCACGATGCCGTTCTGACGATTATTATTTGTAATCATGCGGTAAATGTAACCGGTGTTACTTTCCGAAACGATACTCGGCATCGCCAGGTGTTATACTCGGTGATTATTTATCTGATTACTTTTTACTTACTCGTGCAGTGCTCTAGTAGGTACGCAATATTATACGGTATCCGTTATCGGAAATGTGCGAGAATAACCTAATACCTGAACTGTACCGGTATATTGGTATACCATCGTATCGGATTCTATTTCAGATTTTCAATTAAGTTTTCGAAAGAATTCTAGAAAATTAAATAAATAAATAAATAAATCGGAAAATATACACTTGTCATCACTTATAACGAACTTTAAGGGACCGTCTTAATTTATTTGTTATAACAGATATTAGTTGAAACCAGATTCACGAACAACGAACAGTCGTTGTAAGCGAAATAATAAGTAACAACATATATTTGTAGAAACCGACTTCACTTACAATGATTACTTGTACTATAAACGATTATGGGAAAAAGTACAATATCGGAAAATACGAAACAAATAGTTGCAGTCCATAATTTTATAATACAGTATTCATTGTTTCACTGGGAACTCGCTAATACTACTTTGTCTACAGCGGGATACAGCCTGATTGACAAAATCGCGATTGATAGAGACACCTACTGTCTTCAGTGCATTTAATTCGTTTGTGCCATACTCAAATTTTTGACCACAAGCCCTCGCTTCGACTATGTTAGGTGGACTACCGAATTCTTCCTCTTCTTCTGTGTTTGACATGTTATCTTCTACAAGCCCTAATGTAACTGAACACATCAAATCCTCATTCGTTATTATCTCAGTAGATAGTTACCATACGGTCGTCTATTTCAACGAAATCGGAAGCTGATGAGTCAGAGTTGACATACGGTAAACCTTAAAACAGAGTCGGTATCTTCTTCAGGAGTATCTAGAAGAGGGATGGTAGGCGTGGAGAAACCAAATAATCATGATAGTTCGTGATAATTGATTATTCCACGTCAATATTGGGATCAATTTGTTCGTTCTTGCCGAATATTCGTTGCAAATTAATTCGCTGTAACCGCCTATTTTAACATAGGGTTGTATGGAGCTTTAGAATGGATCTGGTGATTTGTTGGTTGTATGCGGTAATTCGCTGAGACGGTTTTGTTATAAGTGATGACAAGTGTATTGGTATGCCGATATCCTGTACTATTTTTTTCACTCTAGACAGCACTCGCTATTCGGGTTTGGTTATCAGTCGTAGTTTGAAAGGGTAATCTTGTTTCTCTCCCTCCCTCTCCTCCATATTTTGTTGTGGAAAGGCGATGAAGAGATACTCTCTGTGTTCGTTCGGTCTTTCAATGTACGACTTGTATTCGTTACTAGTACCTACGTTCATCGTTGCGCACATATATTTCTGTCATTGTGCTCCTACATTTGAGGAGTTATCTGTCAAAATGACCCCTGACGAATAGAAATCCTATATGTCAGGGGCCCTTTTGACAGATAACTCCTCATTTAGTGATGTGTTACTTAATAAGGTCCCTTGTGGCACTACGGATTTTTTTCTTTTCCAGTCCAGTTCCGTTTTCTGCCTAAGTATACACAATTGAAGTGGCTCCTACACATTGTCAGATTTTGAAGCTTTTATGAGTCAGCATCCTTCATTTTGTGAACCTCGCCAGTCAGTGGTACCGGACTAGCAAGCTCAATATTTTGAAATCACCATAAGGAACCTTCTTACGCAACACGTCACTTTTTTAAAATTCTTTTTTTTTCTCTTGTCTTTCTTTCTAACCCATCGCCGTAGATAGATAGTATCATTTTCAAAAGTTCTCTTTTAAATTAACCGACGTTATTTTTCTTTCTGTTGCATTCGACTACGGTTGCAGATTACTCTAATTTTCTGGTATAAAAAAGGTAAGTTGACGAAGTTGATGAATTATTATTTTTGAGTTTTTGTCACGAGCCTGCAACGTTAGTCTGCGTTGCGTTGCGTTGCTTATTTTTTTTTTTTTCGGAATAGACTCGAGGCGTTAAAAAATAAGCAAGACGGAGGATGCCCGTAATTTTTTCGAGCTTTCGAAATTTGATAGTGCTGAACGGATGTTATTCCACTCGATGTGGAAACGTGAAATTTTGAAAATTGAAGCTCGGCGTGTAATAACCACGAATTCTTTCCTCTTTCCTAATGAAACATACATTGGATTTTGACTAAATTATGGAAAAAGAAAATTTCTCGACCCTAATTGCCTTGAAAGTTTGTTCCCTTAGATGGCAACGAGTTATTCGATGGTGATTGAGTGTAAATTGACTTAGATACGCGATATGGGTCGGTACTCGGTAGTCCCTGGAGATGGCTTCGGAAAGAGTTCTAAAATTTCTTCTGGGCTGTCGATCCTCATCACGATCACTGTATTATATTCGATCACCGAATCTCACCGGTTGTAATTTTTGAAAACCAAAGATACTTCGCTGTGTTTAAAATTGAAACTAGCAGCCAGGGACGTACCGAAGAGTTATTATTATTTTTTTTTTGGGGGGGGGGGGTGAACGTCTTAACTTCTCAAATAATTCTTTTGACTTGTTGAATTTTTTCAGCTTCTCAATTCAAAATTCCCAGGTATCAATGCAAGAAACAAAAACCTTTTGAGTAGTTGGATTTTCCCAACTCCGCCTGTCTGAAATGGTAAATTTTCCCAACTGATGTGTTGAAAATTTCTTCCAGGGGGAAGCCCGCCTCTCCCACTATCGGTACGTCCCTGTTAGCAGCTTCCAAGTACTACAAAAAGGCGCTTTCTTGAGAAGGTGTTTTACATTGATCATCATCTTGTCTAAACAATTTAAAGGTACGGATCAAGATTAGAGAAGGTTGGCCAGACCGGGTAGGCAACCCGCAACAATTCTTCCCATCTTACCCGTGCCGGATTCACTTCATAAGAAAGTAATGGAAAAATTGTGAACTTTTGTTGTAGAGGGCTCTAGTTTTTTCCTTTTTTTTTTTTTTTTTTTTCTTTCTTTAATAGTAGCCAATTGAGTCGTTAAAATAATAGAAAAATATGTTGAGGGCATCAATTATCAGTAAAAATAGAAAAAAAAATGTATTCTCGTAAGCGGGCTGTAGGCTTTGCACTGCAGTGAAGTCTTTTCCATCTTTGCGTCTTACACGTCTGGCCAATCTTCTATTGTATAATAATCTTAGGTACGGATATCCTTTTTTTGTAACCAAACTAGTATTTGTATCAAGCAGTTTTGGAAACTATTTGTTTTATTACTTCGTTGAGAACGCATGCAGGACAGAGACAGATGGGTGGGACGCCTGGCAAAACGGACAAATTCTCGGTGCGCCGCCGCGATGTTGGCGTTGCGACGTCGGTTGGTTGAAAAAAAAATTCAACTGGTTTGGATAAAACTCTCTATGGCGCTGTTCCGTTGCTAATGCCCGGTAAACATTTTAGCCCCCATCCGACCCTGATGCAAGATGTGAGAAAGAGACTCATCAAAAAAGTGTCCAAAGATGCGTTACATTGCTAACTGAGTGCCTGAAATTGCCAGTTTGCCAACTTTGAAAGTTGGAGGGGGAAAGTCGCCTAATGGCTGCATCCTAAATTAGACAATATCGTCAACTGTGGACATCTCACTGGGTGGCAAGCTGTCTGTTATCAGTGACATTTATACGATTTCAAACGGACAGATCTTTTCCAAATAGTTTTATCAAGTTGGCGTTTATATAAAAAAGCATAAGAACAAGTTTTGTTGAGATTGAAATCTTCTTCAATTTGGGTAAACTTCCAAGTTTCACACAAGTTAAAATTTTTATCATTACTCTTCCATGAGCAAATGTACACTGACGTCCACTCGGTGAGCGTTCCCGACATTGCCTATGCTCTACAAAAATCGAATTCAGGTCAGAATGCCCCAAAATAATGGTAATCTTTTTTCTGCCTGAAAGCAATTTTTAGGTCTATATCAGAACTCGATTAGATAGTTGAATTGAGAAGCACTTAGGAGACATTTTCGTTATATCGACGATTTATTATATTTGGGGGAGGGGGCTACCAATAACTTACCACTGGTACATTCGGAGATTAACAGCAAAGATCACAGTTTAATGAGGATCTTTGCACAGTTGCCGCATTATTTACCTGCAACACCGAAAACTCGGTACGTTTTCATCGAAGAAAATTCGTAACAGAACCAACCAACAAAATTCGTTTTTTGAGAACACGCAATTCGAAGTTCATAAGCCATATGGAAACTATATGACATAGTGTTTACTGATAACGCTTTTTTCAACGTGAGTACACATTTTTGAATCGGGGGGGGGGGGCAATTTTGAAAAATTCTACTTTTTACGCTCTTTCCAACGATACTAATAACTCATTTTGTCAACAAATGCCGGTTGGTTCTCTTGTGCTTAACAGCGACCATTTTGGAAGAGAGCTTAGCTTGTTATCAGTTCGCGAGAAAGAAAAAAAAGCATCGGAGTGCTATACTAATTTCGTATCCTCAACAACCGTCTTCATCGTGTTGTAGTTGGCAGTAGGGAATTTTAAATTGGAAAATATGTATTCTGTCTTATACTGTACGTGGGTGGAAATGCGATTTTGCACCTTCGGCTGCAGCTAGTCTAATTATTCGTGAGATATTACTTTTTTTCCCCTGTTCATCTCTACTCTACTTTACTTGACTCTTGATTAGGCTTGTCAGTAACCGAAACATTCGATCATTTTACTCCAGGTAACTGGTTATTTTTGGTTATTTTTAAGTTAAAAGAATCATTGAATCACCGTATGTGTTTGTAATAGCTAATGCAAATGACCGAGAGCCTTTTCTCCATTCTGAATTTGAAAACGAATAAAAAATAATTCATGGTATGTTACAACTCAAATCGGATTGTTTCAACCACAATGCGTTACCAAGCTATGTTTATGTGTTCCGTAAGTTTCAGAAACTTAGAATTTGAGAATTTAGATTTCTTATTTAGAAAGCGCGCTATTTGATTAAAGTAAAAAAAAAAAAAAAAAAACCTACAAAGAAGTAATTTGCAAAATTTTTGACCAGCCCACTCCACATCATTTGCTGCTGCAACACATATCGTTCGCGTGTTCTTATAATCGTATTTATTTCCTAGTGTACTCATACCTACATGGTCGTATATTTTGTAGGCATTCGGTATGTGGAGATTAGCATTGTTTGCTACTAAATGCATATAATTTCGTTCTAATGGCGTGCAATAGTATATTTCAAGTCAAGGAGCGAAAATGAGGTTTTTCACAAGTTCAATATGTTGCGAGACGAGCCGAAGGCGAGTTGAGCATATTGAACACCTCATTCCCTCCTTGCCTTGGAAGATATTTTGTTCTACAAATGCATCGAAATTCGAAAATGCGTTTCCGCTGCCACGGAGGTATCCATCCACAAACTAATAATTGAACAGAAGACGAACGAAAATAGTACGCGTTTGTTACGAACGTTTCGAATCGTTTCCTTCCAAGTGTACAGATAATTCGAGCCGGGCGATAGAATATTGAATGATTTGAGTCGATGTGAATCAAAAAGAAACTTTATTAAAACCAACGAATCATTTAGAAACAATTAATGAGAGACCAAAAACTTAACATCAGCGTCATAATAATAATAAAAACGAATACGAAACTTCTGTAAAAATAAAACACAAAAGAACTCGTCTCTTTACCATAGAACACGTAAAACAAAGTAGGTTGGCAGAGAATCAGTCTAAATAGAAAGAGAATCACATTGAGCATAGAAAAGACTCTAGCTTCCGTCGCCGGGCAGCGCTTATCGACTACTCTTATCAGCGACCAAAAGGTGAAGTTTTTGACGCATGCAGCAAAATTTTGGAATCTAGCTATAAAAATAGTTTTAATCAAAAGAAAATTCTTTGTTCAAAAAATTCTATTCTCTTTAAATACTTTAAAAATGTCTTATTTTTCGAGATATTTCAATTTTAATGAGTATGTACATTACTGGGAGAAATGCATAGATTCACCTTTCGCTACTTATCAATTCGACTCGATAGCGGCGCGCTCTGACGGATGCACGGCCCGAATAGTATATTATTATACAAGGTGCTAAAGTGAGCGATTAAGTTCGAGTGCGAGTTTACGAAACGAGCCGTGAGGCGAGTGAAGTAAACGCACGAGAGAATCGTTCACTTTGGCACCATTGTTTAATACAACGTTTTATTCTACAGATGAGAGAAATGTACGAACAAGAACAAAATTTAATCTGGAACATCGAAAATATGATGAGTTATCACGTTATCCGTCATCGTTTAGCCTTCGGTGTAGAAACGCGCATGCGCGGAAACATAGAACAGCTGTTTTGTCAAACTCATTAATTCCCTAGACATTTAAAATTTCATTAAATTCCACTTGCGATGTATCGAAGGAAAGGGCCTTAGTGGTAGATGAACATTCTGACCCTTTTCTTGTGTCAGGTCACGCTTCTCTTCTTTAAAATCATGACGCACTTGAACAGTCACTTTTGCTCCTAAAAACTGTGACTAAAATCGTACTTTACCATCATCTGTTGAATAAAATTTTCTTTTCACTCCTAGTCAGAGTTCGGAAGCCGTAAGATAAAGCTATAGCTTTCGGCTTCTAGCTTCTGACTTTGAAAATGAAACTTTAGGCTTCTGTCTTCGGCTTTTTAAGCTGAAACTTCGGCTTTCAGCTTTCACATTTTTTTAGGCTTTTAGCTTTTGGCTTTCGGCTTTTCACTATAATATACTATTTTATAGGAAATTTCATGCTGAATTCGTAATTATCATTTCATTTATAAAAAAGTCAAAATCAATATAATTAATTAATTATATTTCTAAGACTGTCATAAAAAGAGTGAAACGAGCAAAATAATCTCAGTAAAACACCAGTGTTTCAACTTTTAATTTAAAAATATGCTGTCATAATGTTTTGCTGATAAGGAAAATGAAAACGCCACCAACTAGTGCAATCGGTGAACCAGCGCGATAGAACTACTTGAGACTGAAGTCAGAGATATAAAATAAAAGTGTATAAAAAACATAATTTTATTTGTCAACAATAAAAAGACAATTATTCAAAAAGAAATATCACGAGGAAAGATAATTATACAAAACAAAATAGTATTTTATTCATCAGTGACGAATAAACCAACTATACAAACAAAAAAAAATCAACAGTTTATTCAGTGTTGAACAAGAATACCCATTTTAGTCAAAAAAGCAAATCTCGAGTTTTCTATAGTTTTGAATTGCCTATACATCCTTCTTCAAAATAGTATATAGTTTGATCAGAAATCTTTTTTTTTAAGCTTTAAATTAGTGATTTTGTAAATTAGAAAATTCTTAAAAATCCTGAATTTCCTCAAAATTGTCTAAATTTATTTCTAATCCTTCCAAATAATATAAAATAGCTCGACGATTATCCAACAAGAAAAAAATCACTACCAGTCACCCAGGGCGATGTAATTTTTTTATTTTCCTTGACACTAACAATGAACGAAGCCAAGTAAAGGAAACCAAAGAAAATTAAAAATTCAAAAAATGACTTGAATGGCATAGTAGTAGTTTGTCGGCGAGCCATAAAGTCGCGGAAAATGGTAAACAATTTAATATTATTCACACTGAATTTCGGTACTCTTTCATCAAGCCGATCACATATTCTCACCATTTTATATTTTGAATTCAAAAAGATAAGTTATCAAGTTTTTAAGTAAAAAGTATACTTTTTTAAAGACCATTTCTCACATCTTTAATCATAGTATGAATGTTTTTTAACAAGGAAACCTTATTCAAACATACTAATATGAAAGAGGGCACTTTGGAGAGTAAGAAAAAAAATGAAAATGTAAATTTCAATTTTTTCTTCATTTTTTGATTTTTCATCACCCCCCCCCCCCCCCTTAAATATGGTTTTATTCATTAGAAAATATGTTGTTAAAAAGGAATATTCAAAAAATAATTATAATTTTTAGAAATCCCACTGAAATTAAAAATCTTTGTGCCAAAATATGTCCTAAGGATGGGTCAATAATCCCTCAAAATTTCAACTCCTCAGCTGTAATAGTGTCATAAGTTAATATACAAATATGAGCATATTTGTCCTCCCTTAATATTATTTCAAAAAATAAAAAAAATAAAAAACAGTCTATTTAAAACTTAACAAAATGTTGATAATTTGACTTTAGAAATAGTATATCGTCCAATACATCTTCAGATAATCTATTTCGCAGAGGGTCTAAGATGAAACGCAATTGAGAGAAAAGTCTCTCAACGCTTACTTGAGTACATGGTATTGCAAATATTACCATGGCCACTTGATGTAAATCAGGATATGCCGCTTTGTGGTCTATCCACCATTGAAGTACATTTTCTGATGCTTTTATTCGTGCAGGATTGAAAGTCCGACATGTTGTTTCAAATTCACTGGCAGTGGTTGAAGAAATACGTTCCTTGTGCATCTTTTCCCGGTGTTTTTCGCACATTTTATGTTCATATAGCCTCTCATCTTGATCTTCCTCAGTCAAGTTCTTTGCATCATTATCAGAAGCTGAATCGGTCAATTGTACATTTTCTATGTTATTTTCACGGTCTTCCAATGCCATAACTGAGAGGGAAAAGGAAAAATTATCATTTTACAAATAGATCCAAATTTAAACGATGAATTTGAACAGCTTTGTGATATAATATAATCCAAGAAAAGGTTTGAAAAGTTAGACGCTATCACGCACTCAGTAAGAGTAAATAGAAAACGAGAAAAAAAGCGAAAACAAACTGAAAATTGATTATGGTAATTTTTAGACTCAGTGCTACTTATAAGTGTGTAAGTAAGAATATTTAGTACAAAAAATCAGCTCGAATAGTGGCTCTTATAATTTTGTATAGTATTCTCAGCCTTGCTAAATTGGATTTCATCACGCCAACAGAATTTGAATAACTTACGTTGCAACATTTTATGAATATGAATAATATGTTTGATTGCTGCCGCTCTATTGTTGTCATCTAAATCGAATTGAAATCGCGGATCCAGATACATGGCGGCATAAAACAAATCATTTTCAAATATCGCAGAACGTCTCTTGATAAAATTATC
Source organism: Acanthococcus lagerstroemiae (assembly GCA_031841125.1). Lineage (NCBI taxonomy): Eukaryota > Metazoa > Arthropoda > Insecta > Hemiptera > Eriococcidae > Acanthococcus > Acanthococcus lagerstroemiae. The sequence goes on along the minus strand of CM063112.1, from coordinate 318,129 downwards.
AACCAGTATTTGTGCAAAACCAGTACCTGTGGAAAATCATTAATACAATCAAAGTCGTAATAGTAAATAATAGAGTTTGATGTATGAACGAATTGCACACTGTTTTTATTATGGGACTAGGGGGCTCCGCCCTCTGCCCGCTTCGCGGGCCCACCCCGGAGTTAATGAAATATAGGTTAATTTGCACTATAGAAACACAGAATTTATTTTATGTTTATAGGGAAAAAATTAACCTCTATGAGGATGCACCTATTATCATTACACAGAGATACACCTTATGTAAATATCGAACTACAGTATATGAAGGGTACAGGGGGAAAGGTTCAATGTCACAATTTCGTGTTTTTGAGAAAAATCATTTTTAAAGTTTGACATTCACCTTTATTTCCCTGTGCTACTTTTTTTCTCCGGCTATTTTCAACCTCTTAAATAGAGTTTTTTCGGCGGATGAGTGCTTAGGATGATTCTACACCTCATCCTGAATCCAACGATGCCCATATCTTCATTTTCAAAAAAAATGTGACGTTGAACCTTTTTTCCCTGTACCCTTCATATGCATATGATGTAAGTATTTCAAATTTAGAAGTGTCCACTACAGGTAAAGTCGTATACTGTCCGAGAGAAAAAAAGCAGTTTTAATCAGAACATGTATTTTTTCGACTTCACATCAAGTTTACTGTTTAAAGGGAGACACATTGGAAATGTTAAACAGAGGCTAAAGAAATCAAATAAGACTTCATTTTTCTACATGCACAGTTCTAATTATGGATTTTAAGTATGACAGGTCATGTCATAACAAATGTATTAATATTATTCAGAAGTAAGTTTATCTACTTTACATATGAAAAACTATACAGAAAATATACCCTCTTACATGCAAACAGTGGCGGATCCAAGGGGAGGGCCATGGGGTACATCCCCCCCTGGCTAAATATTTTAAACGCAATAATAGGGAAAAAATGGAATAAAAATGATGAATTGTACGCTCATTACACGCCACGAAGGTCACCGCCGCTACTGTACCCCCCCCCCCCATCTCCTCTTTCTAAATCCGCGCCTACATGCAAAAAATTGAATTTTGTTTCGGCTATTTCTCCATTTCAATTCATTATCGACCGAGTAACCAGTTTGTATGCCCTTCAGAAATTTCTAGTTATGGTCCCTAGAGAGAAATTCAAGAACATAAAAACACTACATAAATCAATGATTTTTGAGTTAAATACTATCACGGCTACAAATTTCACTGTTCTGATATGCCTTATAACGCTTCAAAAGACTTCGAACAAAGAAATAAGCAGGGGCTCACGGAAAATTATTTCTTAAGCCGACCAAATAGAGAATTCAATTTCCGAAGTTGGGGGCCGGGTCAACCCAACGAATCCACAATAAATCTGAATCGAAAAAAGTTAGCCATGAATAATCTTGAGAGGCTGAAAGATCGAGAATTAGATTTTCGGAATTGGGGCGGAGACAATCCATCGGGTTCACAATATTATATTATTAATTTTATTTACTGAAAGTGTCATTGCCTTGCTGCTATAATCTAACTACACTACTGAACAAAATGAAATATTTTGCTTGCACAACGCATTTAAGGAGGTGATTTTTGAGTACTTTTCAACGCTGAATACAGTGCCGTCGGCCGTTTTTCTCTATCATGTCTAGTTTTTCTGATCAAAAACTATTAAAAATTCAACTAAATGTGTTCAAAAAGAGGTTTAGGAACTGAATGTGGTCACACTGATTCGTGTTGTTGTGAGTTGAGGTTGTGTAGTGGTGTGTATTCCGTCTGTTTGTTTTCTGTTATAGTGGTCTGATAATACTGATGATATTCAGTCAGTGGTACCGCTTATTCCACTGCAAAAACAAAATGGAAACGAATTACAGTCGTTCAGAACTCCGAATTGTGACGTGATAGAGAAAAATGGATCGCGGTATCGTGTTCAGCGTTGAAAAGTGCCTCAGAATCACCTGTCGAAATGCGTTGTGCAAAATAGCTGTTCAGTAGTGCGATTATTAAAACAAACGTAAATTATTAGAAGAGGGTTAACGTATTATTTGCATTGAAAAAATAAGACGTTCACCAAGAATAACATTGAGAAGCCAGAAAATCAAATCGAGCTTTAGATTTCCGTCGTGGATGGGAGAGTTATTCCTTGATCCACAAAAGATCTCGATTAAAAATAAGGGGTTTATGGAAAATTGTTTTTTAACACCTACAATCGAGAATTTGATTACTGGAGTTGGGGTGCGGTCGACCCCTCAGAACCACAAATTATTTCGAACGAAAAAAAAAAAGTTCACCAACGAAAACTCGAAAATATACTCTTTCGGTGTTGGGGGCGCGAGTTCACTTTTCCAGTGTACAAAATGTATCAGTTGAAAAAAGGGGGGCTTAGTAAAATAATTCAGAAATTTGAAGAATTGAGAATTAGATTTCCAGAGTTCAGGACGGGCTTCTTCACTCAAGTCCACAATAGCTTCCGTCTTTCAGTTACACATTTAAAACTGCTGAAGTCAGCTACTTCTTTCCATTGCATTATGGTTTCATACAAAAATATTTATTTTCTGAATGAGGCTTCGCTTTCATTGACACGGGGCATCCACAAGATGCTACTTACATCTGAAGGCTCTTTGGTACACTGTGGGCCTCTTAATTTCGTCACAGTGTACACATCTTTCTGTTGTACTGTATTACAAAGCACATACATATGTGTTTTTTTACATACTCTACTCAATGAAAGTGGACCTGTCACCTTGAGCCTCTTCCAGGGGCGGATGGGCCATAGGGCAATTCGGGAAACTGCCCGGTGCGCCGCCGCCATTTTGACGCTGCGGCGCCAGTATGTTGAAAAAAGTAGGCATCTATAAAATACTTACAAAAATAAAATAAGCGCATGTTGCGACGACAGTCGAAAAACGTGCGGCGGCGCTGATCAATTTAGAGAGAAATAAAGTGATTGAAAAATTTAAATGGGCAGGCACATTTTGCGCTGTTTGTCGACCAAACGTGTGTGTAGTACCTCTGCCCATTTTTGGGCATACGCCTTGACGTAGCTTCTCCACTTTATTTTATCCTGCGCTAATCTTTGCCACCCGGGGCCCCAGTTCTCTGAAGGGGTTCATCTGTCTATCTAGTTACTGGTCTACCTATCGTTCTTTTCCTTTGCAGCGTATCCAGTTGAGTACTTTTACTCCCCATCTGTTGCTATCCGCTGTCGCCAGATGCCCCACGTATTTCCACTTTAATTGTTCGACATTATATCCTTCCTATGTCCCCGCCTCCCACCATTTTGTATAGCTTTGCATTTGAGATTTTGTCTACCCATCGCAGTCCTAGAAGTTTCCTCAACATAGATCTGAACGTAATTTGTAGCTTCACCATTTGTTTCCTGTAAGGGACCAGGTTTGTGTTCCAGACTTGAGGGCTGGTACCGTTGAGCTATTTAGTGTTTCCATTTTGAGGGCGGTATTGAAATTCCGGCAAAAAATACATTTTAATGCCCAGAAGTTGTTCCACCCCTTTTTAATACGCCTCATAATTTCTTTATCGCTTTCTTCGAAACTAATAATCTGTCCCACAGATCTTCGATTTCCGTTACCTTCTCTATCTCTTGCTCATCGATTATCAGATTTTTACTTTCCCTCTTCCGATTATTTTTGATTTGCTACCATTCAGTTTGAGGCCAGCTTTTTTGCATTCCCTCAATAGCTTTTCTGCCATTTTCTTCAACTCCTTACTATTTTTTGCAAATAAGATAATATCGTTTACGTACCTTAAATTACTTAGAAATTCTCCATTTATTTCTAGTCCCCTTCTGTTCCAGTTTAGATTGCGAAATACTTCTTCCAAAATGAAGTTTAAGAGGTTTGGGGACAAGGTATCCCCTTGTTGAACCCTGCTCCCAATTTTGAATTCCCTCCCTTTGCTTTTAAGGCTGGCTCTTGCACTCGAATTTGCATAGCAATTCTGTATATGACTTTAATAAACCCACTTTCAATTCCCTTATTTTCCAGTCCTTTCAACATATATATGTATTTATGATCCACTGAATCAAATGCCTTCTGAAAGCCTATGAAAAATATTTCGATTTCCACATCATATTCGTGTGTTTTTTCAATAATTTGGTTCACAACGAAAATCTACAGTTAAGAAGCCTTTTCTGAATCCCGTCTGTTCATTCCCCTGATGATTTGAATCCAAATGGTTATACATATACATACGTCTTTTCAAGACTGCCATACACATACTTTACAGATGTTCGATGTTGAGCATATTGGCCTGTAATTTTCAATGAGTTCCTTCCTCTCTTGTTTGTGTAATAATATTATTTCGGCAAAGTTCCACTGTTTTGGACATATTTTCATAATTCGGATTTTGTTAAATATTTTAACCTGATGTGGTTCTCTCTGATCGCCAAACCTTTTCAGGATTTCGTTCTTAATTCCATCCGGTCCTGGGACTATGTCATTTTTCAGTCTATTTAATACGTATTCCACTTTTCTCTCCATTATTTCCGGGATTCCTTCCTCCTTTCACCCTCCAGTTTTTGCTATTTTTATTAGCTCGTGTTGCTTGCGGTAAAAGTCCTCGTAAAAAATGGTTGCTGCCTCTACAATCTCTTCTTGATTTTGAGTCACTTTTCCTGTCTGATCTTTAAGCTTCAGCATAACGTCTCTCCCACCACCGAGTTCGAGCCTAACATTTTTAGTGGACCAACTTTCTTCCAAAATACTATCTTGAATTTTTTCCTAATCATATTTCTTAATAATATGTTCTCTAACATTTTTCTTCATCAATTTTTGTATTTTAGTTAGCTCAGGTTTGTCTAATGATGTTTTATTTCTATTTTTCCAAAGGTTATTCTTCCTGACTCGAGAGTGTGTCTTGAAAGCTTATCCCTTGTTTTCTCTTTAGCCCTCGTCATTCCAAACTCTTCAACCATGTTTTTTAAAGCTTGGTCCATATTGTCGTAAAAATTTTCCTCGACTTTCATTTCCTCTTGCACTGATTTTAGTTTCTGGCATGCGTCCTCTTTCTTTCTGACTGGGATGATCCGCCTTCCTCTCCCTTTACACTTCCTGTGATTTTTATACTGGACTCTCTGCGGGATGCTCAATTTACAGCGTGATATGCGGTAGTCTGATGCGAAGCCAAATTTTGACAGTGTTGTTACATCTTTAACTACTGACAGGTCATTTATTAGTAGGAGGTCAGTCTCATTTTTAGCTTTCCCGTCTGGCGATATCCATGTCCATTTCCTTTTGACTTTTTTTTCTTGTAAAAAGTGTTTGCTGTACATAAGTTGAATTTTTGGGCAATTTCTACTAATATTTCCTCCATGTCGTTTCTCTCCCCCACACCAGATTGGCCGCAGTGTTTTGAATTAGCCTCCGCTCCTACTTTTGCATTGAAATTTCCCATTATTCCCTGATAGTATTCCTTCTCTTTTTGAATTGTTGCCTCCAACTCGTCATTTATCTGCTTCTGCCTTCTCTGCTCCGGCTATAGGTGCATACACTTGCAAGATTGGCATTTTCGTCTTCTCATCTATTTTCAGTTTTAGTAGGCTAATTCTTTCAGATATTATTTTAATTTCCACGACATAATTTTTGATATTTTTGTTAATATAAAAACCCACCCCCTGTCGCCTTTTGTGGGACCAAAGTAGTATAGATAGCTGCCTCTCCTTTCTGCCAGTCTTTTCCTATATTTTCTAACTTTCGACACGCTTTTTAAATAATTTTCATTAGTACTTATCATTTTTTAAACATTTTTCTTAGTGTTCTCAGTTATAAATACACTTTAGTAAAAAAAAAGTCAACTTAATTTATATCTGTGTGTTGGGTGGGGGGGGGGGAGAGACAAAAATCTAATGGCGCCGCACCACTCCAAATGCCCGGTAATAATTTTAGCGCCCATCCACCCCTGGCCTCTTCCCACACGGCAAACATACCCTCCGGACCCACATTAGATTTCAGTTGAAAAATAAACAATCACCAAGAATGACCGTAGTATAGGTAGGTATAATGAAGCAGAATTCCAAATTTTAAAAAACACATTTTTTGTGACCGGGTGAGGTTGAAGGGACTGGTGAAAAACAGTTTGTACATACTGTATGACCGCGTAGGCATAGTGCAGCAGAATTCCGAATTTTAAAATACACATTTTTTATGAACGGGTAAAGTTGAAGGGACTGGTTTGGAGCGACGTTATTTTTCATCTTTGTGTTCTGTACCCAGTCTAGCCATAAGTTCTGATACACGTGTTAGTGTGCGCCTGTAGAAGGGAATTTTAGGTGCGCGACTTCGGTAACACTGTCAGGGTGCGAGAGGGGTACTGTACCAGGTATACATGGCCAGTTGGTTCGAAAATTAATGCGGTATGAACGTGAATTGTACATTACTCGAGACGGGTAAGATCTAAAGCGCTGTTAGCGAGGCACGGTAAAAATGGTCACAAAGAAATATTGTTCACGGATGAGAAAATTTTCACCATTGAACAAAAATTCAATCGGCAAAACGACCGAGTTTATGCTCGATCTTCATACGAAGCTAAAGAGAAGGTCCCACGCATTCAACGAGGTCATCACCCCACCAGTGTGATGGCTTGGTGGGGCGTATCATATGAGGGTGTTACCAAGGTGCATTTTTGTCAACAGGGGGTGAAAACCAATGGAAAAGTATATGTTCAGATGTTGGAGGATGTGGTAGCACCTCTGACTGATACCTTATTCCACGACGAGCACTGGTTCTTCCAACAGGATTCAGCACCGGCTCATAAATCACGATTGGCGCAAAATTGGCTGCAGGAAAATGTTCCGGAATTCATTGCGCATATGGATTGGCCCTCCGGTAGTCCAGACTTGAATCCGTTGGACTATCCAACTCTGGGCGGAACTTAAAGAGGCTGCTTGTAGCAAGCCTCACACCAATTTAGAGGCTCTCAAGTCGAGTATTCGAAGAGCTGCAGCCAATCTCCCGCTGGAACGTGTTCGTGCCGCTATTGACCAGTGGCCAGAACGGTTATGAAAATGTGTGCGGGCAAAGGGGGGGGGGCATTTTGAAAATTTTTTAGCTATTCCGACTCGAAAAAGTATGCTCTTTTTTGTGGTTTTTGTAGTTTTTTCGTATATTAAATATTTGACGCATTATACACGTTTGTAGTTGTATCAGAACTTATGGCTAGACTGGGTAGAACATCGAGATTCGAGAACGAACGCGACGTAAAACACGACTTCTTCCCTCGAGCTGGAGGAGTCGTTCCCGCACATGCGCATATAGAGCGTCGATGAAACTTACGATTTTATAATATAGAGAGAGTCAGAAAAAGATAAATCTGAAAAGTCAGGTAAATTGACAGATGGAAAAAAGTGATGAATGGCTGCCAAACTGTTTGGCTCTTCGGCTACGATTCCTAAAATATCAAAAAATAAAGAAATATTTGCAATGAAAATTCAGAAAGCACTAGTCTAGTAACTATTCCCTTGCTGAAAATTTATTGTTTTTCAGTGTTTCGTAAAAAAAAAAAAAGGAGAAAACTTACAACCGATTGAGGACGAAGACGAATTCCAATCAGCTTTCAAGAGTAACTCCATTGTCTCCTCATTTCCATGAACATCGATTGAGTCCTCATCCCAAATGGCTCGTTCATCCTGCTCGTTCTCATTGTCTTGATCGAATTCAGACATCAAATCGACTGCCTTTATCATGTTAGAACCATTATCGGTAGTAACAGTGTAGATATTTTCTTGTTTTAAACCGAATTTGGCCAATACAGACAATATAATTTTTTTCAAATTCTCCCCAGTGTGCTTGACGAGAATTTTCTTCGTTGCCAGATTGAATACCTTCATAGAATAGATAATAATTCATAATACTTAATATTAGAGAAGGGCAACTCAAGCAAAGTGAGAGCCGAGAGTTACTGTAGTATGAATACCTTTATTTCACCATTTTCGATGATCTGCAAATTTATACCGATGAAGGACTAATCCAAACGGGTCACACAATCGACTTTCAAAGACACCAATTTATTTTTAAACGATTGTATATGCTGGTCAATTTGTAGGCTTTTGTGGTGGATATGGTCTTTCACATTTTTAGGGTTCAAAACTAAACCACAAGCAGTCAATATCGAACCAAACGCATGAGAAAATCCAGAGTCTTCCAAAAACTGAAATGATCGACCATTTACAGTCAGCATTTCCAAGATACTATTCCGTAGTTGTTCCTTGTCAACGGTTATTGTACACGAGACTTTTTCTGAAGACGGAAAAAATGATGTCATTGTGGTCTGACCAGGAATTCCCTTCTTCGGATAACTGTTCTGTTTCGCTTTCATATCATTTTCGTCCACCAGAAATTGCTCGTACTCATTTGGATGAAAATTTTTCAAGTGCGTTTTTAAATTGGACGCTTTATTTCCCTGCAAAGTGCAAACATAACAAAACACGAAAGATAAATTAAAATTTCTGAAGGTAGAAAAACAAAACCTAAAATTGAGTGCAGTAATCGTTTGCTACAATTGCAGGTTTTTGATTAAGGATACACTGTTCCAGTCCTACGAGTAGGTATGAATGCAAATGCAAGATATGTAATTTTAATTTTGGAATTAGAAACTGGAAACCATGAAACGAAAAAGTAGAAAACTGTGAACTAACTCGAACCTAAATTTTCTGAGTATATACTTAGCATTTTTGAAGAATTTCCCTTACAGTTCCGCCTTTATATTTCTCAAAAATCAAAATAAGATGAATCTGAACTCACCGTGATCTGATGGCCACATTTTGTTTGACTGGTTATGATTGTTTTTCATCAGGGACGAATGAGAAGTTTTTGATATCTTTTTGGATTTTCCAGCTTGATTACGTACGGTAACGTCGGTAACTCTTTTTCTTTTATTTGAAGTTGAAGAAGAAGTTCCAGGTTCCTCGGGGTCATCCTCAACATCGCTGTTAGTGAGTTCTGGTTCTAATACGTCGGTAGTTGCAACAGTACACTGGCAAGTACTCTTGTTAGAAGCAATATCATAGATGAAGTATTTTCGGACATTACTGACTTTAGGTTTCATATTGCATTTAATTTACATTTTCAACAAACAAAACAAATCACTATCTCATTGCACTATAATACTAAATTATTACAATTACATTCTTTCTTTATTTGGAGGTGAAACCATCGAACTGAACTCAGTTCCATTCCATCTTCCATGTCTGAAGCAGTAATGCATTTCTTACTTTTTTTTTAGATTTCAACTTTGGATTTCTGGACAACTGATTAATGTTTATAATATTTTTTTTATTTATCTCAAAATGTGTTGGTTTTTTGTTTTTTTTATCCCCAAAATCTCGGTTTAACATGAAACAAGCAGCAATGCTGCACGACTAGGTTCGGCAAATGCTGCAATTCCTATTGTCTGAATTCTGCTAAACATTAACGCACTCTATATTCATCAATAATAAACATCCTACAAAACTACGAACTACGACAGAATCGCCATCCATATTACCACTTGATAACGTCTGAGTACTGAACAACTTGAAGAATAAAAAAAAAAAAAGCGATCGCAATGGGGTCTAGCCGACCCTAAAAATCAGATCTTTCGAAAAACAGTCAAAAGCTTTATAAAAGCTGTAAAAAATACGGCTTTTGACTTTAGCTTTCATTTTTTTTAAACTTTGGGCTTTCGGCTTTCCGGTTTTTTCCCAAAAATCAATGGCTTTCGGCTTAAAACTTTCGGCTTTCGGCTAGCTTCCGAACTCTGCTCCTAGTACAGATGAAAACGCGTTATCAGTGCTGAATGTCTCTTTCGCGACGGAAAACTGTTACGCGAAAACGTGTTTCGATGCATGTGTAGAACAAAATCAGTTTCGCTGTTTTCGTGATTATCGAACGAGAACGAACATTGAGTTTCTTAGCTTGTTCACATTACTTCAAATCAGGCGTGTTGTCGAAACTACATTTCTTTTGAGAGTGGGTTTTTTTTTTTGGGGGGGGGGGGCTTTTACGCTCTTGTGGCCGCGGCCCCACGTCGGCCTTTGTCCGACAGCTACATGACTACTGACTATTCGTGTAACTTACTACGTGTATACGTGTCTACGTTACGTACTGTATTATTATCACAAAAAAAAAAAAAAAAGGAAAACGAACGAATAAACGCTCGAATTATGTGAACACGAATCTTTGATTAGTTGGATTTCAATTTCATGGTGTTGACCTCTACAAAGCGACTCAAAACACATTTGTGAGCGAAATGATCAACAATTTTTAAATGTTATGGAAAATTTCCCTAAGAAGGTTATATTTTGGATGGTCTTTGCAAGGGTAAGGTGAGTATTCCTCAACTTCACCCCCTTAGAACTGGCTATGGCGCTAATCATGGTGAGAATGGGTTTGCTCGTGGTTTTCATTTGAAAATATTGTGTAATAGGTAACATTATTTAAATAAAACGTTAGTATTCGTATTGAACATCCCCAGCCCTATGAATAGTTTCCGTAGGTACGTTTGTTCGCAGAGTTGTGTCGGATATTGTATATATATTCTATGGAAGCAATGAAAATTAACGCTGCAGTGCCGACTCGAGGCCGAGACCAGAGGCTCTCCGAGAATCGCATTTGCCGAACTGATCTGTCCATTATTTTAGTTTCACTTGCTAAATCCTTCGTTTGTGCTTTCCCGTGTTGTGAATGCTTTAAACGTGCGAAAAGGTTTTAAATCATTTCGATGCGCATGGTGCCGACCGTCTGAAGAGCAAATGAGGGAGCTTGGGGCTTAGTCCTCCTCAAGACCGGTTAAAAGTCCCCCTCCCCGCCTCAATATTGAAAAAGAATGCAAGCGAAATAATTTTTAGCATGGTTTGGACACTTATCAGCCCCCCTCCCTTCCCTGTTCACTCAAAATCGGCTATTTGCGCTTATGCTGACCGCTGAGCTGTCTTTAGTCGTGCATGTGGCCAACTGCCGAACGGTAAAGGCTGATGAAGGTGTTGCGAACGCGGCGCCGTTTCTCAGCTATTATTAGTTCAATGCCGTATGTAACATGTAACTACGTATCCATGTCCGAGGAATTCTTCCCTTCAATTAAGTAGCCGTGAAAGGAAGAGGGAGGATAGTCTCATGTACATATTAGTATAAACGATTTTCCAAATTTCAAAGAACATATACGGTATGCAGTTACGTAGCGCGAGGGGATGGAAATATTTGAATGATTATTATCAGTTACAATGATGAGAGGAAATAGGATGAGTTAACGTTGATTAATAGGTATGGCTCCGTATCTTCGTACTTTGTTTCATAATACTCGTATTTTTAAAATGAAGGAAGAAAGTCGATTCTTGTTGAAATCTGCGACCATTATCGATGTTAATTTGCAGAGCGGATCAATGTATTGAGGGGGGGGGCGCGTTTTTAGTATTGAAATTTGAACCGAATTGCTTTTCGACATGCCCTCACGGATATCCAGCATCCAAGTGTGGAAACAAATACCTGTGTTTTTTTTCTGGTCAAATTAGATGGCAATGTACGCGTTTTAAATTGACCCTTGCGACACGTGTGGAGTACAGTGTCAGAAACAAAAAATGTCGTAAATACTAAGGTTATTACTATAAGACGATGTGACAATATGCATTGCAAATGAGTTAAGCGACGTATCTTTTTAATTTTACGCGAAATTTTGTAACAGGTTAAAAACGCAATTCTATCGGACGAAATTTACTGCCCACCAGAAACCTCGGTCTTGTTAGCTTCTTACGCCGTCCAAGCTCGTCACGGTGACTATAATAAAACTTTACATACTCCCGGATTTTTGGCCAATGATAGACTTCTCCCGCAAAGGTAAATATTTATTATCATAGTGTGTGCATTATGTGATGTGTGTATGTACATATATGTATGTATGTTATCTCGTTTTACCGTCGCCATCGCGTAGTCATTGTTGTTATTACCATTATCATCCTGAATCATCGTGGAAGTTGGAGAATGAAGCACCTGATTTATCGGTGTATCGGCGAAAGCGGCCTGAGCCAATAGCCCTCTGATAATTTTTCCACACGCACGAAAGCTGATTCGAAAATTTACAGCACTCGTTTGCCGGTTTCGCCCTTTTTTACGTCGAAATTTAGCCTGGTTGGTCGACTTACCGTATCATATGTTTCTACATTTGTCTCTTCCGTCATTCGATTAGAATTCGCTAAGGACAACTTTCCAGGGTTTTCATTTGCGAATAAGTGTTCGATTCATTTTCGTGCTTGATTTTAATCCCTTACTTTGTACAGGGTAATGGATCAACATAAAATGTCTCGAGAAGAATGGGAACAGAGTATTACAACTTGGTGGAACGAACACAAAGGAATGCTCAGAGAAGACGCAATGCTGGAATATTTGAAAATAGCTCAAGATTTGGAAATGTACGGCGTGAATTACTTCGAAATACGTAATAAAAAAGGAACCGAGCTTTGGTTGGGCGTCGACGCTCTCGGTTTGAATATTTACGAAAAAGATGACAAGTACGTAGGAGCCAGATTCGTTTCGCATTTTCATTTTCTCGTTCGTTACATTCGCTTTAATATTCGCGAGTAATCGATGTGGCTGCAATTGTGGCGGAAGCTACGTACGATATTATCGTGTCGTATCGCATCGTATCTGTACGACGATTTGTCTCTCTCTTTACATGCTTATGATTTCCGAAGGGTTCTATGAGTAGATACACTTAGGTAGACTTTCTCGAGTTAACCGATTTGTTTATGGTTACGTCAATTGTTCGTAGGTTAACTCCAAAAATCGGATTTCCGTGGTCAGAAATAAGGAATATATCCTTCAACGACCGGAAATTTATAATTAAACCTATCGACAAGAAAGCACCAGATTTTGTATTCTTCGCACCGAGAGTACGCATAAACAAGCGTATCTTAGCTTTGTGCATGGGTAATCACGAATTGTACATGAGACGAAGAAAGCCCGACACTATCGACGTACAGCAAATGAAAGCTCAAGCTCGCGAAGAGAAAATCACCAAACAACAACAAAGGTAAGTCTAATAATTATTGAGACAGTTTCAGTCTGGTTCTTGATTCAATCTCGATTTGGGCTCTAAATTCGAATTTTTCGCATTCTAAAAGGTTAAATCAACTTGACCGAAAGACGACAGTTACGAATGATCGTAGTGAGTTTTTAAATCACCGATTTCGGAAATCTGACCACATTTCTGATCTAACCTTAACTGGGCACCGAAATTCAAGTCTAACCCCTTCCAGTGTAAATAGATTAAATTGTCTTGACTTGGAAAATTGAACACTCTATCAAAATAGGGATTGTTGGGTCGCTCAATTTGAAAATCACATTCGCGTAAGAAATTTTGAATCGGCTCCGATTTCCACCCTCAAACTCAACATCTTACGCTCGAAGAGAAACTTAGTCGACTCGATTTGGAAAATCGAACAGGTTTTCGAAATCGGAGCTTTTCGGTCACTGAGTAAATGTTAACTAAATCCAAAAAAATGTGCTTAAATTTTACGAAATTAAAGATTCGAAAAACTTCTATGTTGATTCCTTTTTCTGTATACCTCCATTTGAAAGACCGAGTTCAATGGACTGCGTCAAAATTCAAAAATTAATGCAGTTTCGTTGTTATTTCTACCTCTTAATTTCCGAGACAAATGTCTGATTCATCGAACCGTCAGGACCCTATTTGGGTTCGAGCGCGATTATTTTAACAATTCTCGATAATTGATTTGGAAAATAATGTAAATCTACGATGATCGATTAATTAATCGAATGATGTTCTTCATCTTGACGCTAGCGTTGGCCGTCGAACGAATGCGAAATACTTCATTGACTCCATTGACTCCCTTAACACCGTCCAGCTAATCGAAGTAGTCAAATAGTCGATAACATCGACATTTGTGGCCTACTATGTACCTGTATTAAGGCTCGAATATATCGCTTTTCTTTTTTGCCTCGCGAATTTCGCTCGTAGATGTGGCTTAATACTCGAGTCGTATGTTTATCGTTGTATCAGTGTCTTATTGTCTTACGAGTACCGTTAGCTTTTATTTTTGCTTAGGCGGTTGGGAAATGGAAGATATACGTGCGACGTATGCGTAATTCGGGCTGATTTTTTCTCTTTTACTACGTTTTCGCCTTATTCTTTGACCGAAACCCGAGACGTATTCGTATATTTACCGATTTTTTTTTTTTTATGTTGTCAGAGAAAAATTGCAATTGGAAATTGCAGCTCGAGAAAAAGCGGAGAAGAAACATCAAGAATACGAAGAACGACTAAAATCAATGCAAGCCGAGATGATAAAACGCGAACAAGAACTACAAGAAGCTCAGGTTTATTCTCCCCTTCGTATTATTTCATCCCACTCCTCCTAAAACTGTTCAAGTGCCAAAAATGTAACATTAATCGGGATAGCGAATAATCGGAAATTACTTTCTCAGGATCAGATGTTATAACGGTTGTATAAAATTCTTCCCTGTGACGGGTGAGAGGTTTGGGTGGATTTCTATGGTCAGTAAGTAGATAGCAGTGCTTACGACCCGTATGTGTTGAAAAATCGAAATTTTCAGTAGTAGCGGTATTTTGGCAGTTGTAAAATTCAGGAGATTATCTGCAAGTCGCATCGGTCTCACGTTATTATCACCAAGTCTTACGGCGACGCGTCTTCAAATTTTTTCACTATCGTGGACAAAAATTGAGTAAAAAATAGAGCGTAATGCAAGTGGGCTGATGTCTAGAATTAACAAACGCTGACAACGAACAGCAAAAACAAACTGTACTATCAGTTGTTCGTTCATTGCCAGAGCGTTTTTTCTTAACATGTAGCATTGAACGCTGAGATCGAAATAATTAAACGACCACAAATCACATAAATAAATTAGTTATAATCAGGGGCTCTTAGTTGTGAAGCATTCGTACTTCTTTATTACTGTAAAGAAATAATCAGTATTAAAACTGAAAAGCAACGATCGAATGAGAATATGATGAGCAAGTTGAATGGTGTGTTAAGTATCAAGGAAACCAATGTCGATCAGCGTACGTGGTCACTCGGGAAGGTGACAAAATGACTTGGGTAGTTTACTCAGTAGGGAAAAAAATATGAATGGTTACGAATAACGAACCACAGTAGAATTATCTCAGAATGGACAACCACACTTCTGATTTTTCTCTCTTGAAAGGATGGAGGTAGGGAGAAGGAATAAAATGTAGAATGTTTGAAGATGACATGCTAGTAGCGTTGCATTAGGGGTACCATTTGATCACCTATCAGGAAAAAGACAAATTCACATCAAAAAAAGAAAAAAAAAACCAGCACATATGAAGAATATTTTGCACATCAGTAGAAAATCGCATCGAATTAAGAAAATTGAACGACTGAAATAATAAATTCACGGCATGAAATAATTTTTTGCACCTATAATAATAGAAGTTAAAAATAGTAAACGTGGTAAATCTACTAGACGATAAGCGCTCTTTTGGCTCTCGCTGGTCATTCGCGCTTCTTCCTCTGCCCAAGGGGTACTGATTCCGCCTCCACTGGCGCACTCACCACATCTAAACGAATTTTCATTCCTAGAACGTGTTAACAGAGCTAATGTTTCAAAAAATATGGGTACGTGCAGTGCGAGGTAGGTAGATTGTCGAAATTGATGGTCACCGTCCATACGTTATAATAAATACTTCGGAAATCATCAAACGATCTCCATTTCCATATTTTTTCAGTCAAATCCTGTTCGGCCCTCTCTCTCGTTTGAGTGAGGGGGCTTAACCATATTACCGTCTGTATCGCTGTCATCACGATAATACGCTCGAGATGACGGGCTCATGAACATGATGGGTATTTATGACGTGTTCATTGAGAAAACAGATGTACGCGCATTGACGTGCAAATTCATTTTATTCAATGTTCTCCGAGATTATACATTCGCAGATAATTTGATGTGCAAATGTCTTCTTGATGAGCGATTATATATTTCCCTTTCATTAATACTACTACAAACTTGGCTTTGCACTGGTATTAAAATTTGGAAAACTTTATGAAATCGCCTTCGGTAATATTTTCGTTGTAATGTCTTCCTGTCGTCTTGAACTATTGCATTCACTTTTTATTTTGGTTTTCGGGTCATCACTGTTGATTTGTAGCAGTCTGTTGGCTCGGTTCATATTTCTTCAGCATTTTGTCCGAGAGAAACGTCTGTAGATTGGTAGTAGTCTGTAATACAGATCTAGACTTGGCACTACAGTAGACCTACTGATTCCACAGTTTTTTTACTATAGTCTTTTTACCGACGAATACTCATATACATGTGGAATGGTACCATCGTGAAATAACGACACAAGATTATTCCGGTCGTGGGTCAGGTCGTGACCACTACGTATTTTCTGGTCTAAATACACTACTGAACAAAATGAAATTTTTTGTTTGCACAACGCATTTAAGGAGGTGATTCTTAAGTACTTTTCAACGCTGAATACAGTGCCGTCGGCCGTTTTTCTCTATCACGTCTAGTTTTTCTGATCAAAAACTATAAAAAATTCAACTAAATGTGTTCAAAAAGAGGTTTAGGAACTGATTGTGGTCATACTGATTCGTGTTGTTGTGTGTTGCGGTCGTGTGTAGTGGTGTGTATTCCGTCTGTTTGTTTTCTGTTATTGTGGTCTGATAACACTGATAATATCAGTCAGTGGTACCGCTTATTCCAATGCAAAAACAAAATGGAAACGAATTTCAGTCATTCAGAACTCCGAATTGTGACGTGATAGAGAAAAATGGGTCGCGGTATTGTGTTCAGCATTAAAAAGTACCTCAGAATCACCTGTCGAAATGCATTGTGCAAAATAGTTGTTCAGTAGTGATATTGACGACACGGCGGGTCTTGTCTCTCTAGTCTTCTCGATGTATCTTGTGTGTTCTTAATTCTAGGGTAAAGAAGATTGCATTCGAACGCCAGAAAATCATCATTAATTGAGGAAACGGGGGGGGGGGTTACCCAAGTGGGCTGTTCGTCCCTCCGCTTCCGAATGCGAGATTCTGTTGAAAATTATGGCTTACCTAATTCATGTACATGATAGTTATGTATTCTATCCTCTGTGTCTATTTACAGGATATTATTCGTCGATTAGAAGATCAGTTGCGACAGTTACAGTCCGCCAAAGATGAATTAGAAGCGCAACAAAATGAATTACAAACTATGATTAAACGTTTAGAAGAAACAAAAAATATGGAAGCCGCCGAGCGAGCGAAACTAGAAGAAGAAATCCAATACAAACAAGAAGAAGTACAGCGTATTAGATCAGAAGTAGAAATTAAAGACGAAGAAACGCGTCGACTTCAGGTTTTTATTTCCATAGTATTATTACCGTAACGTTTATCCCCCGCTCCCATTCTAGAAGTTGAGAATTGCGTCATTATCGCCCTTGCCGCCTTGTCTTGATATCATCTTTAAGTATTGGCTTCGAGGGCGGTGACGAGCTTCGGCTGCAGAGCCGACCTACTAATGGAGGAACGTTCCCTACTTATTCGTGAGGAGTCGTCGCTAACGACGGGCTGCGCAGATACTTTCCGCGCCTGTCTCAAACGCGCTCGGTGTCCTTTTTGGCCCGAATAACTGTGCCAACGAATTCAATTATCGCTGACTGATTCCGTGGTCTAGCCAGCATCACTCCTAAGTATCGTCACGAGGGTGACGTAGCTACCTATAGACGCCTCGAGCGCTTTTCGTACGACACACCACGCAGTGCAGCTGAAAATGGTAGGCTGCGCGTTATCGACCTCGGCTGAACAATGAGTACCTCCGTCCAGCGATATCCGGTGAGCATTTGCGTAAGGTGGTACGTCAGCTGTCTCTGCCACCACAAGAACCGTGCATCTAGATCGTGTTCTAGCCTCAAAATCTAGCAGCCATGGCGGATTCATGGAGACAAGTAGCCCGCTTCTGAATCGTTTGCCGCTGGATTTCCTTCTTGATTCTCTCCTTCGAGAGCTTCTGGAACCGCTGTCACTGACTAGCAGATATATGTATGCATAGGGGGCAATCGGGCTAATACAAAGCCGCCTCTTACGAGCCGGTTTTATACGCGCCAACTATCCGTAGCACCGTAGTCCACAAACCCCTTCCTACCTTTTCTCTATTCTCGCGGAGTACTACAGGGCGTCATGCTCCATAGAAGAGAACCGAGCGGATTGCTACCGAATACAGGCGTCTTCGGCTTCTCTTTGGCCCTTGAAGGTTTGGCATGAGTTGACGCATAGCTTTGAGCGTCTGCTCTTCTACCGTCGTTGCTTGGAGATATTGTTTCCAACTCAGCTCGTTGTCCACCGTCATCTTCATGTACACCATCCGAAAGGAATACTGGCTTGCTCAGTACTCCTTACCGTGGCCTGTTCAGTTTCCGCTCGTGAAAAAATTATGGCTTCAGTCTTCTGAGGAGCCATTCTCTTGCATCCACCGAAATACCATGTCGATACTTAGTTCGTCCGATAATTCGTTATCCATGGCCGGTACAAATTTAATCATTTTTGTAGGATGAAGTAGAAGCTGCTCGTCAAAAGCAAGAGGAAGTGAAAGCTGCTTTATTAGCTGCCACCTCGACCCCTCAACATCATCATGTGGAAGAAAACGAAAATTGCGACGAAAACGACGAAATGGTTAATGGCCACGTATCTGAAGACTTGCAGACTGATATAAATATTATCGATCCCGTAGAGGAACGTAGAACATTAGCCGAACGCAACGAACGCTTACATGATCAGCTTAAAGTACGAAAAACCTTACAATATTATAATTCGTAATCATTTGTTACTATCACCAGTATCAGCCCGAATGTATACGGCTAGCGTATTGAGTAATGTGCATTGAAGCGGCTGACATTTGATGGTAAAACGGGTTAACTACTGCCAGAATGAAATTAATTATGTTCTCCCATAAGAAATGTGCAGGCTCGTTCGATACTCTCTAAATTACGGAGGAATTAGGGTTGATTGAAAGTAAAATTAGTTGGAACTAATTCTCTGTGTTTTCGGATTTTCAAAACAAAATTGCCACTGAAACATTTGTACAGTGAGACTAATCTTTGCTCGCCATGTAAAAGTTTCAGAGGGAATTCCAGTTTCCTGTTTTCTCTATCAAGTTTTGCAACAAGCATTTCCGTTTCCCAGATTCCCATTATAAAAACGTATGGGAAAACCTACTTGTCGCTTAGCATACGGTGTCTCTTGATATTCAATAATGAGGATTTCGTTTCCCGAAAAGAAAGTTTGAAAAAAGTAATTCTCGGATCCTTGAATCCCTGTAGATGCTGCAATGCGATAACCGAAAAAAACACGAATTTCAACCCTCCAACAGGAAGATGGTAGTACGTACGGATGGTTAAAAATAAAAAACGACTTATGTACAGTTCTAATAGGAAGTTCTTTCGTATCGGAATCGAATTTTCTCGCCAATTTCAGATCTAACTATTGACATTTTTATACAGACTTTGTCACCCTAAAGGAGGAAAAAAAGGGGGAACTTTAATTGAAGTTTCATGGTCAGATCTGAAATGAGTGTGAGACACTGATCTCGAAACACCATTTTGATATCATTTACTCGTATATTCGGGACCATAGCCGGTCACTGGAAAGCAAGAGATTTTTTAAGTGAGCAAAAATTTTCTAAATTTCCCATGATCGAATTTTTGTCCGCAAGTTGACTCCAGAATTAGTGCTCGAATCAAGAAATCAAGATCGAAGCGCTGAAGTAATGCAGCTGCTGACACAACGCTTTGTGTCGTAGTAGTGCTGAAAAGCAATCTAGATTCGAATCGATTAGGATCATATTTCAGAAAATCACTGATGGACTCGAGTGTGAATCAAAATTGCGATCATTCCAAGCACTAGCCGGAACTATGACCTGTTGAATTCCGTCTCGAGAGAGCAGTTTTTTCCAAGGTTTAGTTTTGAGGCTTTGAGAAGTAAGACAGAAGGTCTTGAGTGAGACCTCGATAAAGTAACAAAATAATTCTGATTGAAATTTTAAAAGTCAGATTCAGCATCAGCCCTTGAGCAGCTCCAGAAGCACTATGTTTTCAGTAGTATGAAGGATGTAAATATTGTATCTTACTGAATGTTTGAAGGCCATTTTAACTGAAAAGAAGGTCTCAGATTTTAGAATGTGCACAATAATTGTCCCAGGAACACGTGTGTACCTATTCAGGTTGTCTAACAGTCATTTAAGTCATTTATTTTGAAAGGAGGTCATTTAAATCATTTAAAGTCATTATGGTCATTTAAACATTTTTAAATCAGCAAATTATACCGTGAACGAGAGAACAAAGAATTTGGAATTGGAAAATTCTATTATAATGACCAGGGCTGCAATTTTTATGCGAATGTATATTCCTATCTATGGCATGTATTCCAGAAGTTTCAAAAGATCTTCACGAATCACAGAATTCTGAATCATATGAGCAGTACTTCATTTTGTATATTACCTATGTCACATATTTTGGCATTTACTCCATATTTTGCCCCAATTCTGCTTATTTTTCATTTTTTTTTTCTTCAAAAAGTGAATTTTCTAGTTTTCTTACTCAAAAATACTGAAAATAATTCCCGACTCAAAAAATTTTTCTTTAATTTGAAAGACTTAACCCTTTTGCACCCGCTGATATATAGTAGTCATATTTGTCCGAATGTAATTACGGAAAAAATCTTGTAAAAGAAATTTATTATCGTAAATGGTGGTAACACTGCTCAAGGTTTAGATTATGTTCATTCGGAAGTTGACAGCCCGTCACTACAATTCTAGAGCTATATGATTAGCCCGAACTAAGAAATACTGCATTGGTCGCGTCACACCATATGAGACGCTGGGCAAATTGAGGCGATCGGATGGCGGGCGTGAAAGGGTAATTAATGAAGCAGCAGAAAAATATATAGAAAAAAATGTTCTTTTGCATGTGAGATACCCTCTCTCTTGCCCCCATCACATTCATCAATCACTTACTTATTTATTTAATATTACTGTCCCTTCCTACGGACAAAACTGACCAGATTAGGTGGGGACAAAGTACGATGTATTGCAATTTTTCTATTATTAATTGAAGGATAGGGGAGGGGGCTGGGAAAATGATGGGAAATGATATAGCTGGAGGGCTGAAGGAAAGGGTACCCTGAAAATACTGGTATCAAATTGAATATGTTGAGGAAGAAGGAAATTACAACGAAGAGGAGCGTTAGAGTGTAGGGAAAGGGAGAGGGAAAAGTCATTGAAACCGAGCTGGCTCAGAGGCAGATAAATGCTTCTCAATGACGTTACCCAAATGCTTTACGGTTCGTAAAGCAAATAAGTACCTCTGCATTTACTCTAGCTACCTCTTTGTGAAAACAGAGTATACTGTAGAGGCCGGAGTTACATCTCTTTGGGGCAGCAAAAAGGGCATTGTCTCTGCTATTGAATGTTGGGATTCGGAAATTTATAAATTTATAGTACCTAAAGGTTCTCTATCCTTGACTCTTCCATTAATTATGTCCCCCAAGAATAACATAGCTAATAATTTTCGTCTATTACTTAGACGCATCACCTCAAACCCCTGCAATAGTTGAATATATTTCAGGTTGTATGGGTAATATGTAAACAGAGATCATAATATGAGTATTTCAAAAATGTTTTTTGGATTTTTTCAATTTTCTCAATTTTACCTTTATCGTGCAGCTCCCAGATGATTGGCGCGAAATTCCAAAATTGATCTTATCAAATCAAAAATAATAGTTTCTTAGTTTCATATTTCTTGTAATTTACGCTGTTCCTTCTGATAAAACCGGCTATTCTTTTGCATTTTGAGATGATGAGGTCTATGCGTCTCAAAAATGATAATTTGTTATCTTGTAGTAGCTTGCATCCAAGTTCCTCACTCCCTGAATACTTGGCAATCTACATAATAATCTCCTATTGTATAAAGCAAGGGCTCCTTTATGTGACTGAAAGTTATGCTTTGGCATTTAAATTTATTAGAGGATAGTAGATTCCGATCGCTCTAACGAACAGTATAATTCAGATCTGCCTGAAGCTCAGTACAGTCTGAGAAGGAAGTTATCTTTTTAAATATTTTTCTGTCATCTGCATATAGCAGTAGTTTGGATTTCTCTATTTCAAAAGTAACATCATTTATAAATGAAGTTTCAAAAGATCTTTACGAATCACAGAATTCTGAGTCAAATGAGCAGCCCTTCATTTTGCATATGTCGCATATTTTGGAATTTACTGCATATTTGACACCAATTCTGCTTCTTTTTCAATATTTTTTCCCAGAAAGGGACTTCAAATTGTGTTTTACTCGAAAATACTAAAAGTAATTCCCGACTCGGAAAAAAAATTGGAAATACTTCATGATTAATAAATCAGCAGAAAAGCTTTTAGAAAAAAATATTATTTTGTATGTGAGATACCCTTTCTCTTCCCCGCATCACATTCATCAGTCATCAAGAAATTACTAATAGGCAGGGACGGCGCGATCTTGTATTCTAGGGGGGGGGGGGTTATTAAAATTTTCCGACAGGCGGTCAAGGGTAACGTCATGCAGTACGTGCGCTTTTTTGCCGACTGTAGAATTGCCGACGAAGTACTAAAAAATGTCAATGAAATGCCGACGAATATAAAATGCGTGGGGAGGTGTTCCACCCCCCCCCCCCCTCGCGACGTCCCTGCTAATAGGAGCAATATATTCCGAGTGCATTTCCTATAAAAAAGAAGATTTTTAGACTCCTTAGCTATGTACTTTCCTAAATCATTAATTTTGAAATTGTATAAAAATTATCGTAGTGTATCCAACTTAATTTTTCCTTTAAAATGATACGCATATTGTATTTGCATTCTAGCGCATTCATAGCAGAGTTGGGCGCAACTTGAGTGAATTATGTATTTTGAGTAAATGAGTATGTGAGTACTGAGTACAAATGTACTCGAGTATCTGTGTACTCAGCAAACATGAGTACCATTGTACTCGAGTACTCATGTACTCAGTGATAATGAGTACTCATGTACTCAGTGATAATGAGTACTCATGTACTCAGTGATAATGAGTACCAATGTACTCAGTGATAACACTACACAACAAACTGAGATTTTTGAAAACCGCATGAAGGAAAATAGATTATTCTTAATGTATTTTTAACGCTGAATCCAAATATGATATTAAAAATGCTCAGTTAGCTAATCATTTTCTACGTTTGCTGGGAAATTTAATAGTGTATTATGAGAAATTGTTTTATTCTATGTGGCGGCACTGATGTTGTATTAAACTGATTACGGATAAGCTTTGTCTTTGACAGTACTGTATAGAAAACCTCCGTGTTGTTCTCTGTCCCCTCTGTGTTTCGTAATGAGTACTAATGTATTCAGAAATTTTGAGTACGAATGCAATCAAGTAAAAATTTACTCAACAATTGATTACATATAAGGGCTCCTGACCCCTTTTGACAGATAACTCCTCATATTTGAATACAGAAATTGAAATACTGGTAATTTATGAGTACGCAGGTTCTGAATCATGCGTAGTCCTATTTTGAATAATTTTTCAGTTCGAATGAAGGAGCTTGTAGAAGTTCAAATAATTTTAGATTCAAGTTCTGAGAAAGTACCTAGAGCATTTTTGAATTTGAGGGCATACTAAAGATAATATATTTTAACTCAAACGTTAATTTTCTTAAAATTTTAATTTGGAATGTGGTCCCCTCAGAACACACTTTATGCCCAAAGCAGCGAAGGTATGCGTGTGTAGTTTACATCCACCTTTTTTTGTAGTCTGTGTGGTGTTTATGCAAATTGGGCTCGATACATCATTTCTTACTTTGCGGGTAAAACACGTTCCTTAGATACCGAGGACACCGATTTCCAAGGAAGTCCATTATTCAACTTACGATGTAGAGATTACATTAATGAAATGAGGAGAAGCATAAGGAAAATCCGACCCAAAAAATTCTCATTCTCATAGCTTTCTGCGACAGGCCATACTACTTTAAATTTTCAATATTTGGGGAGTTATTAATTAACATATTTATACACCAACGTATTTATAATTCTAAAATATTCGAAATGCGTAATGTACTCAAGTGCTACAATAACTCTGAAACTAAGAGAAAATTTTTCGTATGTACTCGGTAATCATACTCTTCTGATTCTTGAGTATACTGAGTACATGTACTCAGGTACTCATTCCACATGAGTACTGATTACAGGTACTCAATACTCATACATGTATATTGAGTACACTGCGTACTCGTACTCATTTGTACATGATTGCTGATTACATGTACTCTACTCAGTACTCAAGTACAACCATTCGTACTCGTACTCATTGCTCATACTCATGAGTACGAATTTGCCCAACTCTGATTCATAGTACATTGGGGAAGGGGGTCATTTAAAGATCATTTATTTTCAAAATTCGATTTTGTGAGACACCCTGCTATCATTTATTCGTAAATTATTTCTATCGAGAAAAACGGGGCGAGACATCTTCCCTGATGAAATCTTACGGATGAAATTGGCTTTAATGCTGAAATATCATGCAATTTAGGCTCAAATTAAAACAATAAATTCATAGAAATTTTTTTGCCTCCTGTTCCTGTCTACGTTCCTTCCAAAATCTGAAGGAAAACAAACTCGTCGAGCTGCTTGTCTCTTGTTTTGTAACTTACACAAAGTTACGTGTCCTTTAGCCTTAATTACCAAAAAATTACCTGATGAAACTCTTCCTCCGCCCCTCCCACCCCTGCAAAAAAAAATGGAATGTGGCTGGTGAATATTTTTGTAAATTATAATCTTGGAACAGGGTGCTGTTTTCGTCTCAAATTATCTCATGTTAGTTAGGAAAAATATTTTAAGAAGATTTTCTCCTCCTCTTTCTCCCTTACCCCGAAAAATTGATGAAATTTCGCTCGTAAAATAGTATTATGCTTGGTCGGGAAAATGTAAAAAATAAAAATGAATAAACATATCCAGTAAAACTTTTTTACTCTCGTTTCCATTCCCCGCCAAAAAATTGCATATTATGAAAATTCGTATCCGGCTGTACCCGTACTGAATGTGAAAACCAGTTCGAATTACCCATAATGTATATAAAATTTGAGTGAAGAACAACTGGAGATAATAAATTGCTAAAACAAAACAAAACCTACTAAATACAACAACAACTTCCAAAGCGAGAACCTATGCCACTTGATAACGTAACACTCACTGATTGGACAGATTACACAACCAATAGGAACACACCAAATAGGTCTACCATATGGTACTACACATCACTATAGATACAGTACGGCAAAGAGAAAAGAGTTAGGGTACTCCACTGAAGATGGCGTAACAGCTAAAAGCTCTCTTGGACTACAGAAGAAGAAATTGTGGATTGGCGTACCCTTCATACAGAATATTACCAAGTTCACTCCATAGGTGCCAATTCCTGTGGGTGCTCGGAGCTTGAGCACTCACTGAAATTTCAGTCATAAGAAACCGAATTCCAAATTGCATAGATATTGATTTTTATCTCTTCCCTTGAAATTACCTGAGTAGATACATACAATTATAAAAAAATTATCAATTACTAACCGCCCCCACCATAATCTTGGGTTTCTTTTAATGTACCTCTAAGTGTGCTTGCGGACCCACTGAAAATTTGAAAAATCAGCGCCTATGGTTCACTCACTCACACTCCAACATTTACACTAGTGAACCTAATTTGTTTCGCCCCCTCCCCTCAAAAAATATAAAACTTGTATTTTGAAAAATTGTGTGTTCTAGCCCGAAATTTCTTGGATTTATTTCTTATAAAAATGGTGAAACATCTGAGTGACAAATAATTCAAAAATAAACTCGGAAACCGTCAGTTTGTTTTTAGAAGTTATTTATTTGTAAATGAATGACGGCGTACTCACTTGAGCAGAACACTCCGAACGTACTGCACGAACGCAGCGCGCACGAAAATACGCGGCCAATGAATACCACCGAACAGAATGAGCTAACGCACCGAAATTTATCCGTCAGTTGCCGGTAAACTGTATGTGCTCAAAAGGAAATGCTCGTCGCTTTCGTCGTGCGCAGTGGGCACCCCATACGTGACGTCGCGTTAATCGGGAATAAACCGAACTCAGCGAAAAGGAAAATTTGCAGAGAACTCGCCGAACGTTGCGTATGTTCGTTGCGCAGCGTTTGTACGGTTCCTTCGGAGTACACTGCTCAAGTCGGTACGCACCAACGCACCTTGAAGGTAGGTAACTGGTTACCATCTCTGAACATTTTTTCTGGTATCATATCGCCTCCTTATTGTTATTCCTCCTGTTTTGTACTTTGCCTCCTTGACCTTCTCCTACGCTATCTCCCCTTAAAAATCATCGGAGCCGGAGCAAAAACCACATTTTTGGTGGAGCCGAAGCTATCGAGAATTTTTTGGTCGGTGTTGGAGCGAGAATCCGATGAAACTTATGTATCGGAGTTTGATTGAAAATTATCTGTCGGAGCCGAAGTCGGGAAAAGATTGTTTACCAGAAACGAAGCCAGTGACAAGCTAAAATCAAATTCGTTTCCGAGTCGGAACCAGCTTCAAGCGACCTCCGTTTTGATGCTGGTTCAGGGTTTCTGGTAATAAAGTAATATTACGAAAGTATTCGTAACTTTCAACTTGCAGTAATTGCACTTATTTCTGTAAACCTGATAATTTATTGATCGGTTTTAGATGCTGAAGCAGGATTTAGCTCAGTCGAGAGACGAAACTAAAGAAACGACGATGGATAAAATACATCGCGAAAATGTGCGTCAAGGTCGCGACAAATACAAAACGCTGAGGCAGATTCGTCAGGGTAATACTAAAAGACGGGTTGATCAGTTCGAGAACATGTGATCGGTCATTCGCATCGAAATGAATACGAAGCAAACTGCTGTTACCTTTTAACGCTGTTTTATTCCATTTAGCCGTTGTGTATTATATTATGTATTCTTAAATTATTAATTTATTTTTTGCCTTCTTATTTAATGTTAGTGTAATAAGTTACGGAAACTGTACCGTGCAGTATCTTCTATAAGATGTTTGTTATATTATCGTCTAATCCGTTGGTCGAACAATTTGCCGTTGCCGTATTTTTCTATTATTCGATTATCTGTCTGTATGTTATTTTATTTTATGCCCGCGTATAATTTAACAATTGTCTCGTCGTTCGCTTCTTTTATCCGTCAATTTTATACTGTTGTTCTTATTCCGACGTAGTAATTGCGTTATTATTTCTTGTCGTTTCTTCTTTATTCCGCCTTTGGATATTTTTTTATTTTATCTAAGAACCCGCCTTACTCGGACTGTCGGACGATTGAGACGTGATAGCCATTTGCCAAATCAGTCAAAGTCTCAAATTCTACTCCTGAATCGACTGATTTTTCAACTTCAAAATAATAAATTATCGGTTTGTACAATTATATCTACATGCGCATTTCATTTATTTCGTACTTATATATCGATAGGGCATCCTCATTTATGAACGTAAAAGATTTCGTGTTTTCAGTTATGACAATCTTTCCCGCCCTGTCGCCCCCTTGATCGTTTCCATACTTTCATTAAAGAGAAATTTTTAAGCTCGAAGAAAATTGGATCAGGGTAACCTTGTGATGCATGGGAGCTCAGTTACTTGTTCGAGGATCAACATTGATTTCAGGAATCTGTGATAGTTTTTCAGCTGGAGGCCCTCCTTCCTCCTCCCCCGATAAGGGTAGAAAAAATGATGAATTTCCATCTTCAGTTGGCGGTTCTTCGAACACAATCTATTTTGCCTTAATCCCTTCGCTTTCAGCTGTTCATGAGGATTGTTGCTGTTGGGATTTAAACCTGCACTAGAGTGTGCTGCAAAATCACCTGCGCGGGTGTAAATGAGTGAGTGACCATGTGTACTTCCAAAGAGAAAAACTACTATCTTCAGAAGGGGGAAAAAACTAGTAAAACTTATTCTACCAATAGAACTGATTATAATAAATTCAATTTTTTGGTGATGATGCAGTTAGATTTAGGACAAATTTTCTTTGAAAGTGGATTTCTAATCGATTTAATGATAGTTGAAGTTTGCTACACGCTGACGGTAAATCATAGTAATCACTCACACATATACAGGGCTGCCAACACTTAAAGTTGAAACTCGTAAGTTTAAATCCCAATAATGTCGATTCTCACTTGTTTTATGTAGGTAGTTTTATACGGTTTTTTGAATCACTAGACTCATATTTGAGATCAATCTTGGTTAATCCCTTCTCTTTCAGGCTCCACCAAGAGCTAGTCTCGAGTATATATAGGCGATAAAACCTGCACTAGAGAGCGCTACAAAATCACCTGCGCGGGTGAAACTGAAAGGGTGATCATGGATAATTTTTAATGGAAATACTGCCATCTTTAGGAAGGCAAAAAACGGCCCAAATTTATTCCACCCACTAGCTTTGACTATAATTCTATTGTTCAGTAACAATACAATAAAATGTAGGACGAGATTTTTTTTCTTGAAACAATTTCTAATAGATTTAAAGACGTTTAAAGTTTGCAGTAATCTTATGGAAAATTGTCCATGATCACCTTTTCAGTACTCAGGGCCACCAACTTTGGGAACTCCCAAGTTTTAGTACGTATATATATATACGTATGATATCAGTTTGAAATTAATTTTCACGTCGCATATATGTATAGGGTTTCTTGGGAAGTTTGCCTAGCCTTTGCTTATAATCTGTGACAAATTTGAACAATTTAAGTAAGTACTATTGTACGTATGTGACCTTCCATACTAAAAGGGCATTTCAGTCCAAAAAATCGATTTTGGTAAGTCAAAGGGTACTTTTCAACACTGTGAACTCGAAAACGCGAGAAAAAAAACTTTTCAACGAAATTTACGAGGGTATAAAAAACTGAAATTTGCAAAATCGTACTAAGCACAAAAATACAATGCGAATGCACTCCGGCTAAAACTCCGATGATAGAAAACTCCGCTCCTTTAACATCACTACGTGATAGAGCGCGAAAGTGGGCGTCGATAGGTTACCGCGGTCTCGTGATTTATTCGGACCTAGCAGCGCGGTGTAGCGCTAGCATCGAGTCTTCCCCTTTGCCGCTCCAACGTTACTAACGTTAGGAATTAGGATAGCGGAGAACGTCTCCGTGCATTTAAATGGGAAAATCGTGATTTTCGTTTCTTTCCAATTTCGTCAAAAATTCATTTATGATAGCAATCCAAGTAAAAATAGGTAGCCCAGTAACGATTAAATAATATTTAAGACAAGTTTCTGCAAAAAAATTTATTGGAATTAGTGCAGAGTCACTCGAAAATTGAAGTTTTTCATGTCATGTTCTATTAGCTTTGATATTTATCCTAACGTTGATAAGAGCGACGTGTGTGCGTGCGTTAGTGATGGTGTGTAAACGGATGTTGTTAAAAACTTTCACCAGATGTCAGCCACTACGCTGCTAGGTCCGAATGTTTGAATCTTTAAAAGTGTCTCCTGTAAAATTAATGTTTTGGACCGACGTGTCCTTTTATTTTGGGATTCCTAAATTACTTTTTGGGAGTGGGAGAATCTAATTTTGTTAGATAAAATTGTAAATTTTACCGTTTTTTTTTTCTTTTTTCTAACTGAAACCCCCATTTTGCGCCACCAGGGACGATGTTCCAAAATTTGCCAGCTCTGTAAAATGTCAAGTGGAGGAGGCTCTTCCAGTCCTAGCCCTCTTCCGTAAGTCCTTGTAGACTGGGGTTGAATACTATTTTGAGATTAAAATCATGTTATCTTCAAAAAAGAAACCTAATTTTACGCATTCAAACCGCGAGTGCCGACGCATCTTTGCTGCTTATTGTTTCTCGAGATTTAGGATAAGCTTCTAAAAAGATGAGTGACTTGAAAGCATAAAAAATGCGAAAAAGATTCGGCTCTTTTCTATTTGACAATACTGCTTCGGCGTGATCCTAGTGACGAACTCCAGCCTTTCCAGTTACATATATATAAGCTGATCGACAACGGACTGGGTTACTATCTGAATTTGCACGAAATGATGTACATGCAGTCGACATGCGTATTGGCTGCAATATGGCAAAGAGGTACCTGCACAAAAAGGAAACAATGGTACATACTTGGTAAGTACAAAATACAAACTAATCGTATCCGCAAGAATGTGTAACGAATACCTTTGCCAACGCTACGCTTAACTGGTAACAGTGGCGTATTCGTTGGCCCACCATTATTTATAAAGGATTAAATCCTTTACAAAAATGTTAAGTTTTCTAAAAAAAAAAAATTTAAAAAAAAGTAAAGAAAAATAGGTATTGCATTATTATACCTACTTATCCAATTTACATAACGTAAGTCACACCACGAACGCCCGCATAAGAACATTTTATTGATTAGCAGTATTCATTTACGTACGCGTGTATTTAAAATTTGACATGTCGACGTCACTGTTCAATACCCCCCTCGCCGCATTAAAGAAATTCATTTGGTCTTCTGCAACTTGACCCAACTTTGCGTTGGCCCTTCCGTGCCCATGCAAAAAAAAAGCTAGTTATGCTATTGACTGGTAAAGTCTGGAAAGGAAAAAAAAAAAAGAAGTAAAATGCAGGTAACGGCGTTTCTATACAGTGCTTATTCATATTCACACAACGGTTAAAAAATCACGTAGCTCAAGCAAGAAGCAATCGGCACATGAGACACGCACAGCAAAAACCACTAAAGCGTGGGTGGCCACCTATCTACAATATCTATCAGTATGTAGGTCATTCCATGTCAGTTCGATCAGCCGTGACCCTCGATTTAACCGATTTAAAGAAAACTGGCTGGAAGGGCCTCGGTCAGTCTCGCAGAAGTACGCCGTTGTAACATTCATTCGTCCTCGAACTTTCCATATTTTTCAATTTGGCTACCTTCGAAGCGCACGTTCGATTTTTCCCTGTTTTTCAGCTTCAGTTATCTCGTGACGGTCGCGAGTACTCTCCAATGCGAAGAGACGAGAGGCTCTGGGGGAGCCTTCCTGTCTAGTCAGCCAGTTTGGAAAATGATGATGATCGTCGTTCGAATTGGGAGCATGCCATGCCATGCATAAACGTAAAAAAAGACCTACATATGAGGAGTTATCTGTCAAAAGGGCGCTTGACATATGGGAATCTCATATGTCAAGCGCCCTTTTGACAGATTACTCTTCATATACATTTTGCCCGTTTTTACGACTCGAATCGTGGAAAAATCGCAACATTTTTTTCGCGTACGCCACTTCAGCAGTAATCCGCCTGTCCTCTCCACCCGATGTCATTCGCTTCATTAAACCCCCGATTATGCCTGTGAGACGTTCGGTAAAATATTCCTCTGTTCTCGAGTTTTCTCATGCTTTTCAAAATATTAACGAATATTTTCAAGTTTCGCGATAAATATTTTTTTCGTTATTTCTTGTGACAGAATCAGATTTAAGTATGCCCAAGGTCTTGGTCAGGGATGAAAATAAGCTCTGCCGGAATTCGGAAATTTTAGGAAATGGATTAAAAGTTGAATAAATCCAATAAGTCAAAAGGTTCATTTTTTTAATTACCTATCTATATATCTATATTTTTCTTTTAGCCAATACAAACAAATTTTGATATTTGGGGATTTTGACTCGAGTCAGTTGGGAATTTAACTATTTTTGTCCCTCCAGAAAAAAACTCTGCTACGTCCCTGGTCTCGCTGCAAAAGTCTTGACATTCATATTTTGCGATTTAAATTTTAAGTTTTTTCCTTTCAAATATGAGTCCTAGAGCTCTGAAAACATCGCTTCTTTATGTAGATAAATTCGACCAAATTTGGACTAGGGTAATTTTTCGTACGTGTCTAAATTCTCGAAGTTTTAAATACGTGTACGGGTATAACTGTCTATTTTGGTTCACACTTTTTCGTTAGTTTACGCGTGGATCTTCGGAACTGGCCCAGAACGTAAATCTGTCTTAACGTGGTAATCGAACGGAAAAAGGTGAACTTGATTGGGAAATTATTATACGAGCGCATACCTATTTAGCTCCGTGGTTATCCCTGCTACTTCGTTCAAAATTAAAGGGCGAGGGTCAAGTATAGACGAGAAAACAGAGAGAGGGCTTGGCTCCCCAAATCCTTGTAAGCCTTCCCTCTCCCAAGACTGAAAGATTACTAACTAAAGAATTTTCAGCATTATTTTGATACGTGTCAGCCCCTCCCCCGTACAACCCTGTCGGGGGGGGGGGAGAGAAAGGAGGGAAATACCTCGAGCCCTAACTTTCAGGGGGTCCGATAATTTTAAAAGGCCTGAATGTCAACGCTTTTGGTTACGTCATACTGTACATCAAATCAGCAATCACTCCTTACACCACCATGAAAGAAACCTCGTATCTCGTAGCTTATAATTTTTTTAAATCTGACAAAAGAAAAAAATGAACAGGAAGAAAGGGGCCTCGTGGAAATTCCCCCTCTGGTCCTCTTTTTCTCTCTACGGGGCTGCCCCCATGAGGGTGTGAGTCTTCCTGATTCAGTTCAACTTTCATACTAAGAAGCGTTTTTGCAGGTAGAATTACACGAACTGACCTACGTACTTATACAGGGTTAGTCAGTTTTCCTTCCGCCATAGCAAAACTCCGTTACGCTGAACAAAGTATGACTCAATGTGTTCTGACAGTGTTTTTTTATATATGTATGCATTAGTACAATTATTAACGAATAATGATATAGGTACCTACACTGTACAGAGTGGCTGAAATGGGAGGGGGCTAGGGGGCTAAGCCCCTGCCCCGGATTTCAACATTAGCGCTCCTAAATTTTATTTTTTAAATTAATCTGAATACAGTAAATCCCTCCCTCCCTTACAAAGAAAGTATTATAGAGAAAAAAATCTATTTATTATTTTTTTTTTTGGGGGGGGGGCTATGATTTTAGGATTTCAATAAAGTTATTTTATGCGCTGGGGCTTCAGCCCCCCAAGTTTTCGCTCTATTTCCACCCCTGATGTACCTATAAGAAGGGTGACTTGAGTACCATTTTACAGTGGTTGTATCGACTTTCGTTGTGCCTATACGAGTACATATTATGTTCCTGTGTGGAAAAGCCACGGTGTCATGACTGTGGATCAGTCGAGAGTACAGCGGTCGTATTTGTTCTCGTATTTTCATATGCGGTGACCGGCCAATGAGAGTGCGAGATTTTGCAGTAACGCAGAAATAATGCTGATTATGCCTAATTGAATGGTAAATGAACCAAAAAAGAAGAAGAAAAAGAAAAACGAGAAAAAAAGAGAATAATAGACGCGTGACACGACGGCTGTACGGTACGGTATGAATGCGGCATACGGCTCGCTTACGTTACGTTCACCTATGACCACGGTGTCGTCGGTGCGCCGCGTCGCGTCGGTCGTCGGGCGTCGGTACGGTGCAGTAACCCTTATTCGCTCGATTCGTTTATTGGTCGCTGGTTGGTCGTTTTGAGTTCTTTACATTATGTACATATTTATGTATTAATAGTTTCTTCGGATATTATTGTTAGTTGTTATTAGGTATATGTATGTAGTTATGTCGTATCTCTCCAACGATGCTGTAGTGGGTAGTGGGTACTGGGTTGTGTGTACTGTGTAGCTGGGTATATGGTTGTCGGTCGAGCCCATAAAGATTGAAAGCAGCGCGTGATCGTGAGTGCGTTCGCGTTTGGTCCTGTTCATTCTGGTTGCGCAGTAGTGTGCTTCGTATTCGTGTTTGTAGTTGTAGTTGAAGATTGTAAAGAGTTCCACTTCCAGCCGTAACGGCTAAATGATGTGGAGGGGCTGCTGAGGTACACCGCCAGGACACATCACCATCACTCGGCTATCGCTAGGGCCATTGTGGTGCGAGGTTCGCGGTACGCGTTAGTTTTAGTTTAACTTGAGAACTTGCTCGGTGTTTGTGCTTCGTACTTCGTGGTTCGTCCGTTCGCGTTCGTGCTTCGTGTTAGTGTGTCGTTTGGATTTGTGTTTTACGTCTTCCTTCTCGACGCTGTTCGTATTTCGGGTGGAATGGTGTTTTAGTTTGAAATTTTTAAAAATCTTCCTTATCGTGAACGGTGTCGTCGCTCGCATTTATTGTCATCGTGCCGTTACTCACGTTTGCGTCTTTTTGTTGTTACTTCGTTTTGTTAAGAGATGTTTCCTCGATGGATAATGAATCGGACTTCCGAATTCACGAGTAACAACTCTACCGAACGGGAACGTGTTCTGGTATGCTCCAGCTTGCTGTAGGTTTTGTACCTAGTTGATTGTAACTAATAATAAGCTCGACGCCGTCAGTGCATCCGAGGTTCGGATTTGATTTATACTCGGAGACAGCGTTCACGGTAAGTGTTAGTTCTCATGCACTCGTAGTCACTCGCTCGTACCTACTTCTCGATCCGACCGAGTTAACGCTCGATATATTTCTTATTATTATACATATTAGATACGTATCTATCGTAATGCACGTTCGTGGTATTACAACAATACGAATGTACGTATCGGACGTC
Source organism: Acanthococcus lagerstroemiae (assembly GCA_031841125.1). Taxonomy (NCBI): domain Eukaryota; kingdom Metazoa; phylum Arthropoda; class Insecta; order Hemiptera; family Eriococcidae; genus Acanthococcus; species Acanthococcus lagerstroemiae. The sequence goes on along the minus strand of CM063112.1, from coordinate 283,626 downwards.
GGCATTTTACAAATAAACGTAGGTATAGGCCTAGGTTCGATAAGTAGACTGTAGTACGCGCGTACTGCGAACTTACATGCAGGTTCTAATTTCTATCTACAATAATTTACCGAATGGTTATCCGACTGCTGAGTGCGAAACTGATGCGGTATTACCGATCCATTCGATGTTTTCATCGGTTTCATACCGAGTATGCGATGGAACATGACGCGATTATATTGATTGTTAGAACACGCGACAGATAGTTTTTTCGTACCCGGTGTCGACATAAGTTTTGCTGCTCCGTAAGCACCTGTACCTAGGTAATACTTTACGGTAATACCCACCGAGCGCAGGTAGTTACAGTTAAAATACCAGGGTGGCTTTTAACCTCACTTATACTTACCTAGCTACTATCGAATCGATATTTTACCCTGTTGTATATTACTCACATGTAGCGAGTAGCTTCACCAAATACCACAACTTTGCCACATCTCGATGCTCGATGAAAGGGGAAACCATCCGTGTACAGCCGAGCCGGAGATACGTGATACAGATGATTCGGATGCTCGTGTACGAATCCATTCATTTGTGCGGTGGGTTTTCTTCGCAAGATGGTGTCACGTTGAGGGTGATGTACGCGCACACATCAACAGGAGAAAGACTATTATCTACGAATTATTCATTTTCATCTTCATCGTAATTCGTTTTGTAGACCATGCCAGGCCCTATTTAGAAAATTTCATTTTGCCCCGAATTTGCAATGTGAGGGCGATGATAATGGTGGTGTGGTATGGATCGGAAAAACGTAAAGTTGAAAGTTATGCGTAGAAATGCTCATTGAAACCTGAAAGAATTGTCGATTAGGTTCTAGAATTCACCGAGTGCCAACTTCTCGTGCATCATTGAAGAACGAAAAAGGGTGTGAGGTAAGGTACACTCTCTTTCTCATCGCTACGGTTCTAGAGTTAACGTGATCTTTTCACAGTTCACCACCCTAGAGTGGGCACTAAAGTCTCGTTAAAACGGGTTACGTGTGTTTTGAGGGATGTCGCTGGGCGACGTCATTTTTCTAAGCAGAACAGGAAACACTAAAAATCGCGTATCCTTTTTTTTTTTTTTTTGACAAAAGCTACTCTCAACCTTCTAACATATACGATCTAGAAATTTCATTTTCGAAACCAAAATATTCGCAAAAACAAACATATGCCTATACTGAGCCGAATGGACTTGGCGCATTTTGAAGGATAATTTTTTCAGTAATTTCTGTCGCCCGGAGCGGATCCAGGAAAAAGTTTCAGGGGGGTTTTACAATATGATTCTTGTAGAAATTATTTGAAAAGTAATACAGGTTGGCAGGTGTGAGTGTAATGTGAAATTCAATAGCGTGCGTGTGCGTATTAGTTCTCGCTGAAATTTGGAATGTTAGTATTAATCGCTTTACGGTAGATAAATTTTTTGGCCAATGCATTGTGGTGACGGATTTGAGTGTGTAGATGAAAGAACAAACTAGAATGAATAGCAGAGAACAAATTGCAGTTGATGGCAAATCGTATTTATTTGGAAAATTCATACATAAGTGTCGCTTACCCCCACCCCCTGGTTCACATAGTCGGCAAGTGTATGGTTTTGATAGTCTGAGGTGTGGGGTTGAGAGAACAAACTAGAACGTATATAGAACAAATTTCCGTGTGCAGCAAATCGTATTCACATGGAAACTGAAGATTTAAGTAAAGTCACTTACCCCCGCCCCTGAACTCGAATAGTCGGCGAATGCATAGTGATGATGGACTCAGGTGTGTAGATGAGTAGAACGAATGTAGAACAAATTTTAGTGTAAAGCAAATAATATTCATGTGGGATTATAGCTGTTAGTTGATCCTGCTCTTCTTTTTGGTGGCTGTAAATAGGGGAGGGTGGCGGAACAAATTAGGAACAAATGTTTGAGACTTGTTACAACCCCGAAATCGAATGTCGGGGCTAGCATGTCGCCAGCTTCTCAAGCTGAGTTGCTAATTGTAGGAGGGTGGGGGTAAGAACAAATTCTAAAAATGGCTGAACAAATTAAGAATAAATTATGGACCTTATTTTTCTCCCCATCCCTTCCACAATGAGGGGGCTGGCGACATGCACCTTGAGACTTTTGAGTAACTAAAAACTATCCTAAATAAAGGTATTTTATTAACCCGTAACCCGTCCCTATTTTAGTACAATGTTAAACTCCACCATCTTTAGGGATGTGCCAAAAAGTTTTTCCTTGGGGGAAGGGGAGGGGGCTAAGTATGAAACTCTCAACTGATTCAACTCCAAATTCACATGTATAAAAGCTTTTGCCTTGTTGCATTTTACTAATTTCTGAACTCAAAAAGTCCAGAGTATCAAAGCGTCAAAAAAAATGTTGACTTGTTCGATTTTTCCAACTCTAACCAAAATTTTCCAACTCCACCTGACTGAAATGGTAAATTTTCCCAACTGCTGAGTAAAAAATTCCCTACGGGAGGAGAAGCTCCCCCCTCCCTCTATCGGTACGTCCCTGACCATATCCTTTTTTTTTTTAAGCTTCACCTCTCTTTTTAGGCCCAAACATGCAATAATTAAAGCAGCGGCCACATCGTCATCGCTGCTCATTGTGATTTTTCAGCAAGAAATAATAATAAAATATACGAACAGATTTCAACGGATGTGTTACGCCTAATTCGTGAAATTGCTCATTCCGTGTGATGGGCGGAAAAATAGCTCATTTCATGAAATGCGCAAGGCCGCTGCCGATTACGTGAAATGCGCAGTTTCAAACAGGTTGGGCAGCCGATTGAAATCGGCAACACCGGAAAACTGAAGCTGCGAAATTTGCGAAATTTTGTAATTCACCGGTAACATTAATGTGAACGATAAAAAGTATCTAATTAATGATCAATCGCGAAAGTTGTGAAGTACATTGTGCATCATTCTAAATAGTCCTTTAAACATGTACATATTATAAATTTAATAATGAAAAGAAAAACATTGTTGTACCAGTAAGTCCTTCTTTGAGTACTTTGTTTAGGCTCCTTTTCTCTTCTGGCCCAGTGCTCAAATGTTACGAAAACTTTTTTAATGTGGGAAGCTCATCGGGGGTCGGTCTGGTCGGAAACATGCATTTTTTTAAACACAGATCAAATAAGGACCACTCAAATGGATATTTTGGATTACTGAATTCGAAAATTGAATCAAATTTTCAATCCGACTCGCATTTGGGACCGAAATTCCCAATATGTAGGAGTATGGAGAAATTTTCAAAATTTTTGAAAATCAAAGAAATTGAGACAACCACCCATTCTCTATCAGTTTCTCTCGCTGAGTTCAAACTCGTTGTCCACATCTACCGCTGACTCTCCATTTTGTAAATACAATAAAAAATGTGGATATACAAGTGTGGGGGTGGGGCATATTAGGTCAAAAATTGAGTGAGAATCAATTGTGACGATGGATTTGAAGTAGTCACGAAAAGTTGAATAATTTTCACCCAGTCTAAAATAATCTTACTCTTATACTATATTATAAAATCGTAAGTTTCATAAACGCTCTATATGCGCATGTGCATGAACGACTCCTCCAGCTCGAGGGAAGAAGTCGTGTTTTACGTCGCGTTCGTTCTCGAATCTGGATGTTCTACATAACACAAAGATGAAAAATAATGTCGCTCCGAACCAGTCCCTTCTAGGTACTTCACCGCTCACAAAAAATGTGTTGTTTAAAATTCGGAATTCTGCTTCATTATACCGTTTTGGCATTCATCAATTTTAATAAGGCCTTTGATTCCATTTATCAGTCACCATAGCGCCTGGAATGCTCTAGCATCGCAAGGAGTTCCCGAAAATGTTATTAGAAAATTTATACCAAAACTCGGTAGCATATATTTCACTGGACAAAAAAGGGGGATATATTTAAGGTGGGTAGGGGAGTCAAATTCATCGATTTTAATAAGGCCTTTGATTTCATTTATCAGTCACCCTAGCGCCTGGAATGCTCTAGCATCGCAAGGAGTTCCCGAAAAATCGATTTTAATAAGGCCTTTGATTTCATTTATCAGTCACCCTAGCGCCTGGAATGCTCTAGCATCGCAAGGAGTTCCGAAAATTTATTAGAAATTTATACCAAACTCGGTAGCATATATTTCACTGGACAAAAAAGGGGGATATATTTAAGGTGGGTAGGGGAGTCAAACAGGGAGATCCAGTGTCACCAAACATCTTTAATGCTGTACTGTGGAGGATCCCTTCAGAAAATTGGACTGGGATAGTTACGGGCTGAAGATAGATGGCGTGCAGATTAATAATCTCAGATTTGCCGATGACATCGTATCAATAGGTAAAAACAGTAAAGAAATAAATATAATGATAGAAGATTTGGCCCAACAAGGGGCTAATGTAGGATTATCGATCAACCTGGGGAAATCCAAAATTATGACGAAAGATGGGAAAAAGGACAAATAATACCTTTGATCCAGCGCAGCAGAACTAGAGATGGTCGATGAATACAAATACTTAGGACAAACTGTATTTTTCAAAAACATAAGTAATAAGGAAATTAAAATTTGTATAAATAACTCATGGAAAGCATGTTGGGAGACGACTTCAAGGAGCTGGGGAGAAGATGGATAAGATTGGCGAGAGACCGTGACATATGGAGAGAGATGGTGGAAACCTATGCCCTCAAATGAGCAGGATAACTGGCATGGCCCACCTATCCAAGGTTACATTATTATTATTATTGTCATTATTGTTATTATTTATTATTATTATTTCTGACCACACCTATGCTGTCATTTTTGGTGACTGTTTATTTTTTAATTGAAATCTTATGTGGGTCCAGAGGGTATGTTTGCCGTAGGGGAAGAGGCTCAAGGTAATAGGTCCACTTTCATTGAGTAGACCGTAAAGAAACACATGTATGTGCTTTGTAATACAGTACAACAGAAAGATGTGCGCACTGAGACGAAATTAGGGGGCCCACAGTGTACCAAAGAACTTTCAGATGTAAATAGCCATCTTGTGGATGCCCCGTGTAATGAAAGCGAGGCCTCATTCAGAAAATAAATGTTTGTGTACGAAACCATAATACATTGCAAAGGAACAGCTCATTTCAGCAGTTTTAAACATGTAACTGAAAAACGGAAGGTGCTCCCCACCCTAACACCGAAAATCTAATTCTCGATTTTTCGGCCTTGAAGAATATTTTTGATGACCTCTGTTAATTTTTGCAATTTGAATCTTTCGTGGGTCCAATTCCAGAAGTCTAATTCTCGAATTTGTGAACCTCTTAATTTGTTGATCGAAGTAATTTGTGGAACCTGGGGTAGACCCCCACCCTAACTCCAAAAATATAACATTCGATTCTTCAAACTTCTAAATTATTTTGTGAATCCGAGGAATGGAACCCCACCCCCAACCCCAAAGATCGAATTCTCAATTTTTTGGCTTTTAGAAATCTTTTTAGTGACCTTTTCTGTTTTTCAGTTGTAATCATTTGTGGGGTCTAATGGTTGAGTCCCGATGAGCTGACCCCGCCCTCAACTCTGCAAATCAAACTCTCGATATTTCTAACGTAAAAAATGATTTTCGATTGTTGAAGTCTGTTGTGGTTCCGAGGGGTGGACCATCACCTCAACTCCGGAAGTCTAATTATCGATTTTTCAGGCTTGAACACTAATTTTCCGCGAACCCCTTATTTTGTTGATCGAAGTATTTTGTGGATTCAACATGTGGACCCTCAACCTCAACTCCGAAAATCAAATTCTCGAATCTTCGGACTTCAATATTCATTTTTCGTGAACCTTTAATTTTTTTGAATAAAATCTATTGTGGACTTGAGGGGTGAAGCCCGTCCTGAACTCTGAAAATCTAATTCTCGATTCTTCAAATTTCTGAATTATTTTAGGTAAGCCTCCCCTTTTTTCAACTGATACATTTTCTATGCGGGAAAAGTAGAGTCGCGCCCCCAACACCAAAAGAGTATATTTTCGAGTTTTCGTTGGTGAAATTTTTTATTTATTTATTTATTGAAATAATTCGTGGATCCGTGGGGTAGACCACACCCCACCTCCGGAAATCAAATTCTCGATTATAGATGTTGAAAAACAATTTTCCATAGACCCCTTATTTTTAATCGAGATCTTTTGTGGATCAAGGAATAACTCTCCCACCCACGACGAAAATCAAAAAAACTCGATTTTTCAGCTTCTCAAAGTTATTCTTGGTGAACGACTTATTTTTTCAATTCAAATAATACGTTAATCCTCTTCTAATAATTTACGTTTGTTTTAATAATAGTTAGATTATAGCAGCAAGGCAATAACACTCTCAGTAAATAAAAATAATAATATAATATTGTGGACCCGATGGACTGTCTCCGCCCCCAACTCCGGAAATTGAATTCTTGATTTTTCGATCGTCAGAAATATTTTTGGTGACCATTTTTGTATTTCAATTGGAATCTTTTATGGGGCCGAGGGGTCGACCACACCCCCAACTTTGGAAGTCCAATTCTCGAATATTCAGGCTTTATAAATAATTTTCCGCGAACCTCTCATTTTGTTGATCGAAGCTTTTTGGGGATCAGACGGGTGCCCCCTCCCCATCCCCAACCCCCAATCACAAAAATATTATTTTCGATATTTTGGCCTTTAAAAGTACGTATTGTTGCTATAATTTATTTTTCGGTCGAAATCTAATGTGGATTTGAGAGGTGAAACGCATCCCGAATTCCTGGAAATCTACCTCTCGATGCTTTAAACTTTGCAATTGTTTTTAACTTCTTTTTGCGATTGATACATTCTGTAGACTCAAAAAGTAGACCCCCCGTCCAAACCCTGAAAGTGTAATTATTGATTTTTCGGTCTTTAAAAAATTACTTTCGATGAACTGTTCATATGTTTTCTATAGGACCAAAGGATTGACACTGCTCCCAACTCCGGAAGTCTAATTCTTGATTCTTAAGTCTTCAACAATAGTTTTCTTTGGACCATTTACTTTGTTAATCGATGTATTATATGGATCAGAGGGGAGGATTCCTCGCCCCCAACTCCGGTCATGAAATTCTTGTTTGGTAGGTATTGAAAGCTGATTTTCCATAACCCTTCTATTGTTCGATAGAAATCATATGTAGACCCAAGGGATATACCCCCCCCCCCGTTGCCTGCTAAAATATAAATCTCGATTTTCCGGGCTTTCAGATTTATTCTTGATGAAATTTTTATTTTTTCGATTCAAATCTATTGTGGTCCCGATGTGTTGACCCCACCTCCAACTCTGGAAATCAAATTCTCGATTTTTCTGACGTGAAAAATAATTTTCGATGAACCCCCTTATTTTTCTGATCGAACTCTTTGGTGGAGCCGCGGGGTGGTGCCCCACCCGAACTCCGAAAATCTAATTCTCGATTTTTTGGCCTTTAGAAATATTTTTAGTGACCTTTTCCATTTTGCAGTTGTTATCATTTGCGGGGTCAAATGGTTCAGTCCCGATGGGTTGACCCGGCCCCAACCCTGGAAATCTAATACTCGATTTTTCTGACGTGAAAGATAATTTTCGGCGATCCCCTTATTTTTCTGATCGAAGTCTTTGTTGGACCCGAGGAGTGGAATCCCACCCCAATTCCGAAAATCTAATTTTCGATTTTTTGCCCTTTAAAAATATTTTTCGCCTCTGGAAGTCTACTTCTCGATTTTTCAGTCTTGAACAATAATGTTCCGTGAACCTCTGTTTCGTTGGTCGAAGTATTTTGTGGATCTGATAGGTAAACCTACACCCGCAACTCCGAAAGTCTAATTTTCGATTTTGAATTATTAAATATTTATTTTTGTTTTTTTGATAAAATCTATTGCGGGGGCCCAACCGAAAATCTAATTCTCGATTTTTCAACGTCTGAATTATCTTTCATAAACCTCCTCTCATTTCGATTGCCACATTTTTCAGACTCGAAAGGTGGATTCTTGCCCTCAACAATTCTTGATTTTTCGGCCTTTAAAATTATTTTTGATGAACTTTTCATTTCTCCGAGGCTTTGACCACACTCCTGTCGATCTAACTACTTTGTGCATCTAAGGGGTGGACTCCACTCCCAACTCCGAAAATCAAATTCTCAATTTTCAGACTTAAGAAATAATTCTCCTTGAAACTCTTTTGTTCTGATCGGAAGTGTTTTATGGACCCGAGGAGTAGAATTCTCAATTTTTCGGTCTTTAAAAATATTTTTGGAGACCTTTTTATTTTTTCAATTGGGATCTTTCGTGCAGCCGTTTATCTACTTTAAACATTATTTTTCGATAAATGTGACCGTCCAAATTAAAAGGGCACGTCGGTCCAAAACATTAATTTTACAGGAGACACTTAAAGATTCAAACGGGAATCTCGAGAACGCGATAGCCTATAGACGTCCACTCTTGCGCTCTATCACTTTTGCTTTTTCGAGTTCAGAGACTCACAATGTTAAACAGTACTCTTTGACCTACCAAAATCCAACATAATCTCAAAGCCGATTTTTTTGGACCGAAGTGCCCTTTCCGTATGGACAGTCACAAATTTTTTTTCCCCATCTAATTGTTTTGGTGATCCGATGGTGGACCCTCGCCTCAGGCGTTGAAAATTTAATTCTCGATTCTTCAGAATTTAATGCTTATTCTTCGAGTAGTTTTTATTCTCACGATCTGAATCTTTTGTGGACTCGAGAGGTGACCCCCTTTTTCCCGGTTGTTCGAATTTTGAAACTTATGTTTCATAAACTTGATTATTTGTTTCGATCGGTAGTTTTGTGAAGCCAAGAGATAGATTGTCGCTCCAGCTTTGAAAATTTAACTATCGATTTTTCAGATCTGGTTGAACTTTTTATTTTTCCTATTTCATCTTTCATGAGTTGGAGGGGTGTCCCCCCCCAACTTCGAAAATCTGTTTCTCAATTTTCGAGACTTTATTGGCGACCCTCTGTGAATTGAAATCTCATGTGGATAAGTAATTGAGCATCCCGGCGCAGTGAGTCCAGTATGAAAATCACAGGAAGGGTAAAGGGAGAAGAAGGCGGATTATCCCAGTCAGAAAGGAAGAGAACGCACGCCAGAAACTAAAATCAGTGCAAGAGGAAATGAAAGTCGTGGAAAATTTTTACGACAGTATGGATCAAGCTTTAAAAAACACGGTTGAAGAGTTTGGAGTGACGAGGGTTAAAGAGAAAACCAGGGATAAGCTTTCAAAATAGACTCTCGAATCAGGAAGAATAACTTTTGGAAAAATAGAAATAAAACACCATTGGACAAACCTGAGCGAACTAAAATACAAAAATTGGTGAAGAAAAATGTTAGAGAACATATTAAGAAATATGATTCGGAAAAAATTCCAGATATTTTGGAAGAAAGTTGGTCCACCAAAAAAGTTAGGCTCGAACTCGATGGCGGGAGAGACGTTATGCTGAAGCTAAAAGATCAGACAGGAAAAGTGACTCAGAATCAAGAAGAAATTCTAGAGGCAGCAACAATTTTTTACGAGGACTTTTACCGTGAGCAAAACGAGCTCATGAAAATAGCAAAAACTGGAGGGTGAAAGGAGGAAGAAATCCCGGAAATAATGGAGAGAGAAGTGGAATACGTACTAAATATGTAGACTGAAAAATGACATAGCCCCAGGACCGGATGGAATTACGAACGAAATGCTGAAAAGGTTTGGCGATCAAAGAGTGCCACACCAGGTTAAAATATTTAACAAAATCGGAATTATGAAAACATGTCCAAAACCGTGGAACTTGGCCAAAATAATATTATTACACAAACAAGGAGGGAGGAACTCATTGAAAATTACAGGCCAATATGCTTAACATCGAACATCTTTAAAGCATGTATGGCAGTCTTAAAAAGACGTATGTATAACCATCTGGATTCAAATCATCAGGGGAGTGAACAGGCGAGATTCAGAAAAGGCTTCTCAACTGTAAAGAATATTTTCGTTGTGAGCCAAATTATTGAAAAAACACACGAATATGATGTAGAAATTGAAATATTTTGCATAGGCTTTCATGAGGCAGTTGATTCAGTGGATCATAAGTATATGTTAAAAGCACTGGAAAATAAGGGAATGGAAAGTGGGTTTATTAAAGTCATATACAGAATTACTATGCAAATTTGAGTGCAAGAGCTAGCCTTAAAAGCAAAGGGAGGGAATTCAAAATCGGGAGCGGAGTTCAACAAGGGGATAGCTTGTCGCCAAACCTCTTCAACTGCATTTTGGAAGATGTATTTCGCAATCTGAAGTGGAAAAGAAGGGGACTAAAAATAAATGGAGAATTTCTAAGTAATTTAAGGTACGCAAACTATATTATCTTATTTACAGAAAATAGTAAGGAGTTGAAGAAAATGGCAGAAAAGCTACTGAGGGAATGCAAAAAAGCTGGCCTCAAACTGAATGGTAGCAAATCAAAAATAATCGGAAGAATGGAAAGAAAAAATCTAATAATCGATGGGCAAGAGATAGAAGAGGTAACAGAATCGAATATCTGTGGGACAGATTATTATTAGTTTCGAAGAAAGAGATAAAGGAATTATGAGGCGTATTAAAAAGGGGTGGAACAACCTCTGGGCACGAAAATGTATTTTTTGCCGGGATTTCAACACCTTCCTCAAAATGGAAACACTAAATAGCTCAACGGTACCCGCCCTCAAGTATGGAGTACAAACCTGGTCCCTTACAGGAGACAAATCGTGAAAAATTTTAATGGGCAGACACATTTTGCGCCGTTTGTCGACCAAACGTGTGTGTGTGTGTGTGTGTGTGTGTGTTTGTGTGTGAGTTCCTCCGCCCATTTTTGGGCATACGCCTCCACGTAGCTTTTCCATTTTTTTTTATCCTGCGCTTATCTTTGCCACCCAGGGCCCCAGTTCTCTGACGAGAACGTGGAACTGAAAGACGGAAGCTATTGTGGACTTGAGGGGTGAAGCCCGCCCTGAACTCTGGAAATCTAATTCTCGATTCTTCAAATTTCTGAAATCTTCTACGTAAACCTCCCTTTTTTTCAACTGCTACATTTTGTACACTGGAAACGTGGACTCGCGCACCCAACACCAAAAGAGTATACTTTCGAGTTTTTGTTGGTGAACTTTTTTTTTTCTTGGTTGAAATAATTTGTGATTCCGAGGGGTTGACCGCACCCCAACTCCGATAATCAGATTCTTGATTGTAGGTGTTGAAAAACAATTTTCCATAAGCCCCTTATTTTTAATCGAGATCTTTTGTGGATCAAGGAATAACTCTCCCACCTACGACGAAAACCTAAAACTCGATTTTCCGGCTTCTCAATGTTATTCTTGGTGAACGTCTTACTTTTTCAATTCAAATAATACGTTAACCCTCTTCTAATAATTTACGTTTGTTTTAATAATAGTTAGATTATAGCAGCAAAAGGCAATAACACTCTCAGTAAATAAAAATAATAATATAATATTGTGGACCCGCTGGATTGTCTCCACCCCAATTCCGCAAATCTAATTCTCGATCTTTCAGCCTCTCAAGATTATTCATGGTTAACTTTCTTCGATTCAGATCTATTGTGGATCCGTTGGGTTGACACCGACCCCAACTTCGGAAATTGAATTCTCCATTTGGTCGGCTTAAGAAATAATTTTCCGTGAGCCCCTGTTTATTTTTTTGTTCGAAGTCTTAAAGAGTCATAAGGTATATCAGAACAGTGAAATTTGTAGCCGTAATAGTATTTAACTCACGAATCATTGATTTATGCAGTATTTTTATGTTCTTGAATTTCTCTCGAGGGACCATAACTAGAAATTTCAAAAGGGAACGTATACTCAGAAGTCCAAAAAATCGTAAAAAATGGTTACTCGATCGATAATGAATTAAAATGGAGTAAAGCCTAAACAAAATTCAATTTTTTGCATGTAATAGGCTATATTGTTTTTCATATGTAAAGTAGATAAACTCACTTCTGAATAATATTAATACATTTGTTATGACATAACCTGTCATATTTAAGATCCATAATTAGAACTGTGCATGTAGAAAAATGAAGTTTTACTTGATTTCTTTAGCCTTTGTTTAACATTTCCAATGTGTCTCCCTTGAAACAGTAAACTTGATGTGAAGTCGAAAAAATACATGTTTTGATTAAAACTGCTTTTTTCTCTCGGACAGTATGAGAACATCTATCTCTATGTATCAACGACTTTACCTGCAGTGGACACTTCTAAATTTGAAATAGTTACAGTATATGCATATACTGTAGTTTGATATTTACATAAGGTGTATCTCTGTGTAATGATAATAGGTGCATCCTCATAGAGGTTAACTTTTTTTCCTATATACATAAAATAAATTCTGTGTTTCTATAATGCAAATTAACCTATATTTCATTAACTCCGGGGGTGGGCCCGCGAAGCGGGCAGGGGGCGGAGCCCCCTAGTAAAATATAAACGAACAGATTTCAACGTATGCACCAGTGAACGAGTGGAAAACGCAGTAGACGACTTATTCGAGAAGTTTTCGTCGCTGACTGACGAACTGATCGACGACGAATTACGAATAGTGTGTAAAGGGTTATTCGGCGTGATTCGCGAATCTAGACTTTTTTCGGCGAATAATTTGTTTCGTTGTCGATTCGTTGTTGTTCGCGAATAGTGTGTAGCGGGCTCAAGCACTCACCCTGGCGTATTATCTTGTTAGCGTTTTCCATCTTGCCAGTGAAATTACGATGGTCTACTTGTGGTATCTTTCTGCTTGTTTGTTGCGTTGCCGATGTGAATTACGGAATATTAATGGCGGGGGGGGGGTAGTAAAAATTCGAATAGCTAACTACTCGATAAATAGTATATTTCTATACAAGGTGGTAAACAGGAGGTTTGACAATGAGTGTAAATTACAACGAAATATTCGACCTTCCAACACCACCTTGTATGAGGAAGCTATTTTTTCCTATAAATGATTATTTTACCCACTATCGTCAATTTACAGAACACAAAAATTAGGACGACGAACCTCCAAATTGTTTATATTTAATCATCATTATTTTAACTCTTCTCTTTACGATTATACTTCAAATTTCTCTGTTCCCTCCTATTCGCCTCAGTACTTCCTCATTCCTGATCTTTCCTGTCTATTTGATTTTTAATATTCTCCGATAACACCACATTACAAAAGCTTCTATCTTATTTCTTTCTTGTGTTCCTAGTGTCCAGGTCTCACATCCGTACAATGCTATATACATTTAAAGAAATCTGAAGCTTACTTTACGTCTATATTTGCTCTAAACATGTCTCCTTTTTGAAAGAAAGCTCTCTGAGCTTGTCTCATTCTACCCTCTATTTCTGGTTTACTTCGACCATCTTGCTTTATCTGACTACGTAAGTCTTTACTTCTTTGGGTTACTAAAATGTCATCTGCAAACCTTACCATTCTGATCGTCTCCTCACAGTGGCGTATTTAGGGGGGAGGTTTCCTGGTTTAACCCCCCCCCCCCCCCAATAGCCGAAAACTCTCTAAAAAGATATCAAAAATATGTTCATTTCTGGATACACTACTGTTTTCTCATGTGTTATCACGCCTAATTTCCTTTTATTAATTTTTCCAATTACTTTTTCTGTAAATACTATATAGGTAACACAGTACTGGTGACAAACAGCAACCTTACCTCACTCCTTTTTGAATTTTCACTTCTCCCACTTCATCCTCTTATTTGTATTCGAACCCTTAGATTTTTATATAAGTTCCGTATTACTCTTCTTTCCTTATACTTAGCTACCACCTCCTTCAGTAATTGAAACATTTCTGACCATTCAACATTATCAAAAGCTTTTACTAAACCTTCAAATACTACATATGCATCCAAACCTTTTTTCAGTTTTTTTCCTAATGAAAGCCTCAAACATAAAATTGCATCCTTAGTTCCTATACCTTTTCTGAATTCAAACTGATTTTCTCCCACCTCTTTTTCTATTTAATTTCTTATTCTCTTATCTATGATCCTTACTAGAATGTTCGATGCGTGCGATAGTAAACTTACAGTACGATGATCTTCACATCAGGCCAGGAACAAGACTGAATCTTCTAGGGGGACAAACTGCAGCAGAGAGGGCAACATTTTTTCATACATTCTAACTACTAATTCCCCCCCCCCCCCCCGAAGAAACCTATTTCGAATACTAGCAGTGCTCCTAATTAGAAATGAGAAAACTGCAAAAAATTTTCTCTTTTAAATACAAATTCGCCTTTGGACGATCTCTTAGACTTTGAAAAACTTCTAAACAGTGCGGAAAACAGCAATTTTTTTCATATTTTTAGCTTATCTTATTTTGTGTTTATGACTTTTAAATGAGTTGGATAATTATGAGGAATTATTTCTCCAAATATCAGGAAAACGCAACAATTTGGAAGGAAAAATAAATTTTCAATCTTTTTGCCGTATTCAGGCTCGATCTCCTATTTGAAAATACTGTCAACTGGGGTAACTTTAAACACTTTTTCATGTTTTTGAAGCTTTAACGCGCTGGAAATGAAGGAACTGGTAGTCACGTTTGATGTTACTGGAAAGAGGAAGATTCAGGGAATATTTTGATTTAAAAATTATTACACTTGCATGCGACTGACAACAGTTACGAGCCTCTGAAAAAAAAAAATGTAAAATTATACCATGATGGAGGAACCTTACACATTCGTAAGAAATGTACGTAAAATATGAAAAAAAGTTATGTTTGACTGAAACAAAAGTTGCACTTGGTTATCTAATGAAAAATAATCGAAAACAAATTGTCCGTGGGTTTTACGTTTTTCCTTTGCTTTATTATTAATTTTGTTTTTTCATTTCGCTTTTTATGCTATATTTTCATTTCGTTTTGTTATTTCGTTTCAATATTTTAGACAAAAATCAATCGTTATTCCGTTTCGTTCGCCATCCCTGTTTTTTTTAAATTTTTTTATTTGTATTTAATTTGATTACAGAGTACCTACATGATTTTATTTATTCCTCAGTACATTTGCTCAATAATACGTAGTTCGGAAAAGTCGATTTTGCTTTTGCTACTGCGAAAGCCTTTTTTTGAATATGTAACTCAGGGACCAGTACTTATTCCACGCTACTGCTATATTCTCTTGTTAATTTCGTTCTCCATGCTCCCTTCTAAAGAAATCAACTGGCGTAAATATGTAATTTCATCTACTTTTTCAATTGTTTTATCCCTGATTTTGATATTGAAAGGTTGATGGCTATTTGACATGATTTTAGTTTTAGAAATGTTCATAATCAAACCCGCCTTTTGCCCCTCTCTTTCGAGTTCTTCCAGCATCTCTTTTAGCTCCTGGATACTACTAGCAATGAGTACAATGTCGTCTGCGAACCCGAGATTGCCTAATTTTTTACCGTTTATATTAATTCCTTTTTCCTCCCAGTTTAGCCTGCAAAATTTCTTCCAAAGTGCAATAAAAAATTATTGGAGACAGTGAGTCCCCTTGTTTTACCCCTTTTTCAACATTGAAATACGGACCTTCAATATCGGTAATAATACGAGCAACAAAATTCTTATACAGTTCGATTATTAGTTCGACCAAAGCGAGGGGGGTTCCCTGATTTATGAGTGCCATGTACCAGAGAGTCGAAAGCTTTCCTGTAGTCGACAAAGGCGAGATGGAGTTCTTTTCCGTACTCGTTTGCCCTCGCGATCAGTTGATTAATAGAAAATAAATGATCTGCCGTTGAAAAACCCTTCCTGAAGCCCGCTTGTTCGATTGGTTGTTGTTCCAGAAGTATATATGTATTTTAGGCGATTCTCGATAATTTTTGAAAAGATTTTTGCTGTTGCGGAATTCAGACATATTGAACGATAATTATCGAGTCTGTGTTTGTTTTCTTTTTTATGTAGTAAAAATATGTCGGATTTTTTCCAGTCGTCTGGTATTTATTTCGAGTCCAAAATTTCGTTTAAAAATTCAACCAGAAAATTTAATAGGATAGGTCCTCTTCCATATTTGAAGTACTCATTTATTAATCTATAGCTACCGGAGACCTCATTGCTCCTCAATTTCTTAATAACATGATCGATTTCTGATTCTAGTATGAACCACATTTTTCAATAATAACGATAATATTTCTATTTTAACAGCAAATTCCAGAAGGAATAAGATGGAGGGAAATCGTGCTCCATATTATTTGTGTTTGTGATAACAATATTTCACCATAAGTTTGATAAGAATACATGTAAACAAACCAAAAGTGTGAAAACCTAATACGCCAGTATTTTTTATTGCCCTCCATGTCAAATACAAATACCATTTTTACGGACTTTTCGATGGAAAGGGAGGTATTTCATATTACCTGCGCTTTCCAAAATTTTTCTCTTTCTTTATTTCCGGTTAACTCCCTCATCCGTGTTTTATTGGTTAATTCACAAAGTAAGTTTAGTTCAGTTTTTTCTGAGTTCGTTTTGGTTTCTTTACACCAAAAAGCATTACTTCGTTTAATAAGCTGGCGGATTTCCTCTGGTAACTGGTTTTTATTTGAGTTTGTTTTTTCAGGGGTATTCAGGTTGGTATCAACGGCAGCTTTTAAGATGGAATTTTTTAACCGTTTGATTAACCGAGATACATTCGTCATTTACCTTCTCTAGTAGTGCTTTTTCTAGATTATTTTTGAACCGGTTCGCTTCATTTTCCTCTATTCCTTTCGAAGTACGTTTTTTGGAATATTGTCGCCAGTTTCGTAGATTTAGAGTACATTTAATAGGTCTATTGTCTGACATGAAGTTGAATTTTCGTAATACCTCGGAATTTTAAATCAATTTTGAATTTGTAGGGGCCAAAAAGAAATCAATTTGATTTTTATGTTCTAGATTTGGAGAGATCCATTTCCACATACGTTCCGTCCGTTTTTTGAAAAAAGAGTTAACGACTTTTAAACGGTTTTCTTGACAGAAATTTATGAGCGACCAACCTCTAATGTTCCTTGTGCCGTAATTGTATGGACCTGGGATTAACTCTTCTCCTACCTACCATTCTTTTCCCTATTTCACTACCTATTGAAGTCCCCCATTATTGAAAATTGTTGCTTATTTTTATTTTTTAGGTGCATAATATGATCGTTTAAATGGTTGTAAAAATGTTCAACCTCTTCGATATTCGCCGTTGAGATTGGTGCGTATACCTGGATTAGAGTCAACATTTTGTTTTTGGCTGCTCTGATTTTTACCATTACCATTCTCCCAGATATAGCTTGGAACTCTACGAAATTTCTACTCAATCTTTTTTAACCTCTTCCAATGCATCTTCGAGTTCAAATAACTTTTCATTCAACTTTAGAGACCTAACATTGAAACTGGCGAAATTTATGAAATGACCATAATATGGGTTACCTGTGCTTTCCTTTGTCTTCTGTGGGTAGCGCAGTGAGGGTGGTCGATAATGCCCGTGTCTACCAGGCTTTCTCAGGCATAGCAATTTCATCTACCTACTTTCATTTCTTTCGGAGCCTTATCAAATTCTGATCTCAAAATAGGATATCTCATCTTTCTTCATCCTCCGCACTATTTTCCTTTTCCATGCATTTATACAGGGTTAGTCAGTTTAAAACGCAGCATAGGAAAATCCCGTTCGCTGCGTGTTAATGTGACTAGACCGACGCGGTGCGTACACAGGTACAGACTCGTATTATGATAAGCCAGTGCAACGAGGGAACTGCTTAGTCAGTTTAAAACGCAGCATGAAAAATCTCGTTCACGGCGTCTTAAAGCGTGCTCGGTGCGTTTCTCATTCTTTCAAAAGGATAAAATAATTCTCGGGGATAGGGGAGAAACAAAATCCGATAATTTCCGAAGAATCTCAACGGAAGTCTTTAGAAAAAATTTTCAATGTTTTCCAAGGAATTTCATTAAAATTCTTCGGGAAAATGTTCCGATTAGGAAATATCCGGGTGGGGGGGGGGGGAACTCCGGTGGTTTTTGAGGAATTTCATCGAAAATCTTCAGGAAAAATGTTCGGAAAAATTCTTCTCGATGACTTCTAAGGAATTTTATCGAAAATTTTTGGAATAATTTCCGAAAAATCTCTGTTTTCTAAAGAACTATTTCAAAATCTTCCGGGGAGTTTTCCGTTCATTGTTAAGAATTTCACAGGTAATATTCATGGGAAAACTCCGACAGATTTTGAAGAATTTTATCGGCAATCTGCAGGTAAAATGTTCTCCGAAGAATTTCATCGAAAATCTACGGAGAACATCTCCGGGAAAATTCTCCAATGACATCTAAAGAATTTTATCAAAAATTTTTGAGAGAAAAAAAAACGATAATTTCTGAAGAATCTTATCAGAAATCTTCAGAAGAAATTTCCAATGTTTTCCAAAAAGTAACATTATAAAATTCGTCGAGAAAATTTCCCGATAATTTTTGAAGAATTTTCTAGGAAATATTCGGGGGAAAAAGCCGCGATGGTTTGTAGAGAATTTTATCAAAAATCTTCGGGAAAAATCTCCGATAATTTTTAAAGAATTTTTAGAAACAGTTTTGATAATTTCTGCATGGTTATGCAGTTTAAAATTCCACCGGAGATTTTTCCCGGATATTTCTTCTGAAATTCTTCAAAAATTATCGGAAAACTCCCCCGAAGAGTTTTAAAGAATTTCTTCGGAAAACATTGGAAATTTTTTTTGAAGATTTTCGATAAGTTCCTTCGGAACTTATCGGAGATGTTTTTCAACAGTCATGGGAATCTTTTCGAAAATTGGCCAAGAAATTCTTTGATTGAAAATTTTCAAATGCAAATTCTTGGGACATTATCGAATTCCTTCAGCAAAAATTTCTGCTGAAATTTTGTAAAAATCATTAAGAGATTTTCCCCGAAGTTTCGGATGAAATTTCTCGAAGATCTTCCTGAAGATTTTCGATTAAATTTTTCAAAAACTGACGGAGTTCCCCCCCCCCCACCGCCCAATATTTCATTATGAAATACTTCCAACGTTGTCGGGAAATTTTCTCGAAGTAATTTTTTGTTTGAAAATATTGAAAATTCTCTCAAAAGATTTTCGAAGAAATTCTGCGGGAGATTTTTTATTGAATTGTTCAAGAACTGACGGAGTCCCCCCTCCGAATTATTTCCTTTGAAATACTTCCAAAGTTATTGGGAGATTTTCCAGAAGTAGTTTTTTGTTGGAAAATATTGGAGATTTTCTCAAAAGATTTCCGATAAAATTCTTTGGAAATTTTCAGGTTTTCTTTCCATCTCTGATGAACTTCCTTTGAAAATCATCCGGGATTTTTCCCGAATTTCTCTACAGATTTCCAGTGAGATTCTTCGGACATTATTGAAATTTTTTTTCCAAAAAATTTCTCATGAAATTCCTTAATGATCATCGAAAATTATTCCTGAAGATTTTCGATGAATCTCTTCAGAGAATATTTTTCCTGGAGGTTAGTTGTATCGAAAATTACCGGAATTTGTTTCCGAAAATTTCCAGTGAAATTCCTCGAAAATCATTGGAAGATTTTCCCAAAGATTTTCGATGAAATTCTTCGAAAATTATTGGAGATTTCCCCCGAAGATTATTGAATAAAAAACGCACCGAGTACGCTTCACTAATTCATTGTTGAAAAAAAATAAGAGATGCACCGAGTACGCTTCACTTGTAAACAAGATTTTTCATGCTGCGTTTTAAACTGACTAAGCAGTTCCGTTGTTGCATTGGCTTATCATAATACGAGTGTACGCACCGCGTCAGTCTAGTCACATTAACACGCAGCAAACGGGATTTTCCTATGCTGCGTTTTAAACTGACTAACCCTGTATGTGTACCTGCTCCATTCTTATACAGTTTTTCAACATAAATTTCTAACCAATATTTTTATTTTGTCTTTTTTAGAATCTAATAATTTTCCTTTTTCATCCGTTAAGTTACACTACACAACAAACTGAGATTTTTTGGAAACCGCATGAAGGAAAATAGATGATTCTTAACGTATTTTTCACGCTGAATTCAAATATGATATTAAAAATGCTGAGTTAGCTAAAATCATTTTTTACGTTTGCTGGGAAATTTAATAGTGTATTGTGAGAAATTGTTCTATTTTATGTGGCGACACTCATATTGTATAGTATTAAACTGATATTACCGATAAGCTTCGTCTTCGACTGTACTGTCGGTACTGAATAGAAAACTTCCGTGTTGTTCTCTGTCCCTCTGTGTTCCCTAAGTATTATTTCAATTCAACAACGAGCGTTGTGATTATCATGAATACTCGGGCATTTTATTGTCGGAACACATCTATCTAGTTCGCTTACATTTCGTAAAAGAAACAATAAACTGTAATACCGGAATGAAAAGGTTATTTTTTCACTGAAGCCATCGCCTTCCTCAAAATTATTGTTCCATCACTTCATCGTTAATGATACAATCTTAGAATCAGTTGAAACTGTTTAGATCGTTTCGATATCAAAATTTCAAAACACGTTCACACGTGTCACCGTGTTGGCGAGTTTGTATTGTGATACATGCAGTGTGGCCACATTCACTAATATTTCTAACACGAGAGGGAAATTACGGGAAATAATTCAGAATGAATTTACGAGAAAAGGAGAGCTAATTAAGAAAAACAAAAAGCGGCATTGAATTCAGCGTGAAAAATACTTCTAGAATCGGCTACTCTCGTTCTTGCGGTTTTTTGGCTGTTGGGTAGTGTTATTTGTTTTCTTTCTTCTTGCTCCGAAATATCTTTTTACCTTTTATATGCCTGATGGGTTTTCCTGCTTTCAGTTGCTTTTCAGTTTCCTCACAATCCTGATAAGTTCACTTTTCTTTTGCTTTCTTACATTCTCTTCTTATTTGATTTCTTAAAACCTTGTATGTGTCCTTACGTTCTCTATCGTTGGCTTGTTTATGATTTCTTCTTTCTTCCATTAACTCTGGTATCTCATTTTCCGTCCATGGTTTTCTCCTTTCTATTATTTGAGTACCTAATTTCTTCCTTGCTGTCAGATTTATTGCTTTCTTTAGTGCTATTCACTCCCCTTCAATATCATTTCCTTTCTGTGATTTACAGAGTTCTTTTTTCATTTCTTTTTCATATTCTTCTCTTCTCCTCTCCGTACCTCTTTCAATAACTCCAAATTTGATTTTGTTTTTACTTTCTTCTTATTCATTATTCTAAATTTAAACCTACATTTCATTTTTACTAAATTGTGGTCACTATCTGCACTACATCCGCTCCTGGGTATGTCTTACAATCCAGTATTTGATTTTTATATCTTCTTCTCGGCATAATATTATCTACACTAGGGAGCTTCGCCCCCTGGCCGCTTCGCGGCCCAACCCCTTCGCCGTCACAGTCCTCAGTGTTTGGTCTGAAACTTTTGTTCCTGAGTTGAGGGTTGCTTTGTGCTTCTTTTGCTCCCCCTCTATTAGCGGTCCTCAATCTTCGACCATGAACCTCCTTCCATCCTTTCTTCATCAAGAGCCTCCTCCTCCTCCACCACGACCTCCTCGTTGACCATGGTTGCTGTCCGCCTCCATGGTCACACCTCAACAGTCGCAGCCCTTCTCAGCCACAACCTCCTCCCCCACAATGGCCATAGTCCTCCGCCTAGTCTCCCCGATCACCCACTTCCACCCCGAGTGCCCTTCATTTGGACCACGTCCTTCGACCACCCCACACCACTATGGCCTTAATTTCTGTTCACGTACCGCACCCCCACCAAGACCTCCTCACCCATCACTACGACCTCCCTAATGGCGGCCTTGGTCCCTCTCTACAGCCTTCCCCTTCCTCGGCTCCATCACCCTACGGCCTCCTCGCTCAACCACCACGAAGATCCCCTGGTCCTTCAACCAGGAGCTTCCACCACCATGACCACCTCTACCCCATGAGAACCCTTCCTTTCAAGACTACCTGCCCGGGACCAGAAACTTCCGCACCATGGCCTTCATTTGCTCTCCTGGTCGCCTCTCTCACCAAGGGCTGCCCCCTCCACCAGGACCTCTTACCATTACCCCCACACCACCCAGGGCCTTTATCCCCCTCCTGAGGCCACGTCACCCATGGATCTCCTCCGCATTCTGGAGCTCCCTCCACTATGAACCACCTCCTAGGGGTAGGCTACCCATGGAGAAATAAGCAAGTAGTGGGGTAGGGTAGGCGGTCCGCGGTCTCTACTCCCTCCCAATGGCGGTCTTAGTCCCTCTCCACAGCCTTCTCTTCCGCGGCTCTATCACCCTTCGGCCTCCTCGCTCAACCACCTCGAAGATCCCCTAGTCCTCCAACCAGGAGCTTCCACCACCATGATCACCCTTCCCGCTCAAGACCCCCTCCCCGGGACCAGAACCTTCCGCACCATGACCTTCATTCGCCTTCCCGCCCGCCTCTCTCTCCAAGAACTCCCTCCTCCACCAGGACCCCTTCCTCACTATTACCCCTCCCCACTCGGGGCCTCAATGTCCACCATCGTGGTTTTCCTCCCCTTTAAGAGCTCCCTCCTCTACCATGAGTACCTCGTACACCCCCGGGCCTTGATCTAGCAAAATTTTACTGCCCCTCTAGGATCCTCACCCACCACTACCTCCTCCTTCCTCAATGGCTACCCTCTCCTACCAAGGATTTCTTCCGCCATGAGGACCTCACCTACCACTACCTTCTGGGCTTCATCTCCCATCAGAGCCCCCGTCCTCACTATGGCCCTCCAATCCCATTGTAGATCCCTGACCATCCACCCAGGAGCTCTCACAACCATGACCACACCTCCCCCGAGCGTCCTTCCCCCTCAAGACCCCCCCCCAACCAGCCCCTCTCGTACCACGGCCATTTCTCTCCAAGGTCCCCTCTCCCACCAAGGACTTTCTCCTCCACCAGGTCCTCTTACTCCCGCCCCCAGGGCCTTCATCTCCGTCCACAACCCACGCCCCCACAGGGGCCCTCCTCCCCCTTCAGGAGCTCCCTTCTCAACCATGAACCCCCTCCTGAGGGTAGGCTACCCCTGGAAAATTGAGTAATTAAGGGGCCGGGTAGGCAACCTGCAGCGACTTGTGATCTTGAAGATTATGGGTAATTATGTCATTTTATGTCTTCTTATGTCTTATTATGTCGGTTATGTCTTAAAACTTGGAGATCTTTTATATTAGAACAGATTATGTCCTTGAAAGTAGCTGGTCTGCCCCTGCAATTTTTCCGATTTTTAGATAGGCAACCCGCAGTGTGTTTTTTTTCTCCCGGAGGCGGCGGTGGCGGCGGCGGATTTTACTTTTTTAGTAGACTAGGGGCTTCGCGGCCCAACCCCCGCCGTCACTCGCTTCGCTCGTGCCGGCCCCGGCCTACCTCGGCGCTTCGCGCCTCGCGGGTTCACAAGTGTGGGCTTCGCCCCCTGGACACTTCGCGGCCCCCCCTTCTTTCATCTGTGGGCGTCTCCATGTGTATTTTGTTTCCAATAACTTCCTCACAAAATTCTATGAGCCTCGACTTTTTTCCATTTCTCTCTCCTGACCCATTCTCCCCGTATACCCCATCTTCCTTTCTTCCTCCTCTTCTTGGCATTCCATTCTCTCTTTATGATTCAATATTATTGTCCTCTTACCTTGCTTAATACTGCATCGATTTCTTCATAAATTTTTTCCTACTTCTTCACCATAAATTCCTGTTGATATAGAAACTTTGACTATCACTAAAGATACTGGTTCAACAGAAATGTTTACCATTTATATTCTCTCGCTATCATGGGTATGACTTTGCCCACTCAGGATGTCTACCGGGTTAATAAGTTCAATATGGCCCAGTAAGTCGAATAAAATTTCAATAATTTTAACGAATTTTAGTATAGGTTCAATGAAAATTGAAAAATGAGGAATTATGCATTATTTAAGAAAGAGTCAATTCTTGAAATCAGAAATCCCAACCTAACGTTTTTGGACTTTTTTTTTACTGTATCTCCAGAGTACTAGAGCATACTCTGTGTGGTCCCTTCTTTTTGTTGTCAGCGATAAAACATATGAAGCCTGAAAAGAGTCCAATGAAAGTCTAATAAAAGTCCAATATTTTTAATTTTCAAATTTGTTAGACACACTGACTTATATTTCCTATACTTTTATACATAATAATATGTACCTACGCCTGCTCTTACCCGCTTTTCGCTGCTGTATTAATTATCCTATACTCTCCCATTCAAAAGTGATTTTCTTCTGGCCATCTCACTTCACTAATTCCAATTACATCTAACTTACCTAAATCTTTGTATTTTTTTTTCTTTGAGTTTTCTAATTTGCCTACTTCATTCAGTGTTCTTACATTTCATGTCCCTATTCTTAATTCAGATAGTTTTTCGCTAGGTAGTCTCCGCCAGTACATCTGAATGGAAGACTTTTTACGTCCGGAATTATTATTATTATTATTTACTTGGTGAGTTGTCATCATAATTGTGGTGATGGAGACGCATCTCCAGGGAAGAAATACTGATGTAGTTTCCCCTTGCTTTCATCAGGATTTATCTGTCGGAAGTTTTCCTTCTCCTATGTGCTTTTAGTTTTTTCATTAAGCCCCCTTACCATGCTAAGGCAGCACATACAGATGAGGGATCTATAAATAATACACATAGTTGAAATGAGTTCCAAAAGCACAAAAAATGAAGTACTCGAAATGTGAGAGAAATTATTAAGCGTGCGCGAATAGCTATTTTTATGTCGAGTGTGGCGAGCGGGGCGAACCACTGAGCGATTTTTCAAACTACGAATACATACGTAACATAAAATATTCAGTATAAATAGTGTCAGTGCCATGCCATATCGACGTACGAGCGTAGGGGTAGCGAATTAGCGATAGCGGTAACAGTAACGGTAACGGTAGCGATAGCGATAGCGGTAGCAGTAGCCCAGAAGCCGAGTGAGCTCTCATTCGCACTCTTCGCAGTGCGAGTGCGGTCTCGGTCTGTGATGCTGACGACTTCCGCCGTGGCGGTCGGCCGGCACTTGCCCTCGCGAGTCGCGACACTGTGACACCCCGCCCCTTTTGATCGCCAGAATAGTGGCGGCTACCCATGTATTTCCCAGTTAACCCGAGTGTATTGAAATTTAAAACGTGTAACAATTTAAAAAGTACTCGAAGTTGTGAGAAACCTTGAGCTGGCGCAAAAGTCTTCGTGTACCTCATGGAGAGAATAGTTTTAATGGGAAATAATATTGTTCGAAGAAAATGTGTTCTTCTGAAGAAATCAGTTTTTTGTGTTGTGAAGGGGAAGAGTAAAGATGCTTTTTAGAATTTTTGTACGTTGGAAAAAGAATTTTGTCGTGAAGGATCGTTGCGGGAAATTATGTTCTTTCGGGGAAAATGCGTTTGACAGTTTTTTTGTTTTTTTTTTATTTAATTATTATCTTTTAAAGAAAAATTTGCCTTGTTTGCTGGTCTTTCCAAAACATCGTGGAAGCTCGAAGTAGCTGTTTTTATCGCGCCTTTTGTCGAAAATTAAATGTATAATATATTGTCCTAGCTGACATCTCGATCAGTCTTTACCATTCAGATTTTTGCTAAACCTATGGGGTAATGAAAATTTTTCCTGTATGTTTTGGGCATCGGAAAATTACCGACGCAAACTCGGGGAATTTGAGCGAGCGATCTGGCATAATTTCAATGTTTGTTTACATTAAGAGAAACTCGCATGGACTTGCGCGTCGATAATAGAAAACCGTCGCCGCCGAATCAAAATAATCAAATTCTATCGGCGACGGCGATAGCGTTTGTCTTCATTGTTGACGAGTTGAGATGTCAGATTTTTTTGAAATTTGCGAAACGCGAAATTTTAAGTTCGCGTTAATATTTTTTTCGTTGCGCCGACGATCAAGTAGCCGACTTCGGTACCAAACGGTAATTTACTTTGAATTACCGGTAAATTACAATTGTTATGTTACTCCCCCGTGTACTTTGTATGGACTATGAGACGGTAAATTACAGTAATTTTCCGTCTCCAGTTAGCAATCAAAGGTGGAGCGACAGGTCACCGGATTCTTTTCGGCGGCGGCTCGGTGCGTGCAAATTTAGTCGGTGGCACGGCGACGTGATGCACAGGTTCTACTTCAACTCAATTCGGCTTAGCCTGTAAGATTCTTTCTACCCACAGGATACACGCAAGAGAAGCTTTTCGCGCTTCTACGATTTATCACATTCGCCCTTGCCTTTTATTACATTCGTTACAGAAAGCCTCCCTTGCACTCGTAAAATTATAGGGTGTTTCACGAATTAGTCTTCTCTTTTTTTCATTTTTCTTTTTTTATGCCAAGTCGGATCTGCAAGTTACAATGTGTAAAGTCTGGTCCAGTTAAGAAACATAATTTTTTCGCGGCGCTGATAACGTGTTCCCCTCCAACTTCACAAAGCCCATGCTATCGATATGTATTGCGGGTTGCCAGTTATGTTTCTTAACTGGACCGGGGAGTAGTTCCTCTTCAAGTAAAAAAATGTTCTCTCTCCCAAAAAAGGGGGCTCAAACCTACTGCCGACTGGGGAACCTTTAACGGAAACGTACCCAACAGAATATCGAAATAAGAGTTTTTTGGGTCACCGATTTCGAATATCGCATAAGAATTTTGAGCTGGCCCCGATTGAAGCCCAAAAATCCAAATGTCAGATCGAGAGTGAGCCAAAATTATTTGCTTAAAAATTTTAACAAACTATCAAAATGGGAGTGTTTAAGGTCGTCGATTCCGGTTATCACATAAAATTATGGATCCGTCTCCAAGTTAGTTTCAAAAATCCAGATTTCAAACCCAAATTGGACCAAAATTGAATTTTTTTTTTTTTTTCAATTGAAATAATTTGTGGTTTCGGTGGGTCGACCGCACCCCAACTCCGGTAATCAAATTCTCGATTGTAGGTGTTAAAAAACAATTTTCCATGAACCCCTTATTTTTAATCGAGATCTCTTGTAGATCAAGGAATAACTCCCATCCACGACGAAAATCTAAAACTCGATTTTTCGACTTCTCAAAGTTATTCTTGGTGAACGTCTCATATTTTCAATTCAAATAATGCGTTAATCCTCTTCTACTAATTTACGTTTGTTTTAATAATAGTTAGATTATAGCAGCAAGGCAACAACACTCTCAGTAAATCAAATTAATAACATAATATTATGGACCCGATGGATTGTCTCCGCCCCAAATCCGAAAATCTAATTCTCGATCTTTCAGCCTCTCAAGATTATTCATGGCTAGCTTTTTTCGGTTCAGATCTATTATGGACCCGTTGGGTTAACCCAGCCCCCAACTCTGGAAACTGAATTCTCTATTTTGTCGGCTTAAGAAATCATTTTCCGTGAGCCCCTGCTTATTTCTTTATTCGAAGTCTTTTATTGACCCGAGGAGCAGTGGCGTAGCCAATATTTTTCCGAGGGGATCAACAAAATTTTGGGCGGGAGGGGGGGGGGGGTTACACCTAACATGAACTGTATGTTTTTACATTGACGCATCAGTATGTTGTGCTTTTCAACTTCAGTTAACACATCTATTTTCCTACCAACCAATTAGTTGATGATTGCGGATACTCTGATCAGTGTTACCTCTCAGTTTGCTCAATCCATGTTCGAGAAATTGGTTCATAATAAGTATTTATGTATCTGGATTTAAATTTCATTTCGCGCATTCACTGTGATACTGCCAGCATATTAAAAAATTCGCATCTCGGGAGGGGGGAATTCACCCCATCCCCCCTGGCTGCGCCACTGCCGAGGAGTGAGCCCCGCCCACAACTTCGAAAATCTAATTCTTGATTTTTCGGTCTTCAAAAATATTTTTGGTGACTATTTTTTTATTTCAATTGGAATCTTTTATGGGGCCGAGGGGTCGACCACGCCCCCAACTCTGGATGTCCAATTCTCGATTATTCAGGCTTGATAAATAATTCTCCGCGAACTTCTTATTTTGTTGATCGAAGAATTTTGTGGATCAGACGGGTGCCCACCCATCCTCAACCCCCAACCACAAAAATATAATTTTCGATATTTTGGCCTTTAAAAGTACGTATTGTTGCTGTAATTTATTTTTCGGTCGAAATCTAATATGGATTTGAAAGGTAAAACGCATCCCGAATTCCGGAAATCTAACTCTCGATACTTCAAACTTTGCAATTGTTTTTAACTTCTTTTTTCGATTGATACATTATTCTGTAGACTCGAAAAGTAGACCCCCCGCCCGAACCCTGGAAGTCTAATTATTGATTTTTCGAGCTTTAAAGATTACTTTCGGTGGACTGTTTTTGTCTTCGATTGAAATCATTTGTAGGGCCAAAGGATTGACCCGGAAGTCTAATTCTCGATTTTTCAGTTTTCAACAATAGTTTTCTGTGAACCCCTTACTTTGTTAATCGATGTATTGTATGGATCAGATGGGAGGATCCCTCGCCCCCAACTCCGGTCACGAAATTCTTGATTGTTAGCGGTTGAAAGATTGTAACCCTTTTATTGTTTGATCGAAATCATCTGTGGGCCCGATGGATAGACCCCTCTCGCCTCCTAAAATATAAATCTCGATTTTTCGGGCTTTCAAATTTATTCTTAATTAAATTTTTGTTTTTTCGATTCAAATCGATTGTGGTCTTGATGGGTTCACCCCGCCCCCAACTCTGGAAATCCAATTCTCCATTTTTTTGACGTGAAAAATAATTTTCGGCGATCCCCTTGTTTTTATGATCGAAGTCTTTGTTGACCCGAGGAGTGGAACCTCACCTAATTCCGAAAATCTAATTCTCGAGTTTTTGCCCTTTAAAAATATTTTTCGTGACCTTTTCAGTTTTTCAGTTATAATTATTTGTAGGATCCAATGGTTGACCCAGCCATCAACTCTGGAAGTCTAATTCTCGATTTTTCAGGCTTGAGCAATAATGTTCCGTGAACCCCTGTTTCGTTGGTCGCAGTATTTTGTGGATCTGATAGGTAAAGCCACACCCGCAACTCCGAAAGTCTAATTTTCGATTTTGAATTATTAAATATCTATTTTCCTTGTTTTAATAAAATCTATAGCGGACTTGAGGGGTGTGGAGCCCATCCTGAACTCCGGAAATCTAATTCTCGATTCTTCAAACTTCTGAATTATCTTTCGTAAACCTCCTCTCATTAAGATTGCCACATTTTGTAGACTCGAAAGGTAGATTCTTGCCCTCAACAATTCTGGATTTTTCGACCTTTAAAATTATTTTTGATGAACTTTTTATTTCCTCGATTAAAATATTGGTGAATCCGAGGAGTTCACCACGCTCCCAACTTCGGACGTCGGTCTCGATTTTTCAGGCTTGAACAATGATTGTCCGTGAACCACTTATTTTGTTAATCGAAGTGTTTTGTGGATCTGGGGGGGTGGACCCCCACCCCAACTCCAAAAATCTAACTCTCGATTTTCAGCCTCTCAAATATATTCATGGGGACTGTTCATTTCTTTCAATTGAAATCTTATGTGAGTCCGAAGGGCTGACCCCACTCCCGACTCTGGAAATTAAAATCTCGATTTTTCAGGCTTAAAAATCATTTTTTGATAAAGTCTTATATTTTGTATCGAAGTCTTTTGTAGATCCAAGGACTGGACCCCCACCCGAACACCGAACGTCTACAGACTTGAAAAATTGTTTTCCGTGAAACCGTAGTTGTTGTATTGAAGTCTTCTGTGGACTCGACGGGTGGCTCCCCCATCCACAAGTCCGAACATTCTAATTCACGATTTTTCGGCATGTAAAAATATTTTTGGTACCCTTTTTATTTTTTAAATTTGAAGATTTTTGGAGGCTGAGGAGTGGACCCCGCCCCCAACTCTGTAAGTCTAACTCGTGATTACCCCTTATTTTGTCTATCTAACTACTTTGTGCATCCAAGGGGTGGACCCCACTCCCAACTCCGAAAATCAAATTCTCGATTTTTCAGACTCAAGAAATAATTCTCCTTAAAACTCTTATGTTCTGATCGGAAATGTTTTGTGGAGTTCCACCCCGAACTCCGAAACTCCAATTCTCAATTTTTTCGGCCTTTAAAAATATTTGTGGTGAACTTTTTATTTTTTCAGTTGGAATCTTTCGTGCAGCCGTTTATCTACTTTAAACATTATTTTTCGATAAATGTGACCGTCCAAATTAAAAGTGCACGTCGGTCCAAAACCTTAATTTTATAGGAGACGTATAAAGATTCAAACGTGAATCTCGAGAACGCGGTAACCTATCGACTCCCGCTCTTGCGCTCTATCACTTTCGCTATTTCGAGTTCACAGACTCACAGTGTTGAAGAGTACCCTTTGACCTACCAAAATCGAACATAATCTCAAAGTCGATTTTTTGGACCGAAGTGCCCTTTTAGTATGAAGGGTCACAAATTTTTATTTTTTCCATCTAATTGTTTTGGTGATTCAATGGTGGACCCCCGCCTCAGGCTCGGCAAATTTAATTCTCGATTTTTCAGAATTTAATACTTATTCTTCGAGTAACTTTTATTTTCACAATCTGAATCTTTTGTGGACTCGAGAGAGAGGTGACCCCCTTTTCTCGGTTTTTCGAACTTTGAAACTTGCGTTTCGTGAACTTGGTTATTTTTTTAGATCCTCGATCTTTCGGATGTGGTTGAACTTTTTAGTTTTCCTCTTTCATCTTTCATGAGTCACGATTTTTAGGTGTATAGATTATGGTGTTTTTTACAGTTTGTATATGCTATACAGTTTTACAGTTCGCCGCAGTGTCGATCATTTTATGTCTCACTATTGGGGTACAGAACTTGCTCACGTTTATGCATTATTATAACTTAAAATAAGGCGACGAATTAGAAATCAAACATTATTTTTACTCGTGCTATAATTTGGTAATGGAAAAACTTCCTTTTGGTCCCTCTGGTGTTTTAGAGTAAACGTACTTCGTCCTATTTTGGGGTAAAAAGTTTTCGTCTCTCATCGAAGGAGGGGATCGAAACATGGACTACAGTGCTCTGAGAAGTGTAAAGATAACCCTGTAACCACGTTACTCGCCTGTTCTCTATATTACAAAGAGAATCTGCTAACATAATATTATTGAGAAGGTCTTTAAAGGCAAATTTCTTTCACACTTTTCACAATCTATTTGACTTTCTGCTCTCTATAAATATCAGTTCATGTACTTCATGCAATCCTTTCACATGATGCCCTTAAAAAAATTCGAGAAACTATCTGTGCTTATAGTGAAGCTATGAAGAGATGGAAATCGTGGAAACTTGGATACGCTTTTACAAGAAATCCATGGTTTTTAATTTAAAACTTCAAGCTTTTTAAGACATTTTACAGCTTTATTATAAGGGCGCATATGTTTTTCAAGCATACGTGAGAAAATATGTAGTTAATACGACTCTGAGCATCCTGCAGATTAAAAGTTTACAGTCACTTCTTCAGGTGATCGACATTAAGTATAACAAAAAATCGAATATATTTACGACAAAAATGAAAAAAGTTTCTTCGCGAGACACCTTTCCAGTGATGTAAATTATTACCGGATTTTATTTGTGATAAGTTATTTGAGACAGTTCACATAATGTGGTTGAGGGTGTACTTCAACATGTCTAAAGCGTTTTGTGTTTTTATGTTGGGAAGCTTACACTCACTAAAATAAGAATTCGCAAAAAAAAAAGAAAAAAAAAAGGAACTCAATAGTTTGTACGGACCTATATATATGCCACCTTGAATGGCGAAAAGTGAAGTAGAATGACCTACTAAGAGAAAATGAATAAAAGCGAGGGGTTTCCCGCTAACAATTTTGAATATTGTATTAATTCGTCCACTTGTCCCTCAGAGAGGGCGTTTAGAACTCCAAAATTTAGGATTTATCCATTTATTAGGCCTCCTGATCTGTGGATTTTAAGAATCAGTAATGGGTTCAGGATTAAAAAAAAAAATGCATAGGCCTACTCGAAATCTGTGATTAATGAATCACATTATGTTGGAATATAAGTTCTTTATTGTTTTCGGTACGTGGGATGCCAATGAATACAACCTAAACATGAAGCCACTACAAACATATTAGGTATCTAATGTCAGATAAATGCACCATATTCGACATTGTTCTGGTTTCCTCCTCTAATCTGTATGAAATATTTTGCATTAAGGTGCGGATAAACCACCTGGGAATAGTTTGTCATTATGATGAATAACACGAACGAATCTCTTCCTTCAACAAGTGTAGCAGTTGATGAACAATATCAGAAGAAAACCACGAAAAAACGGCAACAAATTTTTTATGAACAAAACAGAGAAACAATATTACCTAAATAAGTTCCGACTTCGTTATCAAAAAAATCGTATGGCCGTAAAGGAAAAAGCAGTTGTAAGGAAAGCTCAGGATCAAGCCCAACGTGAGACTATATTTATGGGGGGAAATATCGTTGATACTACTGCCCCGTTATTACCAGGCTTGCCGACAGTTGAATGTCAATATTGCGGAGGTTTATCCTTTCGAAACGACCCTGGTCGCTCCAGTAATAACTGTTGCCATAAAGGAAAAATTGTTTTGAAACCAGTGCCGGACTATCCAGAAGTACTGGAAAGCCTGATAGTAGATAATAGTGAGGAAGGTCGACATTTTAGAAGTTCCCTTTTTTCAATAGTTAGTTTCCTAAGAATGAAGTGGATTTTGTCAGTTGTAAGCCCCCTGGCCCCTTACAATTGTTGAATTTGTAACTTTTTCTTCCAGAATTCATATATTGGAGGAAGCTACCTACTCGTTCCACGATGTGCATAAGATAAGCCTCTTCATTTACAATTCCAAAATTAGAGGTACGTTCCAGCCCTCCAAAAGGAGAAGACAGTTTTTGCATCCCGTAAGAAACTACACTTCACCCAAGCCTTAAGATGAGCTGAATCGGGAATGTAATGCAATGTTCGAAATTGGTGGTCTCGAAAACCCCCTTCTCAATAGTTTGTTTGCTCTCCCCATTTAAAATTTCATATGGTATGTTCTAACCACCAAAAAGGAAGAAGAAGTATTTTTGCATTCCATAAAAAACTACACTTTCTCCCGGGAAAATCGCCCTCAGTCCGATTTGGATCCGATAATTTATTCGAAAAAACAAAGGGCAGGGCTATTTCATGTTACACTCTGTAGACCTAGCCAAGAATATAACCTCAAGATATTCAGTTGGTTCAGCCTTGTTGAGTGTCCCTCTGCAACATAGTAAGCTTCCAATAGTTTTTGCAACCAACTTAAGAGTCATAAGCTATATCAGAACAATGAAATTTTGTAGCCGTGATCTTGAATTTCTCTCTAGGGACCATAGCTAGAAAATTCTGAAGGGAACGTATACTCAGAAAAATCGTAAAAAATGGTTACTCGGTAAATAATGAATTGAAATGGAGAAATAGCCTGAACAAAATTCAATTTTTTGCAGGTAAGAGGGTATATTATTTTCTGTATTGTTTTTCATATGTAAAGTAGATAAACTCACTTCTGGATAATATTAATACATTTGTTATTACATGACCTGTCATATTTAAAATCCATAATCAAAACTGTGCATGTAGAAAAATGAAGTTTTATTTGATTTCTTTAGCCTCTGTTTAAGATTTCCAATGCGTCTCTCTTGAAACAGTAGACTTGATGTGAAGTCGAAAAAAATACATGTTTTGATTAAAACTGCTTTTTTCTCTCGGACAGTATGAGAACATCTATCTCTAATATCAACGACTTTACCTGCAGTACACGCTTCTAAATTTGAAATACTTACATCATATGTACATAGCTGTAGTTCGATATTTACATAAGGTGCATTTCTGTGTAACGATGATAGGTGCATCCTCATACAGGTTAAAACTTTTTTCCTATATACATAAAATAAATTCTGCGTTTCTATAGTGCAAATGAACGTATATTTCATTAATTCCGGGGGCGGGGCCGCGAAGCGGCCAGGGGGCGGAGCCCCCTAGTAGATAATGAATTAATAATCTTTCTTCTGTAAAGTAAAATTCAAAATAATAATAAAATGTAAAAATAATCACCTTTTCTTATTTCATTTTACTTGGCTCGGTTGGCTCATTGAAAATGACACTCGCATTGTAATGAAGATCAAGCTCAATAAGCACTATTCTTTTTTTTTTTCTTTTTTCCTAATTTGCTCTCCATTCGAGTCCTGGAATCCGCCCTTTCGAGCATTACTTCAGAGACGTCAGGGAGGCTGTTAGGACTGTCTTAGCCCTCTTCTCTTCTGGCCGAAAAACCTGCTTAGGTCGAAAATTCTGGCGAGTTGTCACGTGAGCCGAACCCGGGACCTCCGGATTCTGAGACCAACGCGCTAGCACTCGGCCAACCAGACCTCTAATAAGCACTACTGAAGGAAAGAGAGAGAAAAGAAAAACGAGTAGAAAAAAAAGTGATAGCAGGAGGCACTCGTTGCCGACTCTAATAAAATCGAAATTGTCGCTTATAATATTAGTTTTATTATTTTAAGCTAACTGTTTTCCCGAAAATAAGGCGCTACTGAACTGAACTGTAACTCCGATTAATGAACACTGCCGAAAACCACACATCTGAAATGACGCGCTACTGAACTGAACTGTGACTCTGAATTGAGAAGAAAATAAGGAAAATAGTGATGCCAATTTAGGCTCGGCTACTCGTAGGCGACCCTAAATATCAGCCTTATTTGACATACAGGCAAAAAGTTTTTTCTCAGTCGCATATTTTCTGCAGTACCTCTTCGGTTCTTACGTCAGAATACGAGTATGTACGTTCATTGCGAAAATGTTGTCTCCACCCGCTTGTATCGAAATCCACTACATACGTATTTTTGACCGTATCGGAGTCAATTTGAGGAAAAACGTAGGGTCCCGATGAAAAGCGAACGTAAAATACCCGGAATAAACGCAAAAACTGGATTCAGGATAGTCAGTTCGCTTCTTGGGGCCCCGAAAGAGGTAAAAGTATGTTTTTCAGAGTATTAAGTACCCTGCGAATTCGAATCAACAGCGTACTGCTTCTAATGATTTGGAAGAGACGGGATTTGGGATGTTCGCGGTAGTCGAACTCTCGGTGAAGTGCTCGTCTACTATCTCGAATTTCAGTGAGGAATCTTGGATTTTTCGACACACATACCATGTGAAGCAAGTTTTTCTTCTTGGAAATTAAAATCTACCTCCCCCCGCCTAACGAATTTTCGGATATATTTGTACTTTCCAAGTTGCCGAATTTCCTCCAGATATTATACTCTAGGTATAGATAATTCGATTTGCTTCTTGAAACTCTAAAAAAGGTCAAAACTCGGCGACGGATCTGAAGGGTTCGGGGGAGAGGGTCCAGGGACCTCGTCTCCTTGATTTTTAAATTTACTCCTTATAAGATTGAAAATTTGACAAAAAGTATTGGAAAATGATCTTCCTCGACGTATTTCTAATTCAAAATTGAAAAGAATAGTAAACATTTTTTCGCACGTCTCGCGTATAATGTAATACGTAGAAAGCTGGGGCTATCCCAGTCTTGCCCTCGTTTGCTACTTCCTGGATACTCTGCTGTCGAAACTGTATACATCTTGCACCTTGTAATGGACATAGCGATGCCTGGATAGTAAGCACACTTTGGATAATAAGAGCGAGCGAGGTAGCGACGATTTTTTTTCGGATTCCGGTTTCCGCTTTCCTGCTCCTTTCCTCCTCCTTTCTTTCGCAAACACATTATTCGTCCGTGTATGAAATCTAATCGGATGATCAAAATAATCGAATTTTATTCGCGTAGTAATTTACCAGACCTCGGTGTAAATTCTTCGTTGCATAGATGGCGGCGACTGCCACAAATGAATCGGGGGAAAATGGTCTCGATGCACGCGACGATGACTCGAAGATGTAATTATTTAACGAGGTCCCCTTTCTAAGTCTAAGCAGTGTGAGGCCTACCTGACAAACCAGATCGACCGATGATTGAAGTAGAATTTTTTTCCCTTGGTAAAGTCGATCAATATTCGACCAGATTTGACGTCGAATCGACGTACTTGAAATCATTTTGGTCATTTTGTGTTCGACCTCGTGACACAACCGACCCAGTGTCGACGTCTGCTTGAGTCGAATTCGTTTCGAATAAAATTTATAAATACGAGTATAACTTAGTAGGTCGTTCTTAGGACTTCATTTTATTTTAACAGCTTTATTGTAATAAAGTAGGCAGGTTGATTTCCAATCGGAAAAATTGCCGAAAACACGTCGATTTGACGTCTATAATACGACCAATCGACGGTCAGTTTTAGATAATTTTGGTTTTTATCAAATACCTATTAACGTAATTAATCATACTCGTAGGTTCGTATTAGGCCGTTTTCATCTGAAAGTGCTTCGTGCTTTTTGTTTGTAATAGATTTTGGACTCGCAATCGTGCATTACTCATACTCATGCTTGATAATCGTTTGCAGGATCATGTTAGATGAAGATCGAGCTGTGCATTTTCGATGTTCATTAATACGAACGTGTAATATGCGCATTCTGGCGATTTCATCCTTGATACCGACGCTGAAGCTGTTTTGTGCGAAAATTTTCTTCTTGGCTGTTGTATGTGCGACGGCGACGGCGACTGCAGCGGCGGCGGCTAATAATGAAATTGCTTCCGGCTTCTCCAGAATCAGCGGCCATCCGATTATCGCTCACGTGGCTACAGGCGATCAAACAACGCTTACCGAATGCCCGAAACCTTGTACCTGCACTTCACTTACCGTCGATTGCTCCGGTCGAAGTCTCCTCACCGTACCTCGCGACTTGCCTTCCAATGTGGAGAGACTGTAAGTTACTTTTCGCTTGCCATATTATACTGTACCGTACTCTATAGATATCCGTTAGCCGTTGTTTTAATCCGTAAAAGCTTGAGGAAGGTAGAAAAGTTTTAATTCGATTATTAGTGTTGGACGATTAATTAATTCACTTGCTCTGTTCGTCACGTAGAAGTCCGCCGTGTGTAGCGTATAGCGATGCGATCGCGGTTGGAGAGCAGGAGGAGAAGTGTACATGTATGAGAGCTGCTTTTCCAGGCCGTAGCAAGTCCATATTTTTAAATTGTTGGTCCATTACAAAAATATGTTTACAAATTTCAATTTAGGTTTTCTTTCTTCTGATTTCTAAAGAAAAGCTAACACCAACCTTAATGTTTACACTACCCCCTTTCCCAATCCCTCCGGTCACTGACGCGATGCTCGAATGGGTAGTTCCTGTGGCCGGGGGTGCGGTGCCATAGGCGCCACTTTGGCATGCGTGCATCGCCATACGTCCCACCACACCACCCCCTTTCCCAAATAAATCACCCTGTCGAAGAAGAGAGGGCTGGTAATTGCAATCGGTTCGATAATTTTCCGATATTTCACGGAACATTTTTCGATGTCGACCAGTCTCTGTGTTTTAGTATAGTTGTATAAATCGTAATACTCACGGATCCTTTCGTTCGACTGACAACTACTTACTGTTCATGAATATCGAAAACGAGTTAACATAGCTGACTTAAAAATCGGGTAGCCTTTTATGTCCTTTGTTTTTTACTATAATAACTTTGCTCGAGTAAGGTGTATTTGTTATTATACTTACTACAATAATTTAGTATGTTCTGTTTGAAAGGTAAATGGGAAGGAACAAGAAGATACTATCAGCGAATTCCGCATTCCGCTAATTTAAATTTAGGGAGCTCATTCGCATCGATTGTGCCATTTTCCCGCCATCATAACCAAAAGATGGGACGTTTCCGTATCAGCAGTCAATAGATAATCGTCTTCTTCTTCTTCTTCTTCTTGGTGCCATATTCCATAGATTTCAGGCAGTTGCACGATTTTTTCTGGGCAGGTTAGTTGGAGTAGTTTACCATTGCTGTCCCCACGGTTTGTTACGTCAAAGCTTTCCTTCTCCTTGCCGGAGAGTGTGCAGACGTAGCTGGCTTACTAGCCGCACGTGTTTTCACAACGTTGAGTAAGTTGTGCACGATGTGCACACGCACAGTACCGAATCTTTCTGATCTGGTGGTAATATGCCTTTCAATTGAAATGCCTTGTTCGTCGGAATTTGCGGCGTTACGGAGCACGTAAATGCAAATTGGGGGGGGGGGGTAGGAGGTCTTGCGGAACATAGTCCAACCAAATTCTCTGAAAGTCCCTTCGTCCGGGAAACCTGAAAAATTGCACGAGCGAATGATCTTGAGCATTATTTTCGTTCGTATCAGTCCCAGTGAGTCCCCTACCCCAGGACGGCTATTCGCACTTACGTTTAACTAATTGGTTATAATCACACGTAATCGATTACCTAGAAGTAATCAATTAATCGATAAACAGATTCATTTTTTTAAAACATCAGCTCTTGCGTTAAACGCGGTAGCTACGGTAGAGTTTGTTCTATTCTTTATATTGTGTCTTGTCAACCAAAAAAAAACAAAAAAACTTGGAATTGACATGCGGCAGGAAAGACTATGTGTTGGAAGTTTGAGGAATTCAAAAATACGTCACACGCTTAAAGGAAGTCCCCTCTCACCACGAATCCCTTGTCTACGGTTTGCTGATTGCTACCCGATTGTTACGCCAGTCCAAGATATATTACTAACGGATTACTAGAAGGCGGTTCTTTGTGACTAAGTGCGAGTCACACTTAATGAGTAGGCTACTCGTATCATTACTCTCGTATGTACTATTATAGTTAAAATTTTACGACGATATTATTGTAAATTGAAAATTAATGAGCCATATCGTCTTTCCTCCCTTGAAAGTCACCCAGCATTTGTCTAGTTCTTAAAGAAGTACGCGTGCCATCTCACGCGAAGATAATTCTGTGTTAGAGTTCTTATTTCGCTCCTAAAAGTGACCAAAGTTATTAAGAATATAATATTGCGCGAAGTATTTCGTGAAAATTTTTCTAAGAATAAGTTTCCCGCTAGTTTTATCGATTATGTACAATGATTACGATGTGCCTATGTATGTACTGTACGTACAAAATACTGCTGTTCTTATTAAACATATCCTATTTACTCTTCCCCCGTCTTGCGACATATCAAGGTGGTACCAAAACTAAAAATTTGAGTCGACAAGCGAGGGCTTTTGTCTCTGAAAACTGAGTTGACCAGCGAAAAATCTCGTAAATCTTGTCTTTGAATTCTTTCACAGTGCTGGGGGAGAGGGGAGTACAGTGGTACTCTCCTGTTCCGACGGTGTGATGGGACGTATGGCGATGCACGCATGCCAAAGTGGTCCCTATGACACCGCACCCCGGCCCTGGAAACTACCCATTCGAGTATCGCATCAGTGACCGGAGGGACGCTTTGAGGCCGCCCGGAGCCCCCGTTTCGCTGTGCCGCTTCCGGTGCGCGCGTCCTGTCAGAACCACCATGGGGTTCCCTACTGACCGAGGATCGCGCTCCCCGAGCACTAGCTTGAAAATTTCAGGTCCCCCACGACCGGACGCGCTTCCTCTTCGCTCACCCCTCACCTCCTCGTTTTGGTCCGCGTGGCGACGCAGGCAGGTGGTGACTCTTCTGTTCCGATGCCGCTGTATGTAAAGAGTACAAAGCTGCAAAGAAATCTACCTTTTCACCATTAAATGTACATAGAACTTTTTAATCAGCGTAGCGTAATGTACGTAGGACTTCGGTTATATTACTTCTTCTTGTGAGGGTTGCTAACCCATAATATGAAGTCAAAAGAAGCGGAGATTAAGCTGAAGAAATGATTTACCTCGACGCCGAAGTTAAAGGAAGGAATAACAGAGAGTAGAAAAAAGTCAGGGAGGGAGACATCCAAAGCCATAGTAAGCATGTTCTGGAGCCTCAGCCGAAATCAAAGCCAAATTGTTGATTAAATTGGAAGCCGAAGCCGCAATCAAAATTTTGCTCGCAGACGACAGTTCGTAGCGCTTCCTAGCTCCGATTGCAAAGATAAAATGCCCTGTCTACGGCACACACTACATCATACCAAGATAGAATGTCCTGTCTACAGTGTGTTCAATGACAAAAGCCATCTTATCTGCGCTAATTCGTGTTATTATGACAGAATTATGGATGTACGACGTCTCTTTTTGTTTTGTTTAAAGTGATAAAAAGCAAACTGACATTTTGAAATTCGTTGATTGAAAAACCGAAACGGCAGAAAGAATTTCGTAAAACTTCGTTTCTCCGAAAATTCTCTGAATATGGGTTGCGACGTGCTTTCTGAAGTAGGCAGAATAGGCTTACATAGTTGACTAGCTGACCCTATGAGAAATTGCGAATTCGTATTCTAACAAACAAATCGGCCCCAAATTTACTCTTGACCCCTTATTACGAATTGTAAAGCTATTCTGAGCTGGTATATTGGAAAATTCTGTCACATCTAATTAGTCTCTATGGTTTTCCTACATGTTTTCACTACTCTCTTTTCCTCTTTGTATGATTCTCCTAAATGATTTCGTCCTGCACGATTTTGCTGTACAATTTTCTGATATGTGCTGTAGTTTCTCTGTATGATATTTGTGTAATATTTCCCTTCTTGGTGTGTTAAGAAAAATGTAAATGTGCTACCATCTGCAGGAACTGTCTGAAGTTTTTCAGATGTCCGTTTAGAGTTAATAAAATCGAGGTGTCTGATGTCCGCTTTTATGTGGTGAAATTGCAATGAGTACCATTCATTTGAGGAATTGTCAAAGGTAACACATTTCTTCTTGCTGTGAACATGCCTGTACGGACTAAATTTCATTTCTCATTTAAACCTAGTTCCCACAGCTTGTGGCTGGACGAGGCGCGTCTGAAGTTTGACGAACCTCACGCCATGGAAACAGGAATGCGCGGTAGCTCTCGGAGAGGAGTGGGGTGACGCGAGCGGGCTTGACCATGCCCGTAGTTTGTCGGTAAATCTTGAAACATCAAAGGCGTGTGGTTTGACAGATGGGGCGTCGCCCCATTGCGTCGGGGTCAGTGAGGGGAGATAAATTATTGAAGAAAATGAATGGTTTCATTGCGTCCCGATGTAGAGTTTGATTGCGTTCTGGCTCATAGTTCCATTGCGTCGCAGTCCATTAAAGGTAGATGCACATTACGCTGACGTTTTCGTGTCAACACGTCGTATGATGTGTTATTAACTCGAAACGTCAGCGTAATGTGCAGCCGGCTTAAGAGTCATCCAGAGTGCAACACAAGGAGGCGGACCGAACTACATTCAAGTCTTCCAATATACATCCAGATACGAGTAATTACTCTTCAAAATCTGAATAAACCGCGGAACTGAAAACGTGGAGGCGAGTGCACAACTTGCCCTGTTCAGAAATGCAGAAGAAAAAGCATCTATGTAGATTTAGGTCTTATTTTGGAAAGCTAATAGAATTTTTTGGCCAGAATGCAGCTTTAAGTCCACTGTACCTTCTAAAAGACGCATTCAGATTGCGTTTTCTACTTGTTGTAAAGACTATCAGATTCCGCTAGAATTCAGTCAAGACTCCTTCAGACTTGTTAAACCTTGTTAGACTCTGATGAGACTCATCATGCTGACTCCTTGAGATTTATCAGGCCACATTTTGAGGCATGTGAGACTCACTCCGATTCGTTCAGACTTTTTGACTCTATTTAGACTCACTGAGGCTGGGCTATGACTCATCCAGACTCCATCCCCGATTGACAAAAACGAGAATGACATGCTAGATGAGGTAATTTCATGACGTTACTTGGTCAAATACAATTTTCTAATGGACGCAGTCGAACTATTAGTATTAGGGAAGCAGACTGTTTACATTTCGGAAGCAATCGAACCATTCGAAGCAAGGGGCAAAAACGGGACGCAACAAGACTATGAAAAAGGTGTGAGGGCTACTTTCCGGAGGCAGTCGGGCTTCTCCGGACCGATGACAAGCCGCATATTGACGCGAGACGCGTTCGAACGATTGGTTCGTTCCACCACTCGCAGTTCACCAAGCCATAAGCCTTTTGACGCCGTCGGAACGGCCTGTTTCTCGACAAGCCAACACATTAGTACGAACAGACCACTGATCCTTGAGTACGCTCCTCAAACCATACGCCCGTAAGCCGTGGGAACTAGGCTTCCACACACTATTTTGTCCGCTTACGGAAATGTAGTGTATGCTAGCTATTATTGACTAATGTCTGTGATTGCCTCCAGATCTGATCTTGTTGATGTACTCCTACCACGCCCCCCTTTGCCTCTGAAGCCATCTCTGCGGCCGGTACCACCTCTGTCGCCAGTGCCACTTGTTGCCTTCCGTGAGTGCTACTGTGCACCACGTGCGCATTTGTATTCTACTGTAAGTGTTGCTACTGTACGGTTGTTGTGTCTAGTTCATGGTTTGAATTTTTTGAGTGTTCGAATTTTTGATGTGGAGATGGCGGTGCACGCTGTACTCGATGGAGAAGTGGAAGAACGTAATACTAGAAAAAACATGAAATTTTGTTAGTTTTGACAGTAAATTGTGCATTAAGAACGAATTTCAAAGGTTGATGGGAGAGATATACAATTCTTATTCCATAGGAACAGGAGTTGTAAGGAGCGTATTATTGATTTTGTCGATGAAAAGCAACATGAGATGGGATGAGTTTGAGAAGTAGCCGAGTCAAAGAGATTCGTGGATTTGTTTTCAAGGATAATATCATTCACATTTAAATAAAGAAGCCACTACTTCGCGAGGTAGATAATGTACTTGGACAAATTCTAAGACGCACTCCACTAACTTCTGCATTCATGTACCTTTGTTTCTGACTTAAAGATTGTAGTAAGACTGTGTGACGAAAAGGAGCGTGTGGTACTGTAGTACTTATTGCATTTTTCGGTGTCCAATTGTGCAACAAAGAAGAGCGTGTAGGTTATTGTAGTGGGTACTGTTCTTTTTAATGCGCAAATGAGAATAATAATCACTGCCAGGGTTGGGCACGAATCAGGTAAAATTGGATTCGAATACAAATCAACGAATAAACGGCATTTTTTGGATTCGAATAAATTTGACTGTCGATTTTCGAATCAATTATACTGATTCGTTGATTCGAATCAATTTCGAATCAGCATCCTATCAATTTTTTTTTGTTTCGTTTCTGATACTCAGTGCTGCCAGACGTACGGAAAAATCCGTATTTGTTCGGATTTTCGTGAAATACGAATTCAACTGTACAAAATTTATCTAGGTACGGAAAAAAATTGAAAAAGTACGGATTTTCCTACTTTCTCTCATAATTTGACCATATATCTTTAAAGTTTGAATGACTTTGGTTTGAAGAATTATTTGATATAATCAACAGTTTTTGCAACATTCAGTCTCAAATACTAGCACACTTTCCCATTCAAAGATACTATGATACGATTTGGAAAATATCTAGCAAATCTTCGCAGCCTCCCAGCTTGACCCCTAATAAAGAACTAACTTTTGTTTAAAGAATTTTTTGATGAAATTATTATTTTTTGCAGCAATTAGCCCTAAACGAATTAATTTGTAGCCACGTTTCTTCATATACCGGTACCACTGTATTATTTCAGTCTGAATTATTTTTCGGAGAAATGAGCTTTTTAAAAAAAAATTAGGTATATTATTGTATTGCCATCTAAGATGAAGCTGTATGCCAAGTTTCAGAATTTTTCATCCATTACAAGTGCAAGTACAAATCACGAAAATGTCAGTAGAAAATATAGCATAACCATTAACTTTACCTAAAACAGAAAGACGTATAAACGAGGAAGAAACAAAAAAACAAGACCATTTTTTCCCATTAAAAATCCGAAAACAATAACGATGAACACATTTTATTTAATTTTCATTTTTATTACAATATGAAAATAATACATTATTAAACTTTTCATCGCTCAAATTAAAACGAGATTTGTTTACAATACTAGCATGTGAGAAAAGTCTTTCAACAGGAGCCGATCTGGCTATGGGTGTGTTGTACAGTTTGAGAATTTCTTTAATTCTAGGGAAATCTTTTAAACAATCAATAGCTTCCCGCTCATCCCTCAAGTACGCCATAATTCCTAGTTGGAAGGCATCTGACTTACTTTCCAGATCTTCTGTTTCTTGCTCAAGATCAAAATCAAAAAACGACTTCGACTCTGCCGATAATTTTTCATTTTCTTTGAACTTTTCGGGAATAGGCGTATGAATTTTCATCTCATTTTCAATGGCACCCTTTACTACAGTTCTAAAAGTCGCCTTTTAATATTTATCGAGATCCTTTCTTATCCATCGAAATTTAAATAATGGATGAAGTACACGGCAGCTAAAATTCCATTTCTTGTTTGAATGCTGTTCATGTTCAGATCCAACTCGTCCTTGTATCTTCTTAAAAGATGATTTCGCAATTCACTGGCAACAAATTTCGTTAGTTTGGAAAATGTAGATTCATCATTGGAATCCGTTATCAGTTTGGTAAATTTATTGTAAACCGAGTGAATAGTTGGGAGAAGACAACCGTAATACATATCTTTTTCACTTTGCAATATGTCTAACCCTTGAGCAATTGGACGATGAACGTTGACATAAAATTCCAAGTACATGATGTCACTTTTTGAAAATCTTTCTGATTTGCCCACGTTCTTAAATAACGAATTTAGAGCAGACTCCTTTGCTGCCTCAGAATCGCTGAATTTTAGAAGTTTTGAAATAGAATCGTAGAAAGTATTCCAGCGCACCTTTGTTGGTACTGCTGTCAAAGCAGCTCCCAATGTATTGAATAATCTCGGCGGATTTCGGAAGGTGGCTTAAATGCCATAAAGTGTTGCATTTTGCAATCACGCTTTCATGCATATTGTTAAAAGAAGCATGTTTCTTCGATACATTGTTGAAATCAGTAGTAGAAATCAACGCCGAAGTACGACTAGCACATCGAATGTGCTGCGGTAAATCATACTTCAAATTACATTCATCGAAAGCGAGATCTGCAGAGAGCGTGATGAATTTAATTTCCTCTTCGATCATTAACTCATCTTCTTCGATTACATCAATATTCACGACGTATTGAGGCTCATT
The DNA here is from genome assembly GCA_031841125.1 of Acanthococcus lagerstroemiae. Taxonomy (NCBI): domain Eukaryota; kingdom Metazoa; phylum Arthropoda; class Insecta; order Hemiptera; family Eriococcidae; genus Acanthococcus; species Acanthococcus lagerstroemiae. The sequence continues at coordinate 238,764 of CM063112.1, read as the reverse complement.
AATTCCAAATTCTTTGAAACTTTTCACAAAATTGGAACCATTATCTGTGACACAAGCTACCAATTTATCTGAAATCTTAAACTCTGCAAAAATATCCGCTAACATAGCAGCAATTCTGTCATATGTATGGCTTCCCAAAAATCGTTCACACGCCAACACTAAATTATGACGAATAAAAGATCCTGGTCGAGGAAATGAGCTGTTACTCCCATGAAAGACCGTTTGGAAGTGCTCCAAATATCTGCAGCTATGCAAATATGGTTGATATTTTTCAATTCATTCACTTTATTGTTTTTTAATTTATTTTTTCTCTCAATAATTCTACGAACTAGAGTTCTTCGAGACATAACTGTGTTACCACAGGAAATAAATTTTGGAATGAAGGATGTTCGACTAATCTGAACGGAGCTAACGTATCAACAAAAAACGTCACTAATATCTGATCAAGCTGAGCTGGGCTGTAACACGTTTTGCCATCTGGTTTCATGTATGCTTTCATTGGGTGTAATTGTGTTTCATGTGGAATCTCATCGTTCTTAACTCGTTTCAAATTTTTGTATTTTTCATATTGATGACTGTAAGGATCCAATATGGTATTTCTACAATCAAAAAGAAAACAAGCCTATGTTTAAAAAAAATACTTTCGTTTCAATTAGTTTTGCTTCACTTTTATCACAAAACACAGAATAAATGCTCAAAATCAAGAACGGTAATTATTATTAATTAATTAGGAGTTCGTTATGTATCATATTACTCACTTGCAAATGACGAGTAAAATTCGAGCTGGAATTTAGATAGCCTTTTACTTCCTCCTTACAAGAGGTGCATTTTGCAGTTACTTTTATATTACCACCACGATTACGTTTCTTTTCAGTAGAAATCAGTTCAAAAAACTTTCCATCTAAAATTGTTAATCCTGCTTCTTTTTCTGTAACAAAACAATTTGAATAGTCAACTAAATAGGAAACACTAAGTTGTAATTTATATTGGCAAAATCAAAAGATTGGTATTTTTAAATAATAAATTTAAAATATTCGTATCTGCATACCAGCTTTGTCTTTTTCATCTCTAGCTTCATTTGTTTGCAATTTTTCTTCGTTATTAGGATCAGGTTCAGCCGGTTCAGGATCAATGTCTTTTTCTTTAGCGTTAGGTATAGTCGATTTCGATTTAGTTGTGCTCGGTGTTGGTGTTGTGGATGTGGACGCTGATATCGAGATTGTCGACATACCCGGAGCCGGAGATGATTTTACAACAGAATCTTGATCTCGAGGAGCTTGACCAGCGCATTGACGAAACAGATTTAAAGTAGACTGTTTTATGCGCTTAACATTACGACTAATAGTACTGTCGGAACTGGCAGTTTAAGCGTAGATGTAGAATTAGATTTAGATTTACTGATTGCTTCTACATCAACCTGCTTCACTTGGACTTGGATAGGTGGTGATGAGGCTGATGACGATGATTCGAGATTGTCTATTTCGTGTTCGTCTTCCTCACTCAAAAGATCATAATCGATCTCCGACATAGTTAACAGTTAACAACTGAACACTTAACAAATCAAATGCAAATCACAAAATGTCTAAATTAATTTATATATCTTTTCATTTCCCATTTTGGCTTCATTTTAGACAGTTCCCAACATTTCAAATCAATTAACAATTTTATTTTTGATTTTGGCTTTCAAAACTTTCGAATTCGGTTACAATTCCACGACAAACGGACAAACCGAGAACAAAACAAAACGAACAGAAAAAAAAAAGTTGAAAAAAATCGATTCGTTTCAAATCAACGAATCAGCTAATTTTGATTCGAATAAATTTCAGAAATAATGGATTGGAATCACAAATTCGAATCAAATGAAGCCAAAGGCTTCCAGATCTGATTCGAATAAATTTTTGAATCACAAAATCTGATTCGAATCATGCCCAACCGTGGTCCCAGCAAACCCCTTTCGAGGCCCTACAAATCTTGAGGAATGGTGGCATTGCTTCTGAAAGATGAACTGTTTCACGTTTTGTCAAGATTCCATTTTATAAGGGTGATAGTTCAATAGAGAATGTATTTTTGGAGAACCAAAAGCGAATAATGTTGTCACAGAGTATGCTTCTCGTCAAACTGAACAAAGAGAGCGAGTGGTTTTTCTCATGTTTTCGGGTCCGTTTCCCTCGCCCCCTTCTCCATTAATATTGTCAAACATGCCCTCAAAAAATTGTACTCAAATGTAGAAATGTTTTTTAATTATTCTGTCATTTCTTTGATTATAGCTCTGATTCGAGGAAGTCGCCCCTCTAATCGGCCCACCGTAGGGCATGAGCCTACGTCACCCTTTTCCACCTTCTCCTATCTTGTGCTACACTCACCCACTGGGGTCCTACCGTTTTTATTATTTCGTCTACCCATGTAGAAATGTACTAACCAATTGTAGCAAGATTTCCCGAAAGCCAGATGTCCCGCCCAAATTTCGGAATAAGAGCCCAAGGAGAAATAAGCTTCTCCCAGGGATCTCACCTGTGGGAAATTTGCCGATAGTAGATTACCGACGAAGGGGGCTAATAACTCGTAATAATGAACGTTCAGCCTGCTATCACCATACTCATGGGTGTTTAACCACAGACTACCACCAAGCCCCCGGGAGTCTGGGCGAGTCCACGATGACCCCCTGTCCCCAGTGTACTTCATTAACGAAGTAGGGCTGAATGACCTGAGCCATCAGAATGGACATAAGTACTTGGGAACCCACTCTTCATGTTCCTGAATGAAAAGAGGTCCACCAAAGGGAAAATTGATCTAGAAAAAGAGTCCAGGGATGCCATCCATGTACCATAAATCAAATATTAGCATGGTGGTACGTCCATGCATTTTCGATAAACAAACAGAAAAGGTAAAGTGGTTCCAAATTCACCTCATCCTGTCAAACAGCACTAGAATACGTGTATTGTAAATTGATAAAATAATAATAGAAAATAAAATTGAAAATTCATAATAAAAATGATAAAAATAGAAAATGATAAAAATGGAATTCAGCACAATGGAGATACTCGACGGCTTTGTAAATAAACAAGGAGCCAGTGGCTCTTACTTCGCGATACTTTAATTTGTACGCGATCAAAAAATTACAGAATACCCTCAGTTCTGGGTTCAAAATCAACAATAAATATTATAAACGACTGCATTGAGTGATAACAATGTGGAAGTAGGGTCCTCTCTCCCCTAAAATTTAAAATAATTCAAAACAACCTCAGAATCGAAGGCTGCAAAATGAAAATGGCCAAAAGTATACGACTAGCCAAATACGAAAATTCGAATTATAAGACATAAGGGAGTCCCCTTCTCCAATATTAATGTCTCGAATTAAGACCTAGAGGAGCTTCAGAGCTTTTTGGAACAATCGCTTTTGACGGTCACAGATTCGGTGACGATTCCCTGCGTCTTGAACTGATATTGGTCTCACAGGACCCTAAATTTTGAATCACCCCCGAACGAGCAGTAATAAGCATACTGAGCCTCCTCGTGAAATTCACGTAGGCTATTCACTAAATTTTAATTTAAAAAAAGGGGGGAAGAAAAATAAACAAAAATAAATGAATAAAACTGATTACTTTTTAGATCTGAAATTTTGAGTTACCCCAGATCGAAAATAAAGGGAATTTCTATTCCGCGCCCTTTCTAGATCATACACGAGGATGAAAGGGACGCCGGCCCCCTGGTAAGCACGAATCTTAAGGCTAGCACTCGCGAATCGCACAACCACGGGTCGATAGTAAAAAACCGAAAATAAGGTACATTACCTAGGATTTCAGCTAAAATAAAAAAAAAGAACTTAAACGGGAGTTAATGTACTGGACAAGCTGGAACATTACAGTGCGTATGGTCTGCATCTCGAGGCGCGGATCCGGATCTTGTCGTAGTGGCCACTCCGAGAAATCCTCCTCCGACTCGACGATAGATGATTAGGTGCAGGATCGAACTGAAAAATTTTACACAGTAACTTGTCCCAAAACTCTAATTTGAGGCGAATGTGAATCCCCTACAACATGTTTCTATCACTAGTAGAAGACTCATTACCCAAGTGACTAGGCTGCTCACCCTACTAAAACGAAAATACAATAATTTTGGGTTGATTCCTCCTACGAAAAATGTTTCTAGGGGAAACTCAATTTTGCCCACTTGATTCGAAGCATAATACGAAATACTAAACCAGAATGAGAGGAGCTAGGCTTACAATAACAAATCAATAACATTCGAAAATTATCGGACTAAGGTACGCAATCTTGACATTATGAAAATGAACAAATAAAACGTAATGCTTAGCCGATACTGGATAGGTCCTGGAGCCATTGGCAGCGAATTCAATGATGGCACCTTCGACATTGGCCTCGTGATCCTGCGTCGTGGCGGCATGGTCTCGATCGCTTCGCGCCGTAGATCGGTCTATAGACTCGGATCCTGGAATTGGAAACGACTTCTCAACACGGTGTGGAGACCCAGATCTTCTTTGATTGATCCAAAAGAATACGAAATTTTCACTGCTGGACAAGGCCTATAGCATGCCTCCTCATCTCACCATGCGGTTGGCTCAGCAAACGGATCCACGAAATAAAGACTGTGGTGTATCAGTTCTGTTACATTACGGCTATAAAATGCATCGAACAACCAAAAATGCCGTCGAATTTCGAATTTTAAGAACAAAATAACCAAATGTAACTTCAAAAATGAGTGACACGTTTCTCAAACGGAAAAAGTATTACACGATGTACGAAATTTTTCACGTATGCGGAAAATGCACGGAAATCCATAACGGTGAATTGGCACATAGTAACTCAAGAACCGAAATGAACCGCCGGTGCAATTTCAGCTCTGTGCATGGCTTCGCTTATCGGTATTACTCCGCCGACCAGTCTACTGACTTATCATTCCACCTCTCACCCCGTACCATCCGCAGAATAGTAATGGTCTGAGAAATAGAAAGAGACGTCGACTTTTGATTAGCATTACGTCGAAAAACATAGTAACCAGCACAGCCAGTCCTTCCAGGAAAAAGCCTGTGGACGATGATCTCAAGTAAGACCGAGTGCTACTAATCACATTTTTAAGCTATACCGACCTATGTCGTGAAATGAATAGGCATTACCTGTCCAAGCTTAATTTTGAATATAATGATTCTGATATCTTCGTAGCACTGTACGGGCGTCTCGGTGATTGATCTGGCTCGTACAGGCTAGAGGTCTATCCACAATAAGCCTATGTTCTAATGTGTATCGAGAAATCATTTTCCATTCCAAAAATGTCACCATGCAGTTCGGATTGTAAATAAACGTCGGAAATGTCCGACTGCATGCACTCTGCACTGTGATACTCAAAAACCATAGTTCCTTCTAGGTCCCAAACTCCTAACTCGAGACTCTTAATACGAAAAAATTGGCCCATCAATTTATCATGCTACACATTAAATGGATTGTACCTCTCCCGTTATAGAGATATCAGGAGGATAGGTCAGGGGGCTGGAGAAATGGTAGCCTCCTTGATGGGAAAAAGCAATAACATCAGGCGAAATAAATTGTACTCAAATATGGGAATATTTCGGTTGATTTTGAATAGTGGATGGTGAAGGCTTCGATGAGCTCCGAGGGAATCAGAGGCTATTAGCAATTTGGCCGGGCGTAGGTATGGCTGTCAGGATAGCTGTTAGTTCGTTATGGGGTGGATGGGAGGCGGGCTGTGGAGATGAGCATAATTTTATCACATATGCACGGTTTTGGGTTTATCCTCAGCCTGACCATAAGCGGACGTGTGTTCATTTAATTGTTTCTCATGTTGACAGTACTTAATTGCAAGAACATCAGCAGACATTGTGTTCAACTAATGCTCAACCCTAAATGGACAGTGTGTTTATCATTATTACTGGACCTACACGGATACCGGTGTTTGCATACAAACGGACACTGTGTGATCATGAACACCCATGTTCTTAACCGGACATATCGTGTGTACTGGCCTCGACGGACGTCTTCACAATTCCAGTTTTTCAGAAACTAGAGAAAATCGGAGTGTAAAGAAAATCTGAAAATAGCTCCTGAATCAGCATCATGAGCGCAGAGTACGATGATACTTATAATTTCAATGACCGCATAGTACGGTCAATATCGATAGTCCGCTAAATTATATAACTACCGGCAGTGGCGTAGCGTCGGGGGGGGGGGCACATGCCCCTACAATATTTTTACACAGTCCTCTACTATCGGCGATTTAAAAAAACTCATTTTTCGACTTTTGAAAACCTTATTCTTTGGGAAACCCCTAGCTATGTCACTGACTACCGGTATAGAGGGTGTGTGTGTGTGTGTGTGTGTGAGAGAGAGAGAAGCGCACATCGCTTCTGAAGGTGGGCTGTCGGGGATTTCGAGCGGGTCGGTCGACCAATGACGCGGTGTTGTATGTGCAAAAAATCATCAACACTGTATGCAGCAAAGATGGTATATGCGTAGCCGTTAATCTCGATGTGAGGAACACTTTCAATACACTGCCTTGGAAGCGTGTCCTGAAAGCGATGGATGAGTGGGATCTCCCTGGGTACCTACGAGCGATCATTAGGAGCTACCTGGCAGACAGAAAGATAGCGTATATAGACACAGAAGGTCGCCAGGTCCAGAAGATCATCTCGGCGAGTGTACCTCAGGGATCGGTCTTAGGACCCTTTTTGTGGAACATGTCTTTTGACAGGGTTCTGCGGCTCACACTTCCAAGAGGAGCCCAGGCCACCTGCTTTGCCGACGACACCCTCCTCCTTGTAGAGGAGGGGGTGGAGTCGGAACTGGAAGTCCATACTCAGCGTCGAAGGTGTCTCGCTGGATGCAGAATAATGGCTTAGAGGTGGCTGTCCAGAAGACAGAAGCCGTTCTTTTTAACGGGCGGAAATAGGGCAGGCCACAGCCATTTAAACTAGCGGTACTGGGTGAACCGGTATCTATACAGCCCTGGATGGCGTACCTGGAAATGACGGTAGACAACGAGCTGTGTTGGAAACCGCATCTCCGTACAACGGCAGAGAAAGCAGAGCGGACGCTGAGAGCGTTGCGTCAGCTTATGCCGAACCTATGGGGGCCGAATGAGAGTCGAAGAAGACTGTAATCCACTCGGTTCTTCTCTATGGGGCTCCCAATTAGGCACCAGTCGTTGCATTCCGCGAGGACAGAGAAGACACAGGAATGGTCCAGCGGGCGACGGCACTACGCGTAATCTGCGCGTATAGAACCGTCTCGTACGAGGCAGCTCTTGTACTAGCTCGAATGCCTCCTGCTGGCTCTTTTCATTTCCTCTCACCCGAGCCCTGGAACCGCCCTTCGAGCATTACCTCAGGGATATCGGGGAGCCTTTTAGGGCTGCCTTAGCCCTCTTCTCTTCTTGCCGGGAATCGGCTTAGGTCGACTGCGCTATCCTCCTGTCGAATACCCGTATCACTAGCCCTGTGGTTTATGACGGTGAGTTCAACGAGCATCGGCAGGTAGCGCCTTACCCACTTTCAGCTTTCAGATACTGGCGACCGATTACACACTTCTCGGAAGCCTCTGCTGTAAGTAGTCGTGACTCTAAGTACGTTATCAGAATGCGGTGTTAGAATGTGTGACGGGTTCTTTCTTGCATTACTGATCATGATGCCGGCGTTGGCAATCGAACCCGGTGCCTTCGGGTGATGAAGCCGAGTTCTTACCGCTACGCCACAAAGCTGGCTAGGGAGAGCGCTACTCTATATCAGCGCTTCCAGAAGTTCCCCACCAGCTGATAGAAAAAAGAAAGGAGTAAATGAGAAGATTAAGAGAGAAGTCCGGCGGCAAACAGTTCACGAGTGGGTGGCCCGCCTCCAAGAGACCACCCATGGCCGCTGGACATCAAGTCTAGTGCATGACCTCGATGCATGGCTTTCGCGGCGGCACGGTGAGCTGACGTACCATCTTATGCAAATGCTCACCGGGCATGGGTGCTTCAAAGGTTATCTGAACCGCTGGAACAAGGTACCCAGCCAGTGCTCGCATTGTCCAGCAGAGGTCGATGACGCGCAGCATACCATCTCTTGCTACCCTGCGTGGAACGACGCACGAGTCACACTCGAGGCGTCTGTCGGCAGCCACATCACTCCCGAGACGATGGTTGAAGTGATGCTGGCTAACCCGCAGAATTATTCAGCGATGATCCAATTTTCCGGCATAGTGATGCGGGCCAAGGAGGATACCGAACGCATGAGACAGCGGACAGCATCCGCGCAGCTCACGCAGTCCACGCAGCAGATCTCCAGCGACGAGGATTCCCCATAAGTAGGGAAGGCTCCCCTATGAGACGGTCGGCTCTGTAGCGGAAGCCCGTCGCAGTGTCCGAGAAGAATACCGATAGGTGATACCAGGACGCGGTGGCAGTAAGGGCGAGGATGGACACGACAACGATAGTGGAACCGTAAATAGGGAAGCGTGTGTTGTCGTGTTAGGGGTATTTAAAAAAAAAAAAAAAAAAAAAAATGAGAAAGAGGGAGATTTAAAACTGACTTATTCAAGGTTTGAGACGTATAGCTAGACTATAGCTTCTTTGCTGTAACTACTTTACATGTAACAAGTCATGTAACACGTATTTGTACAGTGTGATGTGATAAGTATACAACGTGCAAAAAAGGTGGTATACACTATCTACATATTATAGTAGCAGTGCAGATCGACATACTGCAGTGTATGATGTACACTGCATCGAGTTGTAGATAGGTCGAGTTCTTATTCGAAATACTCGTCGTTATCTGGCACGCATTCGACAATGCGCTACGGTAGTCATCCAAATCAACAGCCTGAAATTTTAATATCGAGCATCCGCACTCGGATCTATTTTCCGCTGTCAGTTTTTATTATGGTAGTATATTCATTTAATTTATTAAATATGACTCGGATCCTACATCATGTAACTCCTTTTATCGTTGAAAAAAGTAATGTTTAAATTAGTCGAACCATACTCGTATTATACTCGTTTCGTTAGCTTCAGTTTTACATAATATAATAATATGTGTTTATGTAGTAAGTTAGTCGAATGGATTTTCTTTTTCTTTTCAGTATACTTATGTACATTGGTAGTCTGTATGTAAGTGCATAACTTGAAGTAGCACAGCGAAAATACTGTGCTCGCTTCTTTGCGGGGGGGGGGGGTTATTTTGAATTACCGCGACTATAGAATAGAATGGGTGCCTTTAGAATTTAGAAAAGTAACGCGTGTAAAATTTCGTTGAAATATATTGATGGTTATGGTTTTTTTGAGGAACTAAGTGGTGGGAAGATTTAAGTACTATTTCAAAGCTTGAGATCTGTGAGATCGACCTGGTGGTTGGATAGTTGAAAATTCTACGAGTCAGGTACAGCACAGGTAAAAAATTGAGTTTCTATATGATGTTTGTCAGCTCAACCTCTGCAGTGTTTTCGAAATTCGAAAAATATTGTAATTTTGATCCCTGATTTTCCGAAAATAAGATACCGAGAGTATCGAATTTTTCATTATAGGAATGAATTTTGATCATTATGTCCGAAGGGGAAAATGGAATGATTTTAAGGGTAGCCACCTGGTATAAAAGAGCTAGGCCGTAAAGAGGAAAACCAAGGTTTCAAGATGACACCCTCCCCCTCCCTCAACATGATGAAAAATAATCCATTCCTCATTCGACGCATGATGAGGTTGAAAAAAATTGACTGATCAATACATCGCATTTTCCTTCAGAAACTTGATAATGTTTTCGGAAACTGAGACCGAAGAAAAGTAATAGGTATTAATACGTTGAATTACCCGCAGTATTATTGGATGTTTCGTTATCCCACCTAACCCCTTCTTTTAAAATGCTAGAATGTCACGATTCTAACTGCTATATTGAGAGTGTGCAGTACGATGGCGCGCTTCTGTCGCGTAATATTTTACGCATTAACACAACCACGTTTGAAATAATTGAAAACAGAACAAATAATGTCGATCATCTATAGCCTGTATCCTTCTGTCTGGGGGAGTGGGGGGGGGGGAATGGCAAAGTTCAGTTTTTCTGTGCTAGTGTTCCAGTTGAAATTTCGTTTCGAAAATCATTCTAATTTGTAGTTTAAGGCGCGAAGAATCAGTTTTAACGAACTATCACCCTCAATCCATTGTAATTTTTCAGGAATTTAAAACGCGTGTACATTTCCTATATTGTAGCAAATAATTTTATCCCGTTTTCGCTGCAGCTCGTACTTGTTCTACCACCAGATGTCAGCCACACTCCAGTGTACATTCCAAACAGGAGTCGGCGAATGTATGTACTGTGTTACCCCTATACTTCTGCTTCACTATAGCAGTCAGCCCACATCATTTCTGAAAAGTGTTTTACTGTTCCTCCTCTTGGGTGATACCTTGCCGTGGTGGGGAGGCTTAAGCGTAAAAAATAAAAAAAAAGACTCTATGAGGTTATATTATATTATCGTTAGAATCGCGACCAAAAGCACCTAAGGGAGGGCAAACTTCGACAGATAAACCTTGTTGAAAGCAATGAAAAACTACAACAGTATTTCTTTCCAGGAAATGTAGCTTTTCCACATTATTAATTACTGATGGTGGCATTCCAACAGGTAAATAATTTTTTCGGACGTAAAAAGCTCCCCATTCGGATGCCCGGGAGCTGGAGCTACTTGGAGGAGCATCATCATCGGAAAGTTTTAAAAAGAAAGGCGCAATCAAAATAGGGACCTGGAATGTAAGAAGCTTGAATGGAGTTGGAAGATTAGAGAATCTTAAAAGAGAAATGAAGATGTTTGACCTCGGAATAGTTGGAATAAGTGGAGTTAGGTGGAAAGGGGAGAATGATTTTTGGTCAGGAGACTTCAGAATAGTAAATACAAAGGGAATAAATGGGCAAGCGGGCGTCGGAATTGTTATGAATAAAAACAAATAAGTAATAAAGTAATATATTATAAACAACAGAGTGAAAGGTTAATCTTGATAAAAATCAATACCAAACCAGTACTTACAACAATAATATAAGTGTATATGCCGACTAATACTCACGAGGACGAAGCAATTGAGGAGGTATATGAAGAATTAGAAGGACTTATGAAGCATGTTAGAGGCGAAGAGAATCTTATTATTATGGGTGATTGGAATGCTAGAGTTGGTGGAGGAAAAGAAGGTTATATAGTTGGGAATTTTGGATTAGGGGTGAAAATGAAAGAAGAGAGCATTTGATACAGTTTTGTGCGAATTAAAATTTAGTTATAGGAAATACTCAATTTAAAAATCATTATAGAAGAAGGTATACATGGAAGAGTCCGGGTAACGAAGGTAGATATCAAATTGATTATATTATTACAAAACAACGTTTTAGGAATCAAATATTAGGCTGTAAAACTTATCCGGGAGCCGATATTGATGGTGATCATAACTTGGTAGTAATGAAATGCAGGCATAAATTCAAGAAACTTGGTAGAAAAGAAGAGATGAAAAGATGGAATTTGAAAAAGTTGGAAAATATTGATGCTAGAGAGAAATATCAAGAGGATATTGTATTAGAATTGGAGGTTGAAAAAACGCAAGAAATGAACAGTGTGGTGGAAAAGTGGGGTAAAATAAAGGAGGGAATATTAAAGTCAGCAGAAGAAACTCTGGGTAAAACTGAGAGAGAAGAAATGAAACTACGGATGAAGGAGGAAATCCTCAGGAAAATGGACGAACGAAGAAAATATAAGAATGCAAATGATAGGGAAGGTAGACTAGTTTATCAAAGGTTAAGGAATGAAATAAAGAGAGAGTGTAAAAAGGCAGAAGAGGAATGGATGAAAGAAAAAAGTGATAAGATAGAAGAGTTTATGAATATAGAACATACCTATATAGACTTGGCCTATAGAAAAGTAGAAATGGAGTTCGGAGAAAGAAGGAAGAAAGCAAGTAGTATAATAAATAAGGAGGGAGAGCCTATTTACACTGCTGAAGGAAAAGTGAAAAGATGGATGGGTAGAATATGTAAAAGGACTATATAGTAATAATGGGGATGAAGAGATAAGAATGGAAAGAAAGTAAGATGTGGAAGAAGATGAAAGGGGAGACTCAATTTTAACAGGGGAACGCAAAGCTCGAGGAGTGCATGAGGTACCAGCTAGGAGAATATGTACCTCGCTGATCCATTTCGAGGTGAACTGTGTGTATCCGAATTCCAGCCATTTGTAATACTAGAGGGGCCTCTTCTCGAGCCCCCTTCACTTGACACGCAGCCCACCCTACTCGCACGTTTTTGGTTTTCGCCAGTGCCTTTTTCCTGATTGCGTAATGTACCGATTGACACCTCCTCTAGGCAGCATTACCCGGATTTTACCAAAGCCGTCTACACTTCTTTGACAGTACAGAATTCCTCAGTACCCGGAACCAGTGCATCCGCCTCCGCAGAGGGACGAGACGTTGACCCATGCTGACAGTTCAACTTTGAGCCTGTCAGCTGAAAGGTCAGCCTTCCCGGCACCTACCACCACAATTAGCAGCCCTCTCGATAAGGCGTACCTTACTTAAGCATTCTCAATGTGCAGCATTGTCAGGTCCACCTTCTCCTTTGCCGGCCGTAGTGCCTCGGAATAGGTAGACCTCTTTGCGGCGGTTCAGATGAGGATTGCATCAAGTCACGTGACCCTCTTCTTCAGGTTCGGCACCAACTGCATTTAATTTCCTTCTATCGCTTTGCCAGTTCATCAAAGGGAGTGGGGGGAGGCAGTGGTCTTCCTCTTCCTGGTGAGGGTCTGCTAACCCTCAGTGCCTGGGGATGAGGGGTTCGTCTTCTCTGAGGGCTGCTGATGTGGGTTCTGCCGCTGCTGTTGTCAACCAGTGGCGTAGTGAAGGGGTAGCTGACTGGTAAAGATGCCACTCTCTCCGCTCTAACGATATCGCCTGTACCGCTCGCTGGCCTCCTGGCTCAGTCTCAGAAGTAGTATCCCAAAAATGGGAAATGACCTTCAGACATTATTTGTTCGCCGCGGCTAAGGAATTCCGAACAGAAAACTACTGCGCCCTTTAGATAAGTGTAAGTACTTACGAGTATGTGTATGTATTAGTTAACAAGTACTTACATCATTACACCGTGTACCGCTTGAGAAGTTCCGCTAAAAAGAGAGAGAAACAAAAAGTTTGTCTACTTTCTCGATGAGATAAGCGTGCCGCTTCTTTGAACTACGATCATTCATTGTGATATTATGTATTTATAGATTTTTACATTTTTCATTATTTATTTTTTGTCTTATAATTTTCACACCGAGCCGAAACAGACGAAGAGGGATGGATGTGTGTTTATAAAAATAGCCGTGTACCTATGTACATCAACATTTATGTACTCGTAGATACTCGATGCTGAACAAGTGACTCGAGGTAAAACAATAAATCATTCTTCGTGCTGGAGAGCTTGTCGGCGATTCGTGAAGCATGTTTGAAAAAGTGTTAGAAAATTTCAACGAGTGTGTCGAATAAACTCGAAGTCGTTGTCGTGAACTGTCGCTCACTTGATGTGCTTGATGCCCAATACCTTGCTAAGGGAGACACGCATTTTATACATACAGGGTTATTCAGTTTTCGACCTAACATAGGAAAACCCGGCATGTTGTGTGGTAATATAAACAAGGTTGGAAAAGAAACTTTTAAACTTTTTTTTTTATTGAAAACATGTTATCAATGTGTTTTTTTTCGTTGTTTTAAAACACTTAAAAACATTGTTTTAAAACTTTTTTTTGCTCTATTTCTCTATTTCCGACCTTCTGTCTTACCTTTTCGTTCCGTTATTCGACATCCAACTCTGACGTCACACCGTGAGTTACTGTTAGCAAGAATACCCGTCGTTGGGCTAACAAATGTAGAGATAATTATTACTGATATCAAATCATTCTGGAAATTTTCGCGTCAAACTCTGAAATTTATTTGTACTTGACAAATTATTTTGGTCCCTGTAAGTTCTGGGTAAGAAAATCTCAAAGAAAATGAAAAAAAAAACAACAACAAAAAACATGGTTAAAAAAAACACGTTTCAAAACACATGTTTGTTTTAAAACAAAGATTGTTTTTTTCATTGTTTTAAAACACGTTTAAAACGTGTTTTAAAACAATTTGTTTTAAAACATTCCAATCCTGAATATGAATAAGACGGCACACGATGGCTGTCTATTCAGATTTCAACGCAACATTACTGTGCTCTGTGGCGCCGTGACGGACAACAGAAAATGCAACGCTTCGTGGAAAATCTGCGATGATTTTTGAAGGATTCTATCGAAAACCGTCAGGAAAAATGTTCGATAATTTCCAAAGTATTTCTTCGGAAACGTAAGGGAAAATCTCCGATAAATTTTATGGAATTCTCTCGGAAATGGTAGGAAAAATCTCCTATAGTTTTTAAAGAATTTTATCGAACTCGGGAAAAATCTCCGATAAAAATTTTCAGAAATTTCATCTGAACTCGAGAAAGATCTCGGATAAATTTTAAGGAATTTTATCGGATATTCTTGAAAAAAATTCCGATAATTTCCGAAGAATCTCATCGGAAATCTTTAGGAAAAATTTCCAATAATTTCAACAAAAAAAAATTCGTCAAACTCTTCGAGAATATTTTTCGATAATTTTTGAATTATTAAGCCATTGGAGTATGCCCCCTAATATTTCCTATGACATGCTGCAAAAATTATCGGAAAAACTTCCTCTAAGAATTTTTATGAAACTTTTTGGAAATGGTAGGAAATTTTTTCTAAAAGTTACCAATGAGATTCTTCGGACATTATCGGAATTTTCCCCAACAATTTCCGTTGAAATTCCGTAAAATTTATCGGAGATTTTTCCCGAGTTCCGGAGAAATTCCTTAAAAATTATCGGAGATTTTTCTTGATTAGAAATACTCGTACTTCAAAAATTATCGGAAAATTTTCTTGAACAATTTTGATGAAACTTTTCCGGAAATCATTGGAAATTTTTCTAAAGATTTCCGATGAGATTCTACGGACATTATCGGAATTTTTTCCAATGATTTCCGATGAAATTCCTTAATAATCATCCGAGATTTTTCCCGTTTCCGAAAAAATTCATTCGAAATTGTCTGAATTTTTTTCAACAATTTCCGACAAAATTCTTTACAATTTATCGGAGATTTTTCCCGAGTTCAGATAAATTTTTTAAAAATTATAGGAGATTTCTTATCATTTCCGATAAAACTCCTCAAAATTTATCGGAGATTTTTCCCGAGTTCCGATGAAATTCCGTAAAATTTATCGGATATTTTCCCCGACAATTCCGAAGAAATGCTTGGGAAATTATTGGAAATTTTTTCCAACAATTCCGATGTAATTTCTTAAAAATCGTCCGAAATTTTCCCCGAAGTTTATCAAACATTTTTCCTGACGAGTTTCGATAAAATTCTTCGAAAACTCCCGAATCGTTGCATTTTCTGTTGTCCGTCACGACGCCACAGAGCACCGTAATGTTGCGTTGAAATCTGAATAGTCAGCCATCGTGTGCCGTCGTCTTATTTTCATACTCGTATTACCACGCAACATGCCGGGTTTTCCTATGTTGCGTTGGAAACTGAATAACCCCGTATACTCGGTATTTTTTTTTTAATTTGATTGAACCAGTCCGTAAATACGCTCGCCGCGGCGTCGTGTATTTTTCGCGTTACGGTAGGTTACGGGTCACAGAGTCGGGGCAAGCAGTATTCAGCTAGGCAAGGAGCCAGAAGGAAACAAGGAAGACGACTGGAACCGATTTCCGGTGGATTGCATGGTGACAAGTCGAACCTAGGCGAGAGTTTCTGGGAACTTCCGTCCAGGTGAGTGTTGCAAGAAACGTTGAATCCCAACAAGAGTACGCCCAGGTTCGGACTGCCGAAGCGGCTGACGCCTGTTGCAGACAGCTTTAGGTGTTGTTGCTGCAGACGGACCTGGATATCTGACTTCAAGTTTGCGTGCTTCTACAGAAAGCGTACTACCGTGATACTACCCGGGTAACATGGTTTGACGAAACTATAGCTCTGTAAACACGAGTGCGGAAACCTGCCATTTTGTATCCAACCGCGCCCATCAATGCCGAATTGACTACAAGTGTGCAAGTACGCTCCGCATAGTCGGATTCGGCATCCTCGGGCACAGTTGGATACAAAATGGCAGGTTTCCGCACCGAGTCTCACCGTTTAGGCCGGTCACCATAGACACAAAAACTGCCTAGGTTGCAAAAAAAATGACACGTTCTGATTTTTTGGGATGTTGTTAGGTTTGGTACCAATAGTGTAAAACCAAGTTTACATCTTTGAAAGACCTGTGCTAACTGCGTGGTGCCCAAAAAACCTCAAAATTTTCGAACTATTTTTAGTTTTTGACTTATAATTTCTAAAAGGTGTATCTTATGGAAAAAGTCACTCCGCACACTTTTAAAATAGACAACATTTGCTACAATTTGAGCGTAGGTCCAATAGGTCCCGAGATACAGCATTTCAAAAATTGACAATTTCCCCAAAAAAGTTTGAAATTGTAGTTTTAGCCGTCTTCTGTGCAGAATATCGGCTAAAATACTCACTATATTATGAGGAAAGTAGTGGAAAATGAAGTTGTAGAGCAGTTATTTAGCTTCAATTTAAACACAAGCGGAATCCTGTAGGACTAAAGTTCTCTTGTTATAAGAAAAACACGAAAGATTAAGGAAATTGGGATTTCTCATGCAATGGAGCTCCCAATGTAAATTGTTATTGATAATACACAGTTACCTATAATTATTATAATGTGATAAAGACTAATTACCTTTATAAATGTGATTTATTTAGAGTGTATCACACCTACGTAATATTTACTATGTATGTATTTACATGAGTCATGGTTGTGAAATAATAGGACTCATCTTTTGTATCACCTACGGCTGTTAACCGGTTTTCGCTCTGCCGCGAAGGCAATTAACTGAAGGAAGGGCGAACGGCAGATGTCCTTTCTTCCTCTCTCCAAACCAACTTCCTCCTTTGGTCCTACTACGCTATTCAGTTTTCAGTGTGGAGTGTGCTTGCTGGTACGGCCCAAGGGTACGGCCGTATTCAGTTGAAGCTATTGAAACTGCGATTTTCAGTCAAAAATCTTATTTCTCGTGAAACTTGTCGGTGCTTTTTTTTTCTTCTTACAAAATGTCGGGCTTTTGCCCGCCGGATGTTTATTTCATATGTTGCGGTGCACTCAAGGAAGGGACAGAGACAGTAGGGAGTTTTGGCAGTCGCCCGCTATCGAATATAGGGTAAACGCTAAACGCTAATTTCTCCATTTAATCTAATGCAATGTTTAGCGTTTACCGTTTACCCTATTCGATAGTGGGCGATTGCAAAAACTCCCTAGTGACAGTGAAAAAACGCGGTATTCAGACGCTAATCGAGGTGAGTGAGAAACGTGGGCTCCGCCAGAACAAACAATTTTTGAGTAAATTGAATGAATTTACCGTACATGACGCATGCAGGAAAAGGTACTCTGTGGAAAGTCACGTTAAAGCATCTATCCGTCGTAGAGGAAATGCCCCTGAAGCTTCGACTTCTCGCATATGTAGGGAACGTTCTGCCTCGAGCTCGAGGCATCACATACGGGAGGATTTTTTTTTTTTTTTTTTTTTGAGAAAAAAATCTCTGAGGAATTTCTTAAGGCGCAGCAACAATTACCTCCTTTTCTGCGGAAAGTTGTTCATACAGTAGAAACAATGGCTTTCAAAGAAAGTCACGTGATGAGATTTGCCTGCACTTACAGCGAGGCAATGCGAGTTGAAAATTCTGCTGTCGTCCGTGGACAATTGTCACAACTAATTGAGAAAGGTGCCTTCATGCAGTTCGCGTGGAACAATGCAGACGTGAATGTGATCACATTAGATGAAGACAATACACTTCACGAAATAGGCGGTATAATGATAATCACACCACATTCCTCAGTCCTACCAGACAAAAGCATACCACGTTTGAGATATGTCTTTGCAGACACAATCAGTTCACACACTGTCTCAGAAGTGAAGCGTTCCCTCATGAAAAAGAAAGCAGGCTTGTCAGCCATCTCAATCGCTGATGTGACAGTCAAGAAAGACATACTGCCCACAGCCCCAGCTTTGCTCTAGTTGTTTGGGAAATGCACCAAGTTGCTAGGTGTCCCTTGCAGGAATGGCTTCATGGAGTAGGTGACAGAAGAACTTAAATACAAACGTTCAAAAGTATTGTTTCTCCCGTTCATCCACGTACCCCCAACCGATTACGACACTATCATAACATCCCCGCTTGAAGCTAGCGAAAGAACCTCTGCTCATAGCCAGAATTGAAAGCCCGAGTTATCGTAGAAAACTGCTTGTGTCCGCAGCTCAACAGTGTGACGGTGTGGCGGGGGGGGGAGGGGGTCCACTTATTAATATCGTTTATGGGAGCCATTGGCGCCGCGGCTAGTAGTGAATTGAAGGAACTCCTCACCACCATATACGCAGAGAACAGTGTGGACAAAATCCTACATGGGCACGCGTACTCACGGGCTGTGAGAGCTTACATGCTCACGAATCTCGCTTTGGCCACATTGAATTTGAACAATGAAATAAGAGTTCATTGAGGTGGAACATGTGAAAAGTGAAAACCTGCTACTAGCAAGTGAAAGAAGTGTGATTCTGCAAGCTGCAGAAAATGAAACTATTCAGCTTTTGTGTGCCAAATTCAAAACTGTGATGGATCAATTTCGTGTTCAGAATTTCACATCCCAGGTCCTCCAAACTAACACATTTTTATACAATTTTGATATAAATTTGATACATTTTTTCCCTTATAATTAATTGTACTCAGTTTTATTTTCCACAATATAAACCATTTTTCACTGAGATATGTCTTTCTTATCCTTTCCAAAAAGTCCTGCAATTCGTCAGGCTCCATTTCTTAAGAAATCCGATTTCCTTAATTTTTCGTTTTTTACTGATAACAAGGGAACTATTAGTCCTACAGTGTTCCGCTTGTGCTTGAAGTAAAGCTAAATAACTGCTCTACAACTTCATCTTCTGTGACTCCCCTCATAGGTTGAGTATTTTAGCCAATATTCTGCATGGAAGACGGCTAAAACTACAATTTTAAACTTTTTTGGGGAAATTGCCAATTTTTGAAGTGCTGTATCTCGGGACCTATTGGACCTACGGAGCTACGATTGTGCTCAAATTGCAGCAAATATTGTCTATTTTAAAAGTGTATCGGGTGACTTTTTCCGTAAGATGCACCTTTTAGAAGTTATAAAGTCACAAACTGTAAAAAGTCCAAGAATGTTGAGGTTTCTCAAGCACCATGTAGTTAGCACAGGTCTTTCAAAGCTGCAAACTTGGTTTTACACTATTGGTACCTATCCTAAAAACGTCCCAGAAAATCAAAATGTGTCAATTTTCTGCAACCTACGATGTTTTAAATGACTGGCCTACGTTGTGTTGATTCTCTTCTTGGTATTGGGAGTCGTCAGTGGACACAGCTTTAGGCTGTTCTGAGGTGACTATTTAGAGAAGCCATCGCAGTCGCAGGAAAGTTGTCGGTACGAATTGAAGTAGTCGTGACCAGATGTAGCTTACACCGCCCAAAAGTGAAGTACGCGTGGACGATCGGGAGCCGTACTTGTGTTCAGGCGAACGATGGGTCCAGCGGACGTTCCCAAAATTGGTGACCTCTGGTGAGTAGTACCGTTTGAGGTTGACCTAGGAGTACCGGTTTGTTATCGACTCCTGTTATTGCGATGTTGAATTTCCCGCTGTCGAAGACAGCTTCCGTGAGACCTCCCCAGCCGGGCGGGTTGGCCGGGCCGTGCTTTATAAGCTCGATAATTGAGCGTTCGACGAATATTCAGTTCTAGAAGAGGCATACCGGGTGGTGCGGTATGTGCGGCTCATCGTACAAGTTGATTGGCTCACGAAGGGAGACATATAGCTGTCCACCTACTAACCATTTTTTAAATTGTTAAGATGGTCATTATGGAAGGAGGGGCTCCAACGTGTCCGGGACCGCCGTGCGGATTTGCCGGGGACATTCGCCGCTTCGTGTTGACACGTTGCTATCCTAATCATGGGTGAGCAGGCCTCGACGTATTTAGTGTGTAGGAATTAATTTAGTTACAGTTCGCGGTCTCTTCGAACTGAGCGAAGGGGCCGGGGCTTGCGTGGAGACGCGAGCGTCATGTGTGTGTGGAGGGAGAGCGAATTTTCGCGAAGGATTATGATGGCAGGAATTGGTCAGCATTGGTCGCGGAATTGTCGATGTTGAGTCTGTCTAAGGCGGGGCGACGCTCATAGGTTCGGACCGTCGTAATAAGCGGCGCTTAGGTCATGGAACACCGGCGGTGGCACCCGGTTCGCCTTGTTATCGGAATGCTAATGCGCCTATTTACTCACCTGCCTGTCTGACTGATTGGCTACCTTCTTACTTACACAATCATCCATTTTTGTTTCAGAAAATTACAAGGAAACAACATTTCTTTGATCAGAGCTGTGGATTTTGAAGCGTTAAGCAACCTAAGAATTCTGTAAGTTATAATAATATTGTTTAGACACTAGGCTAGATAATTTCGTACGAATACGAGTATCATTATTTGGTCTTCTGTAGCGATAAATTGATGTAATACAATCAATGATATTTATGGAAGTACCTTCGAATCACCCCGGTAATAGGTGATGTCTGGTGATGAATGTTATGAGTAGAGCTCGGATTTTTATGATTTGTCATATTTTCTACATTGGAGAAGATCGCGCATATCGTATCTAGATCTTTGCGAATCATATAACATTCTGAGTAAAATGAGCCCAATTTGATAGTGCATATTTTGCATATTTTGGGTATAAATGCATGTTTTTGCATATTTTAGACGTTTTAAACGCATATTCGTCATATTTTGACCTTTTTTTTCCATTTTTCAGTCATATTTTGGAAATTTTGACCAACATTTTTTTTCCCCACTGAAAATGGCAACCCTGAAAAAACCAAGAAATTCTGAAGAAAACATTTTTTTCGTACTGATACATCGAAAGTACTACAATTTAAATCTGAAAATCAATACGAAAGTGACTGATTCCAGAACGTCTTCTGTTTTAAAAAAATGGCCTTCAAATTAAAAAATCCTTTCAAAAGATACCCATATCGATGTTGCATGAAAGTGCATTTTTGCTAGATGAGTGCATATCTTGTCATATTTTGACGAAAATAAATGCGTGTATTATGCGCATCAAACAATTTTTTAAGCGCATGAAAATCCGAGCTCTAGTTATGAGATACTTGAATTCTGGGACCCAAAACAGTACTTCGGCACTTTTCCGAATGAATTAAATTTTGCACATTACAATTGAAGTGTGAAATGTTTAATTAAGAGGTCAAATCGGGGCCAAATGGAAAACATAACATGGTATTCAGAATCACCAATATCATCCTTCCCCCAGGAAAGAACCTTATTATTCGATGTTTCGTTCACGTTTTTTAAAGCCCCAGTTTATTTCGCCTTTGGGTAAAATATCGAATTTTCGGCCGAATTGATTCCTAATCATACATCTAATTATATTACTCCAAAACAAAGAAAAGTTCCGATAAATTCCTGTTTCAATATGTTACTCAATTTCTTGAGAGGAGTAAAGAAATAAGCAATCTGAATGATCCCTATTTTTATACATGCATGCTTCATTTTCTGAAAACCAAACTGGGGCTGAATCAAAAATTTGATGTGATATTTGAAATCAGCGATCCAAAAAAAAAAAATCCAGTTTCGATGCGTGTTCAATTCTGTAATCTAAATTAATGTTCTGGATTTGATGGAGGAATTTGTTGAATTTGTAGTCCAAGCCGGGACCAGATTAAAAGTCCGATATCATATCCGAAATCAGCAACCTTCCTTTTCTGAGCAAACTCTTATTTTTGTCCATTTTGGGTTCAATATTTGACTTTTTTGTCCATTTTGGGTTCAATATTTGACTTTATAAACTCGAATCGAGGCCGAATGAAAAATCTGATGAAATATTTAGAATCAGTGACCCCCAAAACCCCTTTCCATTTGAGATTCCCAAGTTGGTGGTGCCTACGGAGAGAAAATTTTTCAATCGGAAAAAAACTAACGAGGGAACAATAATTCGCGAAACAACTTGTATGTAGTGTGTATACATATTGGAGGAAAGTCCTGAGATGTGCAGTTTCAAAC
Organism: Acanthococcus lagerstroemiae; assembly: GCA_031841125.1. Classification (NCBI taxonomy): domain Eukaryota; kingdom Metazoa; phylum Arthropoda; class Insecta; order Hemiptera; family Eriococcidae; genus Acanthococcus; species Acanthococcus lagerstroemiae. Next base: position 216,583 of record CM063112.1, on the reverse strand, counting down.
AATTTGTCCCTTATCTGGTGCTACACCTTTTTATTCTTTCTCTCGTTACTTATGTCTTCTGCTTTCCTTTTTTCTTTTCTCTCTCTATCTTCGTGACCAGCCCGAAACTTACGTCGGTATTTCAAAATTTTCTTACGGGCTAGTATTCCATACTGTCTTTGAAATACAGATTATTGAGAGTCACGGTTTTGTAGCCAAAAGTAGATGATTTACAAGCCTCAGACCTGTCCATACTGCCTGCTTCTCGGTACAGGTTAGAACGCATTGGCCGTATGTTGATGGAGTTTACCGATGCATCGGCAATTGATCGTATTCTGTTGCCTACTCTGTGTCACAAAATTACAGAAATTTATTGTAGGTATCTATCTTCCAAGTGTTATTGTTAGAAATTTAATGTATCTATCTTCAGTGTATTATAGTCTTAGCTGTAGGTCGAGTAGCATAGAAGAAATTTCGGACGCAGTCCCAGCATTTTTTATGCCAGAAAAAACAGTTTTTAGGTGTATGCGTGGATCAAGTGATTCAGAACAGGAAATCCGATTTCTGTACATACTAAGATGATTCTGAATCAAAGAATCCGAATCCAGCGAAGTGGATTCTGAAACCTCAAAAGAATTCGGTTCCACGGATTAAGATTTTCAGATTCTTCATCAAAAGAAAAGTCTAGAATTTAAATCCAATATCTTGGATTTTTACTTAGAAGAGAATTCTATATCTAATTCTGTTGAGGTGGCTACACTGTTATGCGGATTGCCGCACCAAGGTTATCTACACTGCTGCCTAGCCTGAGTTACGACCGAGTCGGTGCCCTCACTCTTACTCTCGTGATGAGTTCGGTGAACGATATAGGAAGACGATGCTTACTCTCATACGATGTGTACGACGCTACGATGTTAATATGTTAACCGTTATGCCGGCTACACAGTACACACTTATCATGAAACACCATGAAACGACCGTGAAATATGAAAAAGTGAAAAGTGTGTAGAGTATGTGTGGCGCGTTTCACAGAGCATCTTTTTCACATTTCATATTTCACGTCGTTTCGCTGAAGGTGGCGGTTTATTGATGAAATATCGAAGGTTTTTCATCAGGTGTTGTCTAGACATCAGCACCGATACACACTTTTCATGAAATGCAGCCGGATTGTCGCGAAATTCGGGCTATCTGGCCCGGTTAGTCCGCGGAGAAAGCTGGTCACCTGTTGGGCAGCGGGACCCGGCGGTCGCAGATTGTAAAGTCCCTTCGTAAAGTAGGCCAAGAGAGGGTGCACCAACACTTTTGACTGGAATTGGTTTCGGGAGGAAGTGGAGTCAGGAGCCGGTGCGAGGGCAAAAAAACTACATTATCTAAAAGGGAGAACTATAGATTCTAGGACGACAAGTGTGTCATTTGAAGATGATTGTCATGTGCTCAATTTGATGTGCTAAATTCTGAAGTGAACACTTGTATATCGTTATTTTTTGGCGTTTATAATTTCTTGTACTGTTGTGTAAAGTGAAGACAAATTAACGGATTTGGTACGCAAGGTGAGAGATCGTCCTGTCCTATGGCATCCTCACCACCCTGAGAAGAAGTCCCGTACAAAGAAACTTTTTGGGTTTCACTTATCTCCTTTCTTGTGAGGATGCAGTTATGATTGCCGCAGCAATAACAGCGTCTTCATCATAACTCATCCTCAAACGAAAATAATACCACTAAACACGACAACTTGATTCAGCCTCAAAAGGAGCACTACATCGGCAGGGGCGAAACTATAGGGGGTGTGGGGGTTGAAATAACCCCCAATAATTTGGCAGTTGGCAAATTTTGAAACTATTCATTTGAACTTTTCATTTTTTATGAATGTTTGTTTGCTTGTTTATTTATTTGTTTTTTTCAATTAAAAAATATTCTAATGAAAAATCGACAAATTTTTAATTTTTGAAAAATTTTATCGAATCTTTAGTTTTCAAAAAATATTTGTCAGTAAATGTTTTTCTCTACCTCCCCAAACTGAAAGTCAAATTTCGTTTCTGAAAATGGAGTACCCTGGACTCGTGTCAGAGACTAGTCAAAAGCCGAAGGTTTCAAGCTGAGTATCGAAAGTTGTCTGAAAGGTTGAAACAAAGCTGAAATGTGGAAAACATTTCGAAAATCTGAAAGTCTGTAGCAAACGTTGAATTTCGAATTTCAATGACTATTCTGTTTTTACTATAGATGCTCTGTTTGACCTAGAGCCTGAAATTTGAGAAAGTTGAACATTTTATTAAAATCTAACAGTTGAAAGCAAAAGACTTATTTTCTAATGTCGCAAGCTGAATCCGATAGCAAATGTTCTATTGTTTAATTTACGGGTTTTGGTCTGGTGAATACCTATAGGAGGGAAATTTAGTCTGGAACAAAAGTCAGAACCCCATGTATTTTTCCCATACTTATCCGATCACACATAGACTTTGAAGTTCAAGTTTTCGGACTAGCTCCACCAAAAACCCTCAAAATGCTCGACACAATCCAAAACTCAGCCCTTCGAATAGTATCAGGAGCCCTCCGCACTAGTCCATCCATCAGTCTTTGTGCGGAAATGGCCGAACCTCCCCTACCCTACCGCAGAATGATCCTTTATTCCAAATATTTGCTCAAAATATCCCAAAATCTCAACTCACTACTTTCCACAGACGTGGTTAATAATCCACCTCAATCAAACCACGGTTTCCCCTAATCCAATCGACCTGAAACTTTGTAGGTTTATTTTATTTTATTTTATTGGAACCAATTTATGATACGAATCAGAGGAAACTCAAAAAAAAAAAAAAATTACCAAGAGTAAGTAAGGACCACCTTAAGGGTAAAGAAAGTTGTGTGTTTCTCTCAAGTATTCCTAACATACTTCTAGCTTACCCTCCCAGACTAGGGTATGCTCATGTGCGAGAAATTGAATGCTTTGGGGATAAGGTTCCAATCTGCATTTGCAGGGACGAAACTATGGGAGGATGAAACACCCCCAATAATTTGGCAGTTGGCAAATTTTGAAACTGTTCATTTGAATTTTCCATTTTCTAAGAACGTTTGTCTGTTTGTTTTTTTCGATTAAAAAATATTTTGATTGAGAAATCGACAAATTTTCAAATTTAAAACATAATTTTTCGGCGAATTTTAGTTTTCAAAATATATTTGTCGGCAAATTTTTCTTTTCTACTCCCCCCCCCCCCAACGGAAAGTCAGGTTTCGCCTCTGTACATCGAGCACGACGAAATCTTTTTCACAGTCCCGGGTTTTTTTGCCATGATTTCGTGAAATAGTAGAAAATCAAATTTCATGAAAATGGTGAGAAGTGTGTAGAGGAGTGTTTCACATTTCATTTTATTTTTCGTGAAACACCTTGAAACGCTACATGAAATCGGAAATGTGATAAGTATGTAGCCGGCCTCACACTATAATATACGAAGTTCAGGTAACCTGTATTTATTCTCTCAAAGGAGTTTCAAGAAAGGGGCCAGAGGCTCGTACCTTACTCCCCCCTTTCCCTTCGGTGTCTTCAAATTCAAAAATAATCCGGCAAAGATGCACACATTTGTTTCACGGGTACCTTCCATTTACCAGCAGGCACGTGCTTAAATCAAAACTTCGGCGTAAACGCTAAAAATGCAGACATGTGGAGGGGGGGGGGCTGGGAGAAGCCACCACTACAGCTCAACGAGACTCGCCTATGGAAAGGGAGGTGCCAGGGACTGGAAGGCGGTTACCCAGATCACATGTTGAATATTCTATAGTTCCGGGGCTACGGAAACGAGAAAAACTCAAAAAGGATAACTGAGGCATCTCTCTTCCTCTAAGCCTATGGTCCCTTATATCATCTTTTACAAAAGGGTGCTTACGTCATTAGGCGCACGGTTCATGCTGTACCGTGAATAAGAAAAAACACATTGTACAGAACGAACTAAACGAATTCATTCATTCAACGTAAAAAGACGACGCGGTAGCTGTCGCATTGCATGCGAAAGGGACACGTGAAGAAAATTTCGCGTACACGCGGTTGGTTCACGATCGCAAATTACACAGTTTCACGAAACTCGGTAGGTCGTGGATGAGACGAACGAAAACTGCACTGCCGGTCGCGTTCAGAGTTGGATGAAAAAAAAGGTCCATGTCTAGAACTTTCACGAGGAACTTTTAAACACGCTAGTATCCAACTTCAAACACTACATCCTAGAAGCGCCCGAAAAATCCACCCCTAAATCCAGCAATACTACTAAACAAAGGAACGTTCCATGCTGGAGTAAAGAACTGGAAGTCGCTATAAAACAACGCAATACCGCACTACAGAAGTTTTGTTCATCCAAACTACCCGAAGATCGAGCAGTATTCTGCCTCCGCCGCGCCCAAACTCGTCGTCTTCTACGATTAAACAAAAGAAATAGCTGGAACCAGTTCGTAAATGAAATCAACAGTGACACCAACCCTATCACAATGTGGAAAAAAATCCTATCACTAAACGGATCTAAACCCTCTCCTACAACCATCACCTTGAAAACGGATGACGGATATACACACGACTCTGCTACCATATCCGCACTCCTAGCTGAAGCCTTCGCAAACGTCTCCTCAGGCGAGTCCTGTACTAAATAATTCCTAGAATACAAATCCTCCATAGAATCCGATCCGCCCCATATCGACAGTGAAAATTGGGAGGATTACAACCAACCCATAACCAAAGAAGAACTTCGGCTGGCTCTCATGAACTACGTCAAAAACACTGCATCAGTTCTGGACAACATAGCAGCTGCTTTTCTTCGACAACTTCCCCTTTAAATGATTGACAAACTACTTTATAACGAAAAAATCTGGCTGGAGAAACTATTCCCATCAGAGTGTCTAACTGCTGCAGTCTTCTTCCCAATCGTGAAACCTGGAAAAGATCGCCATTCTACCTCGTCCTACCCACCAGTTGCGCTCACCTGTGTCCTATGCAAAATCCCAGGGGCGGCAACCTAGATTTTCTTCATGTGTAGCATAACACACACACAAAAAAAAAAACCGTTAGTTATTGGAAAACTTGATCGCTCACTTTAGCACCTTGTATAGTAATTTTTTTTTTTTTTTTTTTAGAAAATCTCATGTGTAGCAAAATCTTTTTATGTGTAGCATCTGCTACATACACTACACAGAAGTTGCCGTCCCTGCAAAATCCTTGAAAAAATCATCGCAAAATGACTACTATAGACACTGAAGAAACTCAACATCTTGTCCCCCTACCAATGCGGCTTTATGCAACACCATAGCACACTAACCCACCTTTCCGGCCTGCAACAGAACATACAAACTGCATTTCATCGAAACCAATATCTCATAGCAGTTTGCTTTGATATTGAAAAAGCCTATGATACGGCATGGAAAAGAGGCATCGCTAGAAAACTTATTGAATCTGGCATTTGTGGACGACTTGTCCACTTTATAATCAACTTCCTCCGCAACCGCTCAATCCAGGTCCGATTAGGAGAAACCCTATCACCGAAACAAATTCTCGACAATAGTGTCCCTCAAGGCAGCGTCCTGAGTGTTTACTGTTTTTTGATACTAATCAACGACATTGTACCCAAAATTCCAGTACCCATCAAACCTCGACTCTTCGCTGACGATCTAAATATTACTCTCCAGACTGGCAACCTTCGGCATCCTCCAACTCTGCTTGGATGGACTACAGGGACGGAGCAACGCAACTGGACGCCGTTTCTCGCCTCAAAAAACTAAATGCGTCATTCTTACAAAGAAACGCCCCCGACCAACACTCAATATATCTTTCCTTACCCAACGTTCCAATACAAATCACCACAGAAGCCAAATTCCTAGGCTTAACCTTCGACAACCGCCTAACTTGGAAAACCCACATTTTGTCCCTCAAATGAAACTGCCTAACATCGCTCAACTTACTCAAGCTACTGAATTACTGGACCCATATCGGATAACCTATTACGTATCTATAACTACACGGCTCTACAGTGTACAACTCTGCCTCCGACCACATGCTTCCAGCACTGGAACCAGTCCAAAATGCTGGCTTGATAGTTTGCCAGTTGCGTCCCGAAAAGCCATTTTTGTATCAGTTGCGTCCTGGCTTAAAAATGAAGATGTTCGATTTGCGTCCCAGCAAAAAAATTAAGATGTGTGAGTTTCGTCCCACATGTAGGTTACATTGCGTCCGAAGAAAACAAACGTACAGATTGTAGGTATATGTATTGAAAGTGATGGCGTACAAATATATAAAGACAATGACATCTTGAGTCGTAAATTTCGGAGGACAACAAACAATTTATTTTTTGACTTTCGGAGGTAAAAATTTACGCGCGAGATCGTGAACGAACTTGATGCGCGCGGGTAATTTTTTTCTGCTGTAGCTCCACCATATAGCTGTCGATGATCGTGGCCGCTGGATTCATGGATACCTTCGGTGAATTCCGCATCTTCAGATACGAGATATCTTGTATTTCGAGGAGGGTATCACAGAAAGAGAAAATGTCCGGATGCGCATGGTAAAAAAACATATTATTTAATTTGCTATGAAAAGCCTCGCAAGCGTTGGTTGTACGTATTTGGTGCGCATCGTACGAAGCCCACATCGTGGGAGGAACGTGGCAGCCGTCAGTAACGTAATTTTCTAAAACGTATTCTACGAACGTGTCAACGGTGGCACCGGCCGGCGCTATTGGGTTGAAGTCTACATGAATGCAGTCTTCTACTTCTGCAGGCGGTAAGAAAGGAAAGCCGTAAAAATTCTTCAGAAATGAGCCTGTGGGTCCACGCTGTCGATACGCAGATTGGAGGCCGAGCTCCTGAATCTTACGATTCCATGCTTGTGATAAATGAAAACGACAAACACCTACTATTTATGTACCCGTACCCAAAACAGGTAGAAAGTAGGAAGGACTGGTGACGAGATTCGTTCATCGTTATTCTTTACACTCGGGACGGAACTCACGTATCTTTTTTCTTCTCATGGTGCGCAACTAAAACATGTTAAAAATATAGCGGACGCAATTCATACCCAGCCGCTGGCTTACGCCTTGCTCTCAGGGCGTTCTCTACTTCGCCCATTTCCAGCTTGCAGTCCCTCTCCGGAACTCTTCCACTCTCCTGCCGTAGAATACTCGTTACTGCCAACCACGCTATTCATTCTCTTTCTAAAATCCCCCCCCCCCTCTTGAAACATAGTCCAGAAACCGTGTAGCGAACTCTCAAACCCCTTAATTACCGTCCCCAAATTCGTCCGTACAACATTATCCAACACATGCCTACACCTTTTTCCCCGTGGGAACCCAATCCTATCCATATTATAATGTGAAACTTCCCCCGCGAAGAACTCAAATCAGCAACAAACGAAGCTATACACAACGAATTCAATAATATCCTCAACTTATTTCCTAATCATCTCTGCTGCTTTACCGATGGATCCAAATCAATTAAATGTGTTCCTGGAGCATACCTGATAGACACCACGATTTCAGTCTTCGAGCTACCCTCCATCTCAAACATCAGCACCATCGAAACGGCAGCAATATACCAATGCCTCCTCCACCTACTGACCGAAACCCACTCGAAATTTATCGTATTCACTGACTCTCAAGTCGGTCTTCGCAAACTCTAAGCCTACCAATCCACAGAACAAGATGCCATCACAACACAAGTCCTCACAACAATCCATCACCTCAGACAATACTAGGAAATTAAATTTGTATGGATCCCAAGACACTGCAGCCTCACGGCCTGTGACACCGTCGACAGAGCATCCAAAACATCTGCAACCCAACACACATGTCTCTACTCAATCCTCCAGACATAAAAACTCACGCCCGCCTCTTATTAACCACTGCTGGTTACAAGAATGGAGAAACTCTACCGGCCAACTTTATAACATAGAACCAGACATCGACGACTGGACCAAATCAATTGGCAGACTCTGCAAATTGCGTGAAATTGAAACGGCGATCAACAGAACTCTGCTGGGACACACTCGGATCATCCATGAACACCTGCTTTCACGCCAACCTCCTCCCCCTATGTGCACAGACTGCGGGAGAAAGTAAACTGTTCACACTTTCAGAAAATACGAAAGTATGTATTTTGCTCACACTGTAAAGTGCACACACTGCAAAAGGCAGGGGAAAAGTGTGAGCACTTTACAGTCTCCCGACAGGGGGAGAAGTGTGAGCACATTACATTCTTCCTTTTCATTGAAGGACGTATTCTGCTCACACTTTACTCGATCGTTACGGCTTAAATTATGTACGGTGTAGAATGGAGTGAGAATGAATTGATGGAGGATAGAGAAACTCTTGCCAGTACAGATAAGAGATCAGCGTATGTTATCTTTGTATGTACACTATGTACAGGTACCTGTTCTATTATTGCAAACTCCTAAATGCCTATTTATAATTACAAAAAGTTTTCAGTTAATTTCGGAACGATCTCGTACATAATATGTGAATGCTACATTGGAGTTAAGTTTTGTTCCCATATAGGTAAGTATATCTAATCATTCGAATTGTAGTTTGCGCTGTAGGTATTAAGGATGAGTTCACCACCTGAAACGATGAGTTCGCAGTTGCTTAAATTTATCCCTGGTATTCGAGGAAATTCGTTGTTAGTTTTTCAAAATTTTACTTGTAATTACTCGACTACTCGACTGATCTCAGTCTATTCTACGTTCATGTTTTAAATTATTTATTACGTTACATTTTACCCTAGACTTACCTGTTATATTCGTAATTTACCGTAGAGTTACCCGTTAAAGTAGCACTGTGTGCAAAATACTGTTTTCTATATAAAATAACCGATGTGAGCAAAATACATTACAAGTGTGAGCAAAATACATTCAGAATATACTCGTCGTTCTGTGTGCAAATTACACTGTGAGCAGTTTACATTTTCAAAATGAAATGTGTGTGCAGATTACATTCGCCCCAGACTGCAATACCATCATCAGGGTTTACCATTATGCTACATAATGTCCTAAATACCAGCAACACAGACGCCCAACACTGTGACAACATCGTGGACTTAGTACGTATGTATATCGATTTGTAAAAAACTGAATTATATAAATCCTTGTAAATAGTACCCACTGTCGGGATGAACATAGCTATTAGGCAATAAGTGTCTTGTTAAACGTAAAATAAATAAAAAATCTCAAAAAAAAATTACCAAAACGAAAAACGCACGAAAATAAAAAAATAGTTATCAGAGCATGAGCAGAAAGTAATGGAAAAAAACTTGAAGAAGCTCGCCAGTGAAGTGACCACCGGCTCTCGGTCACAGTTGCCCCGCCGATGTCAGCACTGCGAGAGGGGTAGAGGGAGGAAACCTGCAAGAGTTTTCATGTAGGAAGATCAACCTTTGTTTGTGGAGCCCAGGTGATCATGGAAAGGACGGAGAGGGAAGGTGGAAAAGCAGTTTGCCTTAGAGGGAAAAAGAGAAGACGTACTAATGGCTCGTGAAATTAAATTTTGATGCGTACTTGTTCGCGGGTTTCCACACCACAGTGTTGAAGGATTTTTTTTAAACTTGATGGCATAAGCGGATCCAAGGAGGGGAGGGTTACCCCCTTCCCTTCGAACTTGATTTTTAAATTAAAAAATACAAAGTAACCCGCTACTAGATAGTTTTTATTTAGTATTGTATTATTAATCGACAGGAGGGGAGGTGGGAAAGGAAAATAGAGGGGTGAACTTCATACGACCACAAAAGGGAAAAAGGAAGGCCAATCCCCGATGACGTGATGAATTTCGCGCTATGAACTCGGACCTATGTGGAGGAGATATACTCTGAACAGGAGAAAATGGAGGGAGAAAGGGGATACGTATGCCCAGAAATGAGCGGGCAAAGCATTGGAAAAATAAGATGGGGGCTGGTACCCCTCTCGGCCCGCGACGTGCACAGGTGCACGTAGAATAAGATGAATATTATACAAGATGTCTAATAATAAACGCTGCTATTATTATTATTATTATTAATGATCATGTTTTTTCCAAACCCCTTGAGAAAATCTTTGGATCCGCCTGTGCTTTATGGTAACACTCGAGGTTGTATATTTTGACTGTTTTCATTTGAAGAAATATTTTTAGTTGGTGATTTTTGAAAAATAATTCAGTATTTGTTCGTGAATCGTGAAATTTTTCTTAATTTATTATTCAGTATCAGAACTTTCCGATTTCCTGAAATTCTGATTCAGAAAATTGCTGTGAACGTGTACGCCACTGTCCCTGCCGTGTTCATTTGCGGCGAGTTCTCGTCTCAATAATATTCGCTCGCTAGAATTTCGATTCTCTTGCGAATGCTCATACAGGACTCAGTGTCAGCCTGCGGAGTACAGTATACTACGTAGTATAGTACAGTGTAGTGTATTACATGAGGGTATTGAATATCGAATTCCAGTGGCGTATTTAAGGGGAAGGGGGCCAAACTTCATTTTTTTTTTAAATTTACGAATAAGATCCTTTCCTCGTTCTACCACTCTGCCCTATCGCCCATATTCATTTTTTTCATTTTGGACCCCCCCCCCCCCTCAATTTCATCCTAGATACGCTACTGTGACGAATTCATGAATATCTTGTTTGTCTGGTTGCTGGTCGCCTGTGTATACTACCTGCCCATCCATCCACCACCTAGACTACATATTATACAATATACACAGATGTGCATAATACGTACGCATTCAGTAGTGTATAATATGTGTAGGCGATACGGTCGTTGGTAAATATAAAAGCCTACCTTAAAGGTAATAAGGAGATAATTTAAGTTATTCGTTGTCACGAACGATGAAATGGATGGTGGCAGGTATACTGACGTATGTAGTTTTCTTACAGTTTTATCATGTGTTTTCCGTTTAGGCCTATGTCGTTCACACGTTTCAATTCGTTTTAGATGTAGGTAATAAGTGCATGTGTCGGATATTAGGCTTACTTGGTAAGTCCTATTCTATTGGCCCTTGTTCGTGATCTCGTTCGAAGCGATGAAGATTTTAGACAACTCGTCTAACTATTTCATTTCCCCAAGTATAAAAATGAAATGGTCGGTTAGAACCATCCCGTCATCAGGTATATTTATGAAATACGAATATGGGAACGTGTTCTAATCCTCTACCGTTAAGATTAACGTCGGCTCGTATTTTATTTATCGTCGATTTAACGCCTACAGTGCGATCCGTTGCCTTCGTACGTTTTCACGAAAAAATATTCGCGCTATTTTCGTAAGAATCTGTATTTTCTCGTACGCGCACGTATATATTTACTTTCAGAGTTCTTTGACAGAACTAGAAAACGCCTTCGGGTTGTCGGAGGTGGCAATATTAGGTCTGTCGGAAACTCCAAGAGAATGAGAAAAAATCCAAATTACCAAAAAAGGGAATCTCTTCCACTTTTTCGGCACAAAAAGGGGTCAGAAGAGAAGGGAGTAGGTTTTTTGGTTAAGCCAAATTTCATAAAAGCAGTCAAAGAAATTAAAGGTATAACGGACAGGCTAGCCACACTCAAAATAAAAATAGACGATCAGCTAATAACACTTATTCAAGTATATGCTCCCACCTCTACGGCAGAAGAGAACGAAATTGAAGAATTCCACGAAAAACTGGAAGAACTAATTATCAGAGAGTCGCACGCCAAAAATAAACAACTTTATATAATGAGAGACTGGAACAGCCAAGTGGGGCAGAGAAGAAAAGATGAAAAAGGAATATTAGGGAAATATGGATACGGTCAAAGGAATAATAGAGGTTGGAGGATGATAGAATTTTGCCAAGAATTCAACCTGAAAGTAATCAACGGTTTCTATAAAAAACGACAAGGTTTAGAAGTTGGTCGTGATTAGCGCCAAACCAAGAACATAGAACACTAATTAATCATATAATAACAACAGAAAACAGCAAAGAAGTAGTAAATTTCGATATTAAAAACAACTTACAATTTCACTCAGACCACCGCCTACTAACAATAGAAATCATTATTAAGAAAATACAACAATAGGAAGTACAGAACCAATAGAAACACCGGAACACTTGACCAGACAAGTTACAGAGAAGCAATAAAAAAGAAACTAAGAGCAATGAAAACAACCCAAACAAATATTGGTACTGAAAACGTAATCGACACCTTACATCAAGAACTAGCTGCATTACCCGCCCTTCGGGCAAAGTTAATCAATACGGTTCAAAAATTTGCAAAACCACTTTCCCCTGGTAGAGTCACTAATTCTTTACTTTGAACACCAGTTAGTGTCTACTGGACATCCTTATGTTTCTGCGTATATAAAATGACCTTCAAAAATGCAGTAATCTTATACTTCACGTATGTCAAGAGTCTGCACTTGCAGGTCTACCATTGGGCGAATAACAGGCTGTAATATTTCGTCACTAAACCGGCCTCTGTCAGTCTGTAATTGTAGGTCTACCATTGGACTATTAATAGGTTTTAACACTCAGCCACTAAACCGACCTACATTAGTCGTACATTGTCAGCCTATTTGTAGTCTCCAAATTATAGACTTTAATTAGACTTCTATGTATTAGACGCCCATAAAATGTCTACGTATATAGTAATGTAAAATGGACCAAAAATAGACCACAGACCATTAAAAGCCGATATTTGGACGTCCATATTAAGACTATTTCCAACCGTCAATGGTAAGGACGATGTGGTTCACGGAGTAGTATATAATGAGTTTTATAAACATGCACCAAATTTGAAAAAAATCCAGTCTTCACCGTCCTGGAGATATCAATTAGGACACAAATCGTTCTCAAATTTGAGAATCATCCAGTAGATGGTTAGAAAAAAATATAACAAAAGCCACGTTCTCGAAACTTTCTTACATTTTTGCGATTACCTCGATAAATATGTTCTAAGAAAAGTTTTATAGAATCTTTTTATAGAAAATTAACAAGAACATTATGTATATGCATTTGGTTCTGAAATGATAAGTTCGAATATTCGCGTTTTTGTAAATCTCAGTATTAATAAACTTTAAAGGTCGAAGCACGAGGTTAATGACCTCAGATGAGCTCAATTTTTCATGCAGTTCCAGTCCATGGGAACAATTCAGTGGCACTCGTCGATTGCGAAACTTTTAAATAAGGACACCCTATGTACATTTGGTACTCTCACCGTGATCAATTTTTCAAGGTTGCGATTCTTTTGTAAATTAGTAGATTACACACGGCAGCGGAAGTAGCGATTACGAGTGCAATTTGCGCACGAGGCGAAGCGAGTGACTATTGCACAGTATCGCGTTATTTCAAATGCCGTTGTGTATACTGTTTTAATTTTGAAGATAGGAAAATAATGAATATATCTCTATTTTTGCCTAAGAAAGAGCCTTGTTGGTGGATGGTGAATTAACGATTTATGCTGATGGCTAACAAAAGATGGTATTTTTGCTAACGAAACTCATGTCTTGACGTCACGGTGCCTAGGAATTCACTGGCCGGGATTTTTGTTTTCCGCACTTGACGTTTTTTACTTTCCGCACCTCAATATTTTAGTTTTCCGCGCAATTACGGACGGTTATCGATCAGATAAATACACCAGTTGTTTCCATTTATACAGCAACTGAAAATAGGGCGGTATGGTACTATTTTCCTATCGTCTAAAATTAATAGTTTTTTATTGGAAACTATATCGTAACAAACCGATGATAAAAATTTCAGTCGCAATTATTGAGAAAACTGAAAGATTAGATTTTAAATTTTAACTGTTATAAATTTCTTTAAGGAGCATCATCAAGAATCCTCTTTGCTATCTCCCCGAAACGGTACTTGTACTCCTCTCACTCATTATTCACCCTCTACTCGCTCTTATCAATCACCATCTTCATACCCTTCCCATTCTTCTACTCGCTCTTACCAATCACCATCTCCATACCCTTCCCATTCTTTGTATGCCAATCCAAGCACTTCCTCTCACCCTCCAGAAATTCTGCCACTGACTTTCAATATTCTTTTTCTCTTCCCTCTCCCAATGTAAACGTGGCCAGTCCTCATAATCTCTCTTCCTAATTCAACTGACAATTTTAATTCATGTGTAAAGGATGTACCTAATGCGCAATCAGTTACCATATCTAATTACCCAGTTACCCGCGGGAAAGTTACCCATTTGTTACCCTCGGGTTACCCTCTGATTACTCTTGTTCCCCTTTAGTTACCTACCTGAGTAACTGGGGCATAAATGTTCCTCGTACTTCATTGCATCCAATTGAAGTCATTGCCAGTACATTATTGTAACTTCGGATATGCTCAAAAAAGTGAACTGACTCTGTAACTTTATTTTCAAGTAGGTTCAACAGGAATGTTGGAGGCTTAAGCTTACTCAGTAATGACACATTCGTTCGTCCATTTATACAGCAAAACTTTGACAAATTGCACATGAAACTATTAAGTCGCCAATATTTCCTTTCATTTCGTAAAGCTCTGATGCGTTATACTGGAACGCAGTGGGTTTAGTTTCAAATGAATCACAGGAAGCAAGTTTTCTTCTTTTTAACATCCATTTCCGAGGCTGTCGTCCAATACTGCGTTTCTTAGGAGGCATATCAAAGTTAAGGACAAAAAATTGAACACGATTAACGGGCAAGCGTGAATAACAAAACAGAAAATGTAGGAAACGCAAAATCTGTACCACTGATGTTCACCAACATCTACCTTTCAGGAAAACCACCGCACTTCCCGCTGACGCCTACATGCCAACGTATACAACCGGCAATCTATTCACTTCAAAACGAAAATGAACCTCGTCTTACTCCTGTTCAATTACACCTCCGAAAGATCCATAAAAGTTGTCACTTTTTGGTAACTTTTGAGCTTATTTGTGGCTTAAGTACACAACATTGTAATTTTTTTTTCGCTACGAACCTTGTACTCGTCATTTCCTGTTTAATGGCACAACTTTCAACGAAATTGGTTCAGCGGTTGAAGCGTCTACTGGCGCCCAGAAACAGCAACTTTCATTTCTTATCTTCTTATCTTACTTCTTACTATATTATAAAATCGTAAGTTTCATCGACGCTCTATATGCGCATGTGCGGGAACGATTCCTCCAGCTCGAGGGAAGAAGTCGTGTTTTACGTCGCGTTCGTTCTCGAATCTCGATGTTTTACATAACACAAATATGAAAAATAATGTCGCTCCGAACCAGTCCCTTCTAGGTACTTCACCGCTCACAAAAAATGTGTTGTTTAAAATTCGGAATTCTGCTTCATTATACCGTTTTGGCATTCATCAATTTTAATAAGGCCTTTGATTCCATTTATCAGTCACCATAGCGCCTGGAATGCTCTAGCATCGCAAGGAGTTCCCGAAAATATTATTAGAAAATTTATACCAAAACTCGGTAGCATATATTTCACTGGACAAAAAAGGGGGATATATTTAAAGTGGGTAGGGGAGTCACATTCATCGATTTTAATAAGGCCTTTGATTTCATTTATCAGTCACCGTAGCGCCTGGAATGCTCTAGCATCGCAAGGAGTTCCCGAAAATATTATTAGAAAATTTATACCAAAACTCGGTAGCATATATTTCACTGGACAAAAAAGGGGGATATATTTAAGGTGGGTAGGGGAGTCAAACAGGGAGATCCAGTGTCACCAAACATCTTTAAAGCTGTACTGTGGAGGATCTTTTCAGAAAATTGGACTGGGATAGTTACGGGCTGAAGATAGATGGCGTGCAGATTAATAATCTCAGATTTGCCGATGACATCGTATTAATAGGTAAAAACAGTAAAGAAATAAATATAATGATAGAAGATTTGGCACAACAAGGGGCTAATGTAGGATTATCGATCAACCTGGGGAAATCCAAAATTATGACGAAAGATGGGAAAAAGGACAAATACCTTTGATCCAGCGCAGCAGAACTAGAGATGGTCGATGAATACAAATACTTAGGACAAACTGTATTTTTCAAAAACATAAGTAATAAGGAAATTAGAATTTGTATAAATAACTCATGGAAAGCATGTTGGGCACAAAAACATATTTTTAAAAGCAACATGAAAATTAGAACAAAAGCAAGAATCGTAAGTACCTGTGTGCTCCCAGTGGCAACACATGGGGCCCAGATGTGGCCAATAGCTAGAAGACATTTAAAGAAGTTAAAAGTTATGCAAAATTCAATGTTTAGGAACATCCTAAAAATCAAATTAAAAGACAAAATTAAGCTTCTGGACATCAAAGAAAGAATTAATGTAAAGGATATTGGCTACATAATCAGAAAATTAAAATTGAAATATGCGAGGCACCTGATGAGGGAAAAGAATTTCAAATGGCATATAATAATAGATTAACAGAAACAGGAACGAATCCGTCATCTGAACAGTTTGCTGCCTCTGAAGCTCGGATCTCATAGCGTATGACCAACTGACGATATGCGCACATGAATTGGTGTGTGCTCGGATTGTTATTGAACCCGCCTCGCATTCTTATGCACGAAAAAAAGTTCTCTATATGGTCCTGGAGCAATTTGTAAGTTAAAAGAAATTCTAAACCAAATTTCTGCAGCTGCTCAAATAATGGAAAGAAATTCTTCAAGCAAATTATGAGACCAACAAACCCACATTTTTTCTTCCCATGTATTATCAGTTTTCCTTCGTGATCCTGCAAGGCAAGAATATATTTCATAACTTCAGCAGCACACGTCCTTAATTTATTAAGGTTTTTTAAATCACATATTGGTCGGCCGTATTCATTCTTCAAGTCCTTAGACTTTCTGCAATTCAAGATATCAAAAGCATCATTGAACATGGAGCAAAAAGAAGCCGTTGCTTCAGCATCAGCGAATTCTGGGTTTTTCTTCCTCACCAGATATCTGAGAAACGACGCAGTAGAATTGCTGAGTGTTTGGACAGCAAGTCGTACATTCATTTTATTGTCTTTGAATGTGGCGTTTATTCACCTTACATTTTCCGCCTCGTAATCCATTTGACTCTTGCACATCAACAAGTCGGTCAATAAACTCCCACGATATTTTTCTTCCTTTTGAGTCTCGAAATGGAGACGTATACATATAATTATTCCCCAGTCTTATTTCTCGTCACCGTACTACCGAATGAATTTCTAACATTTTTCATCAGATGGCATGGGTCAGGGAGTATATATACAAGCTCCTTTGTTACAGGATGTGGAAAATGTGGCTTGAACTTATTTACATCCGACAGGTCTAAAGAAGCCCCTAATTTAGTGGCCATCGTAAAATTTGACTGGACTCCATCAAATGTAACTGATCCGACTGTCACGGTGCACGCTTCAATTTTTATCAGAGCTTGTTCATGCTTTTTCTGTGCCATTCAACGTGTCAACAAAGAAATATGCAACAGGCACCTTCCAACTACCATTGAGTGTCACTAACGAGAACACGAAAGCATTTTTAGCTAAGGACTGTAATTCTCCACGATCTTTATCGTCTTTATCTGATATTTCTACTTCCTCAACTGAATCCATGGTTTCCTCCTTCTCATCCGGTATACCAAGGTCCACACAACCGTATTTCTTGCCTTTTTTAATATCAAGCTTCTGGCGAATGCTCATCTCATCCAGTACCAGGTTACATAACATTTTTTCATTACCATTCAGTTCATGGCGTTTTTTTAGGAAATCAAAAACTTCCTTATTGAAACCTGGTTGTAGATTTACCGATCAGTTCCACTTACGTAAGGACCCTAGATGAGGAAGTATTTTCCCCCACTTCTCTCTAACATACTCGTATGCTTGTGGGGAGTAAAATCGGAGAGTCAACGCAAATTTTCTTAACTCTGGCTCAAACTTCTTTCGCTTATTCTTCAGTCTTCGTAATGCAAGCTGTTTCCCAATAGGTGGCAATTCATTCTGAGGACAAGAAATGATCAATTTTCAAGAAATAAGTGTATAATTGCAAATTTATTCCTCAAATAAGTCAACAAAATAGATAGATAAATAAATAAATCAACAAATGTGATGCGATCTAACATACCCGGGCCTCTAGCGGAAAAATCAATTCTTGACATAATGGAAACTTTGAAGCTGTTTTTCTCACAAGTTGGGTTTTTATATTGCCGTGTTTGAAGTGCTGTAACTCTACAAATTTTCATTTTTTTTAATGCTCCGTAGAATGAGGTGCATTTGATGAGCGCATTATCTCAAAATCGATTTTTCCTCAACAAACCTGGGTATGTCAGATCGCAGCACAAATGAATATATATGTAAATAAATAAATAGGAAAATCAAGTTCCCAAATAAATAAAAATCAATTTTAAAGTGCTAATAGAGAAAGGATTATCTACTATGATAAAAATATCATGTACGATATAATTATATTAGGGGAGAGATACAGCCTAGAAACCGTTGAGGAAAGTGGCAGGTACCTACTTATTCATCTGCAGTAAAAGGATATGAGATATTTACCAGTAAAGTATCATTCAATTGCGGTGACACCATTCCACGTGATCGCAAATGTTGAAGTACACCCGTCAAACTCTGAATTTTCTTCTGAGCACGGCGCAACTTTTGATTTAGCTCATTAATCTTCTTCTGCTGCATTGCAATGTGTTTTCGCAACACTTGCATACCTACTAATGGAACGACGCCTAGGAGTTTCCAACTGCGGCGTATGAATATCTCCGGGATACCGAGGAATTCTGCTTATTGAACGATGATGCATGTCAGGAGTTCCTACGGCAGAATTTTGAAAGTTTAATAATGGCCATGACATAGAGGCTATATATTTTCACATAAGTGAGAATGTTCAGTTCTCACTTTGTGGCGTTGACAAGCCTGTTGTATCCCTTTGATTATGGTTTAAGGTTGTATCCTTATTATCCAATGGAGTCGAAATTTCCAAGTCCGTCTCCATTGGAACTATTGAATCCCTCTCCAAATTGTTCAGTCCATTTAGTGTATCATTCAACTCCATGTCTATGTATTTGGGCTGTAAAAAATTATGAACGTATCTCATGAATGAAATAGACTACAGACGTTCACACAAGTTATACTGCACTCTTCTTTACTTATATTCGCTTCTTATACAGGGTGTTGCGGGAGTGGACGTTAAAACTTCGCCTGGTTATACACCAGACTTAGTACATCAATGTTATAAGGGTTGCATCGCTCCGCAACGTAAAGGCACTGTGGTGTTGAAAAATCAATTTTAATTTTCGTGTATCGAAAAATCGAACAAAAAATGATGAATTTTGGTTTATTAAATTTCCGAGTCAAGAGATAACCTACTGTATTTGGTATCAAATTAAAGAAGAGATCCTAGCGGACAGTTTAAGACCATAACGAACAATTTTTGTTCATTTGGGACCAAGAAAAATAGAAAAGAAGTGATGGAAAAAAATCAAAAATTGACGCGAAACACTGTTTTTTACTGTAATTTTAGAAACTGACCCATTAACACAATGATATTTTGAGCTAAGCAATAGCAGAAGGTTGCGCTCTTTCAAAACAGCTCAGTAGTTCTGGTCTCTAAGTCGCTTCGTTTTAGAGTTATTTACAAAGAAAGAAATTCGGATTTCGAAAATTTCATCCAAAAATCGAACAAAATGTAAGATACTTCAATTTATTAAAATTTAAAATCAAGAGATAATCCATCAAATTTGGGATCAGTTTAAAGAGGAGATTCTGGGGGACAAATAAAGAATTTTCGTTCGTTAGGAATCAAGAAAATGAAAAAGAAGCGATAATACAGCCTGTTTCTACATGGACGCAAATGACTTTTTTTGGGGGGGGGATGAAAAAAAAGAAGAAAACCCCGTATTTACGGGTATTTGACAAAATTATTACGAAAAAGTTCGCAGTGGCTGCCACGGGCATGTTTACAGCGGTACGCACTCCAACAATGTTGCGTAAAACTGGTTCATTCTTTTGACTTTCGTCCAACGCCCGGTAGGTTAAGGGTCTGGTTGGCCCAGTGGATGGCGCGTTTGTCTCAGAATAGGGAGGTCCCGGGTTCGAGCCCACGTAGCAACTCGCCAGAATTTTCGACCTAGGCCGGTTTTTCGGCCAGAAGGGAAGAGGGCTAAAACAGCCCCAACAGCCTCCCCGACGTCTCTGAAGTAATGCTCGGAAGGGCGGATTCCAGGACTCGGGTGGAGAGCAAATTAGAAAAAGAGCGCCCGGTAGATTGCATGCGATAGCCAGTTGATGATTATTGCTTATTGTCCGGACTTGGACATTTGGCGTTCGTACAGCGGTACAGCGTGGTGAAGCCTCCACCTATTAGCAGTGTTGCCGCTCGTCAAAATTCCCGTTTCGATTTTTCACAAATGTTCGCGTCTTCATTTGTGTTTACTTTGAGAGCATACTTATTGTGCAGCATAGTACATACGTCACTTTTTTTTTCTTTCTAAATTGCTAAGGAATGAAAATGTAACACATGAAAATGCGAAAAATTTCAGAGAAACTGGGAAGATCGCTGTTGTGCATTATTTGAAGGATGAGACGCATGAGCAGGATTGAGCAAGTCTTAGTCGCTGAAAATAAAGCTAATGTAGGCTGTAAACTGGCCCAAATGCAGAATTATTTTTTCCATCATTTTAAAATGTTCCAGAAAATTATAATTTATGAAGTACTGACTTGAAATTTTGAAAACATACAAATTTGTGAAGAAGAAAGTCCTCAGAACTCACAGCTAGCGGGTCACTTGCAGAAATGCGTACAATTTTCACATTACGTATCAGGAATTCCGCGCTGTTACATACGCGCATTGGTATCAGGGAGAAAATCTTAGCTAATGTATCGCTACACAAAAAATCGTTGAAAATTCATCGTTTTCATCACTTTGTCGACTTCCATTTTATTTTGCTCAGTCCTTACAATTCTGGAGAATAGCTCATTATGGTCCTATAGTTTACTCGACAGAATCTTCTCTTCAATCAGAAATTCGATTTTGTAAATTTATTTCATTTTTATAACATTTTTATGAATTTTATAAAAGCAATTGTACATTGGTTTACTTTGTTAGAGCAAGTGATGGAAATTCAGCCTTTTACTTTCTTTGCGAATAACTCTAAAACGAAGCGACTTAGAAACTAGAAGTACTGAGCTGTTTCTAAAGAGCGCAACCTTCTGCTATTGTTTAGGTTAAAATATCACGGTGCCAACAGGTCAGTTTCTCAGATTACAGTAAAAAACAGTGTTTCGCATCAATTTTTGATTTTTTTCATCACTTTTTTTTTTCTCAGTCCCCAATGAATAAAAATTGTTCGTTATGGTCTTAATTTGTCCGCTACAATCTCTTCTTTAATTTGATACCAAATTTGATGGATTATCTCTTGATTCTAAATTTTAATAAATTGAAATATCCTACATTACGTTCGATTTTTGGATGAAATTTTCGAAATCCTAATTTCTTTCTTCGTAAATAACTCTAAAACGAAACGACTTAGCGACCAGAAGTACTAAACTGTTTTGAAAGAGCGCAACCTTCTGCTATTGTTTAGCTCAAAATACTATGGTGTTAATAGGTCAGTTTCTCAAATTGCAATGAAAAACAAAGTTTCGCGTCAATTTTCGATTCTTTTTTCATCATTTATTTTTTATTTTTCTTGGTCCCAAATGAACAAAAATTGTTCGTTATGGTCTTAATTTGTCCGCTAGGATCTCTTCTTTAATTTGATACCAAATACGGTAGGTTATCTCTGGATTCAGAATTTTAATAAACCAAAATTTATCATTTTATGTTCGATTTTTCAGTACACAGAAATTAAAATTTATTTTCCAATACCCAAGCGCCTTTACGTTGCGGAGCAATGCAACCCTTATAACATTGATGTACTAAATCTGATGTATAAGCAGGCGAAGTTTTATCGTCCACTCCCGGAACACCCTGTATACTGATGAGGTATTAACACAGTCCAGATTTAGCGATCGCAAGGTAGAAGAGAAAACAGAAATAACTGCGAAGAGAATCTGGAAGTACTAATGGAGCGGCAATTCAACACTCCAGAAGAACGTTACGAATTTTGTTACTGTGTTGTTCCAAAGAGACGAAACAAATAGCAAAGAATTCGAATGATAGAAGATCGAATCGAGGATCGGCCTCCAAACAGGAACCGATGCTCTGAATTTCGTAAGTTATGATTTTGGACGCCACAAGCCGGAAGTTTGAACTAGTCGATTTCAAGTTATACTTTTTGATTGAACCTGAACTTAGTCTGTGGTGATACTACTGTTGACACTCCGTTAGAAGAAACAGTCGGATACCTTGACAGGCTGGGATAACGAACGGAATTGTTCAGGTAGTACCTTCGGAATTGAATTAGGATAATTCTATCCGGGATAGACCACTGTGCTTCGACTAGCTCTTGGGTCACAGGGCGTGCAGGATATATGCCACTGAGCGTTTTGATGCAGATCTTGGGAGGGAAGTCTTTCGAGGTGACCTAGGAATATGTTGTCAGTTGGAAAATTGTCGTACCTCTACCTTACAGGAAATGCAAATAAAAGACAGACATGAGGACACGAAACACTTACTTTATTTACAGTCTATAAGATATTTACATAATGCGGCACAATGTGGAGCTGCAGGAGACGCTTGATGGATCACAATGAGTAGGTAGGTCGGCGATTAGAATGAGAGCACGTCTTAAAAGTAGGCACCCGAAGTGCAAGTAGGCCTATTTCGCCACGTGTACAGCCTGGGTCCGGACGGGCACGTAGATCATTTACTCGAAAACTACGCGAAACTTATGAATTGCGTTCGCGAAAAGCGCCGAGGATGTCGTGGAACATGAAGCAAGTTGAAAATAATGAAAATTTGGCGTTAACCGATTTCACTAACTTTCGCAATTTGGAGAGCTTTCAAATGTGTTGTATTCGTTCTTTGGGTCTCTGACCGAATGTCCTTCCATCGGTCTCTCTTACCGGGAGTAGAACCTCGCCAACCTCACGTCACAGCCAGGTAGGAAAACATAGAAAAATGATAACATTCGGGAAAACGGAAAAACAAAATAGATGACGCTAGGAAACGACTGGAAAAACAAGATAGATAGCGTTAGGAAACGATGGGAAAATGAAAATCGAGTAAGCTCTACGGTCACAGCGTAAGGGTAATTTTTGGAAGAGGAAACGACTTCGTGACACTCGGTCATATCTACAAAACCAAAGTGTCTGGATACTACAGACCTGAGCCCTTGATGATTCCCATTTGTCCGACCTCGATCCAACCTTGCAATCGGAAAAAATTATTGCGGTGGGGGCATGGGCTTTCGTTTTACATTCTGTATTCATGTATCACGGTGTCTGCCGGGCATATAAATCAGATAGTAGCATAGAGCAATTAAGTATGTAAGTGACACATTTTTTAGTGGAAAAACATGTGTTTTTTGATAAATTGTTTACAAAATGCATTAAAGATCAATACTTTTTTCTTTCTTTCTTTCTTTTTTTTCTCTTTCTAATTATTACAGTAGGCTTCCGAGTATCCGCTCTAATAGTGCCTGAAGGTAGGGCGGATAACAAAAAAGGCGGGCAACCTGAAAACATGAGTTAAATTTGAATCCAAAAATATTGAGAAATGGCAAAAATAATTTTTATGGTATCAGGTACATTAGGCGGTAAATTATTTTATATATTCTATAATATAATATATGTATTAAAAAAACTATTAAAAAAATTGGTGTTGTTTGGCTTCTTTGGGCAATGAAGGGAAAAAGACAATGCTGTAAAGAGAAAAGCTTAAAAAAATTGCTAGCGGTTGTTCTTTAAACACAAGTGACTTTTTCAGCGCTGAAAAAGAATTGTCAGGATCTAGTGTACTGACACTTTTCCTACCAGTTCATCATCATCATTAGCTGTGATAAGGACTAAAGTTGTGTGTGATTATAGTAAGATTTCGGATTATCCGCCCTTTGTTAAAAGGATAACCCGGAAAAGCGAGCGGATAAATTCGAGGCGGATAATCGGTAGTCAGTGGCGGATCCAAGGAGGGCATGGGGTACTGCCCCCCTCCTTGGTTGAATATTTTTAACGCAGTAAATAGGGAAAAAGGAATAAACATGATGAATTGTACGCTCGTTACCCGCCACGAAGGTCACCGCCGCTACTGTACCACCCCCCCCCCCACCTCCTCTTTCTAAATCCTTGCCTGTCGGGAGTTTACTATATGTAGAATGTAACTCCGTGGCTCGATAATAATAAAATAATTGAAAAAAAAAATGAATCCATAAAATATGACGTTAAAAAAGCTTATAAAATGGCTTGTCTTTAGCATATTTTAACTTTTGAAGTCTAATAGACACCTTGCGTATGTGTATGTTCATCGATTCTGATGGTGAACGAAAATGGTGAATGTAAATGGTAAAAAGTACGAAACGTACTGCGTACTATTTTATTTTAGTCATATTAATTTTCTAAAGGGAAGCTGTTGCTTTTGCGGCCTATATAGTAGAAACAGCAATCAAAGCCGCCTACAATGTGCAATACTAGTTCCAAAGAACAGGAAGTGAAGGAACACTTATGTCGGCTCTTACCACTTTCGTGGCAGGTCGATTTTTTCGAACTCTTCAACATATTAATATGTCGCGGGAATTACCAGCGTGGCGGAATTTTTTTTACCTACATATGTGTACACGCTATAAGAGCCCGAGCATGTGATTGATATGAAAAATAACGTTCCGAGTTCTGTGTTAACGCTTTGTAGCTTCAGTTAGTACATTTTCGGAAAAATTTCATGTATCGTGAAATAATACTCGGCGACCGGTGAACGGCCCATGTATGACACTCGCGACGCCTGCCCATTTTACCGCCGATGTTCATCAGTGACAATTATAACATATTAATGACAAAGACGTTTTTCTTCATTAATCTTCGTATTGGGCGTAGTGAAGTGACTTCGCTGTATTAAGGCCTCACCAGTCCTCTAGAGAGATCACGTTATCCTACGAGTAACTGGTTCTGACTCTGTACCTTCGTGTAATTTGTCTGTTTGCTTACTTCTTTACTTATGTCTTTATTTATTTATTTATGTTTCAGACAACTAGAACACAATGAAATTACCTGTATAGAAAGTGGTACAATTTCATCTTTGAAGCAGCTGGAAGTTCTGTAAGTGAAATCTAAGATATACCATTTATGCATCTACTTTTCCTGCTACTTGTCAGTACTGTAGATGTAGATAGATCACCGACTTGTGCATGTCTCGGTACGGTAAACATTTGTGATAAATGGGAATGGAAAATGACCCGGTGAAAAGTAAAAAAGAAGAAGAAAAGCGATAGGAAACTGGTATTCAATTTGCGGGAAAAGCTAAAAAAAATGAAACCATGGAAAATCAACGTGAACAATGCCCTATTGAGATGATAGCGGGGGAGGAGGATGTATCTTTCTACTCCCCATGCCCGATATCTACGCCAGTACCTAAATTGTATTAATATGTGTATTGAAAGGAATAGAAAATAGTTTGTTCTCTCTGTCAAACAGAAGATCAACTACCTACTACATACTTTTATTAAAGGATGAATAATAAAAGGCGCGGAAGGGAAATGAATTCGCACGGAAAATAGTTGCGCGGGCAAATAATCTAAAGTAATGTAACTTTTAGCAAAGAACATGAAAATACGAGTAAACCTAGTTTATTTCTGGGTAAAAAATTTCTTTCCACCGAAGAGGGTTCTAGACGTACCACTTTGGAACAGTGGCGTAGCCAGGATTTTTCTAAGGAGGGGGATCAGCAACATTAAGGACGGGGGTGGGGGGGTACGCCTAACATGAACTGTATGTTTTTACATTAACATCAGTATGTTGTGCTTTTCAATTTCAGTTATGTATCTGGATTTAAATTTCATTTCGCGCATTTACTGTAATACTGCCAGTATATAAAATAATTCTCATCTCAAGGGGGAGGGGGATTCATCCCCCTAATCCCCCCTTGGCTACGCTGCTGCTTTGGAATGTTAAATGGAAAGGTGTCGAACAAAATATCGATTTATTACTCTCTCTCCTTTGTCTCCCTCGATCGGCGTGGCAGGACATCCCTGCTTAGAATTCTTGGCTATCGTTCAATGCACAAGCTTTTTCTAAACACTTGTTCCTTCAAGTTCGAATGCCTTTGCTACACTTCAGACGAATCACTTTCGTGGAAAACTCAAAACACCAGCAGGTTCCTTGGGTCCCTGACTTCGAATATCGCATCCGATTTTTGATTCGGTACCAAAAATGTTCCTCTAGGCGTGAAAAGGAAGTGAAGTAGACGCACTAAAGCTAAATATGCCCTCATTGTCATGTAAGTAGTTCACCGACAATTCTGTGCGCGCAAATCAATTTATGTTATGTGTTACTTTTTTCCCCGTCCAATTCCCAATTTTCCGTGAGAATTTCATTTTTTCCTGTTTTTTTCTTTTTCTTTGCACGAAATGTTTGTAAACCACATGTAATATAGTAATTTCGTGCAAACCTCATTTTCTTTCGGTGATTTAGCCTTTTCCTTTCCGTGTCGGATAATCACACCCATTTTATTATTCTGCTTAGGTACTATATTATGCGGGGAAGTCGAGTTGGTTCCCAAATAACCTAATTGGTTCCCAAGCACGGTGAGCGCGACACCCCATAGTGGTCGAATTGGTTCCCGGGACCCAAATACATCCAAGTAGGTGGTGGTCGAATTGGTTCCCGGTACCTATTACACCGGCGTGCACTACAGAGCATTTTCTTTCCCATTTTACACTGACTTAGGACGGTCCGTAGGTATGGTTAAAAATGCGATGTAGGTACTGATAATATGAACTTGAGCCTTTGCGGGTAGAAATTTAAAATAGATGAATTTCACAAATTGTAAACGAGTAATTATTCCGTCGATGAATTCGTCACTGATAATGTAAGAACTAAAGTATCTACTACGCCTTTGCAGGTAGCATTTTAAAACAGACGCGTTTCACGAATTGTAAACGAGTAATTCTTCCATTACTGAATTCGTCAATTTGTTCATGTAAAAACTTTTCTTTTGCATTTACTTTAGGGGCCGATTTACCGCCTAATTTAATATAGGTGTCACTTTGGATCGTCCTGAATGTGTCTGCCAAATGAAAGATATTGGGATGAGGTGAATTAAACATTTTATTCAATCTACTGTGGAATCCCTCACAAGCGTTAGTAGTGCGTTGTCGACTTGAGGTGAACTCAGCCCACATCGAAGGAGGAAAGTCACTGTCCGGAGCGACGTATGTTTCCAAAATGTAGTCAAAAAATGTATAATGTTTTTCGTTATCTGGTTTACTCTCCATTAAATCAAAGCAAAAGCAGTCCTCAACTTCCTCAGGGGGTAACAGAGACAGGCCAAAGAAATATTCAAGCAAACGTTCATCTGGCGAATCTCGGTCGCGATATGTATCTGTTAACCCTAAAGCTTGTATTTTCTTCCACCAGGACTGTCCTAAGTATACTTTTGAACGATCAACAATTTCTTATTCTTTTCACTGAACATCACCTCGTAAGTAGCCATTATTATTATTATTAACGCGCTCTATCATGAACCTATCACCGCATTGACACAAACAGAATAAAACCGAAATCGCAAGTAGAGGTATGTGTGCTTCATACATACTTACAATATTTCTTCACTCGATTACGTATCATAACTTATCACACTAATCTGCAAACTACATAAGTCCTGCAGAAACGTGTTCGTGAATCATCGTAAAGTGCCTTGCAACAAAATTCTGTATAATGCACGCTGCACCCCGGAACGAATTCGTTCGGGAACCAATTCGACTGTAACCCCTACAGTGACTGATTCTACCTCGGAACCAACTCGACTATGTACAAGGGTCTTGGGAACCAATTCGACCTCCACCCTCGATTGATTTCTATTAGTAATGCATTTCTGAAACTTGATGAATTTTTCAAATTGCAGCCTGTAGGTAGTAATTAAACGACAGTATATTATAATTTTAATCTAGATGTCCATTCGTATGGTGTTCGCTTCCGCTAAATCTATTTAAGTACTTCCCCCGTCCTTTCTTCTTCAAAATATCGTCTCCTCTCACTTCCCTCAAAAGCATTGTACTGGGAGGTGTGAACGTAAAAATTAAGGATGGTACTCGTAGTTTCAGATATATCACGAAAGAGATAGCTGGATTCGGCGATGAGCTTATTGCAGTAGTAAACTTTGCCTATAAAGGTCCACGTGAATCAGATCCTTATTTTGTTATATAAATCTTAAATCCCGTCGCTCGTAGGGTCGAGACTCTTATTCTTGAAATTAAAGAAGCCACAAATCTCTGAAAATGGAAAAAGGTTAATTTCCTTGGAGAATTTGATCGCAAAATTCGTATTTGGAAAATTTTTCAAACGTGGCCACGGATGCGACAGAACCTCGGATTATTAGTAATTTTGCCTGTTCTCAATATTGAAGGAGTTGTACGAGTTTGAAAATTTAAGTAACGTAAATTTAATCTTTGATATTTGATGTCCGCTTCAAGACTTGAGATAGGCAATCAATATTGTCACCCTTCCATATTATTCAGAGCCCTGTTTAATGCCAGCCTTGAAATATGCAGCAAATACATTTTGTTCGATGAAATACAATTTTAAAATTACGAAATTTCGTAAGAATTTTTCTGAAATTTTACGGTCTTGAAACCGAATTTTGTAGAAAATAACTTAGCAGTCTTTTCCTGAGGATAGGATCGGACTGTACTTCTAAAATAGAACGAAATATGTTGACACTATTTGTTGCCTACTTTCAGTTTTGAAGAGGCTTTTACAGTCTGAATTTATGTTACCTACTAAAATTTTTGTTCAACTTTTATCACTCAAATTTTCCATCACCTTCAATATTGAAGATGGACAGTAACTAAATTGAATTAAAGCACCCAGTCCGGACGGAGTATCGACAAAAATATCTGGGGAATGATACATGAGATCGATCCTCTCGCACAGCAACTACAGCCATGCGGCTGATCGTAGGAGCAATACAACATGCTGCAGCTAAAGTTGCCGATGCTGGGAACAACGGCGTCGCCCCACAGTGGTTCACTCTGAAAAAAAAAAAGAAAAAAAAAGTCAAAATTAATTTTCGGAAGTCGTCGTCTCCTTTCTTCGAGTGGGCCTATTGGCCCGTCTGCGGGGAGTAATTCCCATGTATACATTATGTGAGTCTGCAGCTCTTCTTCACTCGGTGACTAGCCATGCGAAGTGAGAGGTCGAACGACTGCGCTATCTTCCTGTCGAATGCCCGTATCACTAGCCTCGCGGTTTATGACGGTGAGTTCAACGGGCGCCGACAGGTGGCGCCGTACCCATTTACAGCTTTCCGATACTGGCGACCGATTACACACTTCTTGGAAGCCTCAGCCGTGCCTCAGCCTGCTATACACCATGAAGAATATGCGTGTAAAGAATGTACAGATCGGTACTTCGTTTAGTGAACGATGATGCCCGTTCACCCGTCACTGAACACTGATAATTCGGGCGTTTCTTTCGTGAAATGTAGTATAGTAGTATAATCCTTCTCACCCACCCCGTGTTATAGTATCCCATCTTGTAGCCTCACCGGTATAGAAAATCGGCTCCAATGCATCTTAAATGGAAAATAGGTAATTTTTAAATCGCGCTTATTACATTTTGCCGATCTGAAAATTTGACAGACCATATATTCATATCTTGGGAGCAGGAAAATATTTAAAAAAAACAAAAAACAATTTGCTTCACTTCAATTTCTATTTTTTTTTATTTATTTGAACGCCGGCGCGTCCATACGCGAAATTCACCATGTATTTTAAGTGGGAAAAATGACTATACCGGTGACCGGCGAACGCTTACGCACAAATTCGGTGTACGCTTATTTTACTACGGTAGGTATAGGAAGTTAGGGGTATCTAGTGTAGTATGTAGTATAAACGTCTTTGGTTAGAACGTGACGAATTCTTTCGTGCATTACTGATAACGATGCCGGCGCAGGGAATCGAACCCGGTGCCTTCAGGTATGAAGCCGAGTTCTTACCGCTACGCCACAGAGCCACTAATTTTCGGAAGTATGGGAAATAAATTTGAATTACGAAAGTAGATTCTTTCGTTTTCAACGCGGAATCTGTTTTTGAAATTATTTTTGTCCTGCGTTCCTCAAGCTCCAGTGGAGGTAGGGGTTAAAATATAGAAATTCAATTTCCATCGTAATCTTGTATCGTTAAGGGTTTTTTGGTCGCCCCCTACCCTTTGAGAGTGTGCAATTTTTCATTTTGGAACAAGTAATCGAATTTAGATTCAAATTAGGATATTTTAGGTCACTGAATCCAATTCTGAGATTTCTTTTTTTATTCATTTACTAGGGGGCTCCGCCCCCTGCCCGCTTCGCGGGCCCACCCCCGGAGTTAATGAAATATAGGTTAATTTGCATTATAGAAACACAGAATTTATTTTATGTATATAGGAAAAAAAGTTAACCTCTATGAGGATGCACCTATTATTATCATTACACAGAGATACACCTTATGTAAATATCAAACTACAGTATATGCATATACTGTAACTATTTCAAATTTAGAAGTGTCCACTGCAGGTAAAGTCGTTGATACATAGAGATAGATGTTCTCATACTGTCCGAGAGAAAAAAGCAGTTTTAATCAAAACATGTATTTTTTCGACTTCACATCAAGTTTACTGTTTCAAGGGAGACACATTGGAAATGTTAAACAAAGGCTAAAGAAATCAAGTAAAACTTCATTTTTCTACATGCACAGTTCTAATTATGGATTTTAAATATGACAGTTTATGTCATAACAAATGTATTAATATTATTCAGAAGTGAGTTTATCTACTTTACATATGAAAAACAATATAGCCTATTACATGCAAAGAATTGAATTTTGTTTAGGCTTTACTCCATTTTAATTCATTATCGATCGAGTAACCATTTTTTACGATTTTTCGGACTTCTGAGTATACGTTCCCTTCTGAAATTTCTAGTTATGGTCCCTAGAGAGAAATTCAAGAACATAAAAATACTACATAAATCAATGATTTGTGAGTTAAATACTATTACGGCTACAAATTTCACTGTTCTGATATACCTTATGACTCTTTAAAAGACTTCGAACAAAAAGATAAACAGGGGCTCACGGAAAATTATTTCTTAAGCCGACCAAATGGAGAATTCAATTTCCGAAGTTGGAGTCGGGGTCAACCCAACGGATCCACAATAGATCTGAATCGAAAAAAGTTAACCATGAATAATCTTGAGAGGCTGAAAGATCGAGAATTAGATTTGCGGAATTGGGGTGGAGACAATCCATCGGGTCCACAATATTATATTATTATTTTTATTTACTGAGAGTGTTATTGCCTTTTGCTGCTATAATCTAACTATTATTAAAACAAACGTAAATTATTAGAAGAGGGTTAACGTATTATTTGAATTGAAAAAGTAAGACGTTCACCAAGAATAACATTGAGAAGACGGAAAATCGAGTTTTAGGTTTTCGTCGTAGGTGGGAGAGATATTCCTTGATCCACAAAAGATCTCGATTAAAAATAAGGGGCTTATGGAAAATTGTTTTTCAACACCTACAATCAAGAATCTGATTATCGGAGTTGGGGTGCGGTCAACCCCTCGGAATCACAAATTATTTCAATCAAGAAAAAAAAAAGTTCACCAACAAAAACTCGAAAGTATACTCTTTTGGTGTTGGGGGCGCGAGTCCACGTTTCCAGTGTACAAAATGTAGCAGTTGAAAAAAAGGGAGGTTTACGTAAAAGAATTCAGAAATTTGAAGAATCGAGAATTAGATTTCCAGAGTTCAGGGCGGGCTTCACCCCTCAAGTCCACAATAGCTTCCGTCTTTCAGTTCCACGTTCTCGTCAGAGAACTGGGGCCCTGGGTGGCAAAGATAAGCGCAGGATTAAAAAAAATGGAAAAGCTACGTGGAGGCGTATGCCCAAAAATGGGCGGACGTACTCACACACACACACATACGTTTGGTCGACAAACGGCGCAAAATGTGTCTGCCCATTAAAATTTTTCAATCTCATTATTTCTCTCTAAATTGATCAGCGCCGCCGCACGTTTTTCGACTGTCGTCGCAACATACGCTTATTTCATTTTTGTAAGTATTTTATAAATGCAGGCGGCGGCGCACCGGGCATTTGCCCGAATCGCCCTATGACTTATCCGCCCCTGGAAGAGGCTCAAGGTGATAGGTCCACTTTCATTGAGTAGACTGTAAAAAATACATGTATGTGCTTTGTAATACAGTACAAACATAAAGATGTATGCACTGTGACGAAATTAGGAGGCCCACAGTGTACCAAAGAACCTTCAGATGTAAGTAGCATCTTCTGGATGCCCCGTGTAATGAAAGCGAGGCCTCATTCAGAAAATAAATATTTGTGTTTGAAACCATGATGCATTGCAAAGGAGCAGTTGATTTCAGCAGGTTTTCAAGTTACTGGCCTACCTATCGTTCTTTTTCTTTGCAGCGTATCCATAGTTACTTTTACTCCCTATTTGTTGCTATCTGCCCTCGCCAGATGCCCCACATATTTCCACTTAAATTGTTCGACATTATATCCTATATCCTCGCCTCCAGCCATTTCGTACAGTTTTCCATTTGAGATTTTGTCTACCCATCGCAGTCCTAGAAGTTTCCTCAACATAGATCTGAACGTAATTTGTAGCTTCACGATTTGTCTCCTGTAAGGGACCAGGTTTGTACTCCATACTTGAGGGCGGGTACCGTTGAGCTATTTAGTGTTTCCATTTTGAGGAAGGTGTTGAAATCCCGGCAAAAAATACATTTTCGTGCCCAGAGGTTGTTCCACCCCTTTTTAATACGCCTCATAATTCCTTTATCTCTTTCTTCGAAACTAATAATAATCTGTCCCACAGATATTCGATTCTGTTACCTCTTCTATCTCTTGCCCATCGATTATTAGATTTTTTCTTTCCATTCTTCCGATTATTTTTGATTTGCTACCATTCAGTTTGAGGCCAGCTTTTTTGCATTCCCTCAATAGCTTTTCTGCCATTTTCTTCAACTCCTTACTATTTTCTGTAAATAAGATAATATAGTTTGCGTACCTTAAATTACTTAGAAATTCTCCATTTATTTTTAGTCCCCTTCTTTTCCACTTCAGATTGCGAAATACATCTTCCAAAATGCAGTTGAAGAGGTTTGGCGACAAGGTATCCCCTTGTTGAACTCCGCTCCCGATTTTGATTTCCCTCCCTTTGCTTTTAAGGCTAGCTCTTGCACTCAAATTTGCATAGTAATTCTGTATATGACTTTAATAAACCCACTTTCAATTCCCTTATTTTCCAGTGCTTTTAACATATACTTATGATCCACTGAATCAACTGCCTCATGAAAGCCTATGCAAAATATTTCAATTTCTACATCATATTCGTGTGTTTTTTCAATAATTTGGTTCACAACGAAAATATTCTTTACAGTTGAGAAGCCTTTTCTGAATCTCGCCTGTTCACTCCCCTGATGATTTGAATCCAAATGGTTATACATACGTCTTTTTAAGACTGCCATACATGCTTTAAAGATGTTCGATGTTAAGCATATTGGCCTGTAATTTTCAATGAGTTCCTCCCTCCTTGTTTGTGTAATAATATTATTTTGGCCAAGTTCCACTGTTTTGGACATGTTTTCATAATTCCGATTTTGTTAAATATTTTAACCTGGTGTGGCACTCTCTGATCGCCAAACCTTATCAGCATTTCGTTCGTAATTCCATCCGGTCCTGGGGCTATGTCATTTTTCAGTCTACATATTTAGTACGTATTCCACTTCTCTCTCCATTATTTCCGGGATTTCTTCCTCCTTTCACCCTCCAGTTTTTGCTATTTTCATGAGCTCGTTTTGCTCGCGGTAAAAGTCCTCGTAAAAAATTGTTGCTGCCTCTAGAATTTCTTCTTGATTCTGAGTCACTTTTCCTGTCTGATCTTTTAGCTTCAGCATAACGTCTCTCCCGCCATCGAGTTCGAGCCTAACTTTTTTGGTGGACCAACTTTCTTCCAAAATATCTGGAATTTTTTCCTAATCATATTTCTTAATATGTTCTCTAACATTTTTCTTCACCAATTTTTGTATTTTAGTTCGCTCAGGTTTGTCCAATGGTGTTTTATTTCTATTTTTCCAAAGGTTATTCTTCCTGATTCGAGAGTCTATTTTGAAAGCTTATCCCTGGTTTTCTCTTTAACCCTCGTCACTCCAAACTCTTCAACCGTGTTTTTTAAAGCTTGATCCATACTGTCGTAAAAATTTTCCTCGACTTTCATTTCCTCTTGCACTGATTTTAGTTTCTGGCGTGCGTCCTCTTCCTTTCTGACTGGGATAATCCGCCTTCTTCTCCCTTTACCCTTCCTGTGATTTTCATACTGGACTCACTGCGCCGGGATGCTCAATTACTTATCCACATGAGATTTCAATTCACAGAGGGTCGCCAATAAAGTCTCGAAAATTGAGAAACAGATTTTCGAAGTTGGAGGTGGGGGACACCCCTCCAACTCATGAAAGATGAAATAGGAAAAATAAAAAGTTCAACCAGATCCGAAAAATCGATAGTTAAATTTTCAAAGCTGGGGCGACAATCTATCTCTTGGTTTCACAAAACTACCGATCGAAACAAATAATCAAGTTTATGAAACATAAGTTTCAGAATTCGAACAACCGGGAAAAAGGGGGTCACCTCTCGAGTCCACAAAAGATTCAGATCGTGAGAATAAAAACTACTCGAAGAATAAGCATTAAATTCTGAAGAATCGAGAATTAAATTTTCAACGCCTGAGGCGGGGGTCCACCATCGGATCACCAAAACAATTAGATGGGGGGAAAAAAATTTGTGACTGTCCATACTGAAAGGGCACTTCGGTCCAAAAAAATCGACTTCGAGATTATGTTCGATTTTGGTAGGTCAAAGAGTACTGTTTAACACTGTGAGTCTCTGAACTCGAAAAAGCAAAAGTGATAGAGCGCAAGAGTGGACGTCTATAGGCTATCGCGTTCTCGAGATTCCCGTTTGAATCTTTAAGTGTCTCCTGTAAAGTTAATGTTTTGGACCGACGTGCCCTTTTAATTTGGACGGTCACATTTATCGAAAAATAATGTTTAAAGTAGATAAACGGCTGCACGAAAGATCCCAATTGAAAAAATAAAAAGGTCTCCAAAAATATTTTTAAAGACCGAAAAATTGAGAATTCTACTCCTCGGGTCCATAAAACACTTCCGATCAGAACAAAAGAGTTTCAAGGAGAATTATTTCTTAAGTCTGAAAAATCGAGAATTTGATTTTCGGAGTTGGGAGAGGAGTCTACCCCTTAGATGCACAAAGTAGTTAGATCGACAAAATAAGGAGTTCGCGGAAAAGTACTGTTCAAGACGGAAAATCATGAATTAGACTTACAGAATTGGGAGCGGGGTGCACTCCTCAGCCCCCAAAAATCTACGAATTGAAAAAATAAAAAGGTTACCAAAAATATTTTTATAGGCCGAAAATTCGTGAATTAGAATGTTCGGACTTGTGGGTGGGGGTACCACCCTTCGAGTCCATAGGAGGCTTAATACAACAACTATGGTTTTACGGAAAACAATTTTTCAAGCCTGTAGATTTTCGGCATGTAAGTGGGGGTCCACCCCTTGGATCCATAAAAGACTTCGATCCAACATAAATATAAGTTTAGCAAAAGATGATTTGTAGCCTGGAAAATCGAGATTTTAATTTCCAAGTCTGGGGTGAGGTCAACTCTTCGGTCTCACATAAGATTTCAGTTGGAAAAATAAACAATCACCAGGAATAAATTTGAGAGGCTGAAAATCGAGAATTAGATTTCTGGGGTTAGGGTGAGGATTTACCCCTCAGATCCACAAAACACTTCGATTAACAAAATAAGAGGTTCACAGACAATCGTCGTTCAAGCCTGAAAAATCGAGACAAATGTCCGAAGTTGGGAGTGTGGTCAAAGCCTCGGAGAAATGAAAAGTTCATCAAAAATAATTTTAAAGGCCGAAAAATCAAGAATTGTTGAGGGCAAGAATCCACCTTTCGAGTCTGAAAAATGTGGCAATCGAAATGAGAGGAGGTTTATGAAAGATAATTCAGACGTTGAAAAATCGAGAATTAGATTTTCGGAGTTCAGGATGGGCTCCACCCCTCAAGTCCGCAATAGATTTTATCAAAAAAACAAAAATAAATATTTAATAATTCAAAATCGAAAATTAGACTTTCGGAGTTGCGGGTGTAGGTTTACCTATCAGATCCACAAAATACTTCGACCAACGAAACAGAGGTTCACGGAACATTATTGTTCAAGACTGAAAAATCGAGAAGTAGACTTCCAGAGGCGAAAAATATTTTTAAAGGGCAAAAAATCGAAAATTAGATTTTCGGAATTGGGGTGGGATTCCACTCCTCGGGTCCAACAAAGACTTCGATCAGAAAAATAAGGGGATCGCCGAAAATTATCTTTCACGTCAGAAAAATCGAGTATTAGATTTCCAGGGTTGGGGCCGGGTCAACCCATCGGGACTGAACCATTTGACCCCGCAAATGATAACAACTGAAAAATGGAAAAGGTCACTAAAAATATTTCTAAAGGCCAAAAAATCGAGAATTAGATTTTCGGAGTTCGGGTGGGGCACCACCCCGCGGCTCCACCAAAGATTTCGATCAGAAAAATAAGGGGGTTCATCGAAAATTATTTTTCACGTCAGAAAAATCGAGAATTTGATTTCCAGAGTTGGAGGTGGGGTCAACACATCGGGACCACAATAGATTTGAATCGAAAAAATAAAAATTTCATCAAGAATAAATCTGGAGCGCTATCCTTGAAAAATGCTATAAAATCTATCAAGTCTACATGTAGACTTGATCCTGATAAAAGTCTATAACTCTACCACGCTATGTATTAGTATTGTTGAAATTTAGCGATAATTGTAGTCTATTCGTCAACCATAGACTGCCGTGAAAATCTAGTCCACGCTAGAGTTCGCTGCTTCATTGTTATCATTTATGAGCCATGTTCTTATCACCTTACTCCTTCATTGAAAACGTGATAGAAGCATAAGCATAATTCACATACAGACATTGCACATGTCGTGAGACGATCAGTCGGTTTCATAATCACTTGCACACAGGTTGGGAAATAGGTCACTGAAATACAATAGCCAAAAACTCGAGAATTAGATTTCGAGTTGGTGGCACAACACCGCGCATCCCAAAGATTTCGATAGAACAATAAGTGGGTTCATCGAAAATATTTTCAGTAGAAACAATCAGATATTACTCTTCACAAGTCGGAGGGGCAACTCCTTGGTACTCAATAGATTTTAGAATCATTTAAAGAAAAAGTTAATGCAAGAATAAATCTGAAAGCCTTTGAGAAGTCGAAGGTTGTTTTGGCAGGCAACGTGGGGTTATCTTGGTCTACATATGATTTCGATCGAACAATAGAAGGGTTATGGAAAATCAGCTTTCAATACCTACCAAACAAGAATTTCATGACCGGAGTTGGGGGCGAGGAATCCTCCGCCCCTCTGATCCATATAATACATCGATTAACAAAGTAAAGGGTCCAAAGAAAACTATTGTTGAAGACTGAAGAATCAAGAATTAGACTTCCGGAGTTGGGAGCAGTGTCAATCCTTTGGTCCTATAGAAAACATGGCCAGCAGTAGTTCGCATCATTTAGGTCTCCCGGACTTCTATGTTATCGATAGAGCGAGTGTGAGTTCGCGGGCAGTGAGAGAGAGTTAGTGTAAAGCTCTCGTTAAGCCGTATCTGTGGGGGGGTCTGGTATTTCAGGCGGGTGGTATTAAAGGCTGGCAAAGAGGGTCTAAGGGGGTTTTTCGGGCCCGGGGTTTTTGAGGGGCCCATGCTAAGGTTTTGAGGGTCCAAATATGCTTTTTACAAAAAGGCCCATTAAATCCTTTTCTGCTCATACCACGTTTTGATCCCGCCCCCTTTATAAGGCCGGATTCCTCATGCACGGCCATGCGATTATAAAATGAAGCCAAAGTCAGCTTGGTAATCGAGTAAAAATTGAGGGTGCGCTCATTAGCAAAAAGAGCTGTCGATTGGGGAATTGGTAAAAATGTTTCAATTTCGAAAAGGTGACAAAAAATACCAAGAATTTCAAATTGGACTTTACAGGCAGAAATATAAAAATGAAATTTTTTTTTGTTATTCCAGTATCTCAAAGAAATAATTCTTATTTTTTTGGAATATTTTACCCAATTTTTAACCGCCAGGAAAAAACGCAGTTGGAAATTTTAGAATTTTTTCGACAACACCAGGCGAAAAAGCGGCCAAAAATTAGTCAAAAACAGTTGCTATCACAAAAATAATTTTTTTGCGTACAGGTCCCTTTCTTCCTGGCAGGTCACCCATAATCACTTTTTCAACATGTGCACTAGCACTCCTACAGTGTGCTTTATATACGAATCGTTTTATACATATACATATTATACGTTGCCTTCCTGCCCACTGTTTATGTCTTCAGCCTCCCCCGTATTTTCCTACCTTATTTTTATTATTATTTTCCTTTTTAATATTTTCGAGAACGCTCATCATTCAAAAATAATTACGTCTAATTTATGGATCAGAATGCTTTTATCAACTCGCCATATAATTTTTTGTTTTGGAATCTACTAATCGACGGCAGAACACTTTTTGTTCGCTATTGTCTTTCGGCATTGACTTTTTCATGTGTTCTTCGACATGACATTAATGATTTTGATTGCTATGCCATAATACCGAATCCCCTCACTGTCGACCTAATCTTACGAATATGTTATACAGAACGCCTCTTAACGACTCCTATCAAAAAAAAGTTCAAATATCCCCTACTTTCCTCCATGAAAAAACATACCTGAAATATCAACATTTTCGAAGAATGACCCATCTACTGACCTATCCACTGCGTTCTCCAGAAGTGGGATATTCCGTATATTCCGATTGCATGGTTGGTTTGAGTTGTGCACATTTTGATTGCGATAAACGTTTTCAGTAAAATAGAAGTTTGTACCATACCACTCTCTCTCTTATTTTTTTTCATTTCAAAACAGTCGTGGAATATTAAAAATGATGTAAGTTAACGCCAACGCTGGAGCAGAATTGGGATTTTTGAGATTTACGCAGAAATGCTCGGGTTGCGGTCGTATTCGTTAGCCCTCAGCTTACATTTTTAGTCATATTTCATCGCAATCTCTATAGTGTTCATTTGCATGACTGCTAGCGTACCTGTGGTGTAATTGTAACATCGGTGTTAACGTTCTCATTTTTTTTTCTTGCAGAACTTTGAATAACAACAATTTAACGACACTTCCGGACGATACATTTCAAGACTTGTACAGATTACGAACTCTTCGTCTATCCGACAATAATTTCAATTGTGACTGCAGAATTGCTTGGTTAGCCAAATGGTTACGTAAATTTCCCAGATTAGGTCAATATACGCGTTGTTCTCACCCTCCACATTTAAGAGGTCGGACTGTGGCTGATTTACATGAACAAGAATTTAAATGTTCCAGTAAGTCGAATTTAATTAATTTAATTATATATGTATAATACGCCTAGTATTGATCTGTACTGCTGCGCTAACGAAAATCGTGTTATCAGACATTTTTGAAGTTTCAAAAGACATGCAATTTGGCAAAATGGTTTCTGCAGTCTGTTTTTTTTTTTTTTTTTTTAAATTTGCGAATCCCAAAATTTCAGTTTGGCTTGAGAACTAAGTATATTATTCTGCCGGACAGAAATGGAACTGCTACGCACATAATCTTGTCTTAAGATGATTAATTTTATGGAGGTAGGACTTTTTCCTTATGTATTTCCCGTGTATAATAAGATAATACTTCTATGGCATTTTTATGAATGACCCAAGAAAGCACACACTGTCTGTTCACTGACTCTCGTCTCTGGTCTCACCTTTCAGCTTTACGACCAGAGGTCGTGTTCAGACCAATGAATGGACATGAGTGGCCAACAGGCCAAAAGCTACCACAACTAGTTTACATCACATAAAACTATAAAACTTCTCAGATGTGGTGGTGCCACGAAAAGGAAGGTGGTTTCTTAGAGGTGTCACAAGTTCCGAGCATCCGCAGCCGGTACACATTGTCCTGCTCCTGACGCCCCTCCTCCTCCCCACGCACAAAGTAATTACATTGCCATTTCGTAGGCAGATAGAATTCTAAAGGAAATACATGACAAAACAAAATAATCGAACTCATATTATTGGAAGATTAAGAGAAAGGAAAACATGAAAAACGAAACCGACTTGAAGATGTCCACGAGGTGGATTCGGGCGGTTCATGTTTGTATTTTGCGGGGAAAAAATTGGACAGCTTTACAATGTGGTGAAGAAAAAATAGGCGGAGGATTTCAAAAATGATAAGAATTGCACTCTGGACTTTGTGAAAATAGGTTCATTGAAAGTCACCTCGAAAAATGAATTCAGAGATGAAAGCAATGAGAAATCACGCTTCGATGGACGATGCTCGAACAGGAAATGACGCGAAAGAAATGAGGTACCGAGGGCCGTACACGAGTGGCGGAGCAAAAGAGGTTAGAATGTAACGGGATTAGATTAGTAGTTGAAATGCAGATTTTTACCATTTTTACCTGCATACAGGATACAGGGTGTGAGGAAAGTAGAGGAGAGGAATCGATGCGTTAGTAACGAATTAATTTACAGACAGCGATTCTTTCGTTTTCCCTGCCACACGTTGTAACATTATGTAAAATATAGATGTGGGTAATTCGCAGAGGGCGAGATAAGACGTTTTAATGTTGCATCTTTCTCATAGAGTTTATTTGAATTGAAGAATCTGGGAAATCTTTGGAAAATGTAGCCAGAACAAACTTATGAATTGACCTTTAGAATGCTGAAATGCAGAGGTAATAAAATCTTTCAATTTGCCTGAAAAGATTGAAAAAATGTAGAGCTGTAATAATAAAGTGTTGAAAAGTGTAAAATGGAAACGGTATCGGATAGATCGTTTTTACGTTTCAGAGTGTCTAGAACACGACTGGAAAAGTGGTTGAATTTCAGGTTTCCTTATACATAAGTATTTATATATGTATATACGGACAAAATTTGTGGCACGAAAACCTCAAAAGTATTGAATCGATTGGTTCCAAAGTTTGGTATATTATGGAGAAATACCTGAAATTGTGCCCGTTAAAGTTTGATGACAATTGGTCGAGTCGTTCATGAGTTTTCCTCAATTTAAGGTCAGAATAAAGAGCGCCCGTGGATGCCGAATTGACTACGCGGTGCGCTCCGTTTAGTCGGACCTGATACTGTAGATATACTACAGGGTCACTTACAAGTCGCTCAATGGTCAGTGTTACCACATTAAATTCCGCTATCCATTTGTCTTGTTTTCTTTGTACGATGAGAGATATTTTTTTTTACCGACTTTACAATGAAAAGGAGCTGTTTGTTTGTTTGTTTGTTTTTTTGTTTTTTTCCGTTTACTTCTTTTGATATTATAGGTATTATTTTTATATAGGATTTCTTTTTGGGAGATATAAGTTTGCCTTATTAAATATCCACTCT
This sequence comes from Acanthococcus lagerstroemiae, assembly GCA_031841125.1. Taxonomy (NCBI): domain Eukaryota; kingdom Metazoa; phylum Arthropoda; class Insecta; order Hemiptera; family Eriococcidae; genus Acanthococcus; species Acanthococcus lagerstroemiae. The sequence goes on along the minus strand of CM063112.1, from coordinate 175,086 downwards.
CTTTTTTTTTTAACTTCTCCTGCGCTTTCATTATTCCTTTGATTTCACAATAATTTTTCCCTTTTGTATTTAATTTGATGCTTAGACTTTTTTTTTGAACCTGTTTAGCTGTTTTTTTCATTTCTAATACCTACGATTTTTTTTTTTTTTTGCAGGGATGACAAACGAAATTTTTTTTTTTTTTCGTTTGTTATTTCATTTTGTTATTTTCAACATTTTCGGTTTTTCATGAGCGACTTTTCGTTTGGTTTTCCGTTTCGTTTATTTCAGATCGGTGTTCACTCGTTTTGTGTATAACAAGACTGAATCATTTCGTTTTTTCCATTCCATTGGGTACAATACAGATATTAGTTCAGAGGATTAATGATTCCCATGCGTTTCAGAAACTGACATAATTTTCATTTAGCAGGTTTTTTCGTTGTGTTATTTCGTTTTGTTATTTTCAACATTTTCGGTTTTTCATGAGCGATTTTTCGTTTGGTTCTCCGTTTCGTTTATTTCAGACCAGTGTTCATTCGTTTTGTTTATAACAAAACTGAATCATTTCGTTATCATTTCGTTTTTTTTTTCATGTCATTGGGTACAATACAGATATTATAGTTTAAAGGATCAATGATTCCCATGCATTTCAGAAACTGATGTAATTTTAATTTTCATTCATGGTATCTTTAATTTTTTGTACATTTCAGTCACGATTCGTGAAAAACAGTAATAAGATTCACAATTATTAATTTTTATCTATTTTATGATGAAAAGTAAAAACGTAAGAAATTCTCTGTGTTTAGTTTTTTCGTTACGTTCTTCCTTCGCTCTATTTTTTTTTCCATTTTGTTTTTTCATTTCGTTTTTTTGCTATATTTTCATTTCGTTTTGCTATTTCGTTACAAATTTCAGTATTTTAGTCAAAAATCAATCGTTATTTCGTTTCGTTTCGTTTGCCATATCCCTGCTTTTTTTTGTGTTCTATTTGTATTTAATTTGAATACAGAGTTCATGAGTAGTTTTTTCGTTACGTTTTTCCTTCGCTCAGTTTTTTTTTTCATTTGTGTTTTCATTTCGCTTTTTTGCTATTTTTTTTTTTTTTTTTTTGATTTAATTTGAATACAGAGTTTATGATTTTATTTATTCCTCAGTCTATTTGTTCAATAATACGTAGCTTGGAAAATTCGGTTTTGCTTTCGCTTTTGCGAAAGTTTTTTTCGGCATCATTTCGTGAAATAGTAGAAAATCAAATTTCATGAAAATGGTGAGAAGTGTGTAGAGGAGTGTTTCACGTTTCATTTTCTTTTTCCTGAAATACCTTGAAACGCTACATGAAATAGGAAATGTGATAAGTGTGTAGCCGGCATGAAAGTTACTGAGAGTTCTGAAATACACGTTCGAACGACATCACGCGCCTTTTCCTTAGGAGGTTCGCACGCGCCGTTTCTTTTCGGGAGTTTGTATGTCGCCCCCTACCAACACTACAAGTGTTTATAGGAGTTGCTGGAACGCTTAGGTATTAAAACACGCATAAGCGACGAAACGACGCGCCTGTCTGTCTAGTGTGAGCCTTCCTTCTACTGCCAACTGCCAAGATGTAAACATACGGTTTTGACGTCACTTTTTTGCTCCAGTGCAAAACTGGATTATTTTTGCATCCTTTTTGGTGTATTGTTTATACGTACTAAATTGTTGATTCGGAAATTTCACTCTTGCACTGAAAAGTGGTTACAAATAAGACGTTTCTCGAGCATGTAGAAAAAAAAGTTGTGTTTGCACTGAGTGAGATTTTCGTCCTCTACCCTTACAGAATTTACTTCATCATTTATTTAATTGTTAGTAGGCTTGCTCACCTGTCGGACATCTGTCATTGTATTTAACTAGTTATTGATTAATTATTGCATTCGTTTGTTTATTTTGAATACAGCTGATGTTGCTGATTGGTCGAAAACTGAATGTGGTTTGCGAGATTCAATATGCCCAACTCCGTGTAAATGTAATGATGGAATTGTGGATTGTCGGGAAAAAATGTTAACGAAAATTCCGAATCATTTTCCGGATGATACCACCGAATTGTAAGTCAGACTATACAGTAATGTAAGAGTTTCGTAATACATATTTAGTGCTACTGTTTCTTTAGAAATACGATGAAAATAGTTTTTAACGATACTGAGAAGGAACAAACCAATTCGTCACTATATCCGGTGGATCACTAAACATGATTGTGCTGTGTCATATTTAGCAATAAGAGCAAAGCTCTGAAAGCCATGTAAATTGCGATATCAGCAATATTGTTTGTTATAGTTTCTGCAGAAGCTGCGATGTCTGTTATGTATGGTTACATTACAGTTATTACAAAATCGGTTGTTATGTTATAGGATCAAAAAGTCTACAAAAAATAGCTCTTAATAACCGTTAAATGGCGGTTAATAATCAAGCATTAGGCCGAATAATCGATTATTTTTGTTTTAGCTCTTATTTAAAATTTGATGTTCCTCTTTTGGATATCCGTAACGGTTATGTTCAGAGGCGGGAAAAACTTATTTTTCAGAATGAGAAATAATATGAGTTTACAGTCAGCTGACAGCCAGGTCATCTGTATGCGATAAATTAACTCAATGAATTGATGAGTTTGAAATGCATCAATGAGTCAAATGAGTTACCAACTGAATTGATTAGTTAACCCACGAAATGAGTTGATGAACTACCTTAGCAGCTCACCAAGTTAATATAGCTAATGCAGTATGATAGACATTTTCTGTCTGGATTTTGGCTTTTGGAATTCCAAAATATATTGCAATCAATATGCTTGGCTTTGAAAACAAAATTGGTAGTTACAAAGATTGATTTAAAAGTAACCCCTTCATGTTCGTGAGTATACCTATTATCACCCACTGCATATAAAGAAACCAGACTTGGACATTTAAAAAATATATTTTATCAGCTTTAATTCTACATGTTAAACTTCAACATAATCTCCGTTAAGAGCTATATACATTTCAAGCACCGCATTATCAGTTTTCTGATTCCGGTCCTCAGGCGGTTGCGCAGGGAACCAAGGCGAACTGTGGCGCTCTGCAATCTGGCGTCAGATGTGAAACGAATTCCTTTTAGACTTTTTTTTTTAGGTGCCTGAATACATAGAAATCGTTGGGCGCCAAATCACAGTTATACGGTAGATGTGGGACGACTTCAGAGTTGAGCGAAGAAATGAAAACTAGTGCGGACGTTCGTGTGTGGCTTGGCATTGTCGCATGATGAAGGAGAAGGCGATCATTTTCACATTGTATGGGCAGAATTCATCGCTTCAGCTTTTGTAACATAATGTACGAGTTTGAATTTACAGTTGGACCCTTTGGGCAAGAATTCTCTGTGGATAACCCCACGCCAAAGACGTTTATACTACTACACTAGATACCTAACTTCCTATACTACCATAGTAAAATAAGCGTACACCGAATTTGTGGGAATGTTGCATAAGCGTTCGCCAGTCACCGGTATAGTCATTTTTCCCATTTAAAATACATGGTGAATTTCGCGTAGAGGTGCCGGCGTTCAAATTTAAAAAAAAAAAAAATTGAAGTATAGCATATTGTTTTTTTTATATTTTCCTGCTCCCAAGATATGAATGCATGGTTTGTCCAATTTTCAGATCGTTTTACCCAGGCAAAATATAATAAGCGCGACTTAAAAATGACCAATTTCCCATTTAAAATGCATGGGAGCCGATTTTCTATACCGGTGACGCTAGCACATGGGATACTAATACGCGGGGTGGGTGAGAAGGGTTTATACTACTAGCAGGCTGAAGTTAGGTATCTAGTGTAGTAGTATAAACGTCTTTGCCCCACGCATATACTAGAATACCGTCAGCATGAGTTTACCAATTGCTTTTGCACCTCTGAGTTTCGTGTGACGAGAGGAGGAGTGATGAAGATACTCTTTCCATATGTCTTTGAGCTCTGGATCATATTGTATCGCCCAACTTGTTGCATTTCCTGTTGAAAAACTCTTTCAAACAACCTATGAATTTCGGTAAGTACAACTGGCTATAGTAAAAACTCGTCTCTTTTGGACGAATACACGCAGAATCACGTACACGTTGTTAAGGTATATTGATATATCAGCATGGAGGTGTTACTTCTGAATCAACCTTTGTAGAAAATTTGAAATGATTTAAGTGAGTTACAAATAAGTTGATAAGTTACAAATGAAAGTTACAGAAAAAGAGTTGGACCCCCAACTATCTGACTCATTTCTGAAATATATTAACTACCTAACTTTGAGTTAACTTATTAACTCGCAGTTGAATCGTAAGTTTTGCCCCCTCTAGTTATGTAACAGTTATTTCACACGTCCATGTTACGGTTAAGTTATAAAAATCATAATTATATTCGAGTATCCATCGTTACAGTTATATGTTTGCAATTCTGATACATATATATTCAGTTCCGACTTTAGGGCTAAGCGAAGCAATTAGAATTGAAAAGAAACACAATTGACTTTCTCAACATAAAAAAGTTTTTCCTTACTAATGCGTGAAGAATGCGATTTTTTGACGCAAAACAGGCACAAAACATGATTCGTTTTGGTACAGTTTTAAAAACTTTGCGAAAAACCCGAGAGCCGTGCGTAAAATTTCTATAATTTACTGAAAAAACAAAAAGTAGAAGCATGCTAATACACATTTCCTTTTCGTACGCTTTGGAGTCGTTTACGCAATGCTCAACTCATTTAGTATGGTGTGAAAACAAGTTGAAACGTATGTGCGAATAAATTACTTGAATTGAGAGCAAGTCACAATTAGTATATCTTGATACAAGTGCGAAGAGGCTTTTTGTGTGTTTTAACTAATGCATAAACAATATGTATTAAAATTTTACGGCTTTCCTGTAACAAAGAAACTTTATTCACATGTTCACATGTTGGCGACTTAACCTACTAAAAACGAAAATGATAAACAATGATAACACTAAAACAAAGAAATACGGAACAATAGCGCTCTGTATGAATTACTTCCAACACTTCCCCTAATTCATACTTTCGTTAAAATTTATTAGGCTTAAGGCCTTCTTTAACATTGAAATTGAGAGAGGTTTAGTTGAAAGATCTGCAGCTTGATCCGCAGTCGAGACGTAGTTTAAAATCACCAGCCCTCTCTCCTCTGGATTGACCAATTTGTGTATGAATCTGACAGGCACATCAATGTGCTTTGACCAATGACTCACTATATTGTTCATCATCAATTTGATTGCTCCTTGATTGTCAATCTTCAATGAAGTTGGTCCATTTGGTGTCATACTAAGATTCTTGAGTAACTCCCTGAACCATAGAATCTGGCAACACGCTTCAGCTGCTGCGACATACTCCGCTTTGCAAGTTGACAAACTACTGTGGTTTGTAACTTTGACAACCAAGACACAACGCTTCCCGCAATCATGCATAATACACCAGACGTGCTTTTTCTGGTTTTGACATCTGATACATAAGCCAAATCTGAATATACAACAAGATCTTGATTTCCACCACACTGATAGATTATACCATATGAAGCAGTTTTCTTCAAGTATTGTAAAACTGTTTTTGCAAAGCACAGATGAGTTCTTGTACATGCATCCATATATCTTGCCGAATACAAAACGCACCATCTGATATTGGGTCTTGAGATTGTCATACAGTAGATTAACAATCCAACTAACTATCTCCTTGTACAGGCTCTTATTTTCCAAAACTTCTGAACTTTCCACTTGATACATTCAATTTCCTGGATCGAAGGGAATGCTTGATGACTTGCATTCTATCATGTCAAATTTCTCCAGATACCTTTGTATGTAGCTCTCTTGAATCAGCTTTAAGGTACCCAATTTTCTATCCTGCTCAATTTGGAAACCAACAAAAAATGTTGCATCATCCATCTGGATATTGAAGTTCTTCTTCAGATGGTCTATCAGTTCCAGAGTACTCTTTCCATTATTGGAACAAATCATTACGTTGTCTACATATTATAGACAAACAACTATCTTGACTTGGTCTGCATTTAAAAAGTAGACACATAAATCTGCTTGGCACTGTGTTAATCCAAACATCTTCAGTATCTCACTCATTTTGTGGTTTCACATACGCGAAGATTGCTTCAGACCATAAATGCTTTTCTTTAGCAAACATACTTTGTTTGTCCTTTCTTCAAAGCCTTTTAGTTGTTCCTTATAAATGGTCTGGTTCAATCCGCTATTCAAGAATGCTGTCTTGACATATCCATATGGGTGATTTGCAGATCATATAGGCATGTCATCGCGAGTATCACTCGAATACTATCGACTTGACCACTGTGAATTCCATTATTTCTTTCGAGGAACTCTATTCAACAAGTACACTGCAGTATTCATGCATGGCTTCTGCCCATAACTTGGTGGGTAGATTTTTAGCATGGAGTATCAATCTAACTAATTCTACAATCGTTCTGTTTTCTCTCTCAGCAAAACCATTTTGTTGAGGGGTATACGGCGACAATTTCTCATGCACTGTCTCATGCTTCAACAAAATTCCATCAAATTTGCTGTTCACATACTCGGTTCCGTTATCAGTACAAAGTGAATTCATTATACCTGACCATGTCTTTCAGCTTTCATCTTGGCGATGAATTTTTGAAGAATGTTGCTCAATTCAGCCTTTGAAGCAGCAAAGAATATTTTTTGATAACCACTTTTCTCATCTTTGAATACAACAGCATATTTTGATTCTCCAACTGAAAAATTCCCCATTTTCCCGCTCAGGCACTATAAATTTTGTTGATTTTCGTTCACCCTTTGGGTGATGACTTTCACAATAAAACGCTGATGCTTTTTCCCCTTTAAAACCCTTTTCACGAAATTCGTTTTTTGTCGTCGAATTGCATTCCATAAAGGATCTTTTGCACCTCTTCACGTACCCACGACCATGAGCGATCGTTTGTCCATAACTGTAGCCAGACCGGATTTACCCTTTGGCCGATAGGGGAAAGAAAAAACCCCCCGCCCCTGACTATTTTTTTTTTTGATGATGTAGCAAATACCCTCAACTTTACCTGGTAAAAATGCTTATACATGTTTTAAAAAAAAAAAAAAAATTGCCGCCCCCAAAATTTGCCGCCCTAGGCGGCCGCCTACTCCGCCTATTCGTAAATCGGGTGCTGACTGTAGCGTACCTACTAACAAATGCAGTCTCCTTTCCACTGATAACACCCAGGTAAAACAAGCCTCCTGACTTTTGTTTACCCATAATGACAACTACTCCATCACAGCTGAAAATTTCAATGGAGTTCTTCTTCATTCTTACCCCAAAACTGTGATCAAGAACAGTACCAGTCGATAATAAATTGGCCTTGATATCAGGAACATGTAGAACATCCTTTAGAACTCCCTCATACCATTCTTTTGCCATTGAACAACTGAACATTGATGTCACCTTTACCAATAGCTTCAATGGTTTCATCTGCTGTCTTTATTTTGAGGTGGGGTTCCTGATTCTCATAGTTCACAGAAAGATTACAGCATTTTGACATATGCGAGGGTGCACCACTATCCACAATTCAATTATCAACATATGGTTTGGAAGATGAAATTACGCTACTTTACTCTTCTCTTTATTCTTATTTGGTCTGTTGCTGGTGTCACTGTGACTTTCTGTAGATTTCTTCAGTCTTTTTCGGCAATCTTTCCACAGGTGCCCTTTGATACCGCAGTAGTTGCACATTCTCTTCTCCTTTTCATGGAAACGCAAACTGGATTTCACCTTGAACGCCCCGTGCTCGGAACTTTCATTCTCTACAGTGGACAAACTGGAATCAGATTTTTGCCCAAATTCTCATTCTGTAATCAATAGCTGGTCCTGAACCTTTGCGAGTGTCATTCCTAGGCCCGATGTAGCCTGGATGCGATAAGTCTGTCTGAATACTTCGAACTTAGTAGGAAGTTCCAAAATTAGCTTAGCAATCAGCATTGATTCAGAAACAGTCTCACCTATCGCTTCTAGTTTCTGCCTGATAACGTTTAATCCGGAACAATACACGGAAACTGTCATTTTATCTGTAAAGCGGTGCTCATGCAATTCCTGATGAATCATAGGTATACTTATTCGTTGCTGTCGCAGATTCGAACAAAGAAACGATTTTCTGGTACATTTCTTTCGCAGAAGTGCATGTTTGTATTGCCGTATGGGTGTTTTCATCGAGTGCGTGTGAGAGGATTCGTTTAGCGTTGGCATCTTTCTTCCAAAATGATATTTTCGTTTCTTCCAAATCCTTGTTGTTGGTTTCGATCTTACAAAGAAATACGGAACAATAGCGCTCTGTATGAATTACTTCCCACAATATGCCATATAGAACTATTTCAAAATATGTTTTCAAGAAAGTATACCTAAATACTGAATAAACGATGCGTTATTTTTCGCATGCATTGAGTTATTTTTGCACGTGCGAAAACTTCTCGAAGGGTACGAGAAAAGTTATTCTTGTACTCTCGTGTTGTTTTCGCGCGCTCAATTGTTTCTGTCACTTTTTTCTTGCACAGTATTTTCAAATTTCATAACAACAAATGTAGGTTTCATACCTGTTTTACGTGCAAAAAATGGCATTTTTCATTCATGAGTTAAATAATACTGTTATTTAAAAATTAAAATCAAAGCATTAAAAATATGCAATTTTGAGCAGTTTCCAACTCGTCGTCAAGAAAGCAAATGCCGATTGAACGTACTGGCTTAATTCGTTAATCGTTGTGAATTTTACGTACGGCTTCAGTGTTTTTCGCACAATTTTTAAAATTGTACTAAAAAGAGCGAGTTCTGTGTCTATTTTGCGCATGAAAAATCACTTTTTGCAGCATCAGTTAAAAATAGCTATTTTCATAATACCTACATTCCAAGAGCGTTTTTGCTTTCTGCGAATAGTTTTTCGTTTGCGAAACGACCATTTTCTTCACAATCGCCTTGGAAAACAGTGCAACAGTTACAAACTGTGCTCATTTGTTTTTTCACATCTTTTTATGAAAAGCAGAAATGCACAACTTTTGGAAAAAGAAATTGTTATCGTTGTTCGCCCTCCGCTGTGCTCCCGCTAAGGTTATTTTAACGCTGCATCGCATTTTATAAAACGAGTACGAGTAGTGGACAATACAAACCGGACGAACTCGTTCCAACTACTCCTCGCGAATCGTCCGAGTTCAGAAGTACTATCTATGTATACTCCTTCTAATCTATAGGACGTATATATGTACAGATGTACTCGTACTGTGCTTTATTATGATTTCTGTACTGTTTCCAAAATTGGGGTTCGTCTTTCATTCGAAACGAAGGCTTAGTTTAAATGCAGTAATTGAAAATAGTCTTCATATTATGCACGTATAGGTTCAAAAGTGATTGCTTTTGATGAGTGCGAAAATTTGCGGAGCGAGTCATGGGCGAGTAACGCAAACCCACAAGGCAAATACATTCAAGCTGAGGCGTAGTGTATACATTATTTGGATACAAATTCTCAAAAAAGGATCACGCGTACGATCTTGTTATTTCAACGCAATAGTACGCAACGGCGCTAGTATTAATGTTACTTTTTGTTCCATGGGGACAGAAAGTTTCTTTTTGTCTCTGTTTTGCCTTTTTTAACCTGTTGTGCTTTGTTTCTACACCTGCGTCAAAAAGTCGTATGTTTGACCCTCAAAAGTGTTCCAAAATAACGTACTATTTTCTGAGCATGTGTACATATTTTTTTTATTTTTTATTATTTATTATATCAAGTACGGTGTGTGAGTCATTTTCTATTCACGTTTGTTGTATAAGGCTTGCCATTTCATACGTAAACAAACATTGATTACGCATATATGTTTCGGTTCATGCATTTTCCAGTAAAATGGGCCATATTTACAGTTGCATAAAATACGTACTATTTTTGCTTATATCAACCATTTTAAGTTCATGTTTACCCGTATTACGCATTTTTGGCCAACTTACATTTTTGAAAATTTGGATTCTTAAATGATTTTAACACCAAAAAATAAGATTAAATGAGAGAATTTAATTTTGATTCTTCCCATCTTGTTAAAATTGTTGCGATTAGAATGATGTTATTGGTGCTCACTGTCGATCATTTTAATTAATGATGATACAATTTTATGATTAGAGGATGACAAATGTGAATGCAATCTTTAAAGACTTTTGAAATAATACCCTTGTTGCCCATCGTTTTATTTCGTATTTTAGTATCTTTTAAATGCATGTATAGGCGCACATTTTGCTTTATGATCGTGTAAAAAAATCTGCTTTCTAGTTCTTATTACTCGGTTCAGTTATTTGATGTTCGAATTACCTTACTTACCATTCTGACGCGTGGACATACTGGACGTACATGTGGGTAGATATCATCTCTCCCAATAATACGTATACATAAATTGAGTAACCGCGTAATATCTCGAGAAGTAAGAATACTACGAGTACAGCAAAGTCTTTTTATTTTATGTCAGCAGTAGAAGGTCCCCTTAATCAGATCAATGTATCAAATTGATGGAAATACTTGATCCTAAGTCCCCAGGATGCCTCAATACCTTATATTGAAAGTTCTATCGTCGTCAACGTACCTAACTATTATTTTATTTATTTATTTTCTTAATAGCAATAATATGGATTGCAGAGACGTATTTTTCTTAATAAAATATGTATATAATATGCTTTATTTGAAGGGGGGGGGGATTCCGAATTGAGTCCCGGGCTTGCAGTGTTACCTGACATGAAGTTCCGGAGTTTTCGGTTCCTTTGTACATTGCATTATGTGAAATTTCGATGTCTCGTTTTTCTCGCGTGCGGTATTAACTTGCTTCAACAGCCATTTGCTGATTTCAATTTTTAATTAGCTTACACGTAAAGAAAAGATCTTGCAGGTTTCGTTACTTTCGTTGATGTGAATTAATTTGGAATACATGTAAAATTTCGATAGTCTCGTGTTTCTCTCCTGATTCCAACAAGGGAGATCGGTTCGCTAGCAATATGGGACTCAATCCGGAAATTAATTTCTGGGAGGCGCGCAAACCTGGGACTCGATAAGGCTACTGATAACAAATAGGGACGCGGCTCGGACTCAGTCCGGTTACGCCTTTGAAGAGATACGTCGTGGGAATCATTTGAGGGCTGTCGTCTATCGGCCATGGCAAAGTTGAGTAATCACTTTTGTTCCTTCCTAGTTGCTCATTTTCTGCATTGCTTACTCTGTATGTGCCAGTTTTTGCCGCAAAAACTAGAAATCCTGAAGTTTTATAGTCAGAAGTATGTTATGAATTGTCAACAAGAAAATGTCCCAAGTATTTTTAAATTAATATGGTTTTGTATAAGTTTTTTTTTTCCTTTTCCCTGAAAATCGACTTTGTACTCCAAATTTTCCTTCGTGGACAACACTAATTAATTCTGAAATAATTATCACAAGTATTGAGTAACCACATATTTGTAGCAAGCCAACACTGTTGGATATACCAACGTGTGCTCCGTATTTAAGTTTTGGTCACTGATGACTACTTACAATCAATTTATACACGAAATTTTCCTTCGGTAACAATAAGATATTTTTCTTTCGTCATATCCATGTGAATTTAAACAAACGACGAAGGAATTGTAATAAACAACGAAGGAATATAGGTATGTATGTATTCGTTTTCATCATTGTGCAATCCTTAAAGCCACGGCCATATTGATGCTTGATGTTCGTTATGTCCAGTGTTGTTAGACATAACAAAACAAATGACAAAATGATGTGATGAAATGACAATTAAATTCTCAAAACTTTGTCCTATGACAAAACCCTAAACTGTTTTCGACATGATAACTTGATTATAGCTTATACTGAGCGACATTCAGGGCCAGTTTTAAGTAGGTACTTTGCGCCCTCGGCTGCAGTATTTTTGCCATCTTATTTTTGATATTTTCATGTCCTTTGCTTTGGCACATAAACGGAAAAAAACGTTACTTTTTGAGCGTTACTTTATCATGTCTTTGCTTTGGCACTTGAAAGAAAAGACCGGTAAGTTTTGAGCGTTAGCTACTTTGAAGGATCACGAAGAAAATAGCTGATCGAGATAACGAAAAAAGTGTTACTTTTTGAACGATACTTCTCCTGATCATGCCCTAATAAAAAATATGTCCGTGGAAATTTCTATTAAGAACATGGCTGCAGCCTGTTTGAGCGTTTCTTCTATCTGTATGATTTAGCTCTTCATGGTCATAATTCAGTTCAGTGGTTTAAATTTCCATGGATTTTTTTAAAGTTAGGGTTGGATCAGGTCGAAATATTTATTAATTTTTCCATGGATCTCCCCCCCCCCTCATTATTTGTTGTCGGAAGTCAAGATGCGTGCTTTTTTGCCGACTTTCCTCGAGGAACGAGGTTACTTGTTTTCTCTTCTCATTTACAGTTCAGTTCAGTGGTGCGTATTGCGTGTAGCTAGTCAGTATGATTTAGCTCTTCATAGTCACAAGTCAGTTCACAATTCAGTTCAGTGGTCCACATTTCCACGGAAATTTTTATTTCTTCTAGCTATCTTCAGTATTTAATAGAAATTTCTATGGACATTTTTTTTTTACATTTATGCTTTCGTACCCTAATTATAATCGATTACTGAGAAGTTGATATTAAAGTATAGACAGTATATACATGAAAATGCTCCCCTGTGATTGCAAATCCGTCTGCGACATAATTTAGGATCGGCTACGATTTAGTTTTCATTATTTCTTGTAGAACGTCCTGATCGTGCTTTTTTGTCGACCTTCCTCGAGGAACGAAGTTGTTATTATTATTATTATTATTATTATTTTTTTCTCGAGGAAGGACAAAATGATTCGAGGAATGAAAAGAAATCGGTCGTGTCATTTTCTTTCTAGTAAAACTTTCTTTGGGGTGAGGGGGTAGAGTGTTGGAAGTCATATATGCCTTAAGGTACATAATATGGCTACATTATACATTTTATGAAAAAAATCCCTTAAAAAGTAAATTTGAAAATGCTGTAAAAAATAACCTAAAATTATGAGTTATTGGAAGAATTACCCGCGTACATTTTTATGGCGGGGTACCTACTTAAAATATATGATTTAATTGACGTGGTGTTCTCAACGAATGACGGTTTTCCGTATGTGTCTTCGTAATTTTCCTGCCGTTGTATCGCATTATTTTTGGTCAACATATTATGGTTTACTGTGATATTGTTAAGGGCCGTGCCGAAGCTTCAAACGGCAGCCGCGCCCTGCATTTCGTTTTTAAATTAGAGCCAACTGGCGGCAGATAGGACGAAAACATTCATTTGTGATAGATTTTGAATCTCTTTAATTTAAGTTGGTCACAAAGCACGTATCTCCCCACCTTACCAACTTGGAAAATTTGGATCAACGGTTTTACTTTTTACACATACGATAAATTCAAATACCGTCTTCATAATCTATGTACTTTAAAATTCGAATACTCGTCGATACTTATGTTAGTCAATTATTCATTTTCAGACGATTGGAACAAAATCAAATCACAGAAATTCCTTCGAAAGCATTTTCGGCGTACAAAAGATTGAAACGCCTGTAAGTATATCATTCGATTCGTATAATATTGAGCGTATACAAATATTACTTAATTCGTATAATCAGACTCTCTCAACCTCTGCATCTGGATATTTTTTCCTTGAGGTTAATTCAATCGAAGTGGAAACATAGCGCGTCCTGTAATACCCCTCAGTTCACAGGAATAAAAGGCAATACAATCGCAGGGCGTGTTACCACCGGATCAGAAAGATTGGTGCTATGTGTGTGCACGTCGTGGAGAGTTTACTTAACGTCGTAAACACGTGGCTAGTAAGCGAACTGCGGTTGCACACTTTCGGTACAGAGCCCGACAGTATTGCCGTTTCATCAGCATGAATAGTCGCCAAAATGGCGTATCAAATAGCAAGAAAATCGTTAAGAATGATGTGAATTTCCAAAAAATAGCTTATAGGGCTTTCACCTTTGACTATATACATTATACACTACGTATGGACTGATACTGTGCTCAATTTTTTGTCGAATCATGCCGGTAGACGAGTAGGCAAGATTCGTACAGTCTTGTCATAGTCCAGTAGTTGTCCGCGAGAGCGTGTATTGGTACAACGTTCCTGCTTATCAATTTATCTTTCATAATTACCAATAACCACCAGAACCATTCTCTAACATTGAATTTATTATTATTAGTTTTCGTTTCCCCTGTCCCAAACGCAAAGGAAAAGTGATTATTTATTATTCATGACCATGATAATCGGATAATAACTGGTGCATGAATTATGCAACCCTGAGCAAAAATCAAATGAGACAAACCACTTAAATGGAGAGCATTCTCTACCTCTTGTCGTATCGTGGAAATAATATTGAAAAATGTTGGAAATTATTGATGTCGTCGTAACACAATACTGCTATTAACTTCAACATTGATACTCGTAATCTCTTGTCAAAAATCGACGTTCAGCGGATTCATAATTATTCTCTATCTTACGGGTTTCGTGCCTGTTTTAGCTCAACGTCCGTAAAATGCGAGATGTTACCTCAGTTCTTTCATTATTTTCCTCACCAATGAATTACCTGCCAATTTTTTTTCTTCACACTGAACTACAGACTGCTCAACTTCATCTCTCTCTAAGTATTTGCAATATAGTGATACTAGGTAACACAACAATTTTAATTATAATAAACTTTGTACTCATCTTATTAGGAATTAATGTATGATACTTCGTATCGAAACGGCAAAGGTCCACAAAATAGTTTACAACTTTCTTTCAGAAAGGTTACAGATAACAGCAGCTAACTCTACGCAGAACCGCAGAACAATGTTTTGATGCCAGTGTATCTCAAATTGCCTATCATTTCTCCGGCATACCTATTACGAAAAAAATTCAGCATTGCGTTTATGCGGTAGTTGTCAAAAACTGTACGTTTTCGACTTTAACTCTGTGGATATTCTGACGTCACAGAGTTAAAACCTGAATCACAGATAATACGATTCAAACAGAACCGGCATCTTCTAGCCTACATTTTTGAGAAGTTGCCGCCAAATTAGAAACCAAGTATTCCTCGACTTTTCAAGTCAGAAATTTGAGAGCTTAAAAATTGCTGGCCTCTTTATAATCGACGAACTATTACGCTTTCCAATTTTCAAGCCTCTCTGAAAAGCTTGTATTAACGTTATAACGAAGCAATTTAAAATTTTATAATCATCTGGAATTGTTAAATTATTTCTTTTACCACTATAACATTGAAGATTTCCGAAAAGGATGACCGAAGCAAATGCCGACGTCGTCATGGACGATTCAGTGAGTTTGAAGAACTTCTTGTATAGTTTATTCATGGCAGAATTTTAGGCTGTTTACGTGAGATCGTTCGTGATTTCATGAGCCTGTAGAATTATACGAGCTTCAGGGAAGATCAGATTTATGATGGTCAAAATGTTTGCGATCATCGGTTCCAATAGTAGTTTATCAATTTTGAAATTCTATTTTGAGCACCTAAACGGTCGATATGGAACTTCAGAATAGTTCGTCGATTTAGAATACGAAATTACAGTTAGGCTAGATGTGGCGTCTTAGATTTTGAGCGACCTCTGTTGAAATTTTGATGTTGATCTTATTTTGGAGATCTAATTTTTAGACATCAACATTTCAATAGAAATTTCGTGTTATGCCTCGTCTCATTAGGCCTACATTTTGATCTTGGTACTGTTCTCTATATTCGGAAATATACGTATTCTTGGCATTACAGAAATGTCTATTTGTGTTACAAAGCTGACCAAAAGTAGTAATACTTTCTCTAGTGGTCTAGATATGCTTGTTAAATGAGACAGTACTGAGTAGCTGCACGATCCGAAAATTAGTTTTAATTTCTTTACATTTCTTCGGTAGCATGACACTTTGGAAAATAATTTAAGGACTCGTAATATCCTCGATTATTTTGAGAATTCAGCAGCCACTGAACTTTGACAGCGTTCCTATGTTTTACAGTGTTTTTTAATTTTCAACTCACATTTCTATTGAAACTGACGGGAACAATGTTTTTGTTATTCTGTTTCCCGTTAGGTGAATCAGCCAGCTCAGAGACAGACTGAAGATTTTTAATTTGGATTCTTATAGAATAAAAATAAATGAATAAAATATATATATATATATATTTTTTCTAGTTATACAGTAATTGTCAAAGGCTTTCACACTTCGAGTTTGTTTACATCCATTCTTATCTCGCTTGGGGTGTTTCTTATCAACTAGCTTATGAATTGAAATCCCAAATCGGGAATAATTTGCGAAATATTTTCATTTTCATTAATTATTTATTTCCCGATGAAGTTAAAGCATATTTTTCAAGTTCATCTGAACCAGATATACATTTGTATTCGTTTTCCCTAATCAACACAAGATTCCAACCTGAGCTTCAAGATATATACAGAGAAGAGTAACATGGCATTGCGTAATTCGAATGAAAAAAGTTTATACATATTTATTACTAATCCAACCGCTAATGAAATAACTGTAACTCTGAAGCGATTTATAAGCCTCTTTAACTGGTTATTACTTTGGTGTAGGTACACTTTTGTTCTTTCAAACAAAATAGTTATAGATGAGGACCATTCTGGCAGAACAAACTCCGCCTGGTGGAGCTCGTTTTTGACGAAATTTCGATTTTCGGATTCTCTAGTCGCATCTTACTAATTCATTAAGTACTTTTAACAGGAACTCTTTCTATTTTTCGTGTCCAGTGTTGCGATGTTTGTTGCTCAGTTATCAGACTTCGGGTGTCATCAATTGATACCATACTTACGAATACAGGCTTTGAAATTGAACACTGTTCATTGTGATGATTTGATTTTGATTTGTTTCTTTCGTATTTCTAATAAAGTTGTGTTTTGTTCTTATACACCTACTTTCTTTACCAATGCACTTGAGATTCTGTCATAAAATTAGGGAGAACGATGATACTTTTCAACAACTGTACTTCGATTCGCAGTCAATAAATTAATACACACATAGAATGAAAGTAATCGTCAAGTTAATAAATACACAAGGAATACAGAAATATTTTGTTAGCTACAGTAGGTATACCTATATTTCAGACATCGACAAAATTGAACGAAAATTGTGAGACTAAAGGAGAAATTGCATTGAATACAGATGGTTGATAAGAAAGTTCGTGCTGCTATTCCTCATTGATGTGAAAACGAGCTCCGAGGAACTTTTTTCAAATCAGTATCTTGATTTAATCGTCAGCGAAGAACAGGCGAGCAGGAATTTAATAGATCAAAGTACCTACGCTGAATCTTTTTCATAATAACCAGTTCTTACAATAACTTACTCTGTTAGTAGTTATTTCGTTTCACAAGTTTAAACGATAACTTGCCGAGAAAAAATTGATGCGCGGAGCTCGTTCTGTTAAAAAGGTTCTTAAATGTCAATGAGTGATATGGGAGGCAACTCTTGATCATTATCTTCAAATAAAATAACGTCTGTACCTCTGTACCGGGATCAAAAGAATTAACTGACATTCTATCAACATGACCAGTCTTAGCTAAGTTTAGCAGACCAGCTGCATAATTACTCAGTTGCACGACGTTATTCGCAAACACTACAGAAGTTCTTTGATAATTTGCAACAATTTTCATCCAGCAAGAAAATGAAGGGGAAAATTAAAACTGAACTCAACGACTCTACCTAAAAATATCTTTCGTGCTAGAATTGAAATCGAAAATTGATAAGAAACACCCCACACGAGATAAGAATGGTTGTAAACCAGGGATGATAAGCCAATCAATAAAGCCTAAACTTATGGCTTTTGCTTACGACCTTGAAAATATGGCTGATGCTTATAGCTTATGAATTGATTGGCTTAAGCATATGGCTTTATAGCTTAAACTTCTGGCTGGCTTAAACTTATGGCTTATTTGTATTTCCAGCGATCGGTATGAGCGCTATAGTCGAGGTAAGTTGTTCTGTTATCAATTTTGGAAGAAATGGTGATGAATGGCCGTTAACATGGTGTGGGATATTGGTTCGAAAAGCATAAAATAAAAAATGTCAAGATAAAATTTAAATATTTAAAATTTTCAGATCTGAGAAATAAAAAAAAAAAATCATAAATCAGCCGAAAAAATATGGTTTATTCTTATGGCTTATAGCTTACAGCATATTTGGCTTAAACTGATAGCTGACTTAATTACCCAGAAACCTTCTGCTTATGGCTTAAATCTTATAGCTTATGGCTGACTTATCATCCCTGATGTAAACAAACTCTAAGTGTGAAAGCCCTATTTCGGACCTAGCAACGCGGTGTAGCGCTAGCATCGAGTCTTCCCCCTTGCCGCACCAACCTTACCAATATTAGGATAGTGGTTAACGGCTCCATGCATTTAAATGGGAAAATCGTGATTTCCGTTTTGTTCCAATTTTGTCAAAAATTCATTTATGATAGCAAAATCCAAGTAAAAATAGATAGCCCAGTAACGGTTAAGTAATATTTAGGACAAGTTTTTGCGAAAAAATTTATTGGAATTAGTGCAGAGTCACTCGAAAATTGAAGTTTTCCACATCATGTTCCATTAGCTTTGATATTCATCCTAACATTGATAAGAGCGACGTATGTGCGTGCGTTAGTAATGGTGTGTAAACGGATGTTGTTAGAAACCTCCACCAGATGTCAGCCACTACGCTGCTAGGTCCGATTACTAACGGTCATCAGTTTAACATAGCAGAAGGAAACCCAGAGATGTATTTTTCTGCGCTACAATATCAATCATAAAGGAAAAAATAACGAGAAATACAACAAAATGAATGAAAAAACAAGTGACAATCAGGTAATAAAAGTAGCCTGCAATTTTCAATAACTAGTTTCATGACTTCAATTTAGTCTTTACCCCAACTAAAACTGAGATTTAAAACCATCAGTGAAAAAACACAGCGAACAATGGTAAATTTTTTCATATAATCGACAACTAGCAACTTTCTTGATAAATCGCTAAAAATGTCGCTTGGCGATTTTTTTAATGCTTTACGTCGCAATATTGTACTTCAATTCGCTATAGATCTGGTGACAAAATCGCTAGAACAGCAACACTGGAGCCCGATTAACCTGTCCAGGAGCGTCGTGCGTCAGAAACCGTGACCGCCAACATCCGGCGTCGGATATGGCGTCGGAAGAAGAAGAATTTCTTGTAGATTTCGTACGTTTGTAACGGTCTGGGCGAGTCCGTTGTAATTTTATGATGATTGAATAATATAATGTCGGGAGAAAAAGAAAACCAGAAAATATTAAGCATCTATTCCCAGAATATTTCGATTTATTCGGATTTTCAAAAAAAAAAAAAATCCCGAAATATCTTCAAATCATCTTTGTTAATATCAGATATCCCAAGTCCACAGAAATTAGTCGACAAAAAACCTGCTTCGTTTGGCGGGCAGACCGCAATGAAACTGGTTGCTGGTAGATATTTGATGCGCGAGTGCACAGAGGGAGGTCAGCAGGCCCAGGTAGCAAGAATATGTACACACTGAAAATATTACGCTTCTGAAGTTTACAACGCACGGTAAATTCACTAAAGATAGGATATTTTCATCTTAAAACTCATATTGTATTGAAAAGAAGTGTTCGGGTCCATTCACGTTCTTTTGAACCATTGAAACAAAGATGCCAATGTTGTCACAAGTTCAATCCAAAAATTAAAAAACACCCGGAAATGTTTTTGAAAAACATTAATTCTTGGGGGGTTTCTATGATCAACTTTGAATTTAAACTCGCTACAACAACGCGAATGAGGTTGATAAATATGTAATTGTTCAACCTTACATTTAATCCAAACTTCACTTCTAGTGAATTTTTGTCAAACTCCCATAATTCTGAATGCGGCGGGCTATCAAAAAGTGAGAGCGCATGAGAAAGGTAATGATGAAACTTCCACAAAATTCAAGAGTAAAGATTAATTAGGAGCGGGGGGGGGGTTCTCAGGGAGACGAGGGAGACAACATTTTATAGCTCTTTATTATTATTATAAGCATTGTTTTAGAAGTGGATATAGTACATAAAGTATAATTAAATTGAAGACCTGATTCACAAAGTGCCCTTAGTCCAAAACAGCAACGTCTGGGAAACAGAAAAAACCTTCCCATTTTTTATGTGAGTTTGGTAACACTGATTTCATAGTTTTAATGGAAATGGAAAGTAAGTTAATGATACAGTAGCAATACTGTCAAAGTTTGAAAACTATCGGCCTAGTCTTCGAGCTGTAGGGCCGCAAAGTGGGGGAAGGTCGTGGATTAGGGGCAGTGATACGTTAGCTCTGAGAAAATTGAATTGGATCACCATTTTTACTTTTACGAACTTTACTTTTACCAACTTAATGGGTTTGCTAGTGTTGGTACGTATGTATCTTGTTCTGATTTGTGATTTATAGCGTAGAGGTACCGTATATTATCTTTAAAACAAAGAGTTACCTACTTGATTACAATTCTATTGTTCATTTACATAACCTTCGATCATTTTGTTATAGTGACCTGAGTAAGAATCAGATTGTGAAAGTGGCATCGGACGCATTCTACGGATTAAAAGCTCTAACTTCCTTGTAAGTTCAAGTATTTTAATTTTAAAAATAAATACCTTGCTTTTGGTATGTATGAGCGTTAAACTTTATCCGAATGTTTCTCATTTGACCATGTACGTAATATGTATTGATACTTTCTGTTTTTGGCTTTTCATTGTACATACTACGTATGATGTGACCCAGCAGGATGACATCCATCTAATGTGTCCAAACTACGTACCTAGTTTCCAAGCTGTGAATGAATTTTGTTCGTGACAGTTCAAATAAGAAAATTCATTCCAATTGGTGTAGCAGTGTAGGAACTCGTATTCACAAAAATCGCATTCCATTGTTTTTTTATGCTTTTGTGTAGTGTGACTGGCTTTGGCTGTTGGAGGGACCAAAATTAAATTAATTTATGTTTATAAAATTGTAAACGTTCCATAGATCCATAAAATACGAATTGAAAAAAAATTGATGAATAAGCTAATTGAATAAGGTATTTGTTACGCAAAAATCCTAACAAACTAGTGGTTTGGTGCTTTCATTAAAACATTGTGATATCGAATCTATCTAATGAGTGCGTAGTGCGTACATACGTGGTTGTACTATAGTATGTAGATCTCTTGAGGCCGGTACAGACTAGCGCGCATCAACTGCAATGCAACAAGTAGGTTTCACGACATATTCTCTAAACCAACTTCTCTAAAACCTTTTTCTCTAATAAAAAAATTCTCTAACGCCAAATTCTCTAAAAGGAATTTTCCCTAAAAAAAAATCTCTAACGTTATTATTTCGTCATTTTCTCTAATTCTTTTTTGAAAAATGATTTTATATTTTGATTTTATGATATATCTACATTCGCCGCAATTGTACGTAAGTACTCGAGTAGTGGCTTCGTTTCGTATTCGGCGGCGATGGACTCTAATCTTCGCTGCAGATCGTGCCATTTCTTTGCAGGGGCCGCCTTTAATTTCTTGCCCATTGATAGCTCGCTGATGCAGATCTCGGTGAAACCTTGTTCTTTCTGTATTTCCGCGATCGCTGTGTAAATATCCGGATGGTGTTTACCAACAACGAGTCGGAAGCGGTTGTGCCATCCCTCCGACACGTTGTTGGTACGGTACGATTTATCCAGAGCCGTTGCGAACTGGTTCCATAATGATATCGGATATCTGGGCCGCGTGCCTCGGCGTCTACCTCTCGCTGGCCTACCGGTGATGTAGTTCTCCTGGAAATAATCGTAGACACCAAGCAGTTCAGCCGGGCATTCGCGTCGTAATTCAGTGAAGGCGGTTGATACATCATCCTCGGGCACAAAAGCTAGTGCCAGCAGCATGTGCGTGAATCGTTTTACGGATCTATCCACTGGGTCTCGGTACTGTTCTTGTAGTCCAGCGGCTTGAACCCGTCTGTAAATTATCTGGCCTAAATGGAAGTAGCAGCCTGAGCGAGGTACTCCAGGAAAAACCATTTCACAAGCATTGAGAATTGCCAACTCGAAGTCACACATTATTTTCGTAGGAACGCATGGTGTTATGCTGAATCGATCGACAGCAGCCTTCACCGCTTCCAACACTTCTCTGTAGAGCTCAGTCGTCTTCCCTGACAGGAATGCGTAGACCAACGGTACCGCGACGATTTCCTCCGGATGACCTGCACGTGCTCGTAGACCCATAATCGTGAACAGCTGGGCAAAGATACTCGGTGCTGTCTTGAATGTTCCATCGAGGAACCACGTGGCGCTGTGGCACAACAGCTCAATGTTCTTTCGAGTTGCGAAAACAATGACTCTTGGTTGCACTACTTCATCGTGCTCTTCTTCGGAATCGGACTCGGAGTATTCGTCTGACGAATCTTCAACGGGAGGACCGGAATCGTGGAGGAGGAATTGTTCATCCAGCAATCTTTTTTTGTACCTGTCCGGTATTTCCTTCAGGTGCCATCGTTTTGTCGGAGCTGCTGGGAGGTCTGTACGACGCACTCTCTGCACAGTTCGCACAAGCGATGGCTGAGAGGGTAGTTGGCTCAGCACTTCTTCGCTGACACCCTGAAGTTCGGTCCGTAACAGTTGCGACGGCGGTTGTTCTGGATGCGCCTGTGCTTTTCGTTTTATACGCCGTGTCAGTTCCTCCGCCATGATTTCATCTGTGTTCGGCGGATGGGCATGAGGCGAGGCAGCCGGGCCCTTGAAAATTGTTACGGGACCGAGTGCTGGGTCGCTGGTTACCGCTCGGGCGTTACACTCTTTACGGTAATACTTCCGGCATACCCAGTATGCACGGCCTTCGGCTAAACGCGAGCGTTGATAAATGTACCCTTCTAGGAACATTTGCTTGTCCTTGATCTCTGCCATTGTCAACTGATTTATGAGAAGTATGTCGCAGCAACCCGGGGTCTTCTCTCACTTTTTTCGCTTCTAGGCAATTTGAAATTCAATGTACCACTTCTGCTTTAGAGATACTTCATTTTCGGAAGAAGTGTTGTTCGAGAAATTGTCGTGTAGAAAATGTCGTTAGAGAAATTTGTTAGTAGAGAATAAGAATATGATTTTGGAGAATTTTCCTTTAGAGAAATTTGACTTTAGAGAATGTGGTTTAGAGAATATGTCGTACAATCCAACAAGTAACGAACAAAATTCGGGCAAATGCGCGCATGTATGGACGTCTATACTTGCGCGCATTCGCCCGAATTTTGTTCGTTACTTGTTGCATTGCAGTTCATGCGCGCTAGTCTGTACCGCCGGCCTTTAGATTATGTTGAAAGTTCTGCATAATATGGGAAATGAGGAATTATCGTTTGGATAGTATGAGGGTATTGATAATGACATGTCATCATATTCGTATGTAATCTTGTCCTATGATTACGCGCTGCAGGTGTACAAGCATAACCAAGTATAGGCATGTAATTTACTTGTGTTCAAGGCACGGCCGGCTCTTTTTCAATTTTCCAATTAGGTGCAAACTCAGGACCATTGACGGGGGTAATATCTAGGAAAGGGGTAAAATTTTTGTATCAAAACGTAAATAAAATTACAATTTTTTTCCATTTTAATTTGAGTGGTCGCTTGCTACTGGGGATTCGCCTGCCATGTGTTCAGGAATTAGGTACGATATATGAGAAATGCTTTTCCCAAATGCAGTAAATTATCCACTTCTGAATTCTTTCTTCTGGAATTAAGTGGTGAACCCCCATTTATCTTTAAATTGCAAAGAAATTTATTTTTCTTTGTGTTTTAATATTTGTTAATAAAAAAGCTCATTTCCAACACGCATTTTTTTAATCTTTGGAACTGAACGATAGAATTCTTCTAACTCCCCAGTCGCCAATATTTCTTCTTTAAATTATTGCAAAAAAATAATTTTTTCTCATATCGATACTTGAGAGCAATTTTATAGTTTGTCCATTTTCTTCGTTTTTCAGAAATAAAAGTAAAGAAATTCTGAACTTGCGTTTTGGTACTCTACGTAAACATCATTTTTCTTTTCACTCATTACTAGTCGTCATTATTGTAACTGAAATTGATGATCTTAAGTTTTTTCCGCTAGGGTTGGAGCTATCTGTTACCAAAAATCAGAGGAAAGAAAATTTATATTATCTCTATAGCGTTACTGTTAACATTCGTTATGTTCTAGGGTAATGTATGGTAATAAAATCAAAGAATTGGGCAGTGGCGTCTTTCATGGCTTAACTTCACTGCAGTTACTGTAAGTAATACTTCTGAAATTGTTAACTTCGATATCGATAGGTTATATAATAAAGTAATGTGTGAGGGATTGTTATTCGTACTTATGTTGTTTGTACTGATGCTTGTATCTGTGTTGCACAATCGTTTGAAATTTCAAAAGGTTTCGTGAAATTTTTCCCCACCTCTTAAAAGTTTCTTAAACTCCTGAATTTTCACAAAATTGCGAAAAAACAAACTTTTTGTGATGTCTTTCACTTTTTAAACCAATTTTTACCGATTTTTCAAAATAATCTCCAAATTGTTTCTCTTAAATTTCTGAAAAATTTCACAAGTATTCAAAAAATTTTGATTTTTTCGAATAATATTGGCCGATATTCTTGAAATTTTCAACTATCAGTATATTGTATAGCGTTGGCTTGTATATAAGTGGGATGAATCTCTCAGCGAACTACGATGCGTAAGTTATTTTGCGATTTTTAGGTTTATCTCTGATGACAAATCCGAGAACCAGTTCGCTCGAGCATCAACAAGTTTTGATCGAATGAATTTCGCATTATTTTTTCGTCATAGCGTCGCAGTTCGCTTTAATTTTTCTTTGAAATGAAAGTGTTACTTTTCATGTAATCCATTAAATGTGTCTAGGGTACCTGTCTGTACTAGTGAGCATTAGAATGTTTCAAATTTGAAAGTGATAATTGGGATGAAATCGAATAATAATGATAATTATTTGTTTTATCGCTCGTGTAATGTCATCTTCAGGAGGTAGGAGTGGAATACACTATTCTCACCTTTGTAATTGTTGTTAGTATAAAGGGCTGTATAGAATGTGCCTGTTTTCCCTTTATTTTACAGATTACACGAGTCTAAAGAAGTATCATATTTTCAGTTGTAGATCTAGTCATTCGGTTTATGAGGCCATACCTTAACCGTGGCCTAGATTGCGTAGACGGTTGTGCGTAGTGGGACCGATTATCATCAATTGTAAGTCTGGGACAGAATGAGGGAGGGGGAGAGCAAAACTAGAGAAGTAAAAGATTTAAAAAATGAATATTTACAAACACAATATATGAGTACGGTTCTGAGTGGCATCTTGGGACTTTCCTGTGTGTAACTTCAGATAAACTATCTCTAGCAATTTATTTTAAAGAAAATATTATGTCGATAATATAGCTAAAGTATTGGGCGATATGCCTTTGCAGTTCAATTATTTCCTCGAATCTGAAATGTCTGACACGGTTTTGGTGTGTTTCTCGAGAATCTTAGCAACACTATATTTATAGCCACTGAATGTAGTATCCAAAAATTCTTGAACGGAGGTGGTATTGGTGATTTGACTTCTTTACAGAGCAGGCAAGTTGTGGTTGCGAGCGAAAATGTGAGTATTATGCGTTGTAAGGTTTACAAAATCTAATAAGTACTAATTTTGGTGATTAAAAATGCGCTCGTTGGATTCTGCATCGGATAATGAAATTATTTTGGGACAGCTTGACCAATTATTCGGAACGTCCCAGTTATCAGAGGGGCAAAAAGTACATCTCTCTCTCTTTCTCTCTGAAATTCCCGTCACTCGTGGAATATTATATGTACATAATACGGTATTGCATAACTAATAATACTTACGGGGTTGCGGTATTACCCGTATTTATAATTGCCTATAATTATCGAATCTACCTTTAATTACGAAAGTTACTTATTCGAAACCTTGCATGTTTTATGATTTCAGATTGTTGAATGCCAACGAGTTATCCTGCATTAGGAAGGATACTTTCAAGGACTTGTACAGCCTGAATTTATTGTTAGTAACGATGGTTTTTATTTGACTTAAGTATAGATTGTAATCTATATAACGAGAATGCCAAAAATGAAGACATTTGACACGTCTAGCGAGGCATTTATGAATTGCGGTGAATCCCAGTTGCATTCCGACCATCAATTTGTGTCGTAATTGCGTCCCAGGGAGAAAAAGATACATATGAGTTATTCTTCAAAAATGTTGATATTCCAGGTATGTTTTTTCATGCAGGAAAGTAGGGGATATTTGAACTTTTTTTGATGGGAGTCGTTGAGAGGCGTTCTGTATAACATATTGGACGCACTTTTCCCAATATCAACTGTTTCGTGTTTCTTGTTCTCATCTCATCCAGTTCGCGAGAATCTGAAAATCGGCGCGAAAATGGAAAAATATTCAGTCTAGTTCCTCTCCCCAGTGTAAATTTTTTTTTTTAAAGTCGTAATGAAGCGAAAATTTGAAAACCAATGAATTCACCTTCTGGAATATCCTGCCATCGGGTTTTTCTTCGGCTCCCTTCTTCTTCGCAAATGTAATAAAAAATACCTTTATTTAGAGGGGTATGCGTTATAACTATTTCTAATTTACCCTGAAAATATCCCCGGCCCTTTAAGAGCAAAGGTACACCTCACCCTTTTCCATTCTTCCCTGTTTGTAGCAATTCTTTGATATTTTTAATGGAAAAAGAAGCGATCGATTTTGTCCCTCCATCTCGCTCTTTGTCACCCTTTTTTCTTTTTTTGTAAGCAAAAATCCAAAAGGTGGCCAGATATGTCCATCTGTCGGAGGAGGGGGGAAGTCTACATTTGTTTCTAGAATTTTTGTTTTAGATGGGGTACTCATTTCATTTTTGAATAGTTATTTGAGCGCCCAGAACCCCGCCCATGCCTTCCGCTTCCTCGCTGTTATCTCCTTATTCGTTCGATCTTCAAAGGATAGTATTTGCCCCAGGTATGTGTATTCGTCTACTTTTTCTATATTTTCGTTGTTTGCATAGACGTCGCCTCTGTCGGAGTTACTCATGTATTTAGTTTTGTTCCCAATAATCTCCAATCCCACCCGTCTGCTTGCTTCGGTTAGCTCCTGTAACATTTTTTCAACGTCTTTGATTAAGGCATACTAATCCATTAATTAGATGTAATTATTTGTGGATGATGAACGTCTATCTTTGCATAAAGATGACCATGCCAAAGGACTTTTTTTTTTAACTCTTAACTTTAGACGATAATATGCGAATGTACGAGTATTGTCACAAGAAAAAACAACAGGATTTGATATGCGGACTGTATTGCTCTGATAAGAATATACAATTTGACCATAAATTGCGACAAAAAAATATTGAAACTCCTGTTCCGTGATTGGTTAAAAAAGAGCCATGCCGATGGACAAAAAATCGAGGGACAATTTTCAAAGCTGGCCATACTGACTCCCACGTGTGAAGATGTGATTTCAATGTTACCTTGTGAGTAGCTCTACGTTGTCAGTTTGTTCTACTCGTAATATACAGCATGAAAATTTAGATGGAAAAAAAAAAAAATATATATATATATACTGTATATTGAAAATTGTTCGAGGGACAGCCATGCCGACGGACATTTGAGCATATTTAGTCCAATTTTGGCCTGTTAAAAGTGGATCAAATTTTCTTCTGAAAGCTTGAAAAAGTAGAACTGAGTCATATCTATCAACGAAAAAAAGAGAGAGAAAAAAAAGGGCCGTATCATTAATAACTTGTGAAATAACTGCTGGGGGCTGAAATATCAACATTTTCGAAGAATAACCCACGCCTACCTCTTGTATTTAACGCATCATGATAGCGAAAGATGGAAGCGGCAACCTCCAATAATGGCATGCGGCCATACTTCGCGTACTGCGATATGTATTGCCTCCTCGAAATCAATTATGAACAGAGTATTAGTGTCGTAAGTTGGAGTCAAATAAGTCTTAAGCGCATTGAGAACGCGTTCATATACAGGGGCAGATTTACCAGGAAGGAGGCAATAAACCAGTGACACGTACTAACCATTCCTGACTCCGTGAATTATAAATAGGTACTTGATAAATAGTATATGTATTGCACGCCAAGGCTCGAAAGTGAGTGTTTCCAGGTCAAGCGCGCGAGTCCTGCACACTCACTTCGAGCCTGGCTATGCAAGATATTTTTTAATCCAGATGTACGGAAAAAATAAAATTTTATTTGTTTTTGGAGAATGGATCAGGTAATAGCGAATTAGAGATGTAAACTATCGGACATTTTCATTATCGATAATTTCGTGGAATATATCGATAGTGCCGGTAAAACAAAAGTCGAAACTCGAAACTGTGTACATCACGGTCTGAACTCTGAAGTCAAATGAAGCGCTGCGTAGAAAAAGGGCTTTCGACTGATAAGAAAAAAGAAATTCGTTGATGGAAAATCCTTCTTCCACGCAGCGCTTCATAATGAAATGAGTAGCACATTAGCACTCGCGGCGGTGGTATGCGTAAGTTGATAAGACAAATTATTTCAGAAAGGCTGAAAGTAAATACGTCCTGTATCAATGGAGCTGCAAAGTAAGACTTTCGAACTATAACCAAGATAAAAGAAATTATTGATCGAAGCTTCTTCACGCAGCGTTCATAATGAAATGATAGCACATAGGCGCTCGCGGCGAGGTATCCGTAAGTTGATAAGGAGGACTGTATTTTTACTTACAGACAGTATCTCAATAGTAAATTACAGTCCTGTATTAAAAACTTGGAGCTACAAAGTAAGACTTTCGGAACGGTAAATAGACCCACAAAGAAGCGTTTTCCGTGCATCTGGATTAAAAATACTTATTATCCAATTAGTCGAAAGTCCTTTTTCTACGCAACGCTTCATTTGACTTCAGACCGTGATGTACATAGTTTCGAGTTCCGACTTTTGAGTTATCGATAACGAAAATGTCCGATAGTTTACATCTCTAATTCACTATTATCTGATCCATTCTCCAAAAACAAATAAAATTTTCTGTTTTCCGTACATCTGTATTAAAAAATATCTCGCACAGCCAGGCTCGAAGTGAGTATGCAGGACTCACTTTCGAGCCTTGGCGTGCAATATACTGTTGGAGAACTATCAAATATACCGTACATGAGTAAACCATCGCAATAAGTTAAGAAAGTCAAGTTTTGAGGTGTAGAAAATTATACTAAATTATTAGGAGCATCATTCAGCAGTAGAAAATTTTCGTCACATACCGTTTACATTGGGTACCTACACGTCGGGTGCGGCATGTTATTCAGATAACGTGTTTGGTAACGGAGAATGAAGTTTTAAACGTGATCTACTTTAATTTTTCCGGACTTGGTTCACATCTGAGGCTGCTAAAATTTGTGCCGCGTTACTCGTCAGTTCAGATTGTATGATTTTCTAAGGTTCGTGTAAGTATATCTTCCGAACCTTTCCGTTTCACAGCATTATTCAATGTCAGCCGTGCAAGCATTCGTTCATTATCTGGTGGATGTGAATGTTCCAGTCTCTAAAAAATCACTATGTTCCGCGCGTCAATCCATCGTTTTACATCGTCACGTAACAATTTATGAAAGCGAAAACTTACAGCATAGACAACTTTGAGACTTTTCTGTTTTTCACTGAACATTTTTTGCACGCAGTGCACCACAACTTATAGGATGAACTGGCGATTACTTAAGAGCCTGAAAGTGTGTTACAATAGGTATTCATTTTTGCTTATTCTCGTCAACCTATACTATGTACGTAATTACGTGTCGTGTAATCGTCATTCTCATTGTAATCTACATACACGTGCCAACATGAAGAATGATTACAGAAGTCATATTAATTCTAACGTCGAGTGTCTATTTTTAGAGAAGGACGCAATGGGGATGCACGTCGGACGCAATTCCGACATGTACCTTTTTATTTATTTATTGGGACGCAATTACGATACCTATATCTTTTTTTACCCTCTTGTACGGGACGCAACTGGGGTGTAGTCATGAATTGCCACATACATATATAGTTTTTGGATCTTTTCATTTTCTTGTAACCTTCACGATAGACTCGTACAAAACGGGTTGCTGTTGATGTCTATAGTTTTTAATCCTTGCGAATACCTACATGTTAGGTAGTCTCTTGAACGTTCATAATTCTCGTTCGGCGAAAATCACTTAAATTTTATTGACAAATCTAAATTATTACATTATCCTCTAAGCACATCTGTAGCTATAATCGGGGTCATAGCCCTTGGGCAGTAAAAACCTCGTTAAAGTTGGGGGGGGGGAAAGAGAAAAAATTTTTTTTTGTAGATACGCATAGAGCATAGAAGACGTAAAATGTTTGAATTATTCGTGAAGAGAAATAAGATACTGAGTGAGTAACGGTGAGAAAAAACAAGTGTGTTATTAGTGTTTCAACATTACGTCACTAGCATTATTGTAGCATTATTATTATGCAATCTTTTCCATTTTGAAAGACTATCATTTGTATCCTATTCGCTCGAGTATTTATTATTCGTATTTTTTCTAATATTTTCAGGTCTCTGTACGATAATAATATAAAGTCTTTGAGCAACGGAACATTTAGCGCCTTGAAAAGCATTCAGACTTTGTAAGTGATTTTTTGTGCATGATATTCTTAATCGTATTTGACCAAATCACAGTGGTGATATCTGAATCTGTGGGAAGAGTGTCAAGCGCTCTCGCATGAATAAAGGCTTGCATCAATATTTTAAGGTCAGATTAGTAGTTGGCGCGAAAATCCGATCCGGCGCATTCTATTTAAAGGCCGATTCACACTTGCTCGTAAGTCCACACGAGTTTACTCGTTCGCGAGTGACACCAAGTTGACGAGTTGCGAGAAAAGTAAGTTCTTGTTGGGTTAAAACTTGAAAAGAGTGAAATTGATTCCACTGTTTTTGTTGTTTTTGTAAAAATGTTGCATATTTCGAATGAAATTATTAAATTGAGCTGTGATATTTTCATTTTTACAGGGTGTCTACCAGTCCCGGATGTTCCGGAAAACCCGGAAAAGTCTCGGGTGCTAAAAGTAGGTCCTGAAACCTTGGAGAAGTCCCGCGATTCACTTAATTATTGCCCAAAAGGTCCCAGAATTTTTTACAAATGTTGGACACAATTTTTTCCTCCAAACCTTGGACTGTTTCCTCGATACATTGGGATTTAAACTTAGAGTTTCAAGTGTTGGCAGTCCTGCATATGTGCGAGTGATCACGTATGATTTACCCTAAGCGTGTAGCAAACTTCAACTATCATTAAGTCGATTAGAAATTCACTTTCAAAGAAAATTTGTCCTAAATTCAACTGCATCATCATCAAAAAATTAAATTATAATCAGTTCTACTGGCAGAATAATTTTTACCCGGTTGTATACCTACTGAAGATAGCAGTGTTTCTATTTGAAAGTACACATAATCACTCACTCATTTTCACGCGCTAACACCCGCGCAGGTAATTTTGCAGCGCACTCTAGTGCAGCTTTAAATCCCAAGGGAGTCTGCTTTGTGCATAGTCCAGATTGACAACTATCACCCTTCAAATACGCGCACGCACTATACAGTAGAAGAATACAGGTAACACTGTTGTGTATACTGAGTAAAATATATGATGCTTTTTTGCACCCAAATTTTTCCGGAAGTGTCTTTTACAAAGTACCGGAATTCCAAAACTGAATTTTGGTAGACACTCTGTTTTATTTCGTGAAATAATAATTTCATCTTCACTATTTTATTTTTGTGATTCGGGTGCTTCGGGTTGTATAAACACTCGTACTCTCTGTATACAGCAAGCATTTGAACAGTTTCACTTTCTGATAACTTCTGTATGGAATTACAAATTCGTTTCTGTGAAGAAATGGATATCCAATCGAGCATCACCTTTTGCATTAAAAATGCAAATCTTTCAAAATTACTGTTAGCAGGATGAGAACGTGTTCACACAAGCGAGTATCCCGGAAAAGGGTAACAGAGTTCCGAGCTACGTGTTAAAAATTGGCCGGGCCAATTTTACTCGGCACTCGTCCTATTACTCGCCGGCGAGCTGCTGCGAGTTGAATTTTCACACGTGCGTTGTACTCGCGAACGAGTAACTCCGAGTAACTCGTGCGGAGTTACTCGCAAGTGTGAATCGGCCTTTAAAATCTAAATTTTGATATTTTTGGTCTTAACAATTAGAATTACGCCGATGACAAGTAAACTACGTCTTCTACATTTTAGCACTCTGGCGCCCTGACCCCCTTCCCCGTCAACTTTTTCAATTTCATTGAGACGTCGAATCGAGATGGAACTAACGAGCATCTTCAAGAGTTAAGGTCATTTTTTATTCTTCGTAATAAAGCTGTACAAATTTAAATACCTATTACGCACATCTTTTCTCACGCTCTGTAACTTCATTTAGCCACCACCTTTTGGACCGCTTTGAAACGTATCTGGAAGTTAGGGAAAAGTCATGGAAAAGTCGGAGAATTTCATTTAGAAAAAAAACAAAAAAACTGGGGAACCTGAAATAGAAACATTAAAAAATTATGGAAATAGATGGGAGGAAGGGGCGACTAAATTTGAAAATACAATCAGGTTTTGGATCGGACTCTGATTCAGGGGTGTAGTACGACTCCGGGTTATCGGACCTAATCGGGGCTGAAGATTGGTAGGGTACCGAAAAAGGTCGGATAATCCGAAATGAATATTTTCACCGTAGAAATAACGTGTACAAAATTGAAAAAGAAATAATTATTTCTTTAAAAAATTGAACTTTGGTGTAAAAAAGGAATAAATAAGTGTAAAAACAATAATTATGTAATAACAAATCACAAATGATAATTTTTCAAAATAGTTGGTGACCAATTTTTTTTAAAAATCGCGTCGTTTTTTGGCCGCATAATTTCGCAGCGTCGCGCCGTCGCCGCGGTCGAACAACGTACGTCAGTAGTTCCCAACAGGTGGTCCGCGGACCCCCGGGGGTCTGCAAAGGATGACTTAGAGGTCCGCGAGCTGATCCAAAAATATTTCGTTCGTCAGGAATTTGACAGTTTTAGCAAATTTGAAGTATATTTAAATGCATTATATACCTACATAAGGGGTCCTTGAAATTATAGAGATTTTTACAGGGGTCCTTCAAAATTTTTTGTTGGGAACCCCTGACGTACGTAATGTATCTACATACATTCCAAAATCAAAAATTGGGTGTCTAATGTAGAAATTCGAACTAACCAACCTTGGTAGGTCGGATAAGACGGAGGGTACGGTCGGATATAATTCGGAATCAGAAATTCGGAGTTTACTGTATACGAAATTTATCACGGAAAATTTATCGTGCGAAACGGATCTTTCCAGAAAATTGAACGTTATGGAAAATATTTATCGCCTGAAATAGATTTACCACACTTGACCCTTTCTTCCTTTCTGCATGAACGCTAGCACAGGAACGATACCTGTACTGTCGTGCACTATTACAATTGACCGACACCAATAACTTGTACATTATTCTGAATATACTTATGTATAGGGTCAATTTCCTACGGCACGAGGGCTGCTTCTTTCATTTTTGCTGGGCCATCATGAGGTATATTAACTTTGTGGATCGTGAGACTGAAGGGACAGTACGAGCGTGACCTAGACCTAGTATTACTGCGTCACGACGTGGACGAGATCTTCGAAACTATTAATTTGTGATGCTATTAGATTATTTCGAAGATACGTGGGTGAGGCGTCCCCAACGGAATCGGCCCAGAAGGAAGCCAACTTTTCCCATCACGTTGTAGAATTGCGTCCCATCAGTTTCCAGCTGTGCCTGCCGAAGACGACGAACGCGTAGAGGTTTGGCACAGAGGTGTCCAGTCAACATTGGATACATACCATCCTAACATCTTTAAGTGGATGTTCTGCGTTCAGTTTTCCCAGCGTTTTCTTTCGCGCGTTCATCATTGAAGGCGTTCAATTTTCATCCGCGATGAACTTACCAAATTCAGTTTCACGCGATAAATTTTCATGTTTCTCTGATTTGGCTCGTAAAATCCAAATTTGAACCTTAAACAGGGAAAAATTTGACTTCGTAAAAAAATAAACGATGTATTGAAATCGTACTTTATTGGGTTGCTCAGTTTGAAAATTGAATCAGATTCTTATAATCCAACTCTAGTCTGGACACCAAAATTCAGATTTAACCTTTTCAAACCTCTAAATTTGATTTTTTCCTTTTTGAAGAAGCCAGTAGTTCAGCTTTGACGTAAAAACTAAAAATAGTATAGGAATAGATAAGCACTTTTTGGGCCTCGCAGATTTTGAAAATTCAAAGAGTGTTACGAAATTCCCCTCTCCCCCCATTATGTTTTATTTATTTATTGAGACGACTAGTCTGACCGGGGAAGGTCGGACGGATATCCTTAGGTGCTGAGGTCTAGTTTTGGGGCGAGTAAATTATTTTCTCTATTAGATTGCTGGAACGTCTTAATCTTGCTCTTCTTTGTTTCTATTCTTAATGTCCTACGGAGTTTTGTATATCAATTTTGGTAAATAGGTTTTTCATTATTAGTTATCCATCTTGTTTGCCAAGATTGTATTCATAGCGTTCACTTTACCCCTAACGCATAGTGCAATCTTCGTAAACTTCATGTGAACTGAGTGAAAAGGTGCTACAATTTTTTTGACTCGAGTGTTTGCAATGCACTTGCTCGTTTCTGTCTGGAGCAGACAAAATGAATACACCTATTACTCGTAATTATATTCATTTTCAGACATTTAGCGAGAAATCCTTTCATATGTGATTGCAATTTACGCTGGCTCGCGGAATACTTGCATAGAAATCCTATCGAGACCTCCGGTGCAAAATGCGAAAGTCCTAAACGTATGCAAAGAAGAAAAATTGAATCACTGCGGGATGAAAAATTCAAATGTAAGAAATTCGAGTTTATTAGTTCTTAGTAAATCGCATAAATAATTTTAAGATGTAGGCTCGAGGTAAGTGTTTTTTTTTTGCACTCAATTAGTTTTTAGGGTGTTTGCCCGCACGCAGCGCTGGAAGCACCCTATTGCAATCGAATTTTCATAATCATTATTTTTTAAATACGAGTGAATTGTTTTAAGATCCTAGTTCAGTTTTAGTTCAATTTCATATTAGAATACGACCTCTTTACTGGTTCTCCGTCAACTGCTGCCATTTATCAGGAAGTCATCTACTATTCGGACCTAGCCGCGTGGTGGCGCGCTGATGTCGTTTTATGACTTTTCATTGAATTTCTTATCAACGTTAGGATAAAAATTTACGATTTTATCCTAACGGTGATAAGAACTTAGAACATGAACGAACTAGATGTTGTTGAAAACTTTCGCCAGCTGTTAGCCATTACACTGCTAGGTCCGAATTATGAATATTTCCTCTCGGTTACGAATGCAACTTGGAAAGATGAATACAAAAGATTCTCATACTGGCGTATATTTGTTACATCGCATAGACGGCGGTCTCGTTTCTGAATATTAGCTTCAAAGCTTCAACATTTCAGATTTGGTTTTGGTTTATCAATACCAGTGTAGGAAATTAGCGCTATAACACCAGGGATGCGGAGAAGCCGGTAGCTGGAAGTCAGAAGCCGGAAGTTTTGCAATTTTAAAGTATGGTCCAGTTAAGAAACATAATTTGCAACTCGCAATACACATCAATAATAGACATTTTAAAGTTGGAGGGGAAAGACGAGTTCAAGAACACGTTATCAGCGCCGTGAAAGAATTATGCTTTTTAACTGGACTAGACTTCAGGATAATGTTGAGAAGCCAAAAGTTGAAAGCCGAAAGTGGAAACTGAAAGTTTTTCAGCTTCCAATCTGCTTCTTACAATTTTATGAAAAGTGTTTTTTAATGTTTTTTATCTAAAAAAGTACAAGAAAAAGAGAGAGAAAATAGGTTAATAAAAGTGAAATGATGAGAATAAGTAGAAGAAGCTGGAAGCTAGAAGCCGGAAGCAGAAAAAAATTGGAAGTTAGAAGTTCATATTTATACTGAGGCTGGAAGCTAGAAGCGAAAAGTAGATGAGAACTGGAGGCTAGAAGCCGAAAGCGGAAGCTAGTGAAGATCTCATTTTATTGACTTTAACTTATCAGCTAGTCAATGACTGCAGTAGCAAACACCCTCTTACTACCTCGCTATCTGCGAGGTAGCTTGTTTCTTCCTTCCTGTAATCTATCGTAGAAAAAACGTAAACGTGAGCGGAGGAGGACGTAGCTCTCGCGTGGACCTTTTATATAGTATTCCATGTTCAACGAGAGAGAATATTATTTTACCGACTTTTCGAAGGAAAGGGAGGTATTTTATTTATTCGATAAAGTATAAAAATAAACGCATTTTAGCATGCATGCTTCGAGTCAGAGCGAAGCGCGCTTAAGCAACGAAAATGACGCGCTTGCTCATGTGAACATAGTTACCCTTCCCTCTCCCGCCAGTCCCACATGCTCACGATCTGTTTCGTTATTTATCTTTTCGATGAACCGAGTATTTTATGGATACCACATAATCTGTATAGCGTACAAGGCACAACTCGCCATACGGCTGCATTCTTCGACTTTTAGTTTCGTCGTTGATTCTGCATGCAGCAAACTTGGTTAGGTTAAAAAAGTAGAATCATTGGTACTTGAAGTCGACGTGGCTGATATCTGTAGTGATGGGCGGTATTACGATTTTTCAAATATCTATGCATTGATGAACTGTATCTGATAAAATATTATATCTATAGGATCGATGTTTTTTCCCATAGTTTGTGGAGTAGTTTTACCCTTACCTCGTAATGTTTCTCCAACGACGGTTGGTTTATTCCATGGCGTAGTGTATCATATGAGGAGTTATCTGTCAAAAGGGTCCCTGACGAATAGGATTCCTATTCGTCAGGGGCCATTTTGACAGATAACTCCTCGTATGTATATTCTATGTATAATTAATGGCGGGAAAATGTGGATGTTTTTTGTTTGAAACTTCGACAATTTTCAAATTGACGAGTAGTGTCGGGGCTATGCCGTAGAGGTATGATAGAGCCGTTAAATATCACCAAAGTTAACAAATTTGGCAACATTGATTCCCTTCCTTTCCTCATTTTGCAAATTTGATAGTAGTGTGGAGAAATTTTTAAACTCTCAACTCTTCTTTTTTTTTGCTTGTTACCTCGCGAATAATCTATCAACTGACCATTAGCTTACATCACTCCAAAAGTTTGAGCTCCCCTGGTCTACATAATATTTAGATCAGATTGACTTACGCTTCTCAATAATATATCCGAATACCAGGTTGACAAAACTATAAGCTGCCTGTTTTACACGGCAACAACAGATTTTATTATGCTGAATATGCTCAAATCAAGGCGACATCGCAAATCATTGGGAACAATCCTGAAAGAGGAGGGGTATGGCAAATTCCTACCGAAAAACTTCAGGGACACAGTCACCCCTTAAAGATCAGCCGAAACGATGGAAATGAAATGTCAGAATGCTGCGTGACCTGTGGAATTTAGCACGTGCAGTGTGGATAAAACGGCCGTATAATTTGTTTCGTGTTAGTCGGATTAGGTTCGATGAAACATTGAGGGAAATCTTCCCATTGTACAATTCTAAACCACTTTCAAACTACTTAATAATTATCCGAAAAAAGTAATAATTTTTCCATTGAAAAAAGAGAATTCTGTCTCATAACTATTTCTCTTCAAGTTTCAAATCGCACATATCGTGTGCTTCAACCTGAACTAGTCTTGAGCGTAATATAGATGAATCAAAGATCTGTTCATTTTTTAAAAATTATTATATTTTTTTTTAGGTATCGAAGACGTATATCGGGAATCAGGACTAATGGAGTGTAGCGCAGATGTTGCTTGTCCTACAGGATGTACCTGCGATGGAACTGTTGTCGATTGTTCTGCTTTGAAGCTTACAGAATTTCCTAAAGACCTCCCGATCCAGACTACAGAGTTGTACGTACGATAATCCTCTCCTTGCTGTACTTAAGTCTGTCCCAGTTTCCTTAATTTTAGAAATATTACCCAAACTCGAGACTCCTTGCTGGGTAATAAGTCACATTTTCAAAAGAAAGGGAAAAATAAAAATAATGATGATAATTCTGAAAAATTTCAATATATCTACGTTATTGAAATTCAACACGAAACTTGATGTGCGAGTAAGGGACTCTCCAGTTCATCGCTGGATCACAAAGTAATGGTTATGTAGGTATGTACTTGCACGTTGGGGTAGGTATACTCTGCGTAATTAATAGCCATTTTGTACATCTGTGTAGATGGTGTAGACTATAAGATGTATCGCAACGTACTGCACTTCACCCCTGATATAGAATGCCTTGCGGGTTTTGTAGTTTAGATGGGTACATAATTAAGTATCGGTTGGTGGGAGGTATTGTTGTTTCGATTTCTGTTAGGAGGTGAACATTCAGTTTTCTCAGCTTTATAATCTCCAAAAGATCTTATTCATAGCCTGTCACTACTCGGACAGTAAGCAGTTTCTCCTGAGTATATCTCCAAGTTCCGGGTTACAGTATTATTACAATGGAACAGTCAACAGCCGAGTACGTCTTGTGTAGCAGTGGACGATAGAATGGTCGTAAATAGCCTCTAATATTAAAATAAAAGTAATCGATTCAAGCTGGTATCTTCTCAGGCGCACTAAAAATGGTAATAGTGGTCCCAATATTCAGAAGAGGAAGTCCTAGTAGCCTCGAAAATTGTAAACCAGTATCACTTTTTTCGTTTTTTAAACCATATAAATTTCTTGTCAACGTTGCCTTACGCGGAACCGATCAACGGAGTTCGCCCCTTTCGAACATGTCATCGCAATAACAGACAGTACTGGACGGAACCAATGTACAATGGGAGTATGCGTCGACTTGCAAAAGCATTTGATACTGTTGACCATTTAAAAATTCCTAGAGAAATTGCAAACGGCGGGAATTAATAATCCGGTGTGGAGGTGGATTGGTAGCTACCTGAAGAACAGGAAACAAAGAGGACGAATTGGCGACAAATTAACCGAGCTACTAAGAAGTAGACTCCGTGTCCTGCAAGGTAGTGTTTTGGAACGACTCTCACTATTCAATTCACGTGTACAGTAGGTGAAAAAAGTATTTGCCCATCACCAAAAATGACAAAAAAAAGGGTAGTGATAGATTTTTGGGTAAAAGAAAAGAATGTCTGACGTAGAGAATCACATAAAATTGTTAAGTGCAGCATACTATATTACCAAAAACTAAAAAACAGCATTGCAAGAGGCAAAAAAGCAGAAAACCATTTACGCGTGCAGGTTTGAATTTGAAAAAGCTCGTCAAGTTATCGTACCTGTAAGTATGAGAGCAGTAGCGAGTGGCCAGTAGTACGTAAAATGAAACATGTATGCATAAAAAAAAATTAACGTAATTGTAGTAAGAAATTAAAGCGTGATGTCGCCGAAGA
This sequence comes from Acanthococcus lagerstroemiae, assembly GCA_031841125.1. Taxonomy (NCBI): domain Eukaryota; kingdom Metazoa; phylum Arthropoda; class Insecta; order Hemiptera; family Eriococcidae; genus Acanthococcus; species Acanthococcus lagerstroemiae. The sequence continues at coordinate 135,636 of CM063112.1, read as the reverse complement.
CTTCTGAAATATCACCACCCTTGCGTTCTCGGATTGTTACCATACATGAAAAATGTGAGAATTAACGCAAAATTGCGAAGAAAGTTGGGTTTACATTTTCTGCAGTACGGTATGTAATCAAACGATTTCAAGCCACAAAAATAATCGTAAATGACGCTCGTTCAGGGCGACCAAAAAAACTGAAACCGAGACATGAAAGATCTCTTGCACAAAAATCGCGAGACCAGCACTTGCCGACGAGCTCACATTTACATCAGGAAGAAGAGTTCACCCTCAAACTGTACGGAACGTGCTTTATTCGGCCGGTCTTCATGGAAGATGTCCTCGTAAGCAAACGTTCATTTCCGAAGCCAATCGAGTCAAACGTGTAGAATTTGCAAACGCGTACGTAAATATAACCGCAGTCTTCTGGCAGTCAGTTTTATTCTCCGACGAAAGTAAATTCAACTTATTTGGATCAGATGGACGGGGATATGTATGGCGAAAAGCGAACGCAGAGCTACGTCTACCGTCAAATACGGAGGAGGCAAGGTGCTTGTGTGGAGGTGTATGGCAGCCAGAGCGGTGTGGGTAATCTAGTCTTCATTGAAGGAAACATGGCAGCCGATATGTGACAAAGACGTTTATACTACTACACTAGATACCTAACTTCAGCCTGCTAGTAGTATAAACCCTTCTCACCCACCCCACGTTTTAGTATCCAATCTGCTAGCGTCACCGGTGTAGAAAATCGGCTCCAATGCATTTTAAATGGGAAATTGGTCATTTTCAAGTCGCGCTTATTATATTTTGCCTGGGTAAAACGATCTGAAAATTGGACAGACCATGCATTCATATCTTGGGAGCAGGAAAATATAAAAAAAAAACAATATGCTACACTTCGAATTCTTATTTTTTTTTTAATTTGAACGCCGGCACCTCTACGCGAAATTTACCATGTATTTTAAATGGGAAAAATGACTATACCGGTGACTGGCGAACGCTTATGCAACATTCGCACAAAGTTTGGATACGCTTATTTTACTGTGGTAGTATAGGAAGTTAGGTATCTAATGTAGTAGTATGAACGTCTTTGATATGTGCATAGGCATATTGCGCAAAAATTTGAAGAGCAGCGCCCGCAAAGTAGGCTTGGAGGAGTCCTTTATTTTTCAACAGGACAATGATCCCAAGCATACTGCACTAAAAACCCGAATGGCTGCTCTGTAATGCACCTCGTCGGCTATTTAGCCCACTACAATCGCCGGATTTGAATGTAATCGAAAATTTATGGAGTTTACTATAAGTGGAAGTACATATTAAGAGGAGAATATCCGACAGAGGAGATCTGAAAGCGGCCCCCTCCAAGCGGCATGGTCAGATGTTTGTCCCCGGGTAACAGCAAATTTAGTTGAGTCAATGCCGCGACGTCTGCTAGCGATTATACATAGATGCCAAAAAGGAATGCATACCAAATATGAATTTCCTGTTTTTTGAAGTCATGCTAGTTTATTTTTATGTTTTCCCGTTATATTCTGTGGGTGTGCAAATACTTTTTTGAGGTTACATTTTCCTTTTTTCTCTAATTCGAGGCTGTGACTTGTTTCTTTCGGAATAAAATATTTTCATCTGCTTTCTTTTTTCGTCTACTTATGTTTAATGAATGGTTCCGGATCCTAAGTCGTTCCCGTGCAGTCCTACATCCTTTTCTCGAGGTGTGCAAATACTTTTTTGACCCACTGTATACACGATATATTCAAATATTTTTAAGGTTCTTGGATTTGCTGATAACCTCTCTTTGCTGTACAGTATGGAAAGTGACCAGGAAGTAAGGGATGATGTCTGTCGTGATCATGTCTTTTGATGAACTTTGGTTTTTTGAAAATCGACCCAATCTAAATTATTATGGATCAAACTTTCTAATATGCGTCTACAGAACTCCCATTTGATTTTAAAAAATCTGAATATTTTACTGTACATAATCACACTTATCCCAAACCACGCTATTGCAGAATATTTAAGCAATAAAAATCGATAAAATATCGTGGATTAGTATTATAGTCTGTCCCAAATAAGAATGCCGAAAACAGTTGCGAGTACGGTGGCAGGGCAGGTCGGGAAAGGAAAAGGTAGTTATTCACACAATACTACAAACCGGAGCAAAGATACTCTCCAAATTAAATCAAACATTAATTGCCGTTATTTACTGTAGATTTTTTTTTCATACCTACTTCTTTTTAAAGAAATGTAATGCGCTCTGACATACCCAGGCTTGTTGCGGAAAAATCGATTTTGAGATCCGCAGCAAAGTGTGAACGATGTCAACTGTTTTCGGCATTCTTATTTGGGACAGACTATAGATAAGAAATTAACGTGGCCGTACTATTCTGATGAAATCCAATTAAAATTGAGAAAATTAGTGTTCCACTTCTTGAAAAAATATTTTGACCTCATACTCTTGAGAAAACGTGTACCAATTGGTAATGACTTGAGAATTATATACTGGCGACGTTCGTACGATTTGTAGCCAATAAAAGTGCTACAAAATAAAGTGTGCAGATCGATGATCGGATGCAAACCCAGGACATCCAAAATTTTCACACGAAGTGAATCACACCATATGAACGAGAACCAGATTGGGAGTAGCGCTTTTAGCTGCCTACCCCGGCTGAAAGAAACCCATTCGCAACTTCTAGGGAGATTCAGGGGCTACAAACTGTATAATGAACTTCCTCCATCAGTGTGAAGGCTACCTAAGATTTTGGAATTCAGGAATTACCTAAATATGGACGCTATGTTCAGCAAAAGGGAACCAACTAGCAAAATCTGCTTTTTGAGAACACGTGATTCGAAGTTCAAGAGCCATGTAGAAAGTAAATGACATAGCGTTTACTGATAAGTTTTTTTCAACGTGAGTACACAGTTTTGAATCGGGGGCCCAATTTTGAAAAATTCTACTTTTTACGCTCTTTCCAACGATACTAATAACTCATTTTGTTTACAAATGTTGGTTGGTTCCCTTTTGCTGAACAACGTCCATATGTAGTTTGAAGGTTATCCTGCCTTGCTTGCCTTCCTTCCCAACCATAATAAGCGCTCCAAAATCTGCCCGTTGTTATCTCTCTATATACAGGGGTGGGCAAAAGTCAGTATCGGAAAAACCCATTTTCACCATGCTTTCCTTATGGTGAAAATGGGTTTTTCCGATACTGACTGTTGCCCACCCCTGCATTAAAAACCAAAACTCCTCCTCCCCCTCCCCCCTTCTGAAAAGAAAACTCACTGCGGGTTGCCTACCTAAAAATTAGAAAAATTGCAGGGGCAGATAAGCTACTTTCAAGGACATAATCTGTTCTAACATGAAAGATCTCCTAGTTTTAAGACATAACCGACATGATAAGACATAAGAAGACATAAAATGACATAATTACCCATAATCTTCAAGATCACAAATCGCTGCGGGTTGCCTACCCTGCCCCTTGATTGCTCAATTTTCCAGGGGTAGCCTACCCTCAGGAGGGGGTTCATGGTTGTGGAGGAAGCTCCTGAAGGGTGAGGAGGGCCCCTAAAAAATTACAGGGGTAGATCAGCTATTTTCAAGGACATAATCTGTTCTAACATAAAAGATCTCCAAGTTTCAAGACATAACTGACATAATAAGACCTATTATTATTATTTACACATACAGGGTTAGTCAGTTTTCCTTCCGCCGTAGGAAAACTCCGTTAGGCGGAACGAAAGTATGACTCAATGTGTTATCTACCAAAATGTACCGTACGCTCTGTTATTGGTTAGGCGCGCTACATGCTATTCGTAAATAGCGACAAAACCGATAACAGATCTTCATTGTAACGGCGTTTTCCTATGGCTGAAGGAAAACTGACTAACCCTGTATAATTCAAGTGAAAAGGTCACAATCAATTTTATGTTTCATTGCGGAGGGAGGGAGAGAAAAAAGTTGATGATAGTGTGTCGCCTGTCGAAACAGTAGAAAAAACCAATATAAATGGACGCTGTTCAACAGAAGGGAACCAATCCACAAAATCCGCTTTTTGAAAACACGTGATTCGAAGTTCAAGAGCCATGTAGAAACTATATGGCATTGCTTTTACTGATAAGCTTTTTTCAACGTGAGTACAAATTTTTGAATCGGGGGCCCAATTTTGAAAAATTCTAAGTTTTACGCTCTTTCCAACGATACATATAAATCATTTTATTTACAAATGTGGTTTGGTTTCCTTTTGTTGAACAGCGTCCATATATGTGAAGATGCTCAGTTGTTATCGTGATTTTAACGATAATTCTTCCTTGTTTCATTTTTTTTTAGGCTGCTGGGCGACAACGAAATAACCATAATCAAGTCGGATGGTCTCATCGGTAGACTACCAAACTTACATAAATTGGATCTAAAGCGAAACAGTGTCGTGAAAATCGAGGAAAATGCTTTTGAAGGGTCATCTAAACTTCACGAATTGTACGTTTGTTTGTGTTTTGTATCCTTTTACTCGTAATTATTTTTTTATTCCGCAGTTCTTCGTCTGAATCGTATTCCATTTTCATGTCTGGGAACCCTTTCTTTATTACTGTGCATCGTAGCGGATATACAAGAAGGAGAAGGATCTTGAGTCTAACCCTATTCAGTTCTTTTAAACCCTTTCCGGTGAAAATGGCTCCAAAAATTCCGATGCTTTTCCCTAGCTTCGCTCGACATGAGTTTCTCTCCCTCCCCTCATCCCTCACCCATCATGATAAAATGCTGGTTTCTCCAGTTTTGTACAGTTCATCTATGCATCTTTCACTAACAGTATCAACAAAAAGTCTCATAACCGTTAACCTGTTACTGACAAAAAGGATTATAAACACTTACACCTAATTCATGTTTATTTGATAGTAATTTAGTGTCCTTCTTTCCTATTGGTTGCAGAATATTGGCAGAAAATAAAATCAAAGAAGTGAATAATAAAATGTTTAAAGGTCTACACAATTTGAAAATTTTGTGAGTTTTCATTATTTCCAGTTGAGTAGAATATGACATATGTAGTGTACAATCGAACAGTGATGCGTAATTAGCTGTTTTTATTCTTTATTCATTACACTTGACAATTATTTTCTTTTCGACTTTCAGATCGTTGCATAGTAATTTGATTACTTGCGTGATGCCAGGATCATTCGACATGTTGCCCAATTTGCACGCTTTGTGAGTTCGTCCTTCGCATATCTTTTTAAGTATTGTTATACATTTTGATGCTTGGTCGTTAGTTGTTGAAGGTATCATCTACATTCCATCGAATAATTGTTCGATTGCAAAATTCCAGCTCTTTTGAACGTCGCATAAATAAACTGCGCGTTAATTGCGAAGAACCGGGATCCCCTTTTCATTGTTTCGGATTCTGAGATGTCTTGCTATTATATGGATGCTTTTAAGCAAAAATCGCCCGAGCGACGAAATCTGTTCTTTTTTGTTGAGAAAACGTAACATTAAAAGCTAATGAATAATGCCGGCTTACCGACATAGCGTTTACTGATACTTATGCTCTTCCCAACGATACTAATTTACTAATAACTCATTTTGTCAACAAATGTCGCTTGGGCGGTTTTTACTTAGCACTGTCCATTATAAAGAGTAGCTACGACTTGGTACTAATTGAGACTAAACCAGGGCAGGATTGCCAATCTCTAGGAATTCTCCACAAACTGAGAATTGTTTAAGCGCGCGCGCCTCATGAAATTTGATAGTTTTTCTGAGGATTTAACGATTTCATCACAGAATATTGGCTAAAAATGCATAATTCATGATTGAAAATTAAATCGGTGAGAACCAAAAGGGGAAAAGTCCAAAATTGACATTTTTGACTTTTTTATGGAAATCGGGGTATTGAAATATCGCGGATCCACTTGTGTGGTTGAAACTTCGCGAAACCGCTGGGAAAGTGCTTTTTTGCCAACGTCGCTCTGTTGCGTTGGGAACCAAAAGGGGTCCAGTCCAATGCTATTCCGCTAACGTACATCTGTGCCTGTATTCTTTACTGATATGAGCTAATAAACATACTGAATTGTGAAGTGCGTGGTATTAAACTTTCGCTATCTTGAAAAGCGATTTTCTAAAAATTTTATAACTCCTAGGGACTTCGGTCAGTTCAAGGAGGATCAACTCTAAAGTGATGCAGTTCTATTCGATTCCTGGCGAAAAGAGAAAAAAAAATTCAAATTGGGAACCAAGAGGAGCTCAGTCCACTTTCATTCAGGAGGCATCTCCGGTGCACCTGAAAATTTTCTTTTCGTAATTGCCTTATAAGTTGTGTCTTGTAGTCCTCTTTCAATGCCCTAAAACACGTTTCCCACAATTTTTGGATTTTCGATTGAATCAGTTTTTTGTGTCTCCTGGAAAATGCGAAAAATCGACTTTCCCCTTTTAGTTCTCATCAATTCAGTGTAAAAACACTAAAATTAAGGACATTTTCTCAAATTTTATGAAGCGATTGAAAATGCTTCACTTGCGGGAAATTACCGTTACGTCAATTCAACTTTTCATTGTTGTTATTACTTCATTATGCCTTATCCTCTTCAGTCTTCCGCCTTTACGTCAACCCCAAATTCACAACTATGCCAGTCCAGTTTTTATCGGTTGCACGGCCGATCGGAAGTGTTTCCAATTGCTGACCCGGCTGATCATGCAATGACTGCCTTCGCAGTTTCAATAATATCTCATTTGTTTAAAACATATGACTAATGTGATGCGGTCTGTGAAAACATGACCTATGTCGGGAAGATTTTTTCGGTCTTTGTATTAGAAATTTGAGGAGGAGATTTCCAGCAGCATTTTAAGACCAAGAGCGAGTTTTTGGCCTCAAGTAGATGGCCCAGTACAAGCAGTTGAAGATTGCAGGGACAAAATAAATTGTCATTTCGAGAAAAACACGTTTGAAGTTCATGACTCGGGTAATACAATAAAAAAATCGATTTCATGGCTTCTACCCAATCGATTCCGCTGAATGTTAGATATGATGTTTTCAAAAGATAGATGAAGCAATTCTGAAAGTTCCATACAATATCTATGTGTTGGTTGCTGAGTTACTGCAATTTGAAGGTTGAGATGTCTGCAGGTGAATGCTTGGATTGTGAATCGATGACTATCGATAGATACAATTGCTGATAGTTATCGATATTTATTGATAGTAGTATCGATAGTAAAAACATTTCTAACAAGAACAAAACAACAGACCGACGGGTTATGTTTTCTGCTATAGCTCACGTCCCTCCTATGTGAAACAAAGCATCACGGAGGTAGAATTCACATTGTACATCGTTGCCAAACGTCTCTCTCTGGAATGCTTTTCCGGTAAAACTTTGGTTAAAACTTGGAAATCTAGTTTTTTCGACTCCACCCCTTCATTTTGCTGTAGCGCAATATTACGTTTTCCGACATACATAGGTCACATGTTTTCACAGGCCGCATCACCTATTTGCTTTTCGTAAAATGTGTACAAGAGTTTAATTTGCATCTAGTTACATATGTATTGATGTAATTTTTCTCGATCTCATATGAAGGGTAAATAATTTGTGTCTGTGAACGTGGAGTATGTCATATGTATACCGGGTGATGAACGAGAAGTCGCACCATAGGGGAATAGAATTACAGTAACGCGCAACCGCGCAACGTGTACGCGTTGCTTAGCGAAGAACGTGTTTTCATGTCGGCGCGTGCGCGTTATCACGGAGCGGTAGAACTTAATGTTGAGATAATTGAAAGGGGGGAATTTTATCGAAAATATTAAGGCAAAATTTCCGATCATTTTCAAAGAATTTTATTGGACATCACTGAAAAAAATCTCCGATGATTTGAGAAGAATTTTGTCGGAAATTTTAGGGGAAACCTTCAGTGATTATAAAGGATTTTAGCCGAAATCATCGAGAAATATCTCTGATGATTTTTAAAGGATTTCTTCAGATGAACGTTACGATTATTTCCAGAGATTTACACCAGAAATCTCTAGGTTAAATTACCGAAATGTTTCCAAAGAATTTCATTAGAAATGTTTTCAGGAAATTTCCGATGATTTCTAAATTATTTTGTCGAAAAATTTCGAGAACAATCTCTTATCGATTCCCGGGAAATTATCCGCGGAAATCAGGAGAAAAAATTTCCAATGTTTTCCAAAGAATTTCCTCAAAAATCCTCGAGAAAATTTTCCGATAATTTTTGATGAGTTTCATCGGAAATATTTGGAAAGAAACTCCAACGTTGAAGAATTTCATGAAAAATCTTTTGAAATTTCTAATTTTTTCTAAAAAATTTCATCAACATTCTTTGAAAAAAAATTTTGAATAATTTTTGAAGAGATTCATACGAAATATTCGGGGGGGGGGGGGAAACTCCGATAGTTTTTGAAGAATTTCATCAAAATCATCAGGAAAAATATTTGATGATCTCTGAAGAATTTCTTCGGAAATTTTCGGGGAAAATCTCCGATGGTTTTTAGGAATTTTATCGGAAATTTATGGGAAAACATTCCAATAATTCATGAAGAATCGGGAATTTTTTCAATCTTCCTATGAAATTCCTTAAAATTATTGGAGATTTTCCCCAACGATTTCTAATGAAATTCTCCGGAAATCATCGAACATTATTCCTGAAAATTTTTGATAAACTTCTTGAAAAACCATCACGTTTTCCCCGCATACTTCAGCTATAAAGTTCTTTAAACATCTTCGGAGATTCTTCTCGAAGATTTCCAATGAAATTGTTCTTTGGAAATCATCAGAGATTTTTCCTCAAATTTACGATAAACCACTTCTAAAACCATCGGAGTTTTTTCTCAGATATTTCCGATGCACGTTTTAAAAAATGATCAAAAAATTATCCTCAAGATTTTAGAGGAAATTCGGTGTAAACCACTGGACATTTAAAAAAAAAAAAAAAAAAAAGATTTCTAATGAAATTCACCGGGAATAATCAAAGATTGTCATCAAAGTTTTCTGATGAAATTCCTTGGAAATCATCGCTAATTTATCTCAAAAATTTCCGATGAAAATCTCTGAAAATTATCCAAACCATTTTCTTAAGAATCCTGTAAAAATCATCAGAGATGTTTCTCAATGATTTCTGATAATATCCTTTAGAATCATTGGAGATTGTCCCTAAAATTTCCCCCAAAAAATCTTTTGAAATCATCGGAGATAATTCTCAATGATGTCCGATGAGATTCTTCGAAGACGATAAGAAAATTTTCCTTAATAATACTTTCGATAAAATTCCTAGGAAATTATCTTCGGAAATAAGAGGAATCTTCTCGATGTTTTCCGATGAAATACTTCGGAAATCATTGGAGATTGATTTCTAATGTGATTCTTCGGAAATTATCGAAATATTTTCCCCAAAATCTCTGATGAAATTCCTTAAAAATCATCGGAGATTTTTCCTGAGCATATCTGATGAAATTCTTCTGAAATCATCGGTAATTTATCCCAAAAATTTCTGATGAAAATCTTTGGAGGTCTTCGATACTTTTTTCTGAAAAAATCATTCAACACTCATCAGAGAGCTTTCAATGGTTTCCAAAAAAATCCTCTGGAAAAACTCGATTTGATTATACTTCGGCACAAATACAGAATTTCCGGTCAGTATCTTTGCTCTTTGCTGTGTCTGTGAACGTGGAGTATGTCATATGTATATATCGCACATTCACAGGCGCAGCAAAGATATTCCTGCACCCGTGTACAGTATTTTGCCTGTCTGTGCCCTTGAAGTAAAATGGCAAATGTGAGTTTTGATTCTTTACCCTTCTTATTTTATAGTTCCATTCTTGTACCAGAATTACTTACTCACTGTCTTGTCGATAATAGTCGGTGTACGCGCCGCTACGCACCAGAGACGAGAGGTAGCTAGTAACTGCGGACAGATGACATTTTTGTTTCAAAATTGGAATGTGTTTTTGTATTATTTTAAAAAAATTATGCTATTAAAATGAATTTGTTTCCTTTTCATTAGGATGACATTTTTTCTCAAGTAAAAGTTGAAACAAAGATTAATTTCCTCGCTCTGTGAGTGATTGTGGAGTGAGAAATTTGCGATAAGTAGCAATCTTCTGTTGGTGAGTCATGATGCGGCGGGGAAAACACGTTTTCTAATGCCTTGGTCAAGCTTATTTCGACCTATAGTCCAATGAGTCAGTGAATACTTTCTGTTCTACACATGTATCGAAAACGCGTTTTCGCGTAACAGTTTTTCGTAACAAGAGAGACATTTATCGTTATCGTAGCGATCAACACTGATAACGCGTTTTTATCTGTACTAGAGCTCTATAACTTCGTGTGAGTACGATCGTCCGCCATTTTGACTCCATGAAATATACTATTGTTTGTAGTGTGAACTCGTCGTCCCTCGTCACCGAACTTCTTCGTGTAAAAGAATCGTTTTTTACGCAAAAAATCATTATGTTGTGAATATTAATTTTGGTCTTCTCGTCATTGTAGGAATTTATTATCGAATCCGTTTGTTTGTAATTGTCATCTTGCATGGTTCTCGGAGTGGTTGCGAAAGAAAGGATTGACGGGCGGTAACGCTAAATGCACGGCACCTCTTTCCGTTCAGGGCAGTTTAATTTACGAATTGTCTTCCAGTCAATTCAAATGCGATAGTAAGTGGTTGAAAATCGAGATGTTTTATATTCTTACTGGGCTTATTCCTGGGTATAATGGCTCTTCGAATGTGCATGAACAAAATGAAAAAATACAGTACCAGTGTACTGAAATTTGAAGGTTCTTTTTCTGAAAACACCCAGCCAAAAAATAAAATAATTTTTCAAGATCATGGAACTATAATCGAGGAAAACAAAACAGTCGTAAGTTTTAGAGAGAAAAATGTATCTCGTATTATGAGCGATATACTTACGTGAATGGCTTACTTGGAGTATGAGCCATTCCAATGTTTTCAAAATACCTTTGTGAAACCAACTGAAGTCAATCATTATTAGTTCTGAACTTTAAAAAAAGAAAATGTGTCGTATGAGGGGACTGGGACGTATCTCTACTGTCCCCTCACTTTGATATTCAGTTCCAACGCCAAAAATGTTGGTAAAGCAGCAAAATAAATGGCAGTCACTGGACAAAATTGCTGTTCTTCTTAGTGATGTCAAATTTTGTTAGGATTAGGTTTAGTTATAATAAAATTATTGTTTATTCGAAGGAGAATGTAAAAGTGAACATGTTTAGGTGATAGTGAGCAAGGCTGTTTGGGTGAGCATTATTGCCCTCCAAAATGTACCTGTACCGGAACGATAGTGCAATGCAGTCGAGCAAAATTTACAGAAATACCTCGGGGAATACCTACGGAAACTTCAGAACTGTAAGTTTATTCTAGTAGCTATTATCTTGTGTTAATTAATTTATTTTTTAGTCTGAATTGAATTATTGGGCATATCATGCATAAACTAAAAACTTGATTTTTTTTTGTAAGTTCGGGATCGTGGTTATGATCGAACATTGTCCCCTTGAGCGGCCCTTGTCCTCCGCTCAGAACTGCCGGCCGGTTGATGGGAAGTGTACTTCAGCGAGTTGTCGCCGCAGTTCGCAAATAGGCATTCTCTAGTCGGAAACGGCACCGCACTCGGTTTTATTTTGCTCTCATTGGCCCAGTTTTATCACCCCTACACGTTTTTTGCTCAAATTTGAAACGTAATTATCCAACGAAAGTAATTTTCCTGTTTCTATACAAATACATACTTACGTACTTTTTCTTCGTCGGTATCCTGTTTCATAATTATGTGTACGTTGCAAATCAAGGACGATTATCATCTACCCGAAAGTTTTAAGAATGAAATTATTAAATCTTACGAAAGAACGATTGTTATTCGTAGTAATGTGCTCAACATCTTCTTATTTATTTCTTCTACTACATAAAAAGTAAATGTTTGTCTGTTTGTTTGCGTGTTTGTTCGAGGTTGGCGGGTTGAACCGTAGGAGCTGGTGGAGGGTTCGTATTTTCTGGATGTGTTCGTACGAACCCGAAATAGGCTTTAGGCTGTAAAAAATTTCGGTATCCCAATTAGGAGGGGGCCACAAAATTTTGCCCTCTTTGGACCCCCTATTTTTTTCAACATTAACTTTTGGGAATTGTTTTACATTGAATTTCTTCACATTATGTTGAAATTTGGCGGCTGTAACTGCCTTCCTGCAGAAATTACTAGGGGGTTGAAAATCTGAAATTTCCAAAACGTGCTCAAAATGCCTTATTATTACATGAGCATCTGTTTTCATGCGACTATAACATATTCGAATTTTGTTTCGTACTCATTTATGTACCACACGGCTCAATTTCAACCACGTATCACCTCCAAAAGCTATAAAATTTCAGTTTTACAAAACAATGTTTAACATCTCTTCTAATTATCCGATTAAATTTTTGAAAACACGAAAATCTTCCTCTGAATGAAGCAGTAAACTGCAAATAGATCAGGGCCTTTTGACTTAACGCAATTAGAGTGGAAGCTATTTGCAGTCGTAAATTTCCGTAGCGTTTCTTATGGAACCTTTTCGAGCAAAAATCGGCTATAGCGGCTACACGGCGATTCGTCTAACACGCGCGCGCTCGCATACACACAGAAAGGTAGAGAACAGGAACAACAAATGGTAAGGACATTTTGGTACCTAAGTACTTATAATAGGTAGATGCGCCTATTCTTCTTTTTTTTTTTTTTTTTTTTTTTTTTTACATTTTTGTCTCAACAACACAAACATGAAGCGATAAACTAAAAATGAATCAGGATACTTCTAATGAACGCGCAATGCGACTTGAAGAGGAGGTGTCCAGGGGGTCTGAACCTTTCTTGCGAGCTCATCAAATAGTGTTTTTCTAATTTTAGCACTTAGCCCGCGGTATAGATAAGCCGCGCGGCAGGTCAGCTAGTGAATATGATATACGAGTAAAAAATGTGTGTGCAGGAATTCGCTGTATCGACTCACACGAAATGGAATGTCGAAACTTCTAATCCAAATTTTCAGTTTGTGATTTGTAAGATGATTACATGATCACGATTAGTGAGCAATGTGTTGATGTATGTTTTTAAAATTTTGCAGAAAACTATATTTTCAGTTTTCCTGATTGTACCGACTTTTCAGAGAAAAGGGAAGTATTACACTCGTCACAGTTGTGAAGATGGGGGCGGGGGCAATGTTTTATTTGCGTTTCAGAGTGTTTATAACACGACTGTATGTATTTACACACTAATTTTGTGGCACGAAAATCTCAAAAACTATTGGATCAATTGATTCCAAATTTTGACATATCATGGGGCAGTACTTGAAATTGTGCAGTAGACAGTTTGAAGGCAATCGGTCGAGCCGTTCGTGAGTTTTCCTCAATTTAAGGACAAAATTTGTGGCACGAAAATCTCAAGAACTACTGAATCATTTGATTCCAAATTTTGTTAGATTATAGGGAAGTACTCGAAGTTGTGCAGGTGAAAGTTTGATGACAATCGGTTGAGTCGTTCACGAGTTTCCTCAATTTAAGTTCAGCATAAGAAGCGCGAGGCGACTTAATTACTCGATATTTTTTTGGGATTTAATTGATACGAAATCTAATTTTGATAGCCGCGTAGTTCTGTTGTATTATACAAATGTTTCGGTCTTACACGTTTCCGCCTTGAATGTGTCGATTTCAAATTTATACGAACTCAAATTTTGATAGCCGGGTAGTTTTCTATTTTTATAATACTATTCCTTGTCGAGAGTTGGGTTCAGTTGGGTTTTTTAAAACGTGAATGGCCTTAAACATTTCGGCCGAATACCACTAGTCCTTGTCGACATTTGCGTTTTTTAAAACGTTAACGACTTGAAACGTGTTGACAGTGTCTTGATTTCGCGAGGAACGATCGAAGCGAGTTCTGAGTGCTTTTCGGCCGAAGGCCGAAAAGTCGGTACTGCTGAAGCGAAAGCAGTTTTTAAACTCATTAATTTTAATTAATCGGCGATCATTTGAGTCTGATTGCATTTGTGGGTTGGGTTTCTCATTGTAGAGGTGTATTTGAGACTTCTTTCCCCTTCGGTGATTTACTAATAATTGCTATAAATTATTCCTTCCCACTTCACCGGAAATATTGAAATAAATTTAGATACAATGTAATAAACGCTAAAGTAATAACGGGGATCATATTGTGACTAAAACATAAAATAAATTAACTTTTCAAATTCCATCATTATTTACCTGGAGTGCATTTGTAGATCTCAACTCTTCACTCCAAGGTCTACCAGTGCATTCCCTCCTCGCAGAGAAACATGAGTAGTTGATTTTTGCTTATTTGGTACTTGAACTTGCGCCTAAAAACTTATAAAACTCAATAATTAAGCATAACATCACTATTGGAGACTGTCCCACTTAAGGATTTGAATAATTTTAATGATTACGGCTAGCATCCTGGTGTTCTAAGTTTTTATCGTTGCGACGGTGATAAGAATGGGCCAATGAGAGCGAGTAGAATGAGTGCGGTGCCCTTTTCAAGTCGCCGGCCCCTAACGTTCACAGCGATCTCGGCCGAAACGGGCCACAGCGGGAGCGGAGGAATAAGGGTCGCTATCACCGCTAGAATACACCGCATAAAGAACTGTACAAGTACAAAGGTGTTTTCAAAGTAACTCTTCCGAGCCCATATCTTGTGAACCACTCAAGTTATAAAAATGAAACAAAGCTCATTTGAAAGCGAATTTTATTACGTTTCTGAAACACTATACCCATTTCAACATAGTCGCCATTAAGTTCGATACATCGCTGCCAACGCTTCATCAGTTGTCGCTTGTCGCACTCCGTTTTCCTAAAATTCAGCCGGCTATTCTCGGGAAAATCACGACATTGTGGACTTCAGTTCGTTATCCGATGCAAAATGATACTCCTTTAGATAATTTTCAAGATACCTGAATATATGAAAATCACTAGGAGCGAGGTCAGGGGTATATATAAGGCAGGTGCGGAACAATTTCGCAATGCAACTCCGGTAATACGGTTAGAGTGCGCGCTGCGGTGTGAGTTTTCGCGTTGTCATGTTGCAGTAAGCAGGTACCGCTGGCAGGTCGAATACAGTTAATACGATATTGTAAGACTGTCGAGGTCTTACCGTACTTCTCAGCACTGATTGTGGTGCCTTTCTTCAAAACGCATCGAGTTTGACAAGAATTTCATCCCTGTTTGACAATTTTGGGCATCCTGACCGAAGTTTATCCAGTAATTTGAACGTACCAGCTTTTGTTTCTCTTACCCACATCTGAACCGCACTGATACCAAAACACTCATCTCCAAAACGCTCCTTCAATCGTCGAAGAATCTCAACCGACGTAGCACTTTTATGCCTCAAAAATAAACTAACCGATATCTGCCTGTACCGAACGGCAGTACACAGTTCTCGTTTCGAACACATATTATGTTTCGCGAACAAAAGTTGATATGGAACCGATCTACCCCTCGTTTTGAAGCTAACGAGGTTATCTTTCCAGAGAGCACGCGCGCACTCTTCCAGATCCAGCGGTTCCCAAGATATGGGTTTGGAGGAGTTACTTTTGGAATAACCTTTGTAATTATGGTAATGAGTATGTTTTAAGCAAAAAGAAGCGATGATTACACAATGTTACGCAACGTCTTCTGACAATATCTCTAAACGTTTCGTTTCCAAAATAAATTGAAATTGGAATATTCTTCAAACTTCAGATTTGAAATCAGAGTGTATTTTCCGAAACGCAGTATGAGGCCCCCCCCACGCCTCCTGTTTTAAGAATCGGGTGAGATAATTTATCAATATCTCCTTATCAAATTGTAAGAAAATCATTTTCCTTCGTAGTGTCATAATACATACTTGCTCATTAAAAAAATCACTTTCGAAACATACTAAGCCTATTTGTCATTTATTTCAATTTAAAAACGTAGTAAGTCGTCTAGTTTTGTAAGAATTTTTTATTGCTTACATGTTGAACAAGCTACCTCACAGATAGCGAGGTAGTAAGAGGGTGTTTGCTTAAGCTGAAAAACTTTTAGCTTCCAACTTCTGGCTTCTCAAATTTATCCTAGACTGATCTAACGATCTAAACGCAACTGAGCTAAAGCTGAACTATGAGCTGTAAACAATTCACTCTTATTTAAAGAAAAAAATGAAAAAGCAATTGCAATAGGGTGCCTGCAGCGCTGCGCGCGGGCAAACACCCTAAAAATATACATTTCGATGTTTTTTGCCGATTGGGACTGTGCAAATTGTAGAAGCGCTAGTGTAGAATAGGTATTTTTTGATAAGCGGACGGTGATTTTGACGTCACACAGTGAGTTACAGTTCTTGGTTACTGTTAGGAAAAATACATACTTTCGGCCAAGGAACGTTTTGACTCCCATAAGA
This sequence comes from Acanthococcus lagerstroemiae, assembly GCA_031841125.1. Classification (NCBI taxonomy): domain Eukaryota; kingdom Metazoa; phylum Arthropoda; class Insecta; order Hemiptera; family Eriococcidae; genus Acanthococcus; species Acanthococcus lagerstroemiae. The sequence continues at coordinate 119,287 of CM063112.1, read as the reverse complement.
AAAACACAGGGAGCAAAAATCATTATGTTACTACCTGAGCTCCGTTTCACACTACGCCGTGTTGCCGGAACGGCAGCCGTGAGGACGGTCGGATATCACACGTAGAGAATGAGAGCGTACCTTTGAGTATCTCCTGGAGGGATTCGGTCGCGTTAACCCCCGTTTCACACTGCCGTGTCGCCGGAACGGCAGCCGTAAAGACGGTCGGATATCACACGAAGAGAATGAGACCGTTCACGCTAGGTCTTCACGGTTGCCGTTCCAACTCGTGTGCAACGCTCCCATTCTCTACGTGTGATATACGACCGTCTTCACGGCTGCCGTTCCGGCGACACGGCGTAGTGTGAAACGAGGCTAACAGCGATTGAGCGCTAGTGTATTTCATCCCGTTTGGTGTACTTCCACTTTTGGCCACCATTTGTAAAGTAGATGGCCTGCTATGTATTTCATCCCGTTTCTGTCACGTTTCTGTTTCGGTAGCTTCTGCATTTGTCCAGCAGATGTCAGCCACTTCGCTGACTAGTGATGTGCGATGGTCGCTCTTTGAACTATCGATAGTAATCAATAGTAAAAATAAAACTATCGATACCATCAATAGTTTATTATGTTAAGGATATCAAGAGATAACGGGTCGGCTGGCTTGGAGAATTGCGGGTACAAGGCTGTACAACTACATTGCTGTACAATTATACTAATGATTATTCGCAGCTGAATTTTACATTATTTTGAGTTATTACGCACTTCTGGTAGATATTAGACAATAGAAATCGCAAATTCTCAACATATTTGATACATTTTTTCCTTCCATAGTCTTAAAACAAGCTACATCGCAGATAGCGAGGTAGTAAAAGGGTGTTTGCCATGTTCTAGGTTGAAGGTCGTTATCTGCTTATGTATGGCTTATGGGAGTTTTACTGTATTCATTGACTATAGCTAATAAATTAAAGTCAATAAAATGAGTTTTTCGCTAGCTTCATTTTCAATTCTAACTTCCTAAACTGGTATTAATAAAACGAAACCAAATCTGAAATGTTGAGGCTTTAAAGCTAATATTCAGTCACAGTACCAAAATATACGCCGGAATGAGAATTTTTTATTTTCATCTTTCCAAGTTGCATTCCTAACTGAGAGGTAAAAATATTCATAACTAGGGCTGTCAAAACAGGTGAAATATGCGCTTTTTTTTTTTTTTTTTTGGTCGCTAAATATGCCGAAAATACCGTATTTCCCGTTTACAACAATGTTATTTTGTTATTTCCGGCTGTAACTACTCAAGAACTCAACCTTTTATTAGGAAATGCACATTAGCGCTCCTACATTTCGTTTCACATGCTAATAGATGGCAGCAGTTGACAGAGAACGAAACTGAACTATGATCTGAAAACAATTAAGTCGTATTAAAAAAAAAAAATTTCGATTGCCATAGGATGTTTGCAGCGCTGCGCGCGGGCAAAACCCTAATAATGTAAAATTCAACCTCGAATAATCATTAGTATACATATGTACCGCAATGTAGTTGTACAGCCTTGTGCCCGCAATTCTCCCAGCCAGTCGGCCGGTCATCTCATGATATCCTTAACATAATAAACTATCGATAGTATCGGTAGTTTTATTTTGACTATTGATTACTATAGATAGTCCAGAAAGCGAATATCGCACATCACTAGACGTGTCCCCATAGAAACTATGTTTCCTATGCTGGACCTGTAGAGCGCGCATTTCTGTCATGCAGATGCCCGGTGCTAATGTGAGTAATGAAAGGTAATGGCAATCAGTTTGTTTACAACAGCTTCAAAGCTTCAACATTTCCGATTTGGTTTTGTTTTATCAATATCAGTGTAGGAAGTTAGCGCAACAACACCAGGGATGCGGAGAAGCCGGAACTTTTTGCAGTTTTAGGATAATTTTGAAAGCCAGAAGTTGGAAGCTGAAAGTTTTTCAGCTTCAGCAAATACCCTCTTACTACCTCGCTATCTGCGAGGTAGCTTGTTCAACATGTACGCAACACAATAAAATACCATTATTTTGCTTATATTTTCGCGAATATTTTTGTCTCGAAAATGAAATGTTTCACATTTGTTGAAGTTGAGGCTCGCTTTCGTCAAAAATTGGGGAAAAATTGATCTGTAGATCTATACAGTGTGGAACAGATCATCACGCAACATAGGAAAGTCCCATAAAGCGCAAGTTGATGTGTACCACTGTGGAAAACGTCGTACTGGTGCATATCAACACGCAACATTACGCTAGTTTGGAATAATTTCATCTAAAATGTTTGAAAAAAAAATGCCCATAATTTCCGAAGAATCTCAACGAAAATCTTTAGAAACAATTTCCAGTGTTTCCCAAAGAATTTCAAGAAAATGATGACTAGGAATTTCATCTAAAATTTTTGGAGAAAAAAATTCCGAAACTTTCCGAAGAATCTCTTCGAATATCTTTTAGATAAATGTCCAGTGTTTTCCAAAGATTTGTTTTTTTAAATCTTCGGGTATCTTCGGGAAAATTTCTAACAATTTTTAAGGAATATCGTTGGAAATCTTTAGAAAAAATTTCCGATAATTTCCGAAGAATCTCATAGGAAATCTTTGGAAAACCTTCAATGCCGATAAAAATCTTCGGAAATTAATGAAATTTTATCCCGAAACTTTCCGATGAAATTTCTTAAAATCATCGGATATTGCTCCCGAAGATTCTCGATGAGATTCTTCGAGATTATCGAACATTTTTCCTGAAGATTGTTTAATAAAAATTCTTCCAAAATCATCGGAGTTTTCCCCCGAATATTTCCATGAATTTTTTCAAAAACAATCGGAAAATTTTCTCGAAGGATTTTGATTAAATTTTTTGGAAAACATTGGAAATTCTTCCAAAGATTTCACATGAGACTCTCCGGAAATTATCGGAATTTTTTTCGAAAAGTTTCCTACGAAATTCCTTAAAAATTGTTGGACATTTATCCTAAAGATGTTGAAAGAGATTCTTCGGAAATTATCGGAATTTTTTTCTCCAAAAATTTTAGATGAAATTCCTAGTCATCAAAGAATTTTCCCGAAGATTTTTCTCGATTTTCGATTAAATTCTTCGGCGAACATTTTACCTGAAATTTGTTGATAGAAGCCTTTAAAACCTGTCGTTGGTTTTCCCTAGTTCCTATGATTCTTCAAAAATTAGCGAAAGATTTTCTCGAAAATTTTTCATGAAATTCTTTAGGAAACACTCTAGAAATATTTTCTAAAGATTTCAGTTGAGATTATTCGGAAATTATCGTGTTTTTTTCATTTTTTTTTTTCCAAACATTTTTGATGAAATTATTCCAAACTAGCGTAATGTTGCGTGTGTTGATTTGCACCAGTATGACGTTTTCCACAGTGGTACACATCAACGTGTGCTTTATGGGACTTTCCTATGTTGCGTGATGATCTGTTCCACCCTGTATAGCCAATTTTCCGTTTCTTCTAAAGAATTTAGAAGTGTGGACTTATTGCATTTTGGAAAAGCAATCCTCAAATCTACACTGAATTCTAATGAAGCAGAGGAGAAATATTTTGAACAAATTAAGAGAAAGGCAAATTGCTCCAATGTAAATTTAATGAGTTTAATATTAAGGACTTTCAGGTACACGTAGCTACACAGACTAACGAGCCAACGAGCGAAATCCGTCGTTATTAAACTCATTAAATGAACATTGGAGCAATTTTGCCTTTCTCTTAATTTGTTCAATACTTAATTATTACTAAATTATTAAAGATGCCGGGGTTTTCCAAGTTTTCTGGCTCTTCTCTCAATCTGCTTTCGTTTCGTTGTATTATTGTGACAGATATGTGATCGAAACCCTCGTGAAATAGATTCGTTAATTTTCGAGATTTTTAAAATTATTTTCCAAATTGTAGCAAATATTTACGATAGATTTAGAAAAATTGAGTAAATTGGAATGTAGCTGATAACTTACGGGTGAATCCTGGTCCGCGCGATCATAAATTTTACGTTGTACGCGACATTCGAGACAAAATTTTGCTAGCGTTTGTTCGCGTGGACGTTGCACACAGTATGCGCCGCATATGAGGAGTTCTTTATCAAAAGGGCCCCTAATGAATAGGAATCCTATTCGTCAGGGGCTCTTTTGACAGATAACGCCTCATATATTCGTTAATGCCCGCAAAAATTCTCGCCGCATGCAACACGCACGCTGTCCGTCGGATTGTTTGTTTTTCGACCAAAGAATTTGCGGCGCAAATTTACTTGCGTATGGACGATTTGGTCACATAATGTACAGATTGATTAAAGACGCCCGACGCGCGCGACGCAAATATTCATGTACGTATGTATGTGGCGCAGATATTTGCGACGCATTTCTGTATGTCACGCACAATATAATACGTAAATTTATGCTCGCGTGGACCCGACGTAATAGATACGCAGAAAATTGAAGAACTCTCTCTTCTGTTTAGGGTATAGTTCGTATTCTAAATGGAAATGCGTTGTAAATGAAAAAAAAGTAACACATGTAGGTACCTATTATTCGTTGCGCCAATTGAAATTCATAAAGTTTTCGCGTGACGTGAGTGTGCCTAAGTTTGCAAGTTCATCCCGTCTATTCGAATTGTATTTGAACAAATCTTGTGACTAGAATTTCAAATAATTTGACCGATAAAATCGGTAAATTTTGAATGTTTACCATGTATGTTTCTAAACAAATGATGAACGTCGAGCGATTAGTCATGTTCAGGGAACGGGGGGGGGAGCATTTCACGTTCCTGGGGATGGTTAATTACCGAAATTACGAATATTGTTGTGCCTGTCATGATACTTTTTTATTATTTTAGTGTCAACTTATAAAGAGTCCGTTCCCGTTTTTGTTATAAATATTTAATTTTGTTCGGTAAAGCTGTAACCGCACCAGATCTTGTGCCTTACTACCTGTACTATGTCGTAAAAATGTTACATATTTGTTACACAGATCATTACACGGTAACGATATTTCTATGATTCCGGATGGAGTATTCGCTGATTTACATTCTATCACCCATTTGTAAGTACATTATAATTTTTACAGGTTATATTTTCTCAATAGGTACCTACACCAACGATCACGTTGGTGTTGCGGTGATACTCACAGATAGTCGAGCGCAGATCAGCTGATATAAGCCGGCATGAATAATTTCGATTACCTATCTTTCCGAGAGCAGACATCAGCTGTACTGCAATCCTACGGGATTCTCGACTTTTGAGTCGATTCAGTATTATACTGCACCGATTATGATTTGTTAATCTTACGAGTTTACCAATATTCGTTTTTTGTTCTTTTTATTTTCAGGGATTTAAGTGACAACCAGATTACAGTTTTATCAAATTATACGTTCGCAAATCTCACGAAATTATCAACGCTGTGAGTAATTAACTGTGTTCTACGAACTTACATGATGTTATTTATGGATGAAAGGCTTCCTGTTTGAATTTAATTTGAAAAAACCCGATCACAAATTTTTGCGAAAAATTAAATATGTAAATCACAGCATCGATCCCAGTACGAACGAGTGTAGAAAAAAAAATAGGTGACCTGCCAGGAAGAAAGGGACCTGTGCGCAAAAAAATTGTTTTGTAATATGTAACAACTTTTTTTGACTAATTTTTGGCCGCTCTTTCGCGTGGTATTGTCGAAAAAATTCTAAAAAATTTTCTCAAACTGCTCTAAGTCTTCAAAGTTGAATGTCTCGATAAAGTGAAAACGTTATCAATTTTGCTTATCCGCTCTCCTGTAAAATTTATATTTTCGCGCTCATGTCCCTTTCTTCCTGGCAGGTCACATTTAGTACAATTCGCGTATGGATGCAAAGGAGTCGCTCCAGAGGTGACTGTTAACGAAAACAACACTTACTGTTCACCGATTGGTAGATGAGGACGAAAACATGATATGGGAAGAGGATGATGAATAGTACATTACTGTACGAGCAGCGAAAGTGAGAAATATCGCAACGTGTTCGATGTATAGCGACAGGAGCGTAGCGAGTGTTGCTAATCGAACAGTTGCTGTAATTGCTCGCGAATCGCTGCTCGTACTGTAACATGTTTTTTTAAAACAAAAGCCGTGGCGAAAGTAAAAACATGAAACGCGACGCAAGAAAAGAGCCTCAGTGTCCCGTTTCCACTCAGAGGCCCTTTTCCTGGACTACGTCACATTTCCATATCCACACTGTTTTTACTATCGCCACGGGTTTGGTCGTTTTCATTGTTGCCAAATCCGATGCGAATAAACAGAAGTTTTGTTGCCTGAAATTATCGCAATTTCGCTGCATGAGTTTAAAAAAAAGAAGTTCTCCAAAAAATCCAAAATGAAGCTCATCTGATAGGAAATGAAAAGGGCTATATTCGGACCTAGCAGCGTAGTGGCTGACATCTGGTGGAAGTTTTCAACAACATCCGTTTACACACCATTACTAACGCACGCACATTGGACATAATATGTCGCTCTTATCAACGTTAGGGTGAATATTCTAAAGCTAATAGAACATGATGTAAAAACTTCAATTTTCGAGTGACTGCGCTAATTCCAATACATTTTTTCTCAAAATCTTGTCGTAAATATTATTTAAACCGTACTGGGCAATCTACTTTTACTAGGATTGGTATCATAAATGAATTTTTGTCGAAATTGGAACGTTAATAAATCGTCACGATTTTCCCATTTAAATGCATGGTGACGTTCATCGTTATCCTAACGTTGAGCGGCAGAGGGGGAAGACTCGATGCTAGCGCAATTCGCATATAAAACGCACTAGTGGCGCTAGTAGTGATGTCGAGACTCGAGAAGGTGATCATGTATAACTGGACGCTGTTTAACAAACTGGAACTAACCCACATATGTAAACAAAATGAGTTATTAGTATCGTTGGAAAGAGCGTAAAACTTAGAATTTTTCGAAATTGGGCCCCCTATTCAAACATGTGTACTCACGTTGAAAAAAGCTTATCAAGAAACACAATGCCATATAGTTTCTACATGATTCTTGAACTTCGAATCACGTGTTCTGAAAAACCGGATTTTGTGGATTAGTTCCCTTTTGTTAAACAGCGTCCAACTGATAACGCGTATACGGCGTGTTGTGTGCTTCGACCATACGAAGGTTGTGTGCGCCTACATGATCACGCAGGGCTAAGGGAAATATATGAAAATGCTTATTTTTATAGGGTGCAGCTTATACGACACTTTTGTGTTTTCTTTATGATTCATAAAATTCTGATGACAATACTGAAATTTTATAGTGCATATTTTGACTATAAATGCCTATTTTGCATATTTGAGCCATTTTTAGAGCATATTTGTGCATATTTGAGGGTTTTGGGGCATATTTTCACCAATAAATAAAAATTATTGCAAAGACAACTGAAAAATACGAACAAAACCATGAGATTTCAGATTTGTCTCGAGGGAAGTTTAATTTTCTTCATAAAACAGAACTGACAAAAAATTTTCAATTTTTAAAGCTTCATAGTGTTGCCACGTTATTCAGCTTAAAAAGCACTTTTAATTTGATACCCATGTCGGTATCCAGAGTTTTCAGAGCATATTTTTGCATATTCGGATTTTTTAGAGCATATTTTTGCTTATTTAAGGTCAGATAACTGCATATTTCGACATTTTAAGTCCATATTTCCCCTAGCCCTTGATCAGATGATCACCTTCTCGACAAGCTTCCAAAAAGTGCCACTCGTAGCACACCCTTCAATTTTATACGCGAATACCGCGCTGCTAGGTCCGAGTATAAAAGCCGCGAGTAACACTTTTATGAGCACACGGTCTTATGGTATAATGTACACGTATCATGTTTTCGTCTTCGACATAAGCGCTCCTGGTGGATTCGTATACGGTGCTCGTTTGAATGCAAATTACGCGTACATACTAGATAGAGTTCTAATTTTTTTCGTTCTCTTCAATTTCCCGAAATACTTTACATTTCCCCGGAGAAATGAACAATGTAAACCTTGGTTCACTAGATATGCTGCCCCATTTTCTTAGTGTTACTGCACGTCTCATAAAATAAGTTTCTTATGTAGGGATAAAAAGTTACCGTCAGTGTTTCTTCATGTTTCGAATATCATTTCAACAGTTTTCGTTAATTTATAAGTTATAAAATATTGCCTTCTGTAGTTGTAGTAGGCTGTTAACATATCGATGGGTGTTCTGAACATATTTTTTAAATTACGACTGACCGTATGGAATCCTTTAATCATGACTGGGGGTCCTTCTTTTGCGACTGCAAGTGGTTCAAAGGCGTGGCGACAAGATCAGCCTTGGAAGGAATGAACAGATGGTTTTTCCATTTCAAGTTGTTCAGGTATCACATTTTGCAAGCGAAGTGATCAAAAAAGGTTGGGCCATTTTTAGTGATTAAAGTCGTATAAACTGATCATTTCACCCTTTCGCGAATGGATGTTTGCAACTTGAACATGTTTCCAATTTTTTCTGACTGATCTCATTAAAGATGAGTGGGCGGAGTTCACCTCCTTTAGTTTCTAAGCCCCATGATGGCTTTTTGCTTTCGGCTCCTACAGTAAGTACTTTAGCTGACCTATTAAGGCTCCTGCTTCATCAAGAGTATTGTTATTTTTATTTTTTTATTCTAATTTTGTAAACTATGAGGCTTCCGTGAAGCAGCCTTTCGGTCAATGGTGTAGTAAGCACTAAGCACATAAAACAAAATTAATGAATGAATTACACCATATAACTAGAAAAATCATGATTGAAAATTTTGAAGAAAGAGTAGGTGCAATTCGTTTTTTAAATACTTCTCATTTTGATTTTTCCCCTCTCTTTTTTTGTCATTGTTTGTGCGTGCTTACTAGGCTTGTCTGCTTTTGTTAAGAAGCAATACCACATCGTTTTCTGTGAAGTTGAGCGTTGAAAATGTTTAAAAATTTACATTTTGTTCGGAAATTTAAAGATATGTACATCCCATGCCGTTAGATTTATTGTTGGCCAATAGCTTCGACCTGGTGAATCCAACCTAAATTTAAAAAAAATGAAAAATCTACCTTCCACCTTCCACTTAATACCTTTGTATGTCTTACCATTTAAGAAATTAATAAATGAAACTGGGTTAGATTTTTTTTTTGGCTGATACCATCGTGGGTTAATGATTGTTCTTTCCTTTTTTTCTTTTTACAGAATCATCAGTTACAATAGAATACGATGTATCGAAAAAAATGCATTGTCTGGCCTTAAAATGCTAAGAATAATGTAAGTATAGTAAGTATTTTCGAAAGAAAGCTAGACTAGTTATTTGAAATGAAATATTTTTTAAATATTTCTCATGTTTCTCACTACTGGTGCATATGAATTTTTTGTCCATTAAGATCAATAATAGGCATAAGCCTATGATTTATTCAGTACGTTGGTATTTTCTGTGTTGAGGTTTAAATGTTTCTAATTTTTGCTTTTTTCGAATTCTGTTATCTCCCACAGTGAATGTATATTCCATGTTCCATTTTGTGTATTTGTTTGTTCTGCGGGGGATTGCATGTCTGTACGTTGTGTCTGCCGTTGGTAATTTTGTAATACATATTATTTGTTGCGCCAATTGAAATTGTTACGATCGCGTAGCTTGCGAACCCCTAATTTCACAGAGAAACTCAGCTCGTAGCGCGACCATGTCGCCGGCAACGAGTCTCTCAGAGGGTCGTTTTTTACACCCTCCAGAATTACGTCACGCCTGGTGAAAGCTGCCACGGTCAGGCTATATAAACTCGAACGGACGGCCGTTCGAAAGCACTTCTTCAGAGCGAGGCTTACTGGCAGTTCTACTTTGGTATACTCCGCTGCGTGCTGCATCCAGTATCTGGTGCACCGTTAAGGATATCCAAATCGTGAAACTTCGATTCGCTCCCGTCGCAGCATCCAGATGTCTAGTGCTCCGGGCACGAACTGAAGTGAGGTCGCATTCTGCTCCGATATACTCCGCTGCGTGCTGCACCCAGCATCTGGCGCACTGTTGCGAATATTCGGACTAAGAATCTTCGATACGCTCCCGTCGCAGCATCCAGGTGTCTGGTGCTCCGGGCACGAACTGAAGAGGGGTCGCATTCTTCTTCGGGCTACTCTCCTGCGTGCTGCATCCAGTATCTGGTGCACCGCCGCGGATAGTTGAACCGTGAATTTCTGATACTCTCCCGTCGCAGCATCCAGATGTCTGGTACTCCGGGACAGAACCATCGCGACGCCTACGACCTCCGACCAAACAAGGGCAAGCCTGTGTCGTTCATTTGTAAATAGTAGATCAAGAGAAGTCATAATACAGTTATGATTTAGAAATTCGCGTAATCATTTCTCCGGCGCTGACGAACCTCACAAACTCTTACTTCAATATTTTATAACCTCTGTTCGAGGAAACCAGACATAACACCGGGAAGCGCGCCTAATCAAACCGAGGCTACCACGCGAACTTCCCCCGTTGCACCAATAACCACACAGCAAATTTCCCCCGGTGTAACAAAATTCATAAAATTCTCGCGTGATGCGAGCGTGCCTAAGTTTTCAAGTTCATCCCGTCTATTCGAATTGTATTTGAACAAATCTTGTGACTAGAATTTCAAATAATTTGACCGGTAAAATCGGTAAATTTTGAATGTTTACCATGTATGCTTCTAAACAAATGATGAACGTCGAGCGATTAGTCATGTTCAGGGAACGGGGGGGGGGCATTTCACGTTCCTGGGGATGGTTAATTACCGAAATCACGAATATTGTTGTGTCTGTCATGATACTTTTTTATTATTTTAGTGTCAATTTATAAAGAGTCCGTTCCCGTTTTTGTTATAAATATTTAATTTTATTCGGTAAAGCTGTAACCGCACCAGATCTTGTGCCTTACTACCTGTATTATGTCGTAAAAATGTTACATATTTGTTACACAGATCATTACACGGTAACGATATTTCTATGATTCCGGATGGAGTATTCGCTGATTTACATTCTATCACCCATTTGTAAGTACATTATAATTTTTACGCGTTATATTTTTTTTTAATAGGTACCTATGTAAATTGATCTTCAGCAAAAATGTCGGCTTGTGTAAACGTGTCCTGAATAGATGAAAGAGCTTGATACAACTCAGATATTTGCAATCTTGTCTAATTATTCTAATATATCAGTGCCACCCGATCATTTTTTTGTTGTGATGTCGAGTATCTTGACGTCTTCGTGTCCTCGGTTTGTTTTAATAATATCTCCCTCTGTATCCGTTCCCCCTGCAACACATCATTAATTTATCTAGTTTAGAATAATTGTCTTGTAATTTGCCGAAAGAAATAAAAACTGCATGTGTGCTGGGTGTGCCTTATTCAAAAATAGTAAGTAATGCCTCCTCATTGAAGATTTTGCTCCCATTATCAATGATGTGTTGATCGGAAATGTCTGGTTAGAGAGTAGGTAATTAAGGGCGCTACAAGGAAAGGAAAAATGAAATAAAGAGTCCGACCGCTGCATGGAAGGACATTGTTACATGGATATGTCGTCCAGGTGACCGCATTCCAATGCCGTCTTCTCAGTTTGTTCAATGAGGGAATAATGAAACGGAAGGAGCTCTTTCACCTATAAACAGCCGTAACGACGATTTACGATAAGGCGGATTTTACTGTCGCCACACCTGTACTGCACAATTTATTGACGCGAACGTGATGGAAGAAAAAATGATGGCCGCGTAAGGAAGAATACCGACTTAGCGAATTCGCAACTATGACACGATTGTAACGTTTTTTGCGGATCGTTTTCTGCGGAAGTTTTCTCTTTCGGGAGGCGTGCCACTAGACATAATATTTATATCGAAGAATTCGATACCTTTTGAAAATAACAGCTGTACATTATTATGTCATTTGCCGGTGGCGTCCGTGTTGGTTGCTGCACCAATGTTTTAAATGTTTCCCCTTTTCCTCCTCATACCCTGCGGATGACGTTCAAATTTCGTATGGTAATTGGCTAACCTGAATTGTGACGCTTAAAAATCTCCAACTCAGTCATTCTGATCTTCACAAACCAATGTGATGTTACACTTAATAATTTAATACGGTAGGTATGTCGTTTATCAAATTGATCGTATATATTTCTAATCTAATGTGTTAATTTTCGTGCGATGTAGAGCATTGGGATCCAATCCGTTATACTGCGACTGCCATTTACATTGGTTGGCTGAGTGGGTAAAAAAAGATTTTGTTGAGCCAGGAATAGCCAAGTGTTATGAACCACCTAGCATGAAGGATAAACTGCTTTTGACAGCCCCGGTGTCCGCTTTTCAGTGTAAAGGTACCATTTATAGAACTTTATTACTATTTGTTAACGATTGCGAACGAACGTGAATTGGCAAATTTTGATATGAACCTAAATAAATTTAGTCGCCTACAGGTAGAATTAATTATACATCAGATGTACACATGCAATACCTGTTGCTACTGACCAAAGATTATACACTTGCCACTTATGGTTGATTGATTTGAAAAAGTAAAGAGAAAAAGGTGTTGTGTGTGCTCTCGCTGCACGCTGAAACCTACGATGAGATAAATAATATGTATGTGTAAGCAAATATGTAGACTGTACGGAGTGGAAAACAAAAATTTTGTAATCGGGGATATACTGGTTCCTGGAAACTTGGGTTTTGCTGTCGGTAGGAAATGTGAAAAATGTCGCTAAGAAATAACAGTGCTTCCAGTTCGTACGTACGGCTCGAAGTTTAACGTAGAATGTACATAACAGACTCGCAGAACTGATTTTTCGAAGTAACTGCCTATAAAAATTTTAATTTTACTATGAAAGACGTTATTTTTATATTGTACATAACGTTTTCAATATGTTTACAGAAAGCGTTTTTCTAGTCTCAAAACTGAATTGTTTAGGAATTGAATTTTCACTATATTCTTGAGCTTCTTATCAGAGTTGGCATTTTACATATAAATTACATGTGAAATGATTGATTTTACATTTTCCGTAAAATGAATATAAAATGTACGTAGAATGTAAAATGCGAAAGAAAAAATAATTGATGATTGATAGAGGATAATGATATGATAAGAAAAATGAGAAGTTGAAAAGGAATTATGAAATATTGCTGATACAGTAGACTCCAGGTTATCCGACTTAATCGGGGCTGTAGGTTGGTCGGATACCGAAAAAAGTCGGATAATCCGAAATAAATATTTTCAACGTAGAAATAATGTGCACAAAATTGAAAAAGGAATTACTTATACAGAAAATGGAACTCTAGCGTAAAAAGGGAATACATAAGTGAAAAAACAATACTTATAACAAATTGCAAATTGTAACTTTTTAAAATAGTCTGTGACTAAATTTTTTTTTTTTTTTAATCGCGTTTCGTTTTTTGGCCGCGTAATTTCGCGAAGCCACGCCGTCCCGCCGGTCGAGCAAAGTACGTAATGTATCTACTCGTACATATATTTCAAAATCAAAAATTGGGTGTCTAATGTAGAAATTCAAATTAACCGACCTTGGTAGGTTGGATAAGCGGGAGGGTAGGGTCGGATAAATTAGAATCGGATAGCCCGAAAGTCGGATAATTCGGAGTCTACTGTATCACATTTAAAAAAAAATTGTTTTATTCTTGTATTTTGTAATTCATTTTCTATAACACCCTAGTTTCTTATGAGTTACCTATAGTGAATTTGAGAAGTGTAAATTATAAAATAGAATGATAAAGGAGACGACACTTTTGACTGTAGGTTCAGTTGTGCGCAAGTTCTAAACATTTTAATTGAAAAATTGAACTTCAATTTTTTTAACTCATTTTGATTCATTTTACGTGTGAAATTTAAAATAAAATAGTATATTACACACTGAGAATCAGAAGTGAGTTATGTAAACTCACTTTTGGTTCTTGTTTTGTAAGATATTTTTTATACTTGCTGATCAGAAATAGCAGTGTTTTTTGTCGAGTAATTCACAAAGCAAACGTAACGACGGTTAAGCGACAATAAAAAATAACGAACAGTAATGGTTGTATGTACTACGTCATGAATATTTGAATGCGTTCTTAAGTTGCTATCTAGTAATTCGCTGCGTGGCCTAGTGCCGAGGGGTTAGTGACGTTCGCATGTCTCAATAGACGCGGGTTCTATGTTCTATCCTCCGATACGAAATTAATGGCCAGCAATGCTTCCACGTAATAACGCTTTACATTAAACCACGTTTACCTTACACGCAGGTTTCGTTAGCGCTTGATGCATGAATAATATAGGCACTTCTTTCCGTCCGTAAAACATCAACGTAAACATTGTCTTTCTGATCATGTAGTGATAAAAGTTATTACATCGACTATTTTCATATTATAAAATGAGCATGTACAATGTATTTTACCTGCCAACCCTGCTTCTAATGGTTCTACTGAAATGAGAAAATTGTGAATTTTGAAGCTGGGAGTGGTCAGCGTTACCAACTCAAAACTTCAGAGTTGCCTGGGATTGTAGTATAAAAATGCCTAGGATTGCCGGAGACAGCAGGAAATTTTTGGAACAGGAGTTCGAATAAATCATTTATTTTCAAATGTAGCGCTAGAACTGACACTCAGGGACGTACCGAAGAGTTTTTCCGGGGGTTTGGGAGAAAGTGTGAAATAAAATTTCCGTGTATTAAAGCAAAAAAAAAAAAAAAAAAAACAAAAAAAACTTTTGACTGGTTGGATTTTTCTAACTCTACGGAAATTTCCCAACTTCGGCTGACTGAAATGGTAAACTTTCCCAACCACTAGGTAAAAAATTTCCTGTGGGGGAGCTCCTCCCTCCCCATTATCAGTACATCCCTGCTGACTCACCAACTAACAACTGAAAATATTACTTCATTAGGCTTTCTAAGCTATTTTTCGTTTTATCAACATAACAGACAGTAGACTTGCAGCCAACTGATGATTGAAATGTAAAAAATAAGTAAGGACAGAATTGTAAGACATAGAAAATGCCTGACATTGGTAAAAAATAAATGCCGGAAAAATCTAGAACAAACCTGAGTGTCGGAAAAATCTGGAATTATCTTAGGCAATTACCGGAGGGTTGGTAACACTGGGAACAGTTCCCTTCCTCTGCTGCATAAAAGGCACTGAATTGTGGGTACTGCTTACAGTCGGTTTTTCCCTTTGAGTATAAATCTCCTGGAGAGATAAAAATCGGATTATTTACATTATACGAGCGTGAAACTGTAGAACGGGCTATACCGTGTGACGCGCGCGTTTCTGTCATAGGAATGCCCCGTTGTAAACAAACTGATTGCCATAAGCTTTCATTAGCACCGGGGGCATCTGCGTGACAGAAATGCGCGCTCTACAGGTCCAGCATAGGAAACATGGTTTCTATCCCTCCAGGAGATTTATACTCGAAGGTTTTTCCCATCTGTGTCGCCGATATTCCAGTTTAACCTACTAATTGCCCTAACTATTACTCGTATTTAGCTTTTCGCGGTGTAACATGTAGCTACATATTATGTGTACATGTAATGTGGCCTTTTCTCGTCCGTTTATTCTCTTGCTTCTCGTTCAATTGCCGTTCATTGTTCTCCTATTCCCGTTTATTTATTTAATTATTTTATTTATTTTTTGTTATTATTATATTATTATTATTATTATTATTATGGGATATCTACTATTTTAGAGCCGGTGAGAAAAGAAATTCTTTCCAAATGTGACCCGTGTGTCTCTTCTCCGTGTATGCACGACGCCATCTGTTCTCTGGAAGCTGGTGGAAAATTCGCGTGCAATTGCCTTCCCGGTTATCACGGTAAATTATGCGAACAAATGATAGATGCTTGTTATGGAAATCCGTGCAGAAGTGGAGGCACGTGCAAATTACTGGAGGAAGGCAGATTCAGGTATTTCGTGTAACAGATGATATTTTTTACTAGGTAGTCTAAAAGTAATGCGGATTGACCTCATTAATTGGCCCACTTTTTTTTTTTTTTTTGCTTTTTTTTTGCGTCCTGTTTAAATTCTGTTTGTATCTTGGACAGAATTCTGTGTTTTCGAATATAATTGCTGCGATTTTTATCGTACGAATATATTGTCTGGTAAAATTCGCGTGCTTGTTAATCTGTCTGTTGATCTGTGTGTATCTGACTGATAGCCTGTTTCACATCCTTGAGCTTTTCTCTCAGGTCGTGAAACGAGAGTGGATGGGAAGACCAGGTCTAATATACTTTCTGATGAGACACTATTTCCAGCTATGTCTACGGGTTGAGAGATGAAAACAGCAGAAAGGATGAAAGGAAGAAATGATTAGACCCGCTAGAGAAACAAAAGTGACGTACAATAGGTAGAAAATCCTGAAATGAAGGAAACAACTGAAAATGTGAAAGTTTTGAATTTGGCAGAAATTTATAAAATGCACTGACGGAAAAGATTGACATGATTATACCATGGTAGAAAAGACTAGTAACAGAAAATATGGTATTGTATAGACCACTGTGCGAATTTCACTGACTTGTTGAAAGGAGAAGCTCCCGCCAAAGGTTGGGCAATTGTCTTGAGTTTAAATATCGGATGTCCATAAGTCGGAAATCTGTGCTTATTTTTACGATTGTCCATAAGTCGATAGATTGTCTCCATGATCGTAGGTGAGAAATATGTAGGTTGGCCACCGATTGAGTACCTTGTTCCCCGAGTGTCTGTGTCTGATATATACGTCTTCGGAAGCTCGACGAAGAACAGTCATAAGCTCATAAGTCCTCTGAACACGGGCTAATGCTTGGTTGATTCACAGTTGACGTTGGTACACGTCTTGCGAGAACGATTTCGCTGACGTCTATACTCCATTTCACGAAAGAAACGCCCGAGTTATCAGTGTTCAGTGACGGATGAACGGGCATTGTTGTTCACTAGACAAACGGAGCCACAAACGTTCATGTTACTTTTCTACTTATAGCATAAAATATCGTATGCACCACAGGAGTGAAGTGATCGTTCGCACTCGTCGCGAAACGATCACTTCTCTCCCTTGATGCGTAATATACTATTATGCAGGAGAGCGATTCAAAGATAATCAGCTCAATTTCAAGCAATGTCATTACGTCATTTCGGAGCACCATAACGTCGATGATCTCGTGAAAGAGCATTGACAATAGAACAAGAATCAATATCAAAACGAAAATTGATTTTTTCGTAGCTTAGACATGTTTCTTCAACACAGGTCACATATACTTAACTCTCCAAAACGGGGTTGATAACTGTAAAGTAAGGCGTAACCTACATAACAGAGCTACACAGCAACAAAATCAGATTTTGTCGCTATGTTGCTACACAGAAAATATATCCCTATGTGAGTATATTACGGCGATTTTCCCGTGGAACGATGATTCACGACCGCACTTATGTCTTAGGTAAGTATTACGTTCGTTGGATGGTGGATAAATACTTAATCATTTTCGATGATTGTCGTATTTACAATGGATGTAACAATCTGCGGAACTAAAACACGATTTAACTTCTCATATTGACCGTTCGCACGCGGGTGTCGGCTCGTGTTCAATACATGATAAGAACCGTTCTTGTTGCTAAATCAGAGACCAATTGCTATGTAAAAAAGGAGCCTCGATCGCCGATTATCCGTTCAGGCAGACGATATGTTATGATGAACTTGCGTATACACTTCAGAACATTAGCTGCGGTAGTGTCACAGACACTAAATAATCGTATTATGGTTAATTGAATTATCAGTCATCACCAGGACGTGGCTACGATTTCTCAAATTCTTCATAAATGGACCAAGGTGATTTATGTGCTACATCTGAACCGGAATAGATGTAAGTCACCTGCCGGTTTACCTGATTTCCCTTTGGTGATAATGCACACGAGACACTGGCGCACGCGAGTCTTAACATGTCAGCGCTCCTCGTGAACCAGTATCGGGAACGGAAACTTGTTGTGACTCGCTTTTCGACAAAATGGCTCATTTGGTCATGAAACTTGATGCATACCGCCGTCCGTACACATCGCGGCACCACAAACAGTCGTTTATCATTATCGATGCGATACAATATAATCTGGAATATACTTCATCACATGCTCCCTTCTTGATTCGCGAAATTATTTGGGGTTAATCTCTACTTTGTTTACCTGTACAGCTTTGGAGATTGCCAGGAAGACACATATAACTCGCGATGTGCTCTCGCCCTTTAATGAGGTTGTCCCCTTTCCAATGTTGATACTTACACAGCGTTCTCCTGCAGAAGAACTGCCCGTCTTGTAACTTTATTCTGACTTCACGTAGTAGGTATTCAGGTACATCAATACCTGATAGTTAGTAACTACCGTAAACGGAATCCCCAACAGGACTTGTCGTAGGCGATTCGTTCACCAAACTGTTGCAAGAAATTCTAGTCGCAATGTAGATATGCATACGCATAGAAACGTTTTAAACACATGAAGAATATATTATTGTTGAGTTGGTAGCACTGCTACTGATATACGGTATGCGCTCTACGTGAAGTACGACGCTCCGTTAGTATGTTGTCTATACGACGCTGAGTAAGATTCCGAGTAGGGAAGCGGTCCACCGAAGTTTACAGTTATTCAATTACACGTTTCTGAAGTTGCACTTGTGTTTTATAATTGCTTGCATCTCTACGAAAGTTGGTGTTCGACGACATCGATCAGAAGCCTCTGCTCAATAATTATATTAATATTATAATCAAATAATATGACTTTATTCACGCTAGTTCACACGCATGTGTTCCGCAGATATTTCGGCATCACATCGCATTGGTCTTATTTAAAAAACAACGAAGCGGAGTGTATGTCACCGTGACGTCATGTTAGGGCTGCCGCTGCCACGCTTTCCATGTGTAACACACAACTTTTTTTCACGTGGGTGTAAAGAACCTTTTGTCTCATGACAAGTCACAAATATTTTTGTATTTATGTTTAGCAAATACCTACCTACCTACGTACCGACGAATCCGAAAATGTTTATTGATATCGTGTTTTAGTTGCGTATGTCCTCCGGGTTTTACTGGCGATAGATGCGAAGTTAATGTCGACGATTGCTTGAATAATAAGTGTGAAAATAATGCAACGTGTATCGATTCAATACAGGCCTACGAATGCAAGTGCAATCGTGGTTTCATGGGTAAGTCGGATTTTGGTTCAAGAAGATATAACTGACCAAATTACCTATTTAGGGGCGCGGACAGAAAAAAGATCTTTTTTAGTAATGAAGTGGAGTATAGTCAAGTTGTTTAGGACCCCCTTATTTGAGTTATCACTTGGACTGTGGTCATAAAGATATAACAGGAGTAGGGGTGGAGGGGACAGGAAGAGGGAATTCAACTTCGTATATTTATGACTGAAATACTATCGTCTGCATTATAAATTGGTTAAAAACAGTGAAATATTTTCATCAAATACACAAAATATTTCAGTTTTTATATCAATATTTTGAAATTTTCCAAAATTTTTCCATTGATCTGAAGTGGCATTCCGAATCGGGGGATTTCTGATAGAGGCGGGGAGGGAGAGGAACGAGCTCTCATCCCCGTTGCCAGGACTCACACCGAATTATTATTTCTCGGTGTCCCAATGAAGAAAACCTGTTCTATTTTAACATAACGCGTATAAACTCGTGCGCTAAAATCGTTCTGAATCTGAATTATCTGTTTAGGTATATACTGTGAAACCAAAATACCGTATTGCGCTAAGGAATATAATGCCTGCGAAAATGGCGCCCGATGCGTTGATCATTTTACACATTACACTTGTGAATGTGCACCTGGTTTCACGGGTACGAACTGTACCACAAATATCGACGACTGCACTAATCATCTGTGTCGAGTAACTTTTCAACCTCTCTTAATCAGTTCTGTTTTTTCCACTTTTTTTTCTCTTTCTGTACAGTGAAAACAATTGGTCTAATCGAAATACTTTCGATCACTTCTTGCAGAATGGCGGTGTTTGCATCGATGGAATGAATGATTATTCTTGCAAGTGTCCCGCTGATTTTTCTGGAAAATTTTGTGAAATTGAACCAATGGTCGCAATGTTGTACCCTCAGACCTCACCTTGTCAACATCACGACTGTAAGAACGGTGCGTGCTTCCAGCCAATGGGTGCCAAAGATTACATCTGTAAATGTGCTCCCGGATATACGGGTAAGTAAACATGTAACTATGCATTTACATTGGCATTATTACATTATGATAAATGAGAATGGATACTTTTGCAGAGGCTAATTGGACCTAAGTATAAAAGCTACCGGGAAAATATCCACTGTTTTACGAGCTGTACACTTCATTTCTTCCTTTCTCTATTTTCCCGTAATAAGCATAAATCACTCAACTACATGAAGTCAACCTTTTCAGGATTGATGAAAGGAAAAAAATTAGGAATTTCTATTGGACTTACTTCAAACAAAGTTTGTTTCGTTATTTTATAACAACAAAAACATTCGGGGAAACAAAACAGACCATTTTTCTATTCATGTAGTATCATACAAAAATGCAATTCAGATCATGGATGTAAGCTGTAGATGCCCGCACATTTTTGATGTTTTGTAGTTGAAATGTAGTGTTTCCATTGATAAATGTGATCAGGGATGTAGATGAGGTAATTTAATATAAAAAATAGATAGAGATTTTTATTCTGCCTTTAGTGATACTAATAGTGGCATATTGACAAAAATTGCAGTTGAGCGATTTTTGCCTATCACGACATTACAGCGGCCTGTCGGGAAATTATCTGTCACCTAACATGGATGGCCGGCCCATCCATTTCCCTTGTATTTTGTGCCCAAAATCATAATTTTACGCGTACTAAAGTTAATAGACTTACACAGCTTAGCTGATCTACATCTCTAGATTGCTTCAGAGGCCCTAACTTGAAACAATCATTGGATGGGGTGTGGACGCTAAAACCCAAGTTGGAGCCTGTGTCTTCAATATTTTAATACCTGTCTGAACGACCATGTGGTACGTAGCACATGATGGCTAATGAATAGAATTTTACCCGGAAAATCTATGAATTTTGAAATTGAAAGTACGAGGCACGTTTAAAAGGTAAATTAACGAGGCTAATAAAAAAATAACGAATCAGAAATAATAATTCCAATGAAATATGTCTAGACATATTATCCATCTACTACTTTTCGACACAATTTCCTAGTCGATTAAAACATTTGTCCGACTGGTGGATTGGTTTATCTATACCACTAACATAAAACTTTTTCGCCAGCGAAATGAACCAACTTGACACACTCTCGATCAACTCCATATCAAATCTTTTTCCGGACTAATACTGTTTCAGATGCAAGAAAAGATAGAAATCGGTGATGCTGAATCTGGGGAGTGTGGGGGAGGGGGGTTCCCAAACTTCTCATCCGAATTCCTGCAGCAAACTCTTCGTTACTGAGGGAAAATTACTTCTCACGTCATATGGTGAATGCGGAACCGCTGCAGGACAGAAGCGCCGTTTAAGAAAATTGAATTAACAAATACGCTTTTAGCGATGAACAGATGCGCTTTCAGTGCAGGACGTAAGCGACATAAAAAGAAGGTTGAAAGCGCCGAGAGGCAATAACGGTAACCGATTTTCATATATTTTTATTCATATTAGTCAAGTTTAGCATCCATATTCATTCTAATGGATACGTATTAATAAGGTAGGTACTCAAATTATTCATTTATCAATCACGAAATTGTTAAAATATGTATACCTACATTTGCATTAGGAAAATTTAAAATTATCGAAACGAAAAATGAAAAGTTTAAATGAAAATTTATTGAAATCATTTTTTTAAAGTTGTTTCAAATATCCGACATGCTCTACGTACCGCAACATGTATATATTTGGTTGGATGAGTATTATTGCCAGAAACTAACCAACTTATCTACTTATCTTCCCTTAGGAAAGAGTTTCTTCACTACGTCCACCACAAGGTGCATAGATCCTCGAGGAGATACGAAGTCATCTTTTACAAGGGCGGAACCAAGGAGGCGACTAGGAGGCTATTTCCCCCCCCCCGCCAAAAAAATTCTTCGAAATCTTTTCAAAATCAATTTGTAAACGAAAAAAAAAGTTAATGCCGATGGCCTGATGCGCTTACGCGTTGCGTCGTAAGTTTATACAAATTTACAGCTCATGAAAGTAGGTAGGTACCAAATCGAGCTGTTACTCCTGTCCAAGTTTTTTTTTCCCCCTAAATTCTATCCCCCACCAAAAAAGTTCTGGTTGCGCCCTTGTTTTTTAGGTGACGATGGAACGATTCGGGTTCGCTTGTAGTTTTTGGTACTGTTGTTGGAGTTGACGCCCATAGCTCAGGTGGAAATAGGCTTTGTCGGCCAGTGTACGTAGCCGCTAAATATTGCAGAAAGTCGCCCATACACTTGTAAACATGACGGCGTTTTTCAGAGTTCTTCCTCTGTTCTGTTTTCCAGCTCAGGCGCTTTTGGGGTTACGCTTTAGCGCTTTTGAGCAACTAAAAACATGTATCGGCGCTTATGGGTAGTAGCCATGCGGAACGGTATTGCGGTTATTTAAAAAAATTTGAAACGGGCCATAGAAAGTGAACGTCGCGGTTTGTTGACACGAGGTGTGATTTTCCTTCAAGACAATGTGACCCCTCACCTTGTGAGTGTAACGTGTAGTTTGCTGCAGGAATTCGGATGGGAAGTTTGAAAATACTCGCCTCACTCCCCAGATTTAACACCCAGCGACTTTTATATTTTCTTGCATCTGAAACACTATTTGTCCGGAAAGGGGTTCCAGGATATGTCAAATTGGTTCAGCTCGTTGGTGGCAAAGTCTTATGCCAGTGGTATAAATATCTGTAAAATAATCTACCGCTCGGACAAATGTTCAAATCGATTAGGAAATGATATGTAGAAAAGTTGTACATGGATATACCATCCTAAACATACTAGTTGTCATTTTTTTATTAGCCTCGTTAACTTACTTTCTGAACGTGCCTCGTCCATTGTACTCCAGTGTGGCGGGAGTGGGAGGAGGTAGAGAGAGAGAGGGAGAGAGAGAGAGAGAGCGAGAGATTAGAATTCAGCCTTTAAAAACTTGTAAAATGATACTGCGGTGTTTTATTGACCAGTCCAAAACGAGTAAGGCAATTCAGATTAGTCGATAAAACACCAGCATTGCATAGAATGAAAATGTCCGGTTAGTTCTATGGAACGAATCTTGGGTTGAGGTAAAACCGGAGAAGTGGAAGGGTCGATCTGAAAGGTAACTTAATTTTTCAAAATTCGAAGTCCGAAAAATGGAAAAAACTTCGAAAAATTGAATATCATTTCCAACGTACCTATATCTATCGCCCTCACTCCGTACTTACTTTTAAACGGCCGAGCCGCTTAAACGAAAATTAAAAGTCGCGACAAAAATAGAATGACATGACAAAAGAAATGGACGCTGTTAAGCGTAAAGGAACCAACCAGCAAAATCTGGTTTTTGAGAACACGTGATCGAAGTTCAAGAGTCATGTAGAAATTATACGACGTAGCGTTTACCGATAAGCATTTTTCAACGTGAGTACACATTTTTTGAATCGGGGGCCCAGTTTTGGAAAATTCTACTTTTTACGCTCTTTCCAGAGCAATACTAATAATTCATTTATTTGTTTTCGAATGTCGGTTGGTTTCCTTACGCTTAACAGCGCCCAAATAGGTACGAACTAACATGTTTAATTTTTTTTCTTTTTTCTTTCTTTCGTGAAGAATGAACGAAAAACGAAAAGAATACCAACTGAGAAACGGAAAGTCTGAAAGAGTTTCATAATTAACAGACCATAAAATGCATGTAAGTATAAACAGCATGGTTCCTGCCAGACGAAAATTTACCATCTCACCTGACGGAAAGAGAAAAAAATAGCAAAAGAAAGGCAAACAACAAAGGAGTACAAGGAAATAGAAAAGAAATGAATGTCGAGAGAAATCTGGGTAAACTTGGGATGGAAACGGGCAAGTCTGACTGACAAAGCGTCTCGCTTGAATCTTGAGGTAGTGTTTCGGGAGACACGAAAGTGCGTCACATTTGGGATTTGAGTCAAAATTGTGTTTGTCTCGTGTCTGTTTTTTGTCGTGCTTTCAGATTGGTTGAAAAAGAGACACTCGTTTGCCTCAAATCTCAGTTTTGCCTTTTATGTGTATGAGGCTTTGTGACCTTCTTTTTGTCAGTGGGAGGCAGAGAAGAGAATGAGAACATGAAGACATTTGGAGTGCACAGCTGAAATGAATGCATCAATACCTATCTTGAGTTTGAATACCTGAGTCAAATTTTGCCTTAAAACGCACATTATTTGATGCGTATACAGTGTGGTACAGATCGTCACGCAATATACGAGAATCTCATAGAGCGCACGTTCATGTGTACCACTGTGGAAAACGTTATAATGGTACATACTCGTATCAACACGCAACAGATAAGAAAACGGTTTTGCAGAATTTTATCATAAAGAATTTCGTACTTCGTAGTATTCGGTGAAAAACTCCGAAGGTTTTTGAAGAATTGTATCAACAATCATCAGGTAAAATGTTCTCCGAAGAATTTAATCGAAAATCGAGAAAAATTTTCGGGAAAATTCTTTGTTGATTAGGAATTTCATCTAACATTTGTGGAGAAAAAAATTCCAATAATTTCCGAAGAATCCTTTCGAACATATTTAGGAGAAATGTCCAATGTTTTCCAAGGAATCTCTAGAAAAATCTTCGAGAGAATTTTCCGATGGATAATTTTTGAAGAATTTCGTAGGAAATATTCGGGAGAACCCTGCTGGTTTGAAGAATTTTATGAAAAATTTTCAGAAAGAATGTTCGATGATCTAATTTTTTGATTCGATTAAATCGAAAATCAGGTAATAATTATTATGAAATAATTAAGGGTAACTAATCCATAGTTAATTCCCTCATCTCGGATGAGGCCACTTTCATCCCAGCTAACAAGAACCGGTTTAATCCCGCTGGGGGCAGTGCGTAAACCTGTGATCCAATCAATTGGACCACGTCATGTTTACTGCGGCCCCCACCCCCTTCTCTCAAACGTCCGAGATCTGAAGTACTCGGGAGAGATAAATTTGACCGACAGTTAGTTTTTGCGTGCTGTACACGTGACTTTGATTGTGATTCATTGTGTTTGGTGTTATTCTAAGTCGTGAAGAACCATATTCGATTATTTTACAAATCGTGTTACATATGAGTCTTTTCTGCCCTTCTTGGTTACAATCTTGAGGAAAGCGATCCTCCAAATTTGAGAAAGAATAATTTTGCCCTCTTCATGAGCCCCTCTTAAGAAAAACTTTCGATAATTCATAAACTGGCTGCTTTACCTTTTATGCTACCTTGTTCCCGATGGACATAATAAAATTTTCTCGAAGAATTTTGATGAAATTTTTTAGAAAACATTGAACATTTTTCTCAAAGATCTCCATGGAATTCCTTGAAAATCATTGGAAGAAAGGGCGTGAAAACTAGAATTTTTCAAAATTGGGCCCCTGAATCAAAAATGTGTGCTCATGTTGAGAAAAGCTTATGAGTAAACGCTATGTCATATAGTTTCTACGCGGCTCTTGAACTTCGAATCACGTGTGCTCAAAAAACATAATTTTCTCAGTTGGTTTTGTTACGCTTAACAGCGTCCAATTGTACGTGAAATTATTCAGTGATGGAAACATGAAAATAAATGAATTATAAAATATACATATAAAAGTTTCCGTTATTGAGTATTTTTTCAAAGTTAGTGCGCAGTAAAGACTCTTGTGTGATCTGGATTTTCTCTTCTGTGTCCCGAATACAATTCAACGAGTGTCGGTTGCTTATAAAAAATTCTCCTATCTCTGTGTAGGTAAACGATGCGAATATCTTACGGGCATATCGTTTGTTCACAATACATCGTACGTTGAACTAGAACCTCTACGTACTAAACCAGAATCAAATGTTACCATGACTTTTTCAACGAGCCAGCAGAATGGAATACTTCTGTACGATGGTCAGATGGAACACCTAGCTGTCGAGTTATTCAACGGACGAATTAGAGTTAGTTATGACGTCGGCAATTACCCTGTTTCTACGATGTTCAGGTATGTGTGTATCAACCTGTAGTTCATTTTACTACTCGTAGTTAGTACTAAAGTCAGGTACATTCTTATCCGCCACTCACACTTATATAGACGACACTATTTCATCGAAAAACCACCGCTTATTATCTAGTAACTAGTTGGTATCTTTGGTGTAAAAAGTTGTTAGGTATATATTATATACTCAGTAGAAGCAAGAGTGCCTATCTAACTACCTGGCTAATCTGGAGATGCTTATGAAACTAGTAGAATTGCCACGCTTTCTCCTCTTCCTTTTTCTAGAATAAAACGAATTCCCGCGCTGTACTTACTAATGTTTATTCGTTTCTTTTCAGCTTTGAAATGGTATCCGATGGTAAATATCATACCGTCGAATTACTAACTGTAAAGAAAAATTTCACCCTAATAGTGGACCAAGGCAAAGCCCGTTCTATTGTTAACGAGGGCAATCGAGATTATCTCAGATTAACATCTCCATTGTTTATTGGTGGAATGCCTGGAGACTCTGGACTAGAGGCTCTTAATCGATGGCATTTACGGAATTTCACTAGCTTCAACGGTACGTTTTAATCGATACTTTTTTGCCGAATACATACATATTCTAAGTAACCCTGAGCACGGTAAAGATTTCTTTGCAAATCGGTAGATATGTGATTAGCTCGCTCTATGCCCTACCTGATTCAATTCTCGAACTAGGTAGTTGGATTTCTGTGTTGTCCTTTGCAAACACCTTCTTCAGATTGGTGGGCTGCGAGCCCATAAATGTGATGTCCCTATTGCTTATTATCTATAACCTACTTGAATCAGAACGCTTGCTATGCTGAGGGCGCGGAGAAACACTCCATGAATCTACATTGTCAGCAAGTAGTTCTCTCTCTCTCTCTCTCTCTCTTTTTCGTTTCATGAGAAAACCATCTCATATTGGAAGATGGCACACCGCGCATTTCAACGCTAGAATGTCCTGTTGATTAAGTGAAAAGTTAGCGGATCTTATTTTTTCTGAATTAGCGTTCGATTTACTCTCGGAAATTTTCTTCCAGGTTGTATGAAAGAAGTTTGGGTTAATCATAAATTGGTTGATTTTCTGAACGCAATCAGACAGCAGAAAATAACCCCCGGTTGTGGTCTAATTCAAGAAGAAGAACAGCAGCAGCAGCAGCAGCAGCAGCAACGACATCAGCATGAGCAACAACCACACATAGAAGATAGCGATGAGTATGTTAGGGAACATATCATGGAAGATAGCGAAAGTGATCAAGTTCTTGTTCCAAATGCAGATTTGTGTGTCAACAATAAATGTAAACACGGCGGTAAATGCATTCCGCAGCCACCCTCTGATTACATTTGTAAATGTACATCGCCGTGGTTTGGAAAATTCTGCGATCAAGGTAATCTCGAATAATAATTACTTTTGTAGCTGTAAATTCGAGTGAATTTAAATGATCATTTGAAATCCTTCGAGCTGAAATATCGTTTAAAATCGTTACATTCTTTTTATCTTACGATACGCGTATCATCTCTTGTCATTCTTTGTATATGTGAGGTATCCATTTCATCCTGTAATTTTTGATATCTTCATTATTAAGCTCGGCCTTAGTGTTCTGATTTACTAAAATCATATGGTTTCTTTCCTGTACTGTACTGGAATCGCATCATCTTCGCTACCGCTATTCATTTTTTATATTTTTGTTTGGAAGCTCTCAGAGCCCAAACTCAAGATTCAGTACGTTTTGGAATAATAAGTTAGTATATAACAGAATTTTAAGTAGAAATATTGCAAGATTGTTCTCAGAACGTGCTGAATCCATCCGAACAAGCATATGGATTTGGAATAGAATTTTTAAGTCTAAGTTCGTTCTGAATAGTTTTAATAAAAAGAAAGTATTCGTATAGTGGAATGTTTTAGTACTAAAAACATTATTAAAGAATGTAATGTCTGGCACATTTTTCTGCGAATTTCATTGTAGATCGTAGGAAAGTTCTTGAAATTGGAAAGCCATAATTTTATTTTCCTAAAATTTAGATTTAATACGTGTTGCAAAGAAGATTCAGGTAGCGTGAATAATTATTATACAGTAGTGGGGCGATACATGCATGCCAAAGTGTCCCCGAAAACTACCCTTTCGAGTTTTGCATCAGTGGCCGGAGGGACTGTTATACAGTAGGTGTGTGGGTAGCTGAGTATTATACGTTCCGTCTACCGGTAGTGTCTGACGGCTTGGATTCGTGTAGTTGGTTAGGAATGATGGTACCCCTCCCTTCAGAATTGACTGGTTGCCCCTTCTGTCGCCAACTTCACTTTGTCTTGACAACGTGTTTTTTTTCCTAATTACATGAAATTTGAAGGCTATTTAACTCCGGATCCTCCTGTGAAAAGGATGTCACGCGAAGGGGCTGAGTTAATGCAATTTGGAGCTATATCCAAAATAATTAATTTCGCTACAGAGGGAAAAAAAGTTTTAGCATCAAGAGTTTACTGACAAAAGTACAATTGATCTATGTAATATTATCGTATGTTTTTGTATGAACCTTCATCTGTGAGATTGTTATACTCCCAACAAATTTCAAATTATTGAATATAGCGTCCCTTTGCCCAAATTTATTCAGAGAAGTGATATACGACACTTTTACTTTTTTTCGGTGGGAAATAATAGCCCACCAGAAAAAGTGGTTTGAACGACAAAAAAAGCAACGAAAAACGCCTGAGACGAACGTACGACGTTTTAGTCGGATCCCTGCAGAAAAAATGTTGACTAGAAAAAAAAATTGTATTGAACGCCGAGTAAAAATATCAAATGCCGCAGAAATAATATAAACGCCGTAATCGGCGCAGTCTAAAATAGAAAAACTTTATTGTACCAGTAAGGCCTTTTTTGTGTGCGCTGTTCGGCCTCTTATTCTCTTCTGGCCCAGAGGAATGTTCTAGTCTTCTTCGGGCATGGTAATTAATTTTACACGGATTTGTATCCCGAGTATGTGCTTACATATGCGCTATAACCCCCAACCCTCCACCCTCCTCGCACTGAGACTGCAAAATGGGGCAAGACGGGTGCAGAAATTTAATTAGACATGTGAATATAGTACGGACATGTGCACGAAGAACGGTGAAGGTCGTCTGGGAAAATCGTGATTATCCACCGGCCGTAATATAGATTTCTGATTGACTGGAACATTGTCTATTTCCCCTCGTGCGCTTTGTAAGTTGACAATGTAGCCGTGGTGATGGCTTCGTTTCCATCTGATGCAGTGTAAAAGACGTCAACACACCATACATACATTACATAGAGACATGTCACATCAAGCACAGGATTGACAGCTAAACCATAGGTAATACAATGTTGAAAGGGCAGGTATGAACTATAAAGTACTCACGTACACATTTCACGCCATGTAAAAATGTAAAATTGTCGCTCACATCGCATTTTCTGTCGTGCTTCATTAGGCGTGGGTTCAAAATAGTCGCCTATACCGACTATTGTAACGTGCAGGGGTCTCTGTCGTTGGAACGTTCTTTTTCGGTGGGCCAAATATTTAATCCCCTTTTTTTTTAAATAAAAAAAAAAAACATTATTAAACAAAGCATCAAATACAGTGTTTCATTCGATGCAGCATTCTAATGGTACCAAAATCTCATTTCCTAGACAAACTGGATATTGCTCCAAATCGCATTTACCCGACGATTTATAATTTCTACATATTACTGTCATTGATACGTGTAGGTACTGAGTAACTTTTAATCATATACATACTTACCTTTACGTAGTAGATGTATGGCTATTTGTTAACAGGTGATTTAAAATGTCTTCAGGTACCGGCTGTAAAAAAGAATTTTCAAAAGAATACTACTCTGAAAATGGGTGCCGATCGCGAAAGCCGATTAAAGTAGCTAAATGTGAAGGAGGCTGTGGAAGCGGCTGCTGTCGTCCACGGAAAACGAAGAAACGTAAAGTTAGACTGATTTGCAGCGATGGCACAAGATACACGAGAGATATTGATATTCCAAGACGTTGCGTATGTTCCAAAAAATGTTATTGACTGCCGAGCCAATTTATTATGTGAAATAGTATTACCATTTTGTCGATTATATTGTCGACATTCACCTTACAGAACGCCGATATTATTGTGAAAGTCATATTTCTAATTTAATTATTTTAGTTTTTTTCTCGTTGATTTGCATTTAGTATTGGTAGAAGATACTCACACTCGGTTACTCACTGTGTATTCGAGTGCCTGTATTATTTTTGTTGTACCTACTTACTTGTATTTTGTTTTCTGGTGGGAAACGAGTTCATCGATCAACATGAACGTGGTTATTGCGTCTTGTCACCAGATTTGAATACTGGAACAAAAGCGAGACATCGATATTGGTTAACTGGTAGATTTCATGAACAGATTATCGAAACCAAAACTGAAATAAATGTTGAGGAACAAGAAAGACCAACTCAGAAAACCAGTTAGTTGTTACAGATTTTCCTTCGTCGACACCGAAACCAATTCTAAATTCATTAGAGACCCGGAACCCATTTTAAAAACGGGGCCGCTCCAACGTGCCTCCCCCTCCGGAGCAAATTTGAATTTAACTCTGACTCGGCGCCGAAAAATTAGTTTTATTTGACTCCGGTTTCGACTTCAACTCCGGCGAAAAAATTCTTGAAAGACTCCGGCTCAGGTCCATATTCGAGGATGTAGGGAGGTCTGAAGCCGCTTCTGCTTCGGGAAATGGTATTTTTTGAACTGGCGTTTTAGCAAATAATTTTTTTGGATTCGGGTTCAGGCTCCGAGATCCTGATATTAATCAAATCTTAACGAGGACTGAAATGTAGACAAAATTAATGTCGTAATCGTTTGGTTTTTCGTTATGTGAATACTGAATTATTTTAGTTGAATACTGACTGATTTTTAATCATTTTCTAGCGAATACTTTTTTCTCCTCGCGAATACCGATTAATTTTTAGTGAATAAGGACTAAAATTGTATTATTTATTTTATTTATATGCTTATTTATTTTTTGAAAACCGTTGAAGAACCGGGTTGCTTTTTTCTATTTTAAAAAAATGCTGGTTAATTATTACCGGTGGATTATTTTTATCCGGTTTCCTTAGTAAAAATCCAAGCCGATACAGTATTTACAAAAATGTAAGAGAGACTCGTGTACCAGGGGACCAGAAGCCTATTTTTGTCTTTGACGCCTCGACTTAGTGAGCCATAAGAAGGCGAAACTTTGTTTTCAGATACTTTGGTCCTTGTTTTAAAGAAAGGGTTATTATTTCTTCTCATTTCATGCCTGGTCACAATTTTGATTTTTAAAAAAACCTTTTTTACCCCATGGTACATAGGAGTGGGTTTTGTACCGTGGAACACATAAAAAAAAATAGTGAAATCGCTGTGAAGTACTTCATTTTAGAAATAAGAATGTAAAAACAAATTAATTGACTTTCTGAAAAATTCTTGGGAATTCTGAGAACGACAGATATATCTTTGTCGCATAAAGTAGTCTTTAACTCGAAATTATCTTAGCGTTTGACTTGCACTTCATCGACAACATTCGGGAAATAATATGAGTTTTTATTCCAAATTTCACTTTACTTTTACGAAAAACACCAGTAAACACACTGCCGAACGTGATTGGAACTTTAGTGGCTTTGTTTATCGAATAATAAAATTCCCGTGGTACACGGAGTATTTTTCTTTCTTTCTAATCTTGAAGTTTTGTGAAATCTTGAGGAAAATTGAATATGTTTCTGTCGGAACAACCCTATGACAGATCATTTGACATAAAAACCAAAATTTCAAATCAAAGATTATTATTTTCAAACGCATTCGCCATTTTAAAGAAAACAAAAACTATTAATTTTGTATTATTTTTTACATGCCATAAAATGAATTACCATTACGTACGTAAGTTCCTTGTGTCCTACTTCAAAGACAAATGGTGATGGCTTTGTCTAATATGAGGTCCGAGCCGAAAGTCCTATGATACCAAACGAAGGCCGAATAGAAGGAAATGGTTAGTACGAAACTGGAACTAAAACTAATTCACCCTTCAGTATGTAAGCCGGGACTGTCTTTGTAGATCAGTTTTCATTATTGATAGTTAATTAATTATGAATCATGTGCGATTACTTTCTTAGTAAATAGGGGAGCCGTGTCGAATGTTACCTTAAACCAAATGTGGCCGCTTTGAGTATTGCGTGCGGTATAAAATCTTGTGGAAAAACCTCAATGTAGTGTTGACATTTCCTTAATTTTCGACTGACTCTGTATTTCCTCTTCTTTGCAATTTTCATAGCTCTTTCATTTGAAAAATGACCACAGTAAGACCTTTCGATGGCTGCATTTGACGTATCTGCCCTCACTACCCGTAAATGAAGTGTTGCAATTTTTACGTTATGAATGAGTAATTTTGATTGCACGAGATTAGGAATATGGACATACTGCGCATTATACTCGCCCGTATATTCACTAACATTCATGTGAACGATGAATTCGGATATTTCGCAGCATTATTGAATTGCTTAAAAATCAAAAACAAAATGAGGTTCTTAGAAATGCTCTTATATTGATAGATACTCATTCGGAAAATAATTGTTATCGATATGAGTCTCTCTTGCGGATTATTATTATCATCATCATTATTATTGATTTTTCTATTATTATTTTTTAAAACCTTTATCGATACTTGTAATTGTTGTGTAGGTATACGAAAATTCATCGCGGAAAATTAATCGCTCGACGCCCGGTACGATACATTACTATTCTTGGGAGATCAACCTAACCTAATTTTCTTGTACGAGCTGTGTTTGAAAACTTCTGCTATAAAATAAGACTAAATTTCAAATTAAATGTCGAATTTTCAAATTTGGAGAATTCCTTAAGGTCGTCAGTCATAGTAACCTTTTGATCACTCTTCCCAAGTGACTATTATTTTCGTGGAATTAAACTGAATGTGATATTACGATCCTTCAGTCAGCTCGTGTTTATGAAAGTCGTCAAGATCAATGGAAAATATTGGTCACCTTGGAAAAATGATCGAAGAGTAGTGAAAAAATGTTGCAAATAATTTCAAAATTCACAAATTGGACAAGATTGAAAATTGAACCTAATCCTACATTAAAAGTGTGCTGTAGCTTACGCCATTCATAATTTCCGCGCGTTCAATTTTCGTCCGCGATGAACTTTACCACATTCAATTTCGCACGATAAATATTCCTGTTCCCGTAATTGGTAGCTAAATCGATTTTATGTACTCTAACGGGCGTAGCCGTGTGTATGTGTATGTATGTATGTATGTATGTATGTTAGTGAATATGTGTGTGTGGGAAGAGATGTACCCCTCCCTGGCTAACCAGAAACTTTTCTATGATATCGTTAGTAATAATTGTAGAAATTATTTTGTTATCCCCTCGTTATTAGCATCTGTTCGCATTTTTTCCAACTGCGGTCTCTGTACCCCTCAACAAATTATTGTCTGTGCTACTCTCGATGATACTACCTAGTGTATTGCGTTACCGTGATACAAAAGTGTATCCCGAAGCTTCACTAGTGTATCGTACTTTGGTGAATGATTTTGTCCATGAAAAAACAGAAAAAGCGCGGTGGCAGGAATCTTTTGTGAATTGAAAACCAACGAAAGGGGACTATGTGCCGGAAGAGCTACAAGTTCATCCTACTGTCAACCAAGTTGTAATTTAATTTTCACTTGTTGTTCATTTTCCTGTAAATGAACGTTGAATAAACGACAAAATTCGTGACATGCGAAATGAATGATTAAAAAGTTCAAATGAATGAGGAGTGAACGAGTAATGTTCGGCATCTCGGCCCCTCCATGTTATGAGTGTACAGATAAGAGACATATTATGGTGTATCTAATCCGCCCAACTGCTTTCCTTCGAATAACTGATTCACCGTCACTGGGTTGGACGTAGGTAGGTTTATGTATCTAGCAATGGGAGAAACACCAAAAAAATTCGACGGCTTCTCAACTTTTATACACCTTTTCCAAGTCCAGCAGCTGTTATTCGATTGAACTTTAAGCTTTCGGAAACTTAATATTTCTATTCTAATGAATAAGTAGTTCATCATTATTTTTAGTACCTACAGATTGAAGTATTATTTTCGTAAATGATCCGAGTTTAATCGAATAGCAGTACGTGAGGAGACTTGAGAAAAGTTGTATGAAAAGTTTGAAGCCAGCCGATGAAAACAGAAGGTACATAGAAGACGGGAGTAAACCGACTATGCTTGGCCATTTTCATATTTGTTCAGCTGCTTACGTTGCCACTGGTGCAGAGTTAATTTATTGTACTGTTATGACTATTCGCCATTATGATTGCATATTTTACCATGATTCAGGGATGTAAATAATTAGTGAAATATAACGCTTTTTTCTATCATACTTTTTATATTTTTATTTCCATTTATTTATTACTATTATTTTATTATCATCATCATCATTTTGTAACATGTGAGTAAATTCGTCTCGTAGGTGCCTGATTGATTCTGTAATAAATGATTAATATCTCCCTAAAATAATCACGTTTCCCTTTTCTAATGTTGTACAAGAAATTGGCGAATGAATTTGTAGTAAGCAGGTACCTACTTATCATCTGTCAATTTTTACGTGTTTGTATATCTATGATAAATGAGTTAATTCAACTTACGTACCTCAAGTATATAGTACAATATTTTGTTAAATCTTTTTGTGGTGAAATCCCACCGAGTTGTCAGTAATGTTCCTTGGTTTACTTTTTCAATATACGGCATTGAGTGATTCCGTTGTAATCCGATTCTTGCATTTATTTTTTCTGCCCTTGAAGTTTATTGGTAGCTATAGGCACTAACGGTAAGTACATAAAGTGATTTGTACTACAGACATCCACCGATGCATTTTCCCATTCCCACACGGAAAAAATTGATTCCAACACCTCATGCGCGCATAAGTAGAGAAACCAAGCGAATAGGTCACGCATAACCGCAGTGTACTCGTAATATTCTCCTACCGTTTTCGATTTTTTAACGTGAACAGACTAGGTGAATAGGAAAGCTGAGATACGTTGTCGGACAACAAATGTATTCATGGTATCTCATCTACAAATTTCGCAACTCTGAGTTTTCATGATGCTGACGTCGTCGACTTCCACCATATCTTCCTTACCTTAAGGATGTGCATTCTTGTCCCTCCTCCTGGCATGAATCCCGCCTGTTCTGGCGGTATCGGTGATAATACATAATATGTAGGTAGTTTTATCCTCTTGTGGAGTATGCTCAGCATATCACTTTGCTAGCGTGAGGTATAACCAAAAACGTTTATTCTACTACACTAGATACCTAACTTCCTATCTTGCCGTAATAAAATAAAGCGTATCCAGAATTTGTTCGAATGTTGCATAAGCGTTCGCCAGTCACCGGTAGGGCCATTTATTTAAAATACATGTTGAATTTCAAGTGGACGTGCCGGCGTTCAAATTTTTAAAAAATTAGAAAAGGAAGTGTAGCTATTGTTTTTTTTTTTAAATATTTTCCTACTCCCAAGATATGCATGCATGGTCTGTCAAATTTTCAGATCGTTTTACCCCGGCAAAATATAATAAGCGTGATTCAAAAATAACCAATTTCCCATCCAAAATGCATTGGAGCCGATTTTCTACGTATACCGGTGACGCTAGCAGATGGGATACTAAAACGCGATGTGGGTGAGAAGGGTTTATACTACTAGCAGGCTTAAGTTAGTTAGGTATCTAGTGTAGTAGTATAAACGTCTTTGGGTAGAACAGTGATGATCCAGTCAAAATCTCAAAATTGTGGGTTTTCTTCTTTTAGCTAATTTTTGTGAGCGAGTTGCTAATTTTCTTGTTAGTAGCTGACTCAACGTGCGGACTAGTATTCCTCGTTTTCCCAAAAACGTTAACAGTTATTGTATTAGACTCGTGTTTGTGTGATTCATGTAACTGTGTGTGCCAGTATGATGCGATTAATGAGGCTGGAGTAGGCCCGTAACCAGGGGTAAGGCAGGCGGCGACACCCCTAGCTACGCTGTGCCCCCTGGCAAAAATTGCCCCTTTTTCAAGACATCTCACAGAAGAAATAAATCTTTGAACTTCAAGGCCATTTATTGAAAATTTTAATGACACGTTCTGCTAAATTTCCCTTTTTTTTTGATAAAAATATACGAATCCGGAAGTATTTTTTAGCACGGAGTTCAGTATCGCAACTCGTTTTTTTGGACATCAAGATTTTTCTCAGTTTTATAAAGTTTTAAAAAACATGAAAAAAGGCCGAAATTGCATAGGTACTAATTTAGTCTACTAAAAAGCAACTACGAGTAGAAATCTCATCAAAACCTCTTTTTTTAATGTTCTTAAACCCTCAGATATGTACACAAATAATGTTCCAGCCAAATTTCCCCAGAAGTTTGCGAAATTCAGATGTAAGCTATTGCGCAACACCATAATCTGCAATTTCGGGCCAGTGTATATTTGCGCCAGAATCTAGGGTAAATTTGTCGTATATCTGGCGCCAATGCCGGAATTTGGGCTGGTCCCACAATTTCCAGGCGGGTATTCTTCTTTCATACTGTCTTCATAGTAATTTCTAGAACCCCAAGTGGACACCGCAAATACTTACTTGAGAACAAGATGAATAAAAAAAAAAGCATCAGAATTAAGTTGCGCAGAAGGAAGATGTGCTATCCTGCTAAAACTGTGAGGAAGTTCAGTGCACAACTGGAAAATTATATGGAACGCCTTGTTGCAGAGTAACGGATTGATGAACAAAGAAAATTCTAATGTATCACAAAATCCCGCACTGAAAATCAGTTGATAGTAAATATTCCAGCGCTAAAAATCAGCCAATGCCCGATTGTAGGAGCATGTTTCACCAGTCAAATCTTAAAGAAATAAAAAAGCAGGTGGAAAACGCGGAAACTCAGGTTCCTGTGAGTCCAGTGCAAGTAACGCTATCGTTCAGCTTTCCGCGCTGCTGTATGTCATTGTAGTGAGTTGGTCTCATATCCGCCTTTTAAATACTAAGGGTCAATAATTTTTTTGCCATCTGTGTTTTATTGAGCGCTGAATTTGATACTTTCACTGAATTTTTAAAAATTATTACATATATGTAAGTCTCCAAATGTAGATTGCTCTGTATTTAGAAATTCATCCAGCTAACTGCTAGGAAATTATACCTATTTAGTATCCTCTTATTGGTTTAAACACGTTGAACATATACCTCTGTGACTAAATTGAAATACACAAAGACAAGACACAGGAAGACACGCTACTCAACTTTCTGAAATCAGTATTAACCTAATTAAATTTTCATTTTGAATACTGCAAATTAGCAGGTATAATACAACTGGCATAACATTTCTGTTTAGGTTTAACTTTGTTTTCATAATGGTGCAATGACATTGGAGTCGGCCACATGTTGCCAACACGCATTCAGCATTTGAAACTTTGTGGAACATGTTGTTAACTCAAATATCAATCCACCGTCACTTTAACTAATACAAAAAGCAATAATGAGAGCCCTTAGATCTCTTATCTAACCTTTCACGCTGGAACTGTAAGTATAAATACCCTAAAAAATAGTCACGCCCTCGGTGGAGTGTGATAGAGCGCTTATCACATGAAGCCCTGTTCACATGTGTGAATCTGAATGCCAGCCATGCGGTGTCGCAGTGTTCCTGGAGGGGGTGGGGGCTACACGTGCAGCGGATGCACGTGTAGCCCCGTGGGGCCCCTCCCGGGGCACTGCCACATCGTACTGGTTGGCATTCAGTGAAGCACATTGGGCAGTTTTGCTGAATTTTCGTGTGTATTATTGTATATATATAGATATCATGTTTTTGTATAATATCAGAATGGAAGTCTAAAGTAGTCTCTGGTCTGTTATGGGAACGTTCATGTAGGTATTTCAAACTTGTGAGCGTATCTGTGATGGCATCACCTAATAGGGTCGAGAGCCTAATAACGTCAACAGACTCCAGAGTACGTGTTGCCAACCTACAAAAGTATAAGTCGAAAAGATTGTTCTGCGTTTCATTTCACTAAATTGAAACATTTGAAACGTTAGTGGTTACCAAACGAACATCAAGCAGGAGGTTTGTCCACACGTGTTAGACACAGATGTTGGAAGAATATAGGTTACTTATCTATGGATTTTAGAGTTTGTGAGATAAAATTAAAATCGTCTTTCCTAGAAAACCACACATGTGTCAGATTGCTGTACAAAGTATTTCGATGTTCATTGCTCGTAATTTAAACTTTATAGTATTGTTTCTTGTTTCAACATCTGAGGTTTCTTATTTCTTTGTTAATTCATTCGTTCTCCAACGATTCCACAGTGTTCGAATACGGCGTTTCTGAATGGCTACTGGTAAGATTTATATTTTTGTCAATTGTCTCATTCGAATGTTCATTTCTAACTTGATGCGTCTACTTAAAATTCGTATTTTAGATTGGAAGAAGTTTTTGTCGGATGCTCGTATTCCAGATGAATGGATCGAGGTGTATTCCTTGGCATTAAATCGCATAGATATAGAGGACTTCGCATGGATAAAAAGAAGCAAATTAGAAGAAATTCTTGGCAACCGATCCGTGGATCTCGTGCATATAGGAAGAATTTTATATGAAGGAAAAAGACGAATGGTAGAATTCGTGTTCTGTCGGCTAGATCATGATTTTTTCTTTTTTTCTTACGATTCCTTTTTTGTTATTTTATGTAGATCAAAGAGAAGAATGCAACGATATTGGATGAAGGAGAAAATGTGAGTATATTTGTAGCTTATCAAGCATTTTCGTCAACTCGTGATCGTATTTCAAGCGGAATTTTTCTTTCGTTCTCAAGAATCATTCGTATACAAATTGATCTGTACTGAGTGTAAGATACTTCGATCATTTACGACGTTTTTAATATTCAAATTCTCGCATTTCTTCCATTTACATAACTTCCTGTCAGTCGTTTTTGAACGATCGTGATGTGTGGTGCAGTACACAAGAATTTAGTATCTGGAGAGATACTAGTAGAATGCTCTCCTTTCGCTTATCTCCACTCATATTGTGTTCGTATGGTCATTTTCTGTTATATCTGTTCGATTCATATTTTGGATCCAGATCTCGATGAAAAATACAGGTCTGAATCGTCGTTCCGGTTCTCAGTCCTCATCGTCGCTGCCATCGTTTTTTTCAAAGTTTTTTCCAGATCAGGCTGCCAGCTGAAATGAGTAACATTTCTGTAATGACGAGATTGTTTTTTTCGAAGTACGCGTTTCGAATACGAGTATCGAAATTCATCATGTTGTGATTATTTAGGGGAACGCGATCTAAATTGCAGCCGACAGTACACTTTCATTTTCTTAAAGAACTTTGAGAAAAAATTGATATGAAACTACAGTTTGACTTCATTTTGACGAGATTGTTTTCGAGTGCCGAATACGGTTCGTAAGTTTCGATGTTGTGATTTAGGGGAATTACGCGATCATAGCAGCGGAGTACTTCTTTATCTCAAAGAATTGAACAAATGCATCGACACTAATTGACTTCACTGACGTCATCTCTTTTAGTCTTTGCGTATACGAAAGTTTCATATACCAAGCATGCGACAAAATAACTTTTATTCAAGAACTATTACCATCTGCAAAATTTTTACACATCTGCTGCATACCTAGTGTAGACTATCGTAGGACGTTTTTTCTTATCTGATTGCTGTTTCAAACAATCTTCGAGTACAAATCAATTCAGTAATGACTCGATAAATCGTACTTCGATTTTCTTTAATTCATTTCTTTCTTCGTCTGGCAAGTATTGTAGATGATTTTTTTTTTCGGGCCGGGGGGGGGGGGGGAAATCTTGTGCTTTCAAGTTCTTGTGTGTAATTTGAATATTTTGAAAAGGCTGATGTGCAGAGTATCCCATCTACAGTCGTATTCTAAAGAAAAGGCGATAGAAGCGTTGCAAAAACAAGATTCATCCTTCTGCGCATCGAGTGACAAATCTGTAGTATTGAATATTAGACAAGAAGAATCGAGAATACCCCTTCCTATTTGTTGCTATCAATTTTCAAAAGTTCTTCTTTCCATGTAAAGGTGTAAACCAACATATTTTCGTTCTCTATCGTTCTGTAGGAGAAACTTTGTCTCAGCGTTAATTTTTTCAAGAAAGTATAGTGATTTACGATCACATTGTAAAATACCGATGACTTCAATTTGACAATCTCTTCGAGTAATTTATTTAGCGTTGGGATTTTCATGAAACGAGTAGTATTTTTCATTAAGTTAGAATCTTGTTGGTCTTTAGAATTGATACTTGGGAGAAATATCGTAATATGTACAGTGGTGTAGTACAAATGAATGGTACTTCGGCTGTAAAATATTGATTTTTTTCTTTATCATGAAACACAGCCTTTATACTAGATTTTACATTTAACATTTTGTTAATCATTTGAGCAATTGCTGTAATATATTTGAGAATACTATCATCATATTCGATATCAACATGAAAACATACTAGAGGAGAAATTACATCAATAATAGTAGCCCTGTTATCCGTTTTTAAAAAAATTGCTGCTTTTACATCAGCCTTTATGTTCTCAAATGAACTTAGAATGCCGGTTAAACAAATATTATTAAAGCCCATCATTAACTTGCAAGATACAAAATTTTGTAGTAGTCTATATATTTTAGATGTCTTGCTAGCCATACATCCACATGGGTTTCAACACCAGTCAGTTCAGTCCAATTCTTCTTATGACGAGCCAGTTCAACATATTTCGCTAACTGGCAAGTTTTCATTTTCTTTACCACTGGTTGCTCATCAACAAGATCAAGAATTTCTTCTGACGCAGATGACGCAGACGATTGCGATGTGCTTGAATCCAACATGTGTTTGTGCAGGTACACATGCTGACGGCCAATACATTTTAGTTTTCTTGATGCGAATGTTCTCTTGTGTTCGGTTAATATCGCATCACTAATATGAATATGGTTGGACACAGGGTAGTCTGAGACTTTCATTTTCGTTATGAATATTAAGGAAAATCGAAGACAGTACCCTTTCAGCTTGACTTTTGTAAGTAAAAAAAGGATAGTAACTCAAATTTTGTCATCGTTCATTTGTAGCAGCTTCGATCAGAACTGTCATACAATCAACCAGAGATGATTAGCCTACGAATGGACAGCAGAACAAAAGTTTACGAATTGAATAATATTTTTTTCTTCTTCTTTCACAAAAAACGAACTACTGAATACCCTTTTTGATTTATTTATTCTTTTAGTTGTGATTCGGATCTAAAACATCCTGTTGTTTTTTTTTTCGATCAGATCTTGATCAGGAAGGAACCCCTACTGTAAAATCTCGACTATCTAAACTTCAAACGAGACGAACTCTTTCGACAATCTGATACAATGTAATCACACACACACAAAATGTTACAACAAAAATAATGAACACGAACGTAATCGAAGACAGAAAATTATTTTCTCACTATATACACGTCGAGTAGAACAAGAACACAAATACTCAAGTCCAGCAAGATTCGAGCCTAATGAAAAATACTACTCGAATTACTTCCAGGAAACTCTTAACGGTTAATAAATTACTAAGAAATTATTTGTTTTTTCCGTCGAGATTCGGATCTGAAAACATCCTGTATTTTTTTTTTCTTTTTGTCCAGATATGAAACCGAAAATATCCTACGTTCACGTCGCGAAGTGATACGAAACAGTCAGTTGAACGATGTGTATTCAGATATTCGTACACGAATGATAATTCATGAGAGAAAAGTATAGAAGAACGATACACAGAGATGGTAAACGAAACGAAACAAAATTTCATCGTTCGAGAGTAACAAAAACGAAAAATTATTTCACAACTTCGAAAAATCGATGGCAAAATAAAAATGATGAATGTACGTAAATTCAAATTGAGATTATCATCACGAACTTTTCTCTCGTCGTCTACATTACGATACAAACTCCCTGTACGTTTCGACAGCTACCTCAACTTGACTGACGAACTTGATTACAAAAATTTACATTTTTGGTTGTCGTTCTAAATCAAACGTATTTCGATACACAATTGAAATTCCTACGAAATTTAATAACACGAGGTATTTTCCGTCCAAAAAATTACGCTAATTATTTCCCGAAATTATTGTTTCTCGATAAATCCGATTCATACATCGAACCTTTTCTTTCTAATCAAATTTCTACATTCATCAGAATCGCTTATTTGTCTGACAAACGATCATAAAATTCGTGAATAGATGTACCACGTAAAATTTCTTGAACGAGGTAAAAAAACAACGATACGAATACTGTAACCGAGTCTGGAAATAAAGACAGTTTGTATAAATTAGTTAAATGATATACTTTCATCATAATATTCTTGAGATTTTTATTTTACAAGAATGTACCTATTGTTAAGAAGCTTCCTCACAAAATCCAAAATATTTGTTAAACGGAGTTGACAACTTTATGCCAGACCTGCCGCTCTGTTTTACATCATTTGTAATTGTTAGAATGTGTGGCTCTGTTCTTGTTTGTCATCCATATGTAGTAGGCTACTTTTATTACACTCTGTTCAAAAATTTGAATACTCGTCTTTATTTATTGTCACTGTAGAAGAGCGATTGTTGATTTAGATGTACCTGAGAATTCCATAAATGTTCGAATTATCTTCATGATTTCTTTGGTATTTGTAGACTACGAATATGGCCCTCGTCGCATCATTGTTAGAGAAGGAACTGCGTCAATACCGCGAAAAAGTAGAAGAGGTTACGAAGCAAGCTGAAGAGCACCTGAATTGCAAAATAACTGGTCCGGATCGTATGCGCGATACTTCTCTTAATTTGAAGCGATTAATAAGATGATAACTCGTGTTAAAGGAATCAAATCCGATATCATTCTGAAAGGAATTTATAATGTGACAAAAATTCTGACTTGTTAAAAAGAAGAAACATTCTTCATTTCCTAAAATTGAGGTTATAACCCTTCTAAATTGTCAATGAATGATAAATAATCAAACTTTTTGTTACTTCCATGTTCGTTTTGTCCATCTGCTTTTATGACTATATTATTATTCAAATTGATACGAACTTTTCTTGTGGAATCTTTATCAATTTTATTATCATTGCAATGTGATAGAACTTCAGTTTCAG
Source organism: Acanthococcus lagerstroemiae (assembly GCA_031841125.1). Taxonomy (NCBI): domain Eukaryota; kingdom Metazoa; phylum Arthropoda; class Insecta; order Hemiptera; family Eriococcidae; genus Acanthococcus; species Acanthococcus lagerstroemiae. Next base: position 76,091 of record CM063112.1, on the reverse strand, counting down.
TTTTTTCAAAAATACCAAAAGTAAGTCTCCCTATTAATTTTTATAATATTCAGATTTCTGCTGTGAGGAATATCATATTTTATTAGACATATTTATTAATAGTTTTCAAGCTTATATTATATTTCTCCCTGAAAGATTTTTTTGTATTATTTATGATATCATATTCTCTCATCAAATTGATTAGTGTTGCATGATCCATGTACTTATAAAATTTTTGAGAATGGTAAATGGGAAATGGTAACTGGAATGGAAAGTTGAAAGGTAAATGGTAAAAAAAAAAAATAGAAAAATTTTAGATATAAATGACAAATGAGAAATCTTTAGTTACATTAACTTCAATAGTTAATTCATATAGCGCAGATGTAAAAGAGATGATAAGTTTTAATTTAGAAAATTTAAAACATTATTATGAGAATCAATCAACATCAGATATTGCTAAATCATATATGGACTTGATCGAAGAATATCATAAAGTAATTAATGAGAAAAATTCAGTCATCAGTTTTTGGGCTAGGTATTTACAATCTTCTGCGGTGCTTATTTCCTGATTTTCACAATACTTACTCTCTTACTTTTCTCCTAACTTCTAAGATTCCCCTTTCCATTGCAATTTGAATGCCTACAACTTGCCAGAGTTTTCAGGTAGGAGGAAAAAAAAAGCAAAGAATTTGGTCATGAATGAAGTTGGACACATCAGCAAATCGTATGTGGAGCACATTGTAGGCATCTGGAGGCTGCTAAGTACCTGTCACACTGCTCGTACTAACAGTCAAGTTGGCGACCAAAGAGCGCAACAACCTGAATGTGATATAGTTCCTCCTCAGTTTTGTTGGGAATATGACGTTAAGATGGACTGTGAACCAGTTGCACAGATGCCTTGCCTGCTGTTGCACACCAACTAGCAGTAGAAGCGTGTTGACATCTGTCTTTTATTTTTTATTTTTATTTATTTATTTATTTATTTTTTTTTTTTTTTTTTTTTTTTTTTTGGTAGTGTGCTCAGCTGCCTGGCCAGAGATGTCTTTGATGAGCCGGAGGATAATGTCAGTGAGCTTCTTACAGCTTTAGACTTGCAAACGTGGTAAGGCAAAAAAAAAAAAAAAAAAAAAAAAAAAAAAAACTCGTCGTAGAACTTCAACTACACCCAAAAAAGTTCCAGCTGGTAGGCCGGCTAGTTGATTGCGTTGAGACAAATACACTCGTGTGTTTGTATCAAGAACTCGTTTGCATACACTTATTTCCTCCTCAAGGAGACTAACAGACTGCATGCAGGTCAAATAAGTATATTCTCTGTGCACTCCTGCAACTAGGTATAAATAAAGGCTTCCTAGCAATGGTAAATTAAAAGTTTGCCATACAGCAATGTGAATTGTGAAAAGCATCAGTTGTTTGGTTGACGACAGCCGAAGTAACAAGCTTGGAGAAGGCATCACCGAGGAGTTCAAGGAACGCGGAGACGAAGAACATGGAAGTCGCAGAAGAACTAAAAAAAAAAAAAAAAAAAAAAAAAGAAAATAAGGAAGTAAGGTGATTCGGGAAAAGTGAGGTTAGGTTAGGTTAGGTTCGAAGGAGGAAATTAGGTTAGGTTAGGTTAGGTTAGGTTAGGTTAGGTCCCGGCCCCGTGATGGGCCGAGGTCCCCCCTGCAGGGGGGGCACCTGCTTCCAGTTTGCCATTCCCAATGGCAGGGCCATGGCGGATGGGTCTCAAGACGTACCTGCAAACGGCGTAGGAGCCGTATGGTGTTGGCTGGACTGAATTCGTGTCGGTCCACAGGCCTGGCTTGGTTTCGGCTGAGGCAGGCTTGGCCCAAGCGCATGGGGGCATCCATCCTCTCGTGAAAACCGATGATGGTAGGACATTATAAATTGTATTAAAGTCAGGTTGGGAGGTGTGACGACCTCCTGTAACTCCAGTAAACGGAGGACGTCGCCGGGGTGCGTCGGGGGGCTCATGGTTAGCCATACTGGGTGTGTGGTGGCACCTGTAAC